>CM061064.1:13386129-13986129 GCA_030762895.1 Sophora flavescens | reverse complement strand
CAATATGCCTAAATTCTGTTTTGGAGCTTTAGTATTAGTAGCCTACTTTAAAGTAAGCAAGAATGAAGAAAAGAGCTTCCTTTTTGTTAGATGTCAAACAGCAGAAAGGAATGGGTATGAAAGGTAACATAATTCAATGACTGATATTGGTTAACGTAGGGAGGAATGAAATTCACGAGTTAGTAGTGTTGTTGCTTTGTGGCTCCATTTCTCTATTTTTTTTAATTTTTTTTATTTTTCTACTTGTGTGAGCTAAAGCTCATAATAGGTACATTATTTCCTTCATATCATAATGATAGTACTAATAGTTAGACAACTTAAGTTTCCTAAGCTTCCCTTGTATTTTGTGTGGCTAGACGACATTCTTAGCAAGGTTATCTAATTTGCTTGTGCGTATTAACTACAACTTGTAAGCAAAAACTTAAAATATTCCTTCAATTCAAGCAAGGTTGCCTTGCTGTACTTCCAGTATGTGGACACCTCTCCACTTTTGCCTTCCATCAAATTCTCCCATGTTGGCACATTCCTTCCATATTAACTTCATGTGCTAGAGATTAAGTCGATTATCTATGGTATTTTAAAATTATGTATCCTAAAATATTCAGTACATGACTCTCTAATTATTCTATTCCTTTATGTGCTTTCTCAACAGCATATCCTTACCATGTTTCCTATGTCTGGCAAAATCCATTTCCTTTCTTCTATGCATTGACAACTGCTAAAAGTCTTACTTATTGTTGAAGAAAATAGAGTTGAAGGCTGCTAACTCTTGCATCTTTAATTCTACCCAAAATATCAACAACTTTTTGATTTCTATTCATGTACATATACCAGCTAAGAGAAAAGGAAATAAAAGTCAATCACCTCTTCCTCAGATTTTATTTTGTGCAAGTTTCACCATTTCACTCCAATCTCCATGATGTATTTCACGTTTCACAACTTTTATAATGTAACAAATTTCAAGGACGAAATTTTATTTAAGAGGGGGAGAAATATCATATATCAGTTTTAGAAGCGGGATAATTATTATTAAACTGTTCAATTTATTTTGTACAATGATAATTATTTGTGTTTGATAATTATAAAATGATATTTTATAATTTAGTTTCAAATTATATTATTTGGCTAAGAGACATTTTAGTAAGAAAATATAATTATTTTGAGATTTATAAAGGGTAGATTTTATTTTATGAAAGTACCTAACTCTAAGATATCACAAATATTTTTATTTATTTCAACAAAAAAAAAACTGATTTTATTAATTTGTTAGTCACACCCCCTATTTTACTATGCATACCCCTCTCCTCTCTTAAATAAATCAGAAGACTCTCCCTCACCCTCACTTTCCATTTTCTGAAAAAAAAACTCCCTTCTTCTTCTCCTTCCCCTCTTCTCCCTCAAAAAGTTTCAGACAACACACACACCATCACCCCACCACTCTATTTCTCCATTCCTTCCATAACTACCATGAGACCTACACCATTTTCCTTTCCTTGAGAGCTAGGAGCAGCTGCATTGAAGACCAAAAAAGGGGAACTATAATCAGATTAAGAAGGAACCCTAGGGAGATCAACATTTACAACTTTGCTTCCATAACCACCAAGTCTTCATTTTCTAGCTTCAATCATGTGAGTTTCCTTAGTTTAGTGCTTGGTAACTATAAATCCAAGCTTAGGAATTTTGATTTGCTTCCTTTTATTGCTTGATTTGGTATCTGCATGTTGATTCTATGAAGTTAATTGAGTACATATTGATGATATAAATTATTTCAATTGCATGCATGTAACTTGTTTGAGAAAAGTCCCAAATGGAGTTACTGGTCAGAAACCCGTATAGACATATGTGTGATGTCTTATTTGTAACTATTTCTATAGTGGTCTGTTTGGTATGGTTCTGATTTTGTTAGAAAGTAGACTCGAAATACTACACGTTAGACACTGATTTTTCTGTTTTTCATTGAGTATTGATGGAGAAAAACCTGTTACAAGTTAAGGTATTGCAGTTGTCCTGTTTTCTGAGTGCAGAGGATTTCCTATCAAAACTGTAATTTTTGGAAGGCTATTCTCCAAGACTAAAATTTTATTCATAAATTATACTTGTTTATATTTCCATAGAGGGGCCGTTTGTCCAAATCTGACTTCGTTTGGTATTTTAATAAAATCATAGAAGTTAACTGAAAACTGCTGAAATTTTGCTTTAGGTCATTAGTTTTTAAGCTATAAATTGATATGTGAGTTCTTGTTGTTTGTAACATTGGGTGACCATAAATCCCAACTATTTGCTAAGTGATTTATTTCTTATGTTGCATGCTTATTTTGATGTTGCAAGATGTGTGGAACCATAGATTATTTTGATTGCATGCAAGGATAGGGGACTGTTTTGGGTGAAAGTGATAAGGGGAGATAAATTAACCTTCAAACCTGTATTGACATCCTGTCAGTAATTTGTCTAAAACTTGTTCTACAGAGATCGTTTTGAAATGATTCTTGAACCTTTGGAAACTATGCAAAATTTTATACGAAATAGACACTAGAATGACTAAATTTCGTTAAGTATTGAAGGAGAAAACAGGCTTGCAAGTTGCTGCCAAGAACAGAGAATTTGTTTTTATGTTGCTGTAGTGTTATGGCCATAACCCCCTGTACAGTTACTGGATTGAAACCATTCTTGTGCCATTAGAAAATAGACTTACCTTGTTACAATTTAGGCTCTGGAAGTTCTAATTTTGATGAAGTTTTTGTGGAGAAAACCCAGTTCCAAGTTGCTGCAAACTCTGTTTACATAACTGTGAGCATATGGGTACTTGATTTGTGTGGAATATATTCCTATGTGTTTAAATTCTATCCAACCATGAATAATATGTATATGTGCAATTGGTATGGTGCTCTTTGTGGCTGTATGATATACCTTAGCGGTTGTTGCATGGTGATTTGGTTGGTATGAATTGCAATACGAAGGTGTGGCATTTCCATTTGTGTTATGTCTTCGCTCTTTGTTTTTTTGTTCATGTTTAATGAAGTTATCATCTTGGTATGATTGATGAATATTTAATGCATTTGACTTCCATTTGGGAAGAGTACAAGAAAATGAATCATAGCATGGCATTAAAAACTTAAAATGGCCTATGTTTAGTGAAACCTAATGTTTCAAAACTATTCTAGCCATTCTTTAAGGCCACAATATTTTGTGGGTGTGATATTTTTGTAAGTCCTTCATTTTTGGAGGCTAGGATATGGTAATAACAATTAAGGGACGCCTAATTGTTGTCATAGAGCTCTGACTGCCATATCAACCAGTTTAAACTATGCGTGCCATATTTCTGATGCGTGATTTTTAAGATATAAAGACAAGTGCACCTCGTCGCAATCAAGTAATACGGTGGTAAGACCGGTTATCGTATCCACAGGGATTGGTTGTCAATTACCAATTCACAAACTTAACAACTATTTAGACTAAAACAAAGTATGAGAGATTAAAACAGAAAATAAAAAAAGCAAAACAATATTTTTGGTCTTTTGGGAATTATATCGAACACTTGGAAGGCAAATAGAGATGTGGCTAAGATTGTTAGGGTTAGACTACACTAATCCTCCCTTAATTGCAATGAAATGGTTATCAACACAAGTCCTAATTCAATTATGACAATCAAGCCTTTTCTAAAATACTCAAGCCTAATTCCTTAAGTGCATTGAGCCTAAAACCCCAAATTAAACCCTAATTCCTTAGGTGGATTAACCTGAGATTTTGCATTAAGTCAAGACTTATGAGATTGCAAGCATTCAACACCTATTCCTAGATTCTTGAACTACTTGGCATATGATTCATGAGCATGCCTTAACACCAACCTTCCAGTCATCTATCAAAGCAACATATCATTCCTATGGGTAGCTAATCCAAGGAAAGCATTAAGCACATAATCACATACTCATAAAGAAATAGAAACTTGCATTAAAACACCAAATCAAATACAACAAGTTCAGAAAAGCTACATCTAACCCCAACAATGGGGATTTAACTACTCATGATAAAAGGAAATACAAAAGAGAATGAGAAAAGGGATGGAGAACACTCATAGACAAGCTTCCTCCATTCCCAGAGCAAGGAAATCTCCCTTCTAGGGGTGGAACCCTATCTCACCCCAGACCTCCAAGTCCCCAAGTGCTCTCTCCACCAAAAGCTCTCTCTTTTCTGCCCTAAAAACAGCCACTTATACCAGTCAGTCACTGCGCGCATTCGCGAGGCGAGACATGTCTCGCGAGGCGAATATTAAAAATCTGCTTCGAGAATTGAGCTCTCGCGAGGCGAGAGTTTCTTCGCGACGCGAGACCGAAAGGTTTTTCTTCAATACGCCCGTGAGGAGCATCGGGGCACTGGCGTGATGGCTTGTTTGCAGACTCGCGAGGCGAGACATGGGTTTGCGAGGCGAACCAGAAAGGCTTGCATTTTCTCCAACATCGACTTTCGGGGTCGCGGGCGAATCCGGGGCTCGCGGGCGAATCACTGACTCGCTTGGCTCAATTTCTTCTCTTTTCAGGCTCTTTTTCATCCAAGCTCCATCAAGGCTAATTTCTGGGCATTTTTCCATTAAATCCTGCAAAACAACACCAGAAACCACCTCATCCGTTCCAAAGGAAAAACTATACAAAATCAACACTAAATTGGCCTAACTATATGCAAATGCATGCAGAAATGTACATGGAAAATGAGGTGAAATCACACTCATCAAATCACCCCAAGCTTAAGACTTTGCTTGTCCTCAAGCAAAAACTAAGGCCAGAAGAGATAAACAGTCAAAGCATGGACAGTGAACCAAGAACCCGAGTAAAATGATCCAAGTAATAGGCATTCAATTATTTCAACAAGAGACAATCAATTCAAGTCCAATTAGGGGCTTAAGTTTCCTAGACTCACATTCTCACTGATTCGGGCACTCTTGCTCACTTGAAGCTCACCCCAAGCTTGTTTATTTGCTTGGCTCTCTTTCTTGCCTCACTCACTCAGTGTTCAAGTATATATAACAATTCGCTCCATTTTCCTCAAGGAATGATTCCTACCATATGCTTGACTATCAACCAAATCTCCACTTTATTTATGAAAACACCTAAGAATCAAGAGGTCTTTATTTGGTTGTAACGTGGCCATGGGATTAATCTTTAGGTGGGGATAACAAGAAAGGGATATTTCAAAAGGCTAAACCAAGTATCAAACATTTCAACACAAGACACCTTCTAAAATACCTTCTTGGGTTTTCAATACATTTTTCCACCTTTCTTTTCTTTCTTTTTCTTTTATTTCTCACTTCTCTTTTTTGTCATCCCCATCTCTTTATATTTTTCTTTTTTTTTCTATTTTATTTTCTTTTCTTCTTTTTTTTTTATATAATTGGAGAGGGGAGATTTTTCAACTCAAAAGAATTATTTTTTCTGATTCTTATCCCAAACTTTCAACTACCTTTTTCACCCTTTTTGTAATACTTTAGAAGGTCCCTTATCAAGTATATGTATCAAAATTTTTCAGGGTACCAAGAAAAGCATTTTATTCATTCAGGCTCAAAATTGGGCAACTAAGGGGTAGCATTTCATCATTCAAAGCTCAGAAGGCCAGAAAAATACCTATTGCCTCAATCATTTTCAAAAATGTTTTCAAAAAATTTTAAGCTTTAAAATGGTTTCGAATCAAGTTCTAGAGAAATTCATCCAAGAGGAGCAACACTCAACACAAAGAACGGGGGCAGATTTAGTGAGTACCCCCTAATGGCTCAAAAGCTCACATTTATCAGTTCAAGAACCAGTGAGAAACACAAGTCTAAAGAAACATATGCTAATCATCAACTATCCAAGATCATCTCAAGCATATTCATTTGCAGCCATATCACAAGAATAAACAGAATTGGGTTCAAGAATTCACTATCACAAAAAAAATTGGCACTTAGTTCTCACAATCATAAGCTCAATCTAAGCAGGGGTAACCGAATCATGTGATCATGCAAACTCAAGCCTATATGAATGCAATATTTACAATGCAAGCAAAAAGATTACCCCTACCCCAAGCTTAAAGATTTACATTGTCCCCAATGTAAACAATCAAGTTGGAGAGAGGAGAAGAAAAATAAAATAAAGCAAAAAAAATTGGAACGGCTTACCGAGGCGGTAGTGGGTGTTGGCTCACATGCTTGTTGGCTTTGTTTCTCCCTGCACTTTTTCTCCTTCCTTTATTCAAAATCTGAAGACACTTAACAAAATTATTAACAAACCTCTTGAGCTTCTCAAATTATTCAAGAGGTTAAAGCAAAAACAAAATTAACTAAAGAGAAGGGTTAAGAAAAGTTGGGTTGCCTCCCAATAAGCGCTTCTTTAACGTCACTAGCTTGACTTATTAAGAAGCATCCACCTGGATCCCATAACCTGTGGTATAAGGACCAAGGAATGCTAACCATGTAAGATCCTTCAATCGGATCCCACGGTTTGCAGCATAAATATGGGAGTGAGCTCTTGAAAATCATGGTGACCTCACCAAATGTGTTGAATTTCTCACTCCCTCTTGGGTCAAAATTGACCCCTTCAACCACAAAATCTTCCCAATAAAAATGGGGTTCAACCTCAGGTAGAGGCATGAACTCCATTGTTGACTGCTTTAAAATGTGAGGTGGCAAACAACTCGAGAGGATCATTGGTGCTGTTTCTGCTTCATGACAATCTTCACTCTCAGCATTGCCAAATCTATCACCTTCCAAATATGCAGAAATCTCCGCACAAGCCACACAAGTGTTTCTCCCATCACATTCCACACATGCATAGGAACCAATAGCACCATCTAATTCCAAAAGTTTTTCATCATCTCCAAGCATGGTGAAATAGATGTCCTCCAATTGCCTCTTCCTTTCGGGCTCCTTAGTCAAGGGTTCAATGGGGAATGGTGCAACTATGTTCTCCAAAACAGGGTCTTCACTTCTTGACTCGGTTGCTCCCAATTCTTCTTCCTCCTCATCCATCATTGCATCATCTTCATCATCATCCATCAAGTTCCCATTTTGCATTTCGGATAGAAGGTTAGAGAGTTCCTCAATACGTGCACTGAGACTTCGAATGGTATCTTCTTGATTCTTTAATTCTTCCATTGTTGTTGCCATGAAGTTCTCCAAAACGGCCTCTAAGTGAGGTTGACTATCCGGGATAGGTTGCTCAACCTCGACTGGGAATGCGGTTTGAAGTTCTCCCAAGCAACTTCCAATGGGGATGGCTCATCACACCAAGGTGTGGAAGATTCCCAATGTTCCCCTTCATCCATCAAAGTATTGTTTGGAGGGTTCCCCCACCATGGAGTGGAAGTGTTGGGAAATTGATTTCCCCATTCAAAGCATAACCTACCACTTTGGTGGAGGAGAGACAGATTGCCCTTGACAGCTCATTACTCACTTGTTGGATGTTTACGGCTAATTGCAGCATATCTACCCGCAGCTGCAACTCAGATATCTCCAATTCTGCATCAGATGGCTGATAATAATTAAAGTCCATGATCCTGCCAAACCAATTTTCACCTCACAGACAATTAAGCCCAAGATCAAAGAAACAAAAATTCAAATATATACAAAACTAACAAAAGAAAAATATCAGTTATATACAGAAAAATAAAATAAAAAAAATGTCTAAACTAGTTCTCTCATTTGTTACTAATGATATTGACAAAGCCAATCCCCGGCAACGACGCCAAAAACTTGATGCGTGATTTTTAAGATATAAAGGCAAGTGCACCTCGTCGCAATCAAGTAATACGGTGGTAAGACCGGT
Source organism: Sophora flavescens (assembly GCA_030762895.1). Classification (NCBI taxonomy): domain Eukaryota; kingdom Viridiplantae; phylum Streptophyta; class Magnoliopsida; order Fabales; family Fabaceae; genus Sophora; species Sophora flavescens. The sequence goes on along the minus strand of CM061064.1, from coordinate 13,978,342 downwards.
TATCGTATCCACAGGGATTGGTTGTCAATTACCAATTCACAAACTTAACAACTATTTAGACTAAAACAAAGTATGAGAGATTAAAACAGAAAATAAAAAAAGCAAAACAATATTTTTGGTCTTTTGGGAATTATATCGAACACTTGGAAGGCAAACAGAGATGTGGCTAAGATTGTTAGGGTTAGACTACACTAATCCTCCCTTAATTGCAATGAAATGGTTATCAACACAAGTCCTAATTCAATTATGACAATCAAGCCTTTTCTAAAATACTCAAGCCTAATTCCTTAGGTGCATTGAGCCTAAAACCCCAAATTAAACCCTAATTCCTTAGGTGGATTAACTTTGAGATTTTGCATTAAGTCAAGACTTATGAGATTGCAAGCATTCAACACCTATTCCTAGATTCTTGAACTACTTGGCATATGATTCATGAGCATGCCTTAACACCAACCTTCCAGTCATCTATCAAAGCAACATATCATTCCTATGGGTAGCTAATCCAAGGAAAGCATTAAGCACATAATCACATACTCATAAAGAAATAGAGACTTGCATTAAAACACCAAATCAAATACAACAAGTTCAGAAAAGCTACATCTAACCCCAACAATGGGGATTTAACTACTCATGATAAAAGGAAATACAAAAGAGAATGAGAAAAGGGATGGAGAACACTCATAGACAAGCTTCCTCCATTCCCAGAGCAAGGAAATCTCCCCTTCTAGGGCTGGAACCCTATCTCAGCCGCAGCCTCCAAGTCCCCAAGTGCTCTCTCCACCAAAAGCTCTCTCTTTTCTGCCCTAAAACAACCACTTATACCAGTCAGTGCTGCGCGCATTCGCGAGGCGAGACATGTCTCGCGAGGCGAATATTAAAAATCTGCTTCAGAGAATTGAGCTCTCGCGAGGCGAGAGTTTCTTCGCGACGCGAGACCGAAAGGTTTTTCTTCAATACGCCCGTGAGGAGCATCAGGGACACTGGCGTGATGGCTTCGTTTGCGGACTCGCGAGGCGAGACATGGGTTCACGAGGCGAACCGGAAAGGCTTGCATTTTCTCCAACAATCGGCTTTCGGTCGCGGGGCGAATCCAGGCTCGCGGGGCGAATCACCGAGTCTCGCTTGGCTCAATTTCTTCTCTTTTCAGGCTCTTTTTCATCCAAGCTCCATCAAGGCTAATTTCTGGGCATTTTTCCATTAAATCCTGCAAAACAACACCAGAAACCACCTCATCCGTTCCAAAGGAAAAACTATACAAAATCAACACTAAATTGGCCTAACTATATGCAAATGCATGCAGAAATGTACATGGAAAATGAGGTGAAATCACACTCATCAATTTCCGCTCACACTTGAGGTACCTAGTAAAGGTTTTTCTACTTAAAATGCCTATGCTTAGATTCACATTCAGTAAATAACTCAATCCGAATAAGGACCCAGTAGAAAGAGCTGGTGATGAAAGGGTGAGTTATAAGAGAATAATTCCGTAGTGGTATAAAGTTTGAGTAGTCCTACTTTAGCCTGCTTTAGTCCACGGAGTGCACGCCTGGCAAATGGAGAGGTAAGTTGGCTATGAGAAACTTTACCACTACGGGAGGTTAATTTGATATGTGTGCATATAGTAAGTATGTGTAATTCAACGAGGATAATTAAACACAATATATTGTTTACTAATATGCTTTGCTTGAAGCAGGAACTCATTGAGATTCATTTCTCACTAGGCTCCTCTTTGTTTCAGGTAACAGGTACATATTGGAAACTGATAAGCAAGTTCGGGAGATTGCTTGACAGGACCCCAATAGTGTCCCAAGATACGTTAGTTTTCATAGCCGGATCAAAGTTGGAGTCTTACTAGGAGTCAATGTTTACATGAAATTGAATTGTTGATTAGGGGTTAAATGGTTATTTGTATTAAATTAATTCCAATTATATGTCCAACTCTACAAAAATATCTTGTACAAATTTGTTTCACTTATTTTTAAAATTCCCTATGTTTAACTATTATTCCTGATGCTATAACCAGGTTTATATAGTATCCTTTTGGAAGTCAGGATATTACACTCTGTCTCTATGATTTGTATTTATACTAAATCCTCAAAAAAGGAAGCTTGTCTAGTTCCTCCTCCTTCCAATTTTTTTATTTTTAAAAAAGAAAATACTCCTATAATATCCTTGCTTGTGATCACCACATCACTTAAGGTTTTTCTATAAACCAAGCTGCAGTGTCTCGTGCTCAGAACATCAATTCTTTGACCATAAGAAGGGAGGGGATCCACTACACTCCAGTTTTCATAATCCTGAAATGAAATAAAATATAGGCTTAATTGCACTTTTGGTCCCCCAAGTATCACGATTGTGTGGTTTTGGTCCATCGGGTTTCAATTGTGACAATTGGGTCCTTCAGGTATCGCGATTGTGCAATTTTAGTCCCTCGGGTTCCAATTGTGTCAATTGGGTCCCTCAGATATTACAATCGTGCAATTTTGTCCCCCAGATATCACAATTATGCAATTTAAAATGTCTGTGGCCTACATGGCACATGTGAGACTGATTTGGTACTTAGTGAGGTCGGTTTGGCAACTTATATGACATTCCTATATAGTATTGTTGACACCCCACGTACTTTAATTGACACGTAGGATGTCATGTAAGCTATCAAGTGGCCTCACTAAGTATAAAATCAGTCACACATGTGCCACGTAGGCTACTGACATTTAAAATTGCATAATTGTGATATCCGGGGGACCAAAATTGCACAATCGTAAGACCTGGGGGACCCAGTTGGCGCAATTGGAATCCGAGGGACTAAAATTGCACAATCACAATACCTGGGGGGCCCAATTGCCACAATTGAAACCCGAGGGACCAAAATTGCACAATCGTGATACTTGGGGGACCAAAAGTGCAATTAAGCCTAAAATATAAGCACATGTAAAATCTTCCAAGGTGAGCAAATTGGTGCTATAGTAAACATTGTTAATTAGCAGTTTCCTTCTATACATAATACACACTTTGAAGCTTAGAAGAGTGATAGGAAAGGAATCAAAGAATTGAATCTAGCATCTCCTAGGCATTTGAAGTTAGCAACACAAAGAACATACACAGTTAGTAAAATAGGGTTTTAGACATTTTAACAAACACATAGCATGCAATAGTAACTATCACTACTTCAAATGCAAAAGACGGATGAACTTATCAGGGAAACAATGCCAAATCCATGATCCAAAAAGAGCAAGAATCTAACTCCAAATTATGGCATAGCAACAAAAAATGAATTTAGCGAAGCTCTGGAATGGAGAAAACAGCAAGGTTGGACGAATCTCTGTGTTGAATACGAAATTTGAAGCACCGAATGAGATGAAGAATACAATTGGTGATGATATTTTGAAGGAATTAAACCCTAATTGGGTGAATGAAAGACAATCAAACATAGAACACTCACATCTTCAAAATCAAGAACCAAAACATCAATGGAGGTTGGAATTCACCAGATGGCCACAACAATGGAGGTGAAGAAAGCTTGTGTTGCCGAAAACGGGATTTGGGATTTGAAGCACCGCAAGACAAAAACTGAAAAACGATTTAATGTCTAGTGAGATAGATTTTACCCATCATATATGAGCTTCGACTGGGAAGGAGCGGACGATGGGCAAGCGAAATGGATGCTTGCTCTGTTTTTGGTGAAGACAACAGTGACAAGGGTCCATTTCACTATACTGACACATTTTTTTAAAATGTAGGTAAAAATAACTTATAGTGACACAATGTGTTCCCATCATGGGAGATGTCCGTTGCTGTATGGCATTTTATTTGTAGTGTATCCTTGAGAATAATTTTTTAAAACTTATATCAAACACGAAAAAGTTTTATTCACATATATTAAATATGATTAGTGGTAGGAATATTTTTTTTATCACCTTCAAATATGAAAATAAAATTTTTAACTTTTATTTATTAATTTTATTCTCGGACATCTTTTATGCCTGAGAATAATTTTTTAAACATGAAAAACTTTTGTGGATATATCTATTTTGAGCTTTATAAAACTATTCTTGAGAACAAACAGAAGTATTTATCGATATAAAAAAAGTTTATATTATCAACCAATCACAAATAATTTCAGGTCTGATCACAAACGATATAGGGGAATGGTTGAAAGGGTATAGTTGCCATATTGACTTTTGCTCTACCTTCACCATCGAGCTTCGGGACATTTTGAATGGTCTAGAGCTATCTTGGAACATTGGGCCGAGGAGATTGGTGGTAGAATCAAATTCAACAACCATAATTGACTTACTTTGGATCGAGGGTGATGGATTTTGTAGGAATAAGATTCTCTCAAGGACAAGGTATTGACTTCAAAAGGATTGACAAATTGTTCTCTCCCATACTTTTTGAGAAGGAAATACTTGTACAGATTGACTAGTAAACTGGAGTCTTCCGCGGAGTTTAGGTTTCCACTAGTTAGATTTCTCGCCTTACAGGCTAGGCTCACTCTTGTTTGATGATGTTTTTGGTGTTTCCATACTCCGTGTTGTCTTTGTTTTTGGGATTCCTAGTTCCTTCTTATTACCAAAAAAATTAATAATATAAAATGATATGATTAGTTGATAATGTTAACACCTCTACACTAATAAAGTATAAAAAATCTTTAAACTAATAATACATATTAATTAAATTTAATCCTTTTCAAAAATATTTTTAGGTATTGATAATGGATTTCGATCTTCTCCTTTTTTTTTCTCTTTTTTTTTCTCTCGTGTTATATAGGGAAAGACTCAAAATTAAATTTGATTTTGTGTGGAGGGTCCACCCCAAATTGTTACTCTCTCATAACATGAGAAAATTAAAGGGAAAAAGTAGGGGGAAAAAAGAATAAGCATCCAAACCACTAATTATTCTTAAAAAAGTGATGTTACCACATTTTTGTGGTTTGTTTTTTACGTGACGAGGCTTATATATCTTCTGATTCCACAGCACGATCATTTTATTCTTGAGAATTACTAAAATACTCATTCATGATTTCTGTAATTTTGTCCTGTTTCTTTTTTCTTTTTTGTAATTTTTTTTTTTTAGTTTCTTAATGAAAAGGCCTTAATAACTTTTGCTCAAATGTTAGACATTTCTAACTAAATACACACGGCTCCATTCCACTCAATACAAAGATTGATGGATATGACAAAGATTGAGATATGTTAATATAAGTCATTTTTTTTTTAATCATGTCATAGTTACTGTTCCGACCAAATATCTCAAATGAGAGATACTCGTCCGGAGAAGCTTTTGTGGGAGTGTTTTGGAATAGCTTGACAGAATGAGAATTCTACTCCTATGTATCCAAATGGGAATAAAAGCAAACGTAGTTCTAAGTTAGGGGTGTAAGCGGATCAGATCCGATCCGCGAACCCGGCGGATCCGAACCGGTTTTGGTGGATTGGTTCGGATCATCGGATCGGATTCCAAAACGCCGATCCGAACCAGATCGGTTCGGGTCTCAGATCCGAGAATTCTGATCCGATCCGATCCCAACCGATCCGAACCCTTTAAAATATTTATTTTTAAATTATTTTATATAATATTAATATATTATTATATATAAATTTTATATAATTAATAATTAAATATGTATATTTTATTTTATTTTATTTTATTTTTCTAATTTTTTATTAATATTAAGTGTAAATTTTTTTTAAAAAAAAAAGGTAACCCGATGATCCGAACCGAACCAACCCGATTGTGATCGGTTCGGTTCGGATCCGTAGCTGAAAATTTGCCAAATCCGTGATCGGTTCGGATGATTAAACCCCTCAAATCCGATCCAACCCGACCCGATTACACCCCTATTCTAAGTGAGGGGGTTGGACCCCTATTTATAGAATTGTTCTGGTGTAACAGTTTGAGTTGGACTGTTATTGAGATCCTATATGTTAGGATCGGGTTGTTATCGCAACTAGATAAAGATAAGGATAAGCCTCCGAGTTATGCGGAGGGATATTTGGACCAGCGAGATATTCGGCCAGTCAGTTGTGACTGGATTGCTCGGGACCAAGATATCTTCATTTGCGGTCTGTTGTGGAGTAGGCCCGGGTAATTATCCTCGGGTGTCATGTGCATTAATAGGTCTTCGGCATTATGGGAGTTCGGGTCACGGCCCACTTACAAGAATGAGCTCGGTCGTATTGACAATCCTCGACCTTATATCTTCGGCCAGTACACAAGCCCCCCGAGCTCTGAGCTTAAATAAGCGAAAGAGCTGACAAGTATTAAACTGAGCTTATACTTCGGCCACGTGGACTTTCGTATTTCCAGCTGTCATTTTAACCGAACCTTCCTTCCCCCTTTTTGTCAGAGAAGGCAATCATTTCCCTTAATCCTTCTGCGGCACGCTACGGGTGAGTAACCTTAGAGTTCCGCACTCATTTAATGGGGGGAAAATTAAAAGTCGCGCCTTTGGACTTCAAGAATCATGGGCCGTTGATCGTATCATCAACCGCAACAACTATAAATATCTCCTCTAATTCCACCTCACCTCCACCTTGCCCACTTCCTTCCTCCACTCTTCATCTATGTCTTTCGAGTTTATGCAATCGTCCTCCTGCCTTTTGCTCTCCAGGTACGTCCCACCTTCTTCCTTCTTTCAAATTTCTAAGTTTATTTCCGGATTTCGGTCATGAGTTCATCCGAATTCACCGAGTCAAACACTTCACCTCTGGTGGAACGCGAGGTTTCCCCCATTGGGGGCTCTCCTTCCACTTCATTTGTTCCCTCACAGGGACTAAACATCGGTCAGGTGAGACCGTCCTCCTCCGGGTCGTCTTCTTCTGAGTCTGATTCTTCTGGGTCCGACTCTTCTAGCTCTGGTTCTCTATCCCCCCAAATTTCTAAACCCGCCGCTCGCAAACAACGTCAAAGGGTTCCAAAAGACCCTGTTCCCGATATTACCCTACCTGGGTATACCTGGGTTAAGGGCGAAGTTGGGGCTTATTTTTCTAACTTTCAGTCTTCAGATTCGATTGCTCATCTTCGGTCCCAGATTAATATCTCGGCGTCCGGAAACGAATCCGAGTTTATTTGTTCCCCATGCTCGGGTACCGAGTATGTTTTCCTCAGGGCTCATCCTTCTGAGCCTCCTTTTACATATATGTATAAAACACTATTTGCTCAGCTGCGCGTGTCTCTTCCTTTCACTGAGTTTGAGTGTGACGTTCTGAGAACCATGAATGTCGCACCTACTCAGCTTCATCCCAACAGTTGGGCTTTTATGAAAGCCTTTCAAATTCTGTGTAAATACATCGGGATGGAGCCCACTACTCCCAAATTTTTGTATTTTTACCAAACAAGGTTCGGTGAGAAAACGGGATGGATTTCCCTCAATGGGTTGAACCGAAGAGGACTGCTTAGTTTATACACATCATCGTATAAAGACTTCAAAGTCGGCTTCTTCCAAGTTCGCCCCTCGGGCTCTCACTTTTCCCACTTTTTTGATGAAAATGGATGCGCCAGGTTTCCTTTATACTGGCAATCATCTCCTACCAAATTCGTTGGTTTTGAATACCAATCCCTTCCTGCCGAGGATAGACGGGATATAGATATATTAGAAAAACTTCCTCGGCCTCTCCATTGTGGACGTCTTCTGAAACTCCCATTTTCATCCACTCCGAGAGCCGACTTTAAAAGTAAGTGTTCGGTTTTTTAGTTTTTTAAATATTTTTTGTATATGTTCCTGTACTAACAACTTTTCTTTTCGACAGTTATCATGGGGAAATTCGACTTCTCCAAGCTTTTGAAATCTGCAGCGAAAGAGGGTCAGGGTCCCTCAACTACCGAGAAGAAAAAGAAAAGAATTCCTCTGGTCGCTGCTAAGGCCACTGCCAAGGGAGATTCATCATCCACCCCTCACAAAAGAAAGAGGGTAGAGATAGTAGTCGACGCCGAAGATTCTTCCCCTCCTCGCTCCAGTCCCCCGCATCCTACCACTCATGAGACGGGAACTACAGGACGAGAGGAGCAACTTCCTCCTTCTACCGAGGTGAAGTGGTATAACACCTCTCTGAAAGCAGGAACCTCGTCTCTCTGGGGCGAAGACTTCAACCCCTTCCCTTCTTTTGACTCGAACTTCCTAAAGCCTGCTGATCTCCGATTAATCAAGCAACAAGGGGATCAATCTAGCATGGAGGCCCTGTCGGCCTACTGTATCCGAGCTGCTGCTCTGGCTCGCTTTTGTAGCCGAGATTTGGTGGAGACTGAGAGGAAATCCCAGCACCTGGAAGCTGAACTTGCTTCTATTGAGAAGCTGAAAGGGGATTTTGCCCGGATTTCCGCAGAGCGTGATGAGCTGGCCAAAGGCAATAATCTCCTGAACACTACCATCGCCGAGCTTAATGGCCAGAACTCTGAGCTTAACTCCCAAGAAAAATTATCTGAGGAGAGTAAAGCTCGGGCTGAAGAGGATAAAGCTCGCGCCGAGGAAGAGCTCAAGAAGGCTCAAGTTGTAATCGAACAACTTAAGGCTGCCCTGGAGGATGAGACTAAGGCCAAGATGGAGGCTCAGGAAGATCTAAAAGAGGCCACCGACTGCATTATTGTTGAGCATCGAAAAGGTTTCGCAAAGGCCATTGCTCAAGTTGAAATTCTTGCTCCGGGGATTGATATCTCGGGTGCAGATGTAACTAAAGAGGTGCACAATGGGGAACTTGTTCCCATTATTCCCGAAGAGGAAGAGGAGGTGGAAGGGGGGAAGATTCTCCCGAGGATCACATCGACGCCGAAGAGAGCCCTAGGGACGAATAACTGTATTTTTATTTTTCACACCTCTGTAATGGGCTTTTCTCCTTGTAATCCTTGTTAATCTAATGAAAAACTCTTCCAGCATTTTGATGACTTCCTCTTACTTTTACAGCATTTGTTTGGTCGAGATATTCTTTGAAATACTTTTATACTCCGACGTTGTTTGTATTGCGTGCTCGGCTGTTTAAACAAGACCTCGACTAAGGCCGAGATATTTTGTCATCCGTATCAAAAACGGATAGTTGTTGTCACACGTGAAATGCATGAGTCACGTTTTGTATATGTAGTCACACGTTATGTGCCTTGGAAACCTAAATGGGTTCATGCAGTTACTGCTTTTTGTTGAGTTTCGAGGTTTATTTTTTCGATAAACCTTTTTCCAGCGCATATTTCTTTTTTCCATAAGCCTATTCCTAGCGCCTATTTACTCTCTTGACCGCCTCTCCACTTTATAAATAGGGCTGTTTGTTTGCCTCATTCCTTCATTCTGCATCTTCTTGACTAACAAAGTTCGTCCGAGCAATCCTTGCCCCAAATACTTTTTATAATGTTACTAGGGGTTTACGTTCCTCTCTCCCAGTTAACATCCTTTTTTGAGCTTTATAGCTGCCAAAAAGGATGTAAGTGGGAGATGGGATCCAAAATTCCTTTCAAGATTTAATCCTTCAAAAAGGATGTTAGCTAGGAGAATAGCAGTTTCCAGGAGAGGAGAAAGGGGTAGTAACCGTCTCCTCCCGAAGCAGGCCGAGTACCTCATCGTCCAGCTTTCTCAGGGGGAAGTGATTACTTCCTCCTTCGGAGGAAAGTCATGGCGTCCGATTGGGGAGACTACTGGCCAACCGGTCTTGCTCCGGTTCTAATTGGGGAGACTACTGGCCAATCGGGCGTGCCTTATTTTCAATTTCAGCGCTGTACTCGGTTCCTTTAATAACCTCACCTTTTGTACTTTTAAGGCTCGAATTCGGTCTTATTTTCGCTTTCCGCATTGTACTCGGTTCCCTTAATAACTTCACTTTTTATACTTGTCCTTTGGATTCAATTGATGCTTGTGTTTGATTTTTCCTAGTAATTTCAAGGCTCGAACTCGGCCTTAATAATTTAATAACTCGAACTCGGCTTTTCGTAATTTTAATGGCTCGAACTCGGCCCTCAGGCTCAAGCTTGGCCTTTAATAACTTCAGTGGCTCGAACTCGACCTTAATAATTTAGTGGCTCGTACTCGACCTTCGGGCTCAAACTTGGCCTTCACGATTTAAATGGCTCAAACTCGGTCTTAATAATTTAGTGGCTCGTACTCGGCCTTCAGGCTCAAACTTAGCCTTCATGATTTAAATGGCTCGAACTCGGCCTTAATAATTTAGTGGCTCGTACTCGGCCTTCAGGCTCAAACTTGGCCTTCACGATTTAAATGGCTCGAACTCGGCCTTAATAATTTAGTGGCTCGTACTCGGCCTTCAAGCTCAAACTTGGCCTTCACGATTTAAATGGCTTGAACTCAGCCTTAATAATTTAGTGGCTCGTACTCGGCCTTCAGGCTCAAACTTGGCCTTCATGATTTAAATGGCTTGAACTCGGCCTTAATAATTTGATGTTCATAGAATAAATACATCAGCATAATAAGAAAATGGAACAATGTTCATAATAAATTCTTTTATTAAATAGAAAATAAAGTCTGCGGTGTGCCTCGTTAAAACCTTCTCGGTCAAAACCCTTTTTGGGATAAAATACCGAGGTAGGAAAATGAGTACATCACCTGACTATGTACATCAACTGTAATAAAATTTCAAATGAGAAGCATTCCAAGTTCTCGGGATAGGCTTCCCTAACAATTCTTCTAACCTATATGCTCCGTTCCCCAAGTTTTCTACCACTCGGAATGGTCCTCCCCAATTTGCTGCTAGCTTGCCCTCCGTATGATCTCTTCTTGCTTCTCCTTTCATTCTTAGCACCGAGTCTCCGCACACGAAACTCCTCGGTTTCAGCTTTGAATTATACCTCCGAGTAGCTCTTCGTTTGCTGGCTTCCTCCCTGATTTTAGCATCCTCTCTGATTTCCTCCACCAAGTCAAGTTCGACCCTTAAGTTGCCTTCATTCTCATCCTGCTCATGTTGCATACGCCGAAAAAATGGCTCACCAACCTCAACTGGGATCATGGCGTCTGTTCCGTATGTAAGCCTGAAGGGTGTTTCTTGAGTAGTGGATTGTGGCGTGCAGTGGTAGGCCCAAAGAATACTTGGCAACTCTTCTGCCCAAGCTCCTTTGACTTTTCCCACTCTCTTCTTCAGTTCTCCAAGAATGACTTTGTTGGCTGCCTCGGTCTGCCCATTGGTTTGGGGATGCTCCACTGATGTGACGTGGTGTTTAACGCCGAGATTGACATAGAATTCTCGCAATGTCTTGTCTATAAACTGCCTCCCGTTATCAGTGACAATTGCGAAGGGAATTCCATGCCTACAGATGAGATTTTTCCACACAAACTTTTGTACCTTCTTGGCAGTGATTTTTGCCAAAGGTTCTGCTTCAATCCATTTTGTGAAGTAGTCCACCGCTACCAAGATATGGGGAATGGTCCCAGTATATCCATTCCCCACATAGCAAAGGGCCAAGGCGAGTTTAATGTGTGAAGTTCTTCGGGCGGGGTACGACTTACATTGGCAAATATTTGACATTCATCACATTGTCTCGTCCACTCGATGCAATCTGTTCGGATGGTAGGCCAATAGTACCTTGCTCGGACTACCTTGGAGGCCATTGATCTGCCCCCACAGTGAAAACCACAGATTCCTCTATGAACTTCCTCCATCACATACTTTGACTGAGCTTTGGTCAGACACTTTAACATCGGGACCGAGAATCCCCGTTTATACAATTCTCCGGAAATAATAGCAAAGTGACTTGCTCTGAGCCTGATCTTTCTGGCTTCGGCGTGATCTGGGGGCAGAGTATCTGAGGATAAATATTCCCATATGGGTGTCATCCATTCTCGGTCAGCTGATTCATTGGCCATTACTTCTCCTAGTGCAATACTCGGCTCATTGAGGGTTTCCTGGATAACTGTTTTATGCTGGCCCGGCTTCTTTGTGCTGGCCAATTTGGACAGCAGATCGGCGCGAGTATTTTATTCTTTGGGAATGTGTTCAATAGCAAATTTCTCAAAGTTGGAAATTAACTGATTGATTTTACATAAATACCTGGTAAGCTGAGGCTCTTTTGTTTGGTATCCTCCAGAGATTTGTCCTGTGACTAGCTGTGAATCACTTCGGCATCTAACGGCCTTTGCTCCCATTTCCTTAGCCAGCATTAACCCCGCTATCAAGGCCTCGTATTCAGCTTGGTTGTTTGAGGTTTTGAACTCAAACTTTAATGACTGTTCTAGGATTAGCTCTCCCGGACCTTCCAGTATTATCCCAGCCCCACTGCCTTTGACATTCGAGGATCCATCCACATACAAATTCCACCATAAATCCTCGGTTATCGACAGCGGATTGAGCTCGGCTACGAAGTCGGAGATACATTGAGCTTTCAGAGGACCTCTCAACTCGTATTTCAGGTCGAACTCGGATAACTCTACCGACCAAGCAATCATACGGCCTGCCAACTCGGGCTTTTTGAGAATCTGCTTAATCGGGTGATCAGTTTTGACAATCACCGGTGACTCGAAAATACGGGCGCAGCCACCGGGCTGCGATTACGAGCCAAAACCAGCTTTTCTATGACTTGATACCGAGTTTCGGCATCATGAAGGACCCTGCTGATGAAATATACCGGCATTTGAGCTTTCTCTACTTCCTGCACAATGACCGCACTGATGGCGTACTCGGTGGCTGACAGGTATAAATATAAATCTTTCCCTGGGATGGGTCGAGTTAATATTGGCGGTGAAGACAAAAAGGCCTTGAAGTCGACAAAGGCCTTCTCGCATTCCTCGGTCCACGTGAAGGTTTGAGGCCTCTTCAATAATCTAAAGAAAGGCCGAGCTTTCTCTGCGGATCCGGGGAGAAACCGAGATAATGATGCCAGCCACCCTGCAAGTCGCTGCACTTCTTTAACATTTTGTGGGCTTCGTATCTCAATCACAGTTCGGCATTTATCAGGATTGGCCTCGATTCCCCGGTGTGTCAACATAAAACCGAGGAATTTTCCACCTTGGACACCGAAGACACACTTTTCTGGATTCAGCCTCATATTATACTTTCTCAACTGCTGAAAAATCTCCTCCAAATCCTTCGGGTGGTTGTTGTGGTCATCGGATTTTACGACCATATCATCCACATAAACCTCCATAGTCCTTCCGATCTGTTTTTCAAATACCCTATCCATGAGCCTTTGGTAGGTGGCTCCAGCATTTTTCAATCCGAATGGCATTACCCGGTAACAATAGTTCGAGCCTTCAGTGATAAAAGTTGTTTTCTCCTCATCTGGGGGATACATTCGGATCTGATTGTACCCCGAGTATGCATCCAAGAAGCTCAAAATTCTGTACCCGGAAGCACCATCCACCAACCTATCAATACTCGGTAAAGGATAAGAATCCTTTGGACAAGCTTTATTTAAATCTGTGTAGTCAGTGCACATGCGCCACTTGCCGTTTGCTTTTTTGACCAGAACCACGTTGGCCAGCCAAGTAGTGTATTCTACTTCTCGAATAAAGTTGGCTTTAACCAACTTCGCTATTTCTTCTTCCACCACTTTTCTCCTTTCCTCACCAAGTCTCCTTTTCCTTTGAGTTACCGGTTTCGCCTCAGGACAGATTGTCAGCTTGTGGCATAAGAAATCGGGGTCAATCCCCGGCATGTTTGATGTGGTCCAGGCGAACAAATCGGCGTTGCTGCGGAGCACTTCCTTTATTTTCTTTTTCAAATTCGGCTCAAGTTGACCGCCTAGCTTGGTGCACTGATCGGGCTGTGATCCAAGCTGGAACTTCTCTAACTCCTCAATGGGTTGTGGCCGTTGTTCTTGCATGTCAATTCTCGAATCTAGTTCAACAGAGCTAACTGAATTTACAGACTTGTCTTTTCCTCTGTCCAGTGCTTCTGCAGGTGTAGGTTTAAGCTTGCTTACACGCAAACTATCGGATATAGACCTTTGTCACCGCCATTTTCTGATCAGCCCGGATAGCAACTATGTCTCCCAAGTTAGAAGGGAATTTCATTGTGAGGTGGGGAGTAGAGACCACGGCTCCCAGCTCGTTCAAAGATGGTCTTCCGATTAAGACATTGTACGATGTTACTGCATTAACCAACACGCATGCGACTGCAATAGTTTTGGACGCTTTGCCATCTCCAAAAGTAGTTAGGAGGTCAATGTATCCTCGGGTATCCACCTATTCCCCAGCAAAGCCGACGAGCTTACTGTCGTATGGCTGAATAGATTTTTCTGGGATCCCGAGCTTCTGAAATGTTGAATAATATAGAATATCAGCCGAGCTCCCCTGGTCGACGAGAGTTCTCTTGACCGAGAAGTTGGCCAATTATACTGTGATTACCATAGGGTTGTCCTGATTAGGATCCACACCCAAGAAGTCTTCATCGGAAAAGATAATCGGCGGAGAAATCCTCGGGGGTTTGCCGGCTACCGAGTTGACAGCCCGAATAGCCCGCAGGTGTTTTCTCCGAGCTGAACTCGTCGTGCCTCCCCCCGCAAACCCACCTAAAATAGTGTTTATCACACCTCGGACAATATTATCCTCACCTCGCCTTTCATTCTGACCTTCCCTATTCTCTGCCCTTTCATTATTTTGCCGACCGCCGCCCCTTCCCGGGCTTTGGCCACCTCCTCTTCTTCTACTTCTGCCACGCCCTTCGCCATTGTTGTGATTTCTCCGAACAAAATTATTCAGATGACCAGCCGGCACTAACTCTTCAATCTTGTCATGTAGGACCCAGCACTCCTCGGTAGTATGCCCGTAGTTACGATGGTACCGACAATGCTTCTGTCGATCAGCATTCTGGGGCGTGTGGCCACGGTTGGGGAGCTGCAAAAGTTCTGCGTTGTAAGCTTCCTCAAATACCCGAGCTCGGTTGGTGTTGAGGGGGGTATAGTGTTCATACTTCGGTCCCCTATGTAATTGCTCGGATGTGTTTTTGAATTTCTGTTTGTCTCCTCCAACCCTCCTCTTATCTCTCCCTTCTCGTCTATCAGAATCATCGGTTCTTTATCTTTTTTTAGACTCCTCAATCTCCTCCATATTAATGAATCCAGCAGCTTTTCTTCTCAACTCATCCATAGTGGTTGGAGGCTTTCGAGCTAGGTGTCTGGCGAAAGGGCCAGGCCGTAACCCGGTCAAGATAGTGTGTAGTGCTACATCGGCACTGAGATTCCGAATGAGGACAGTCTCTTTGCTGAACCTGGCCATAAAATCATGCAGAGACTCGTTTTTTTCTTGCTTAAAGTTTACCAACGAGGCCGAGGTTTTTTGATGAGCTCGGCTCGTGGCAAACTGAGCATTGAACTTAGTCATAAACGTGTCAAAGGAGTCAACTGATGATGGCGGTAGCTGGGTATACCATCTTAATGCAACATCTTTCAGAGTAGTAGGAAAGACTTTACACATGACAGCATCATCGTCGGTGAAGAGGTACATTTGAGTAGTGAAAGCAACTAAATGACGCTCCGGGTCCGAGGTGCCATCATACCTGTCAATGTTTATTGGTTTGTAGTTGGCTGGAAGAGGAACCTCCATGATGGCGTCAGTGAAGGGATGTCTCGGCCTCCGCACGCCGGCCCTTTCATTAGGCCTATTTGCCTGAAGTGAAAGTTCAGGGGCCTGCCTAGGAAATTCCTCCTCGCCTGCTCGGTCAACATGATGAGAAACACGGGGTTGTGGGCCTCCTTCTCTGCGCGTGTTTCTGGATCCTTCATTCTCGGCTGTTCGGCGCTCTCTCTCATGAGGAGAAGAGGCGGACCTTTCTCTGCTTTGTTCTCGTTCCCGACGGCTGTTCTGCCGACGAATCTCCTCATTCTCCTTTCTCAGCATTGCCACTTGTGCGAGGAGTTCTTGAATAATGGGATTGTCGGTCGTCATAGCTGGGTTTATGGACCGTTCCCCATTATCCCCGTTGTTGGCATTCTCTGGCTCCTTTCTCCTGCAGTTTCCGCTCCCTTTCCTCACCATTGTTTGTGGCATGGGAAAATTTTACTTGGATTCCCACAGACAGCGCCAAATATTCTGACCAAATATCTCAAATGAGAGATACTCGTCCGGAGAAGCTTTTGTGGGAGTGTTTTGGAATAGCTTGACAGAATGGGAATTCTGCTCCTACGTATCCAAATGGGAATCAAAGCAAACATAGTTCTAAGTGAGGGGGTTGGACCCCTATTTATAAAGTTGTTCTGGTGTAACAGTTTGAGTTGGACTGTTATTGAAATCCTATTTGTTATGATCGGGTTGTTATCGCAACTAGATAAAGATAAGGATAAGGCTCCGAGTTATGCGGAGGGATATTTGGACCAGCGAGATATTCGGCCCAGTCAGTTGTGACTGGATTGCTCGGGACTGAGATATCTTCATTTGTGGTCTGTTGTGGAGTAGGCCCGGGTAATTATCCTCGGGTGTCAAGTGCATTAATAGGTCTTCGGCATTATGGGAGTTCGGGTCACGACCCACTTACAAGAATGAGCTCGGTCGTATTGACAATCATCGGCCTTATATCTTCGGCCAGTACAGTTACAAAGTATTCACCACCGTTAACAGTGACTAATCTCGATTGAGGAACCTTTTGGGCACACAAAGTGGGTTTTCCTCTCCCAACCGGGTTTTCTCCATACACAAGATCGAGGATTCGAATTCCTGACCACTTGCTTAAGTTGTCCAGATCTCTTACCACTTGGATCAATCACATGTTCGTTATACATGCCATATATGAACTGACATCAATATATACCTATGCAATAATTTATTTAATAATTTTGAATTTAATATGTATGCATTACTAGTCTATTTTTTTTTACAAAAAAAGATATTCATTCATTCAAATGGGTAAAATTCATCGAAAACAACACAAATTCAACATCGCTGAAAATCGAAAAGGATGAATCTACGAACAAACTCACAGCACCCAGGTTAATAGCATAACACGTCAAAATGCCTACAAATATGACAAAATCAAAGTGACCGGAATACCCATGCCTCCGGATTTGTAACGTTGTCCCCCAAGTCTTGATTGAATCTGTAATGGATCGAAGCTGATCTGTCAATCTGAACCAGACGAACACCGTAACAAGACGAGAAACCAAACGACGCTGCAACAAGACGATGAACAAATCACCGCTGCACACAAACGACGAAAACACGAAAAAACAGGAGAGAAAAAAACCAAATCTTTCTGGAAAAACCACTTATTTAGATTAAAAAAAGAGAAAAAAAAACAATGTAGAGGGGTGATTCCAGCTAAAAAATAGCCCAAAACCACCCCTTTCCGGTGGATGACGAAGAGAGAAAAGAGGAGTAGAGGAAATGTCGAGAGAAAAAGGCGGCTCTAGATATACATTACTAGTCTTAATATGTTTTTATATTATCAACCAAATACAAATCATGTTGTATATGACTTAAGTAATTATAATATGAGTAAAAAATAACATAAGTATATCATTTCAATTATCATTGATTTTTCTAGCATGTGTGGGATAATTTTTAATCCCGATTTCATTGAATTTATAATTTTAAAATTAATGAAAAAAAAATTTAAAATTAATATTGTAACAATATCATAAAATATATACTTATAATTATAACATAATGAATATAAAAAAACATTAACGTATAACAAAAAAATATTAGTTTTATAGTATAAGGATAATAATCACTTAAGTTTTATATTTTTATTTATTTTATTATCAATTGTCTTAAAAAATTGATATTGTATGATGTTTTTTTTGTTACGTCTTTGGACAGGACAACATAAAATTTACAAAAATATCATTTGTACTATATAATGTTTGTTTTGCATTATGAAAAGATGCATATTTTTATATCTTGAATTATTTTACTATTTATGATTAAATTATTATTATGTTATGCTCTTATTTTTAAGTTTTTAATAATGTGGATATAATTTTAAATAGTATTTTAATTTTATCATTTTAAAAAATGATTGAAGAATTTATAATAATGCTAATAAATATTATTGTTATTAATATATTTTAATCATGTATGCCTATCCGGAAAAATATAAATATATATTCATTTAAGTTATGACAAGTTATGGTGGAGGTGAAAAAAATCACACGTTCATAACAATAGTCAGAGTCCTATTTTCTTGAGTGAATGATAAGGGGAAAAAATGAACAAATAAAGGAGAAAAGAACAGATAAACAATGGAGAAGGACGTGGAGTAGTGCTGTGACCAAGGTTTACAAAACCGGACCGGCCATCGAATCGGTGGAGGCAGCGGTTCAAGGTTCAATGGTCCAACCGAGGTTGAACCGTGGTTGAACCGGTTATAATTAAATAATATTATTTTAATTTTTAATATAATATTTGTAACAATATTAAACAAAAAAACAACATAACAACTAAAATTATTAAGCACAATTTTTTTTATTTTGAAATTAAACTAAATAAATATAAAAATATATGTTAAAATCATCTTCATAGGGAAAACCAACCCAAAATCTACAACTAGCCCACATATGTTAGAAAACAAAAGAATTGGGTTTTGGCTAGGATGACCCAAATCCTTTTATACTAAATTTTTTTTTTTAAGAAACCGGTTCTGGCCGGTTCACTACCGGTTATGACCGGTTTTCCGGTTTTTCCACCGGTTCGATGCTAGGCCGGTTTTCCCTGTGAACCGGACCGGCCAAGGTCCCGGTTCCCGGTCGGACCGGCCGGTCCGGTCCGATTTTCAAAACCTTGGCTATGACTATGAGTGGTAGCGGGTTGCAAAATCCGACCCGGCCTTAGAATCCGTCCTAACCCGTGGTGTTTAGGTCGGGTCTAATCCTAATTCGTAGAAGAGATGGGACGAACCCACGTCCCACTTTGTTAGCCGGCATCGGGTTAGGAACGAGTCTGGGTTGACATTCGGGTTACCCAACCTGTCCCATATAATAGAAATATACTTTTATCTCTCCCTAGATCATGTTTCACACGCGGTCACTAAGAAAGAAGCACGAAGTAAATTACTAAACTTCTACTATCACATCTCGCGTCTCACACTAGCCCAATTGGTGGCTTTTAGGAAGCGTTTCGTGGCTTTTGTGACATTGAAAGAATCTTGTTTGATGAGGGTATCTTGTTTTTAATAATGTGGCTTTGGTAACATGAGCATCAAGGAAGCATCTAGAAAAAAGATTTATTTGTTGATATTTTGTAACATCTAATTTTGGATCCATCAGTGGCTTTTAGGTAGCTTCTTTTGCTGATATCTTGCCTTATAAAAAAAAGTAACATTTTTCCATTCATAAAAATTTTGTTTATAAATAATCTATTTAAATTCGGGTCAACCCGTTCCCGATTTCCCGTACTATTTAGACCCTGTCTTAAACCAACATGCATATGATCGGGTTCTTTCGGATCTAGGGACGGGTTCAGGTTCAAAGATTTGATCCTATCAATGTTTAGGATCGGGTAAGGGACAAGCATAACCCGTCCCAACCAATCTCATGCTCACCCCTAGTGAGTGGGAAGAGAGAGGTTGTACGTGGGGAAGATAGAGGGGATGAAAAGGGTAGTTTTGACTTTTTAATAGTACTGTACCAGAGACAAAAAGTTATTCCATGATTTAGCGTGCAACAATTTTTTCCACTTTTATGCTGTCCCAACTTTCTACTTTTGTGCTGTTCTACAAGCTTTTATAAAATCAAACATAGAAGTGAGTTTGTGCAGTGATGTCCCTAGTTTGGCCCGGCCCGATTAATTCGATGGGCCAATCGGGTTCGGTCGGGCTGACCCGGTTTTTACCAGGTTGGCCCTAAAATGTGACAAATGAAATTCCAAATTTGGACCATTAGCAGTGTTGCATTAGGTTAGGCCCAGTTCATTCACGCCTGGAGTGACCCGTCCCTAACAGGCAGCCTCAGCCTTCTTCATTCCTTCACCTTCAACGAAGAAATCTAGGTTAAAAAAAAACCCAACATTCTTCCCTTGCGCCGCCGCTGCCCCTGCTTCACCTTCACCTTGTTCGACTCGTGCGCCGCTTCTTCCTGGTTGTGCTTCGTCGGTTTGCCCTGCTTTGCCCAGTTCGCCCTGCTCCGTTGCTCGTGAGTCGTGCGCCGCCCTCCTGCTCCGACGTGCTCGTGCCGCCTTGCGCCGTGAAATATGTGAGTTGAATGTTCATCTGCAAGTGTATTATAATTAATTTATATTGAGTTGTGAGTTGCTGTGTTTGATACTTTGGTCTGATGATGATTGCATCTCTTCCTACCTTTCTGCGCATGTCATTGCTCAGGAATCAGGATAACATGTTTTGTTTTTTTTAAATAATTTACATAACAGAACAGAACAATTTCATTGAGAAAGGGTGCTTGCATCTCGTGTTAAAGAATAAACATATATGTTTGCTTCCTTTCCCTGAATCCTTGCTATGCTATAACAAATTAACATTACCAGTGTATTACCCTTATTGTGCTTATTTAGTTATTTTGGCATTTAAGAACTCTCCTTTCTATTGTAGTTATGAATCCTGAGTCAAATTTGGGTTGGGCCGTCCCTCATATTTTTACAAATCAAACGGACCATAAGGTTTTAATTTTTTATAGAAAATTATAAAATTTAATTTAGGAAAGTAAAGGGAGAAGGCAACAAAGTGCAAATCTAGCTTGCGACGCACCGCATCTGTGAACGCAAGTTGGTGTGTAGAACAACAAGGTATACCTTCTTCAACTGCAAAACCCTAGAATTCGAGCTCACTCACTCACTTTCTCTGTATTTCACACTAACAGCGACGACTGCAACAACAATAGGTAGTGACAGTGATGGCGGACGTGATGGTAATGCAAGAGATTGAGGCCACAGCTTCGCGTCTCGGTATCGATCTTTCCACCGTCGATCTCGACGCCATTCGCCTCCCCCCTGGCGATGATTGTGGCATCATCAGGTACATATATTCCTTTAATTTTTCTGTTTCTGGCCACTAAAATAGAATACCTATGTAGTGATGTTTTGTGATTCTGTTAATGGTTATAGTGATGATGAGGATATTTATCAAGAGGAGAATCTGGAGTTTGAATCTGGATTTGGCAACATTATAGTTGTGGATAACCTACCCGTTGTTCCGCATGAGAAATTTGAGAAACTTGAAGGTGTCATTCGTAAAATCTATAGTCAGATTGGTGTTATTAAGGACGATGGACTCTGGATGCCTGTTGATCCACATACTGAGAAAACTTTAGGCTACTGCTTCATCGAGTATACTACCCCTCAGGCATACATCCTATCTTCCATTTTGTGTATCAAATAAAAAACATGTGTTATTAATTAATAATAACACACTTATTAGTAATTTTAATGTCAAACTTTATTTTTATTATAGCTTTTTAGTTTATATTGGATTTAATCTTGTTATTCGTTTGGGGTGGTTATTTTAGGAAGCCGAACTTGCTAAAGATAAGACTCATGGATACAAATTGGACCGAGCACACATATTTTCCGTGAGCATGTTTGATGACTTTGACAGATTTATGAAAGTTCCAGATGAATGGGCTCCTCCTGAAACCAAGCCATATGCTCCAGGAGTAACATTTCTACCTGTTCCATTCTTTTTTTTTTTACTGTTTGTTTGCTTTGGATAATCCTTTTTGCTCATTATCATTTGTGGTATCATGAGCCACAAAGTGAACAATAGAACTTTAGCTGTCAACTTTTTGGTTTCTTTGACCTAACTACAAAATTCATTCATGATCTTAGTATTAAAATTCGTCTCTTTTGTGTAAATCACGGAATATGATTGCAGTACTTGTCGAATTCCTTTTGGTCTGAGCAATATGGGCTTGTTTAAGGTTATGATTAGTGATTTATGATTGCATTACTTGTTGGATTCCTTTCTGTCTTGATTCCACACTAGATTCACTCGATAATTGTCTGTATCAAAGTCTGAATCGCAAAATCGTGATGCAGAGACTTTCTGCGCGATTTGCACTCTGCAGGGTCAAATGCCAAAACAGACCCCAGTCTCATGCGATCTGATTCTGGAGAAGCCACTATTAGGGTTTCCACTATGAACATTCTAAAGTGGTTGCCAGGTCGCCTACCAAATGGGTTGGGCTGCGCAACCCGGTTTAAGAACATTTTTTAGTTTTTTTTTCCCGAATTTTTAATGGCTGTTGGGGTGGGAGTGACGAAATTACCGCCTACTAGTTCTAGGTTTGTTAAACTGTTTTAATCACTTTTAAACCCTAAAAATTGTTTAATCATTGTTCAATCGGTTTTGGGGATGATGAATGATGATGATCCATAAAACGTGTTTAGTATTTTTTTTTTTGTCTTTTTGATTTATTATGACTTGAAAGTTAATTTATTTTGAAGTTTTTATTTCAGTTTATTGGTTATGTAATGAATTTTTTGACTTGAAATGCAAATATCTATTATTTCTTTATGTGAAAATATATTTTATGTTTTTTTTAATTATTGGTCATGTATTTTACAATTCATGATTCGATTTGAGTCATGATTCGGAAAATAGATCTTCCCTTCACAATTCGAATTTCGATTTAATTACCATGATTTGACATGCTCTTCGGTATATATATATATTACAGGAAAATCTTCAACATTGGCTCACCGATTCAAAAGCCCGAGACCAGTTTGTGATTCGTGCTGGTTCAGATACTGAGGTTCTGTGGAATGATGCAAGGCATTTGAAACCTGATCCTGTTTATAAGCGTACTGTGAGTGAACATTTATATTTCAACGTCTTGTATTATTTGATATCTGATAGAGTCTTTTCATTATCGTTCTCTTTCTCCCTTTACATGTTTGCATGTTGCTCTTGGCCCTGAGTGTTTATTTATTTTCTGAATTATAGTTTTGGACTGAGAGCTTTGTACAATGGTCGCCTCTGGGCACATACTTGGCAACAGTTCACAGGCAGGGGGCAGCTGTCTGGGGAGGTTCTACAAGCTTCAACCGTCTCATGCGCTATGCTCATCCGCAGGTTTTCTTGAAGTTTCATTTTGCGTTATTTTTAGACAGTTGACAGCTTGAGCGTTGGCTTTCTCTTGATTTTCAATTTTAAGAGTATTTAAATTAATATTATAAATTACAGGTAAAACTTATTGATTTTTCACCTGGCGAGAAGTATTTGGTAACTTATAGCAGCCATGAACCTAGCAATCCTCGAGATGCTAATGTGAGTGATTTCTTGTTTGTATTGTTTTATTCTGAGTTTTTAAGGCATCTTTTCTAACACCAACTTTCATTTTGTAGAGAGTTGTGATAAATATATTTGATGTGAGGACGGGTAAAGTGATGAGGGATTTTAAAGGAAGTGCAGATGATTTTGCAATTGGAGGTGCTGGGGGTGTCACTGGGGTGTCATGGCCTGTTTTCAAGTACCAATTTATTTTTGCTTTAAATATTTTTATATCTAGATCTAATATAAGTATTTCGACATCTTTTATGGGCCTAATGCATTCTTGTTATTATCTTTTCAGATGGAGTGGTGGAAGAGATGATAAGTACTTTGCAAGGATAGGGAAAAATATACTATCTGTATATGAGACAGACACCTTTTCTCTCATTGACAAAAAATCATTAAAGGTTGAAAATATAATGGATTTCTGCTGGTCTCCAACTGATCCAATTATTGCACTCTTTGTTCCCGAGATGGGAGGTGGTAACCAACCTGCTAGGGTAAATTTATGTTTTTCTTGCCTTTTATGCTTATGAACTGAGGTTTTGTTTACTTGGTTATTTTAGTTGATGTCCATAGATTTTTTATTCATTATTTTGAACGTATGTGCTTTATGTATTTAATATTTAGGTAAGTCTGGTTCAAGTCCCCAGCAAAGAGGAACTGAGGCAGAAGAACCTTTTCAGTGTCAGTGACTGCAAGATGTACTGGCAAAGCAATGGAGATTACCTTGCTGTTAATGTAGACCGATTTACTAAAACTAAAAAAAGCACATACACAGGCTTTGAGCTTTTCTATATAAAAGAACGTGACATACCTATTGAAGTTCTAGAGCTTGAGAATAAGAATGACAAGATCATTGCGTTTGCTTGGGAGCCAAAAGGTCACAGGTTTGCAATTATTCATGGTGATAATCCTAAGCCTGATGTTAGCATTTATTCAATGCGGACTGCTCATAATGTTGGCCGGGTTTCAAAGCTCACTACGCTTAAAGGCAAGCAGGCAAATGCTCTATTTTGGTCACCAGCAGGTCGCTTCATTGTACTAGCGGGGTTGAAAGGTTTCAATGGGCAGTTGGAATTTTACAATGTTGATGAACTTGAGACCATGGCTACTGCTGAACATTTTATGGCAACAGATATTGAATGGGATCCAACTGGAAGGTATATCAGAATACATAATGATACTGCTGAACATTTTATCGTGTGTTTATATTGGTTTTCCTTTTTATAATGCAGGTATGTTGCAACGGCTGTGACTTCAGTTCATGAAATGGAAAATGGTTTCAATATATGGTCTTTCAATGGCAAGCATCTCTATCGGATATTGAAGGATCACTTCTTTCAGGTAATTTCATTATCGTTTGCACTTGAAACTATGTTAGCCATTATATATGTGAATTACAATGCGGGGGAAGGAATGATTTGTGAATGTACAATGTTTAGGTTAGATTTAGGCTTGTAATGCCCCATTGTTGAATCTATGTTGTGGTATAAATTTTTGCAATTGCAGAATTTACACATCATCGAATTTTTTTACATAGGCAGATAGGCCTTATTATCAATATGCAAGTTCTTGTTTTGGCACAGAAAGCTTTTTCAGTTTTGATATAATTCAATTCTTTTGTACCCTCTTTTGATAATTCTGTGTTATTTCTTTCTCCGAATATTAATCAATCCCGTGTTCTCTCTCCGGTTTTTAATTTATACAGTTCTTATGGCGTCCAAGGCCACCATCTTTCTTGAGTCCCGAGAAAGAAGAAGAGATTGCAAAGAACTTGAAGAAGTATAGTAAGAAATACGAGGCTGAAGATCAAGATGTTTCATTGCTGCTGAGTGAGCAGGAGCGTGAAAGGCGTCGGATGTTGAAAGAAGAGTGGGACAAGTGGGTCAATGAATGGAAGCGGTTGCATGATGAAGAGAAGTTACTGAGGCAAAACCTTAGGGATGGTGAGGCTAGTGACGAAGAAGAAGAATACGAGGCCAAGGACATAGAAGTTGAGGAAGTGATCGATGTATCAGAAGAGGTCCTTCACTTTGAATATAGTCAAGAGTGAATTCTATAGCTGGAGTTTGTAGGATTGAAACACTCGATTCATTTGACAGTGTTGTTTAGCAGCATACTTCAAGTTCATCTTTGTAAAACCCAATTTTGTAGGTTTTTTACATATTTATTTTTTGTGGAAGTTTTTTTTTTTTAATAATTTAATATGGAAGACAATTTTGCTGTTCCCTTTGGGCAAAGTCAGTTTCATTCATATCCCTCACCTACAAAACACATAAAATGGATCAAGAAAAATGTAAGGTTATACTTTATATGAGAAATAATTGAATTCTTACAAAGATAATTTTGTATAAATTTTGAACACTGAAGCTGGATGCATCAGTTATAAATTAGTTACTAGAGTTATTAAAGTTATTTATTAATTGATACGGTGATTGACCTATGTATTTAATTTGAGTGCTATAAGTTTATGCAAGATTGGTAAGATCTGTGCATAGTAGTTTTAAACTGTCTTAACTAGGGATAACAATGAGCTAAGCGAGCTAGATTGAGTTAAAGCTTAATGGATATTCATTTGTCTCGGGTTCAATTCAATAAAACACGAGTTAGGTTTCAACTCACCGTAAGCTCGTGAGCTAGCTAGCTCACAACATGAAAAAATGCAGGGTTATTTAATGCATAGTTGGCAACGTTGTATATGGTGATGGATAAGTCATGATTATTCAACTTTCTGACTCCCCATGTCTATGACGTGCTGGTTACAGAAGAATCCAAGCCAAGGAGGGTGATTTGTCAATTGTCACCACCCTTTAGGTTTGTCAATTTATCCATCTATTTTGAATATTGCAGATCACATTTTTGTAGGTCTGCAAAGTGCATAGGCGTCTCTAATCTAAAACCAAGTGGATATGTAACCACTGAAAGCCAAAGACAAAAATGGTTATTGAACCTGTATTTTGGTTTTTATTAAATTTAATTCCTGCCTAGCACAATATTCTGAATCTCTGATCACTATTCTCCAAGTGTATCTATTCTCTACTGTTCTTCTTCCCTCCTTTTGCAGCTTAGCTTTTGATCCGTGGATGTCTCCATCCATTATTTAGGACACTAGCTTGTGTGGTGGCATATGCATTCTAGACTCGGCTGTTCACTATGCATGCCAACTGTTTAGTGCAGAAATCTAAAGCTATCTCCAAAGAGAGGTGAATGACAATATAATTAAAGTCACTTTTTTTGTTTATCTTCCATCTAAATATATACTTTTATAACATTTACTGCAATATAAAAAATATTTTTAACATAAGATATTAAAATGAGAATATATAAATTATTATTCTTATGTATAACATTATTTATATATATCACTATTCACAACTATTTATTACCATAAAAATATGGATTTTTTTTCTCACATGAAAAATGACTGCTTTACACATCATCCTCACTTAGTGTGTGTTTGGATGGCGTTTGACAATCGTGGTTTTGGATGGAATTGATTTTGTAGAATTGATTTCAATACAATTGAGATTGAAGTAAAGTGATTTATGTTTGGATGTTTTTACTTTGAAAGCAAGTTTGATGTAAAACTTAGTATAATTTTTCAATCCAAAAGCAGAAGCTACTCTAAGCTGCTTCTGGTAGAATCAATTCTGCATGCAAAATTGCTTTCACAAACATGTTCCCAAACACCTTATTTTTTACAAGAATCATGTTTGACAGATGCAGAAACACTTCTGATGCCTCCAGGAGTGAAATCAAACACACACTTAGTCACTTGTAACAGATTATTATAGATAGAGATGTGGCAAAGGGATAGCGGATTGGCTTTGTTGGAAAGGGACTGGTATTCGTGAGAAGAGGACAAGAGAGATCAAGTCACAACTGATGAGTGAATTGCCAACTGCAAGCAAGCTTTTCTATTTTCATGCACCATCACTTATCACTATTGCGGGTGGTCCTGTTTTCTCTCTATGCAAGGCCGTGGCCTTTCTTGGGATGGGCTTCAATTACGTGACAGAGGAATTTGTGCATAATGATTGTGATGATACATATACTGAATCATTTGGTTGGATTACAAAAATAGGTTGTGACTTTTGAGATACGAATTTCAAAAGAATATTAAGTACTGAAGTGCATATTGTTGATTCCTTTATTTTATGTTAAATTATGAAGTTGACTATCAGTTTTAAGCAAACTGGTGAACCATCTAGTTATACCCGGCATAGGTTGAATCCTGGTATTAGGTACAGATCCCATCAATCAGCTATTCCCAATCCCAAGTTTAATTTGGATAACCGAGATGAAAAATATTGTATGTATAAGCTTTTTTTTTTTTTTTTTAAGGTCTCCTCCACCCACAACTGTGAAGACTAATCGTTCAAGCTGGCTAGGACCACAATGGCAGTAAAGGTCTTCATCAAAAGTTTTAACGTTGTTGTATTCTCAGGGTCAAGATTCGAACTCAAAACCTCTGATTAAGTTGGAAGAGATCCGTGTCATTTCATTTAAACACTTTTGGGTTTGTATGTATAAATTTTTTTAAACAAACACTAAAGTATAAAATGTTGAATTAATACATATAATAATGTTGGGTCAAGCTAGAAATTACATAATATTAGTATGCTCCCTGCAAGTGGAAGCATCTGAGTATTAAGGGAAGCCCAAAATCATGAGAAATCTCCATTGATGGATTTAAGTGAGTAATCACACATAATTATGGGGCTTTTATATTTCCACCTCCCACTTTGATATTCCCACTTCTCATTTATCGATTTTACCCCCCATAACTTATAAACCATATTCCCCAATTTCTTCCCCCTTCCTCCCACCTCATCCTCACCTCCTTTTCATTTTCCCCTTTCTTTTTTTGAAACATAGACATCAAGTTCCTTCCTTTAGTGAGAGAACGATAGAAAGACAGCAAGGCGAGGCGGAGACGTTGAGGTAGCGACAAGGCGGAGACGTTGAGGTGGCAACAAGGCGGAGACGATGACTCGGTGAAACCAGCCACGAGGCAACGGGTTAATATCACTTTGTTAACAAAACAAAAACAGACTACATATTAATCATTAATAATTTAAAAAAAAATAAATATCACTTATGGAAACTAGAGTTTTGTAAGTGGGAAAAATTTAACACTTGTGGAAATTAATTTCCGTAAGTATTAAAGTAAATCTGGACGGAAACTAATTTCTGTAAGTATAAAATTTATAAACACTTACGGAAACTAATTTTCGTAAGTATAAACAAATTTTATACTTACAGAAATTAGTTTCCATAAGTAAAATAAGAAATTAAAGAAAACATGCATTAAACCAAAATTTAAATGGAAGAATCATACCTCCTCTGTGAAATCTTGAACTGTGGAGTGTTGTATGATAAGAGGTTGGAGGATAATGCCAGATAATAGAAAGAAAAAAAAATGGAGAATGAGGTGTGTTAGATGGGGTAAAAAGTGGTTAAGGTTAAGATTTAAGAAGGGTATTTAGGGAATAAATGAAAGTTAGAGGAATAAAGGGATGGGAATAATAATTTATGGGGTGGTAAAATCAAATCCCATAATTGTGCACTAAATTTTAATCCAAAATTTTAAATAACAAGTCGAGGGTTTTCTTGCTTATATACTTTTCATTTAACTAGTTCTTTATCATGTGAGACTGATTTCCAATTTTTCTTTTCTTTTCTATATATCCTGTTTTACACATTTTATAATCATTACTTAAAAAAATATTTGATTCCAAAACAACTATAAATAAACGATCAATAATTTTAAAATATAAAAATGAGAATATCATTACTTTACAGTCAATTATATAACTCACTCATCATGGTTTTTTGAAGAAAAAGAATCACTTGCATTTTCTACATGTGCGGTCAATTCGGTAATCAATGTCCTGAAAGGACTGCAAGAAAGTCAAGCAGCAATAATACTCAACTTAGCCTTATGAGTTATGATTGCAGAAATAAAATCGATAATCACATAAAATAAGAGATAGCAGGTTGCTGGTCATTGCTTTTACAGAAATGTTAAATTCACACAAATTTTTCAGACATCTAACATCGTATGTGTCGTATTACGTGGCATTTGTAGTTGTACTGTGTTGTATTGTAGTGGGTTTGTTTTAAAAAAATATAATTTTTTTTAAAAAAAATTGTAAATAATATTTTTGGTTAAGTATATGTAAATATATGGTGAATTGGGTACAAATATCTGGTAAATTCAGTTCATTATCTGGTGAATTAGTTTTTTTGAGAAATAATTTTTTTGGTTAAGTATGTGCAAATATATGATGAATCAGGTATAAATATCTGGTGAATTCAGTTCATTATCTGGTGAATAGATTTTTTTGAGAAATAATTTTTTTGGTTAAGTATGTGCAAATATATGGTGAATCAGGTATAAATATCTGATGAATTCAGTTCATTACCTGGTGAATGTATTTTTTTTATAAATAAATTTTTTGGTTAAGTATGTGTAAATATCTGGTGAATGAGTTTTTTTGAGAAATAAATTTTTCGGTTAAGTATGTGCAAATATCTGGTGAATCATGTACAAATATTTGGTGAATTCAGTTCATTATCTGGTGAATGGGTTTTTTTAGAAATAAATTTTTTATTTTTTTAAAAAAGTCAATTTTTTTTTTAAAAAGTAGTGCTACAGTAGTGCTACAGTATGCTACTGTTAGCATGATGTCGTATATGATATCGCAAATTCTGTGTCAAATTAGCACAGCTCTTGCTTTTATGTCATTATTATACTGAAATTAAGGAATTGACAAGGATCATTTTTTAACCAAACCTTGAATAATTTGCATATAGCTAGAATTAACAATTTTAATATTGTTGGTGTAAAAAAAATAACAATCTTAATATTGTTAATTCTTAGGAGAATTCGAGTTCGAATCCTTATGCAGTCGCCTCATTGGGAGGTTGAGAATCAAGAGGTAAAATCCTGCTCAATCAGTATCGAACTAGAGATTAGTACCATAGAGGGTCGAAGGGACTAAGCCATGTGATACTTTGACGAACTCACTCAGCCTAAAGGACTAATTAGGGTGTGCTCCGAATCAAAGAAAAAGTGTACCCCGTTTAGAGTTAGAGGTGGACAAGAAACCGACCTCTGATCGAACCTGTTAAACCCAATGACGTTTTGAACTGCTCCGGACGGATGGAAGCGGGTCGGCGGGTCATCGGTTGTGCGCAGCAGTTTCATACGGGTGACGACGGGCAGGTTCGGTTCTCTCTAACAAATTATGTCGATGACCGAACCCGACCGACATTCATCCCATACCTTCATTCCAGAGTAACAGAAAAGGAAGAGGAAGATAAGGTGAGGCTTTTCTCCTCACGTTCGGAAGAGAAAAACAGATTTGAAGAAAAGGAAGAGGAAATAGAACCGGGGGGGGGGGGACTGAGAGGCGTGATTGAGATGCAAAAATGGAGACTCAGAGGTGCCACTGAGATGCAAAAATGGAGACTCAAAGACGGGGGGAAGGGTAGCCGCCACAGTCATGACAAAAGAGAAACATATAGTAACTAGTAGGTAAGCTTATTAGGGTTTAGAAAAACAAATATTGGGCCCAAATTGTTTATAAACAGGCCCAATTTCTTTTAAAAATGTAAAGGTAATTAAGTAAGATTTTTAGGCTTTATAAAAAGGCCCAACTAGTACTACCATTTGTTTTTTGATTTATTAAATGGCCCAACTAGTTCGACAGCCCACACACTAATGGTTAAAACTAATTACTCTACATTTCACTCAGTTCTCATAAGTCACAACCCTAGCGCAGCTGCTCCTTACTCTCACTTTCCTCTCTCTCGCATAGATCCAGCTTCCAGACGAGAAGACCACCGCGTGACCATCATCGTGCCGCCACGTTCAACCCGCCACCTGTACAAACACCGATCTGACCAAACCGAAAGCTAAAACAGACGGAGATGAGCCTAGTTTTACAGACTTCAGTTTTCATCGGGTTGGCATTTTTTGCCTCGAATCCGATCATAACCGACCGATGTCCAGCCCTATCTAGAGTAGCTAAATTCATAGCACCAAAAAAAAAAAAGTATCTAAATTCAATAAGTAAAGCCGAAGGTGCGATATGTCGAAACAAAATCTTAATTTACTTTTTAAAAATATAAATAAAATAAACTACAGCCACTATGACATTGAATTTCAAATTAAGCTTCACTCTGTTTGTTGCATACATGTGTTCACAACACAACACAGAATAGTACTCTCCGACCACCATGTTCCAGAGTACACCATCTAGATGAGCGTTTCGGGTCGGGTCTACTATCAGAAACCATGGTACACACGACACCACCCTTGCGCTCACAAAGCCATATTTACCTTAATATATTGTGATAAAAACATTTAAGTTTTTGCACTACATAGATCCTGATTTTGGAAAAAAAAAATATATCCCAAAACAAAGTTACGAAAGCTTAAAGAGATAATTTGACAATCTTCAAGACTGGCTAAAAATTGTTAACTAGTTATAAATTCAGGTTACTTTATCTAAATAGTGAAATAGAAACAAAAATATGATAGAGAAAAAAGGGGAAAAAAAAGGACGAGACAAATGTTACCAGAAAAAAAAAAATGAGCATAAAAATAGTTGGATTAGGAAAAAAAAAATTGAAATATTTTGTAAGAACTAGTTTGATGTCTAAATTGATTTCAATAAAAATGGATCAAATTCATTTAAAGTGAGAAAAATAAGTGTATGTCCAATTAAAAGTGTCATAATGATATCACCCAAGAAAGGATTACTTTTCAATGCATAACTCACTCGAGAAAAAAAATCACGTGGGAATTAAAGTAATAGAACAGTTAATACAAGCACATGCAATATTGTTGCATGAAAGTCAAGTCACATTGAGCATACACTTTTATGTTGAGAATAAAATCAACCCCCGCTGTTTGAGTTTACATGAAGGGAAGTATAAGTAAAAGTACTTCTGTTAACTCCTAAATCTTATCATTTTTTTTTTTACTTCTCACTTATTTTGCAATACTAACACTAGCGCCACAAGTTTACACCCACAAATATAACCTACGGTCCTGTACCATTGATCTGAGACAATTTATCAGATCAATGGCACAAAACAATAGGGTTTTTTGTGGCCACAAAGTCGTGACACTAGCTATTCTCTTATGTTCTCTCCCTTCCTTTTCCTTTCTCCTCCATCCAAACCTTTAAAAACAAAGCCTAATCATTTCTACTCTAAAAAAGCAGAAGACTAGGGATCACCAATCTTAAGCTTTCCCAGTCTTTGTAGCTCATAAAGCATTTGAACTGCAGCAGAGTCATATGAGCTCTTCTTATCAGCTGTAGCTTCTCCTTCACATTTTATACCATTATCATTGGGTATGCACAAGCTAATTGTTGACACAAAACAGTTTAGTCCCTTGCTTCCTTCCAGGCCTTCACACCAATTGAATTGAGTTCTGTCACAAATGTCATAAGAGTTACACAACACTAAACTCCCCCTCAATTGACATGCAATATTCAAATAATAATATCATTTAAAATCTATTATTTTTTCCATATTAAACCAATAGTTTATATGCATGATGACGCAAACACGGTGTAAACAAATTGATGTATACAGCTATCCCCAAGGAAAAAAGATTCCTCATGCTTTATCTCTTTCTCTTTTCTTCCGGTCCATATTAATAATTGAACCAAGAAGATGAGTATAAATTAGTTGGATAATTCACCTATCTCTATATGTATAAAGATTATCAGGGAAGTATCAGAAATGAGTGATTGAAAGTACAAATTAGTGGGCGGATTCACCTATCTTTATATTCTGTTGAGTCGAATTCGGGCAATGGCCACTGCAGTTTCTTGCATAGTTCAAAGAGTGTGGTCCGAGGTCCTCCCTTCTTCATATTTATGGAGGCAATAACTGTAAAACATGAATTCGCAATGAAATTAGTCTTTAGGTAGATATGAAGTTAATCTATATGAATCAACCACTTCAATATGCTCTGATTTCCATATGTCAGTTTCTTCCCAACAACTCTAAACACTGAACACGTGAGACCGTGAGTGCATCAGTTGATGGAGAAAAAGAGACAGAAGATAAGGGAGAAAAGATAATGAGTGGCCTACCTAAGCATTAAAACAAGCCACAAAAAGAAGGATAAAGAAAATTCTCCCAGAAGTGAACATTATGTCATTCAGGGGACAAGGCTTGCTCTCAAACTCAGAACAAATTGATTGTGCAAACCTGGGACAGAAGCATTTAAATCAGAGACTTCCAAGGAAGAGTCTGAGAGGCAAAATTTCAGTAGATGAACTTGCAGTTGAGTTAGTTTCATCCACTTTGGGCCTTTCCTGCTCTACTGGCTTCAAGGAATTTTCATCAGTTAGACAAGGGCAAATACTAGAATCCGCTTTGAGATGAGGTGAACCACAAAGATGGTCAGGATTATCTCTTTTTCTCTTGGACACGCTACTGCCATACGAAATTCCCTTCTTCTGTAGCATCAGAAGTATAAGCCAAGTGGTCAATGAAAAATAAATAAAAATTAATAATGAAGGAGATGCAACATTAACAAAAATAAACTAACCAACTCTACATAATAATTTCCACGTAAAAAATTAAATCCCTTCCAAGGCAACCTTTGTCATTTCCATAGAAGCTATTCTGGCAAGGCGGGCACCAAATAATTTATGTGAGAATAATTTTCTGATAGTTCATTTCAGTATTTAGTGCCAAAGTAGACACTAGCCATTTATTTTTACCTTGCTATTGAATATGGAATTCTATCTTGTGGGTTCTTTTTCTCAGTTAAATAAGATAGGCTGTACCAACAGTTAAGCAATTGGAAGAGAAGAAATTAGAAACTAACCAGGGAGAAAGGTAGGTGAAATATTTCAGAGATTTCGTTGTCTTGGCCCACAAGATGTTTTCTTTCTAGGCATGATCAATTTCTGGTGTTTATTTTTATCCATTCTATATCTTCAGGTGTGCATATTTCTATAGTTCGTCTAAATATTTGCTAGTATTATTTACTTATCCGCCATAAAACTACATGTTTTATGATCAGGAAATTTTTTTAACTTCTTTTTTTTTCCCCTTAGAAGCATCTATTAGCTTCTTTTTCAAAAAGAAGCTCAAGAACAGTTCCACGAGTGAAACTAGGTTATTGGAGTAACATTAGCTTCAATGACCCAGATTATGACAACTTGTATAGATAAAGCCAAGAATATATAGACATAGCTTATAGAAAACCTTAGAGCTAAAGCAGAAGACATTCAGAAGAGAACAACAAACCTCAAGTTCCTTCAACAAATGAAAAGCGGCTTCTCCTTTTGCAGTTTTTCCATTTGGCCCCTTTGCCTCTCGAACCAACAGGGTATCATGCAGCTGTACACTGAGCTGAGCATGCACCACAGATCCCTTCTTTGTACAATTTTCTTTTATAAAACACCGGAGAGAGTCACATAATTGATTTAGTTCGCGCCACGGAGGCAGTTCAAGTTTATCAGGAGTAATAATGGGAGATAACAGAGGTTTGAAAACTTTCCACACTTTGTCAAGATTGAGCTTGCTATCAATTAGTATAGCCCCAGCAATACCTTCTACTAGATCTCCAAGTGGCTGTGTCAGGTATAGAAAATGATCAGTAAAGATAATTCGTAACAAAAATAACAACGGCACAACTATAACAATAACAATACTTTCTCTATTCCTGATTTCTGATCTTGGGCAGGGTACCCAACAGGATTTGAGTAAATTTGATTTAATTTTAGTGTTAATTATTTAATTAATGATTTTGCCTTTATTAGTTTACCCTTTTTTACCTATTCATAGTTAGGGTAATAAATTAATGTCATTAAAATAAACTGAATTCAATTCATCTTTAATGTGCTGCATGGCAATTGTTTTGCAAATAAATTCTAATAATATTGTTCGTAATGAGTTTCAAACAGAGGAATTGGTTTCTAAACCAAATCGAATCAACTATATTTTAATGATTCCAAACACAATGTAAGAGAAAATTCTAATAACAAGGATATAAGTAACTCTATATGTAAAAGGATTAACAATAACTATCACCAGGGTTTCAAAATGCGGTCTGCAACCGCTAATGCGGCCGCAATATTGCGGTTGCGGGACTCACCGCAACGGTATCGGGCCGCAATTGCGGTGTGATTCAAAATCACCCGTTACGGCCGCAACGTAATGCCGTAACGGCCGCATCAACCACAACGGAGTTTCAAACACCCAAAACAGTTCCGTTCAACTCAATCATAGGTGCAAAAAAACAAATTTCTCATATCAGACAAACAGATTTCAATGTATCAGAAAAAGAGATTCTCCTAACCTGCTTTTCAGATCAAATTTTGCTTTTGCCTTTATCTCTTTTCTGTTTTATGCTTCACTCAATGTCTCATTCTCATATAACCTCATTTCTCAGTCTCACTTATTTGCTCTGGATCAGTGGATCTGCTTAAGCGGTCAAGCCTCACTGTGCTTCGAATCCCAAATCATCCGATCTACTAGCCTCACCCCAAGGTAAGATCTTCCTTTCCTCCTTTGCTATGGTGCTTTGCTCTGCTTTGCTCACTGTTGTGCCGCCGTCCTCCGGGTGTGGGGTTGAGTCCCCATGGGTGTGGGCTTGAGGCCGTGACTGAGGAGGGCCGGAGGCCATGGGTCGTGACTCACTGACTCGTGAGGCGTTGAAGAGAAGAGAGGCTGAGCCTGAGAGAGAGGGGAGGGGGGCCACGATCTGGGTTTTGGGGCGAAGTGGCGAACCGCGAGGGGTCGTGCAGTGGGTGGCGGACGCACGCCGACGACGAGGGATTCTGCACGGTTGAGACTTACTAGTGTGGAGAAAAATGAAGAAAAAAAAGAAACAGAGGAGGGGAAGAAGAAGCTTGTAGAAAGTAGAAACAGAGGAAAGGAGGGAGGTGAGGGACGAGAGACTTGAGTGAGTGTGTACGGGTGGGTGGGTGGAATTTTTTAGAGGGAAACCGAATTGGGTGGGGGAATTTTTTTTTAATCAAAAATTTTAGGTGGGAAATTAATTGAGATTAGGGAATAATATAGGAAAAATTTGAGAGGGAAATAAAATATATATTGATATATTAATCTATTTACTAGTTTAGTATATGTTTAGCTAGTATTTATTGTTCAAATTAATATGTTAATAATTGATTTGTTGTATTAAATAATTTACTGTAATTATTAATTAGATTATCTGTGTTTTGCTAATTACTAGTTTATATTAAAGTTCTTTTTTTTGAAGGCTAGTTTAGATTAAAGTTGTAAGTTTGGTTGAATTATTGATTGATGCTTATTTATAAATATTGAACAGGTTGTATAAAATATACACAATGCCTCCAAGAGAAGAATTTCCTTCACAAAGATTAGATGGTGCTCCAAGTGATGATATTGGATGGCATTTTGGAAACCCAGTAGCCGCAAGTCGTAACAATATCGAATGCAAACTTTGTCACAAGATAATAAAAGGTGACATTACAAGAGTGAAGCAACATATATGAAAGGACAAGTGTCTGGTTGTGCTAGAGTGAGCAAATTGGCTAGAGAAGGTATGATGAAGCTTCTTCTTGAAGGAAAAACAAAGAAAAATGACTCCAAAAAACGAAAAGAAGAATTTGAAGCACGCCTGAGAGAAGATGTGGATCACCTTATTGATGAACGAATGAGGTTTGCTACATAGGAAAGCCTTAGATCACATCGCGAATGGGAAGACAGGCAACAATTTAGACAACAAATAGGAGGGCGTGGAAATATATACGAACAAGGTGGGAGCTCTCATCCGAGTATTGGTGGGGGTGAAAGGCCTGAAGATATTACTCTAGAGTCGAGATCTACAAATATTGATCTTATGAGGAGCAAAAGCATGAAGCAACCGAAAATCAGTAAGGGTATCATGAAGACATTGAGGAGGAAGCTAGGAGAGGCAGTAAGCAAGTTTTTTATTTATGATCGCTTACCTATGAATTTAGCTAACTCTCCTTGGTTGCATAATTTGATTGTAACAGCTGCTGAGGTAGGTGAAGGGGTTAAATGTCCGACCCCTTATGAAATCTCAAATGTATATCTAGAGAATGAATATAGGGAAATGAAGAAGTGGTTGAACGTATTGAGAGGTACATGGAAAGAAAAAGGGGTGACAATAATGTGTGATGGTTGGATGGACGGTATCAACCATACTAATATTATGAATTTTTTGGTGCATAGTAGTAAGGGGACAATTTTCTTGAAATCTATTGATGCTTCTGATGTTGTTAGTAGAAACACAGATTACTACTTTCAATTATTAGATAAAGTTGTTGAAGAAGTGGGAGAAGAGTTTATTGTTCAAGTGGTTACAGATAATGAAGTAACAACGAAACGGTGGTCGGCCCGATGGAGAAGCGGCCTCATTTGTATTGAGTGCCTTGTGCGGCTCATTGTTTAGATCTTTGCTTGGAGGATATAGGAAAAAATAAAAATGTCGAGAAGTTATTAAGCGATGCAAAGATCGTGACAAATTTTCTCTATAACCATATATGGATATCGACCTCATGAAAAAATATCTTGGAGGTAGAGAAATTGTTAAATCTGGTGTTACCCGATTTGCAACACAGTTCCTACAACTTCAAACAATTGTACAACAAAAGCAAGTTACGAGAAACATGTTCAACTTGAAGAGTTTAGGCGATCTAAATTTGGTAAAGCGAAAAATGGACCGTCATATGAAGCAAGAACAATTGTTAATGATAGTGAATTAAGAGTAAGTCCCAAGACATATTGAAGGTGTTTGAGCCTTTAGCAAAAGTTTTGAGACTTGTTGATGGTGACGAGAAACCAACCATGGGTTTCATATATGAAGCCATTGATAGAGCTAAACAAGCAATTAGACAAAATTCTCGTTATCATTCCGGATATAATGATTTAATAGACAAGCGATGGAGACACAAGCATTAGATCTTCATTCCCGCCGGTATGTTGATATAATTTATAAATTTATTTTTATCATGTAAATAAATTTATCATGTTGGTATGTTGGTATGTTATATCAATGATAAATATACCAACATGATAAATTTATTTACATGATAAAAATAAATTTATAAATTATATCAACATACCGGCAGAATGAAGATCGGAATGCTTGTGTCTCCATCGCTTGTCTATTAAATCATTATATCTGAAATGATAACGAGAATTTTGTCTAATTGCTTGTTTAGCTCTATCAATGGCTTCATATATGAAACCCATGGTTGGTTTCTCGTCACCATCAACAAGTCTCAAAACTTTTGCTAAAGGCTCAAACACCTTCAATATGTCTTGGGACTTACTCCAGAATTCACTATCATTAACAATTGTTCTTGCTTCATATGACGATCCATTTTTCGCTTTACCAAATTTAGATCGTCTAAACTCTTCGGAGTTGAACATGTTTCTCAGACCTTGCTTTTGCTGTACAATTGTTTGAAGTTGTAGGAACTGTGTTGCAAATCGGGTAACACCAGGACGAACAATTTCTCTACCTCCGGTATATTTTTTCATGAGGTCGACAGTCCATATATGGTTATAGAGAAAATTTGTCACGCTTTTGCATCGCTTAATAACTTCAGACATTTTTCTTTTTTCCTATATCCTCCAAACAAAGATCTAAACAATGAGCCGCACAAGGCACTCAATACAAATGAGGCCGCTTCTCCATCGGGCCGACCACCGCTTTCGTCGCTTCATTATCCGTAACCAATTGAACAATAAACTCTTTCTCCCACTTCTTCAACAACTTTATCTAATAATTGAAAGTAGTAATCTGTGTTTCTACTAACAACATCGAAGCATCAATAGAATTCAAGAAAATTGTCCCCTTACTACTATGCACCAAAAAATTCATATTATGAGTATGGTTGATACCGTCATTCAACCATCACACATTATTGTCACCCCTTTTTCTTTCCATGTACCTCTCAATACGTTCAACCACTTCTTCATTTCCTATATTCATTCTCTAAATATACATTTAAGATTTCATAAGGGGGCCTGACATTTACCCCTTCACCTACCTCAAAGAATGTAATAATCAAATTATGCAACTAAGGAGAGCTAGCTAAATTCATAGGTAAGTGATCATAAATAAAAACTTGCTTACCGCTCTCTCCTAGCTTCCTCCTCAATGTCTTCATGATATCCTTACTGATTTTCGGTTGCTTCATGCTTTTGCTCCTCATAAGATCAATATTTGTAGATCTCAACTCCAGAGTAATATCTTCAGGCCTTTCACCCCCACCAATACTCGCATGAGAGCTCCCACCTTGTTCATATATATTTCCACGCCCTCCTGTTTGTTGTCTACATTGTTGCCTGTCTTCCCATTCGCGATGTGATCTAAGGCTTTCCTATGTAGCAAACCTCATTCGTTCATCAATAAGGTGATCCACATCTTCATCTTCATCTTCTCCTCTCAGGCGTGCTTCAAATTCTTCTTTTCGTTTTTTGGAGTCATTTTTCTTTGCTTTTCCTTCGAGAAGAAGCTTCATCATACCTTCTCTAGCCAATTTGCTCACTCTAGCACAACCAGACATTTGTCCTTTCATATATGTTGCTTCACTCTTGTAATGCCACCTTTTATTATCTTGTGACAAAGTTTGCATTCGATATTGTTACGACTTCCGGCTACTGGGTTTCCAAAATGTCATCCAATATCATCACTTGGAGCACCATCTAATCTTTGTGAAGGAAATTCTTCTCTTGGAGGCATTGTGTATATTTTATACAACCTGTTCAATATTTATAAATAAACATCAATCAATAATTCAACCAAACTTACAACTTTAATCTAAACTAGCCTTCAAAAAAAAAACTTTAATTTAAACTAGCACTTAGCAAAACACAGATAATCTAATTAATAATTACAGTAAATTATTTAATACAACAAATCAATTATTAACATATAATTTAAACAATAAATACTAGCTAAACATATACTAAACTAGTAATTAGATTAATATATCAGTATATATTTTATTTCCCTCTCAAATTTTCCCTCTACACGCACGCACACGGGGCATGCACACACACACACACACGGGGCACACACTCACTCAAGTCTCTCGTCCCTCACCTCACACACACACACGGGGCACACACTCACTCAAGTCTCTCGTCCCTCACCTCCCTCCTTTCCTCTGTTTCTACTTTCTACAAGCTTCTTCCCCTCCTCTGTTTCTTTTTTTTCTTCATTTTTCTCCACATCCATACTCACTCAAGTCTCAACCGGTAACCCTCCTCCTCCGTCACTCATCCGGCGCGTCGGTCACCCACCAGACGTCCCCTCGCGATTCGCCACTTCGCCCCAAAACCCAGATCGCGGTCCCCCCTCCCCTCTCTCTCAGGTTCAGCCTCTCTTCTCTTCAACGCCTCACGAGTCAGTGAGTCACGACCCATGGCCTCCGGCCCTCCGCCTCACGACCTCCACCTCACGGCCCTCCTCAGTCACGGCCTCAAGCCCTCGCCCATGGGGACTCAACCCCACACCCGGAGGACGGCGGCACAGCAGTGAGCTAAGCAGAGCAGAGCAAAGCACCAGAGCAAAGGAGGAAAGGAAGATCTTACCTTGGGGTGAGGCTAGTAGACCGGATGATTTGGGATTCGAAGCACAGTGAGGCTTGACCGCTTAAGCAGATCCACTGATCCAGAACAAATAAGTGAGACTGAGGAATGAGGTTATATGAGAACGAGACATTGAGTGAAGCAATGAAGCATAAAGCAGAAAAGAGATAAAGGCAAGAGCAAAATTTGATCTGAAAAGCAGGTTAGGAGAATCTATTTTTTTGATACATTGAAATCTGTTTGTCTGATATGAGAATTTTTTTTTTTTGCACCTATGATTGAGTTGAACGGAATTGTTTTGGGTGTTTGAAACTCCGTTGCGGTTGATGCGGCCGTTACGACGTTACGTTGCGGTCGTAACGGGTGATTTTGAATCACACCGCAATTGCGGCCTGATGCCGTTGCGGTGAGTCCCGCAACCGCAATATTGCAGCCGCATTAGCGGTTGCGGACCGCATTTTGAAACCCTGCTGGATAGTATTGGCATAGTGAGTCTATGCTTTGTCCATGCTTCCTATCCTTTTGGGCTTTCTCATAATCAATTGCACTAGAAATAAAAAGAAAATCATGAGGTGAACTAATTTCTTGAAAGTAGCAAGATAAAATAATAACAATCATAGTAAAAACTACCTGCAATTTGCAATCTGTTCCTCGTTTATGTAGGGTTGAATTACAAACAGCAAGTTGTCGCATAGCCGATAATTGTCCTTCATGTTTCTTAGGATATTTTAGAAAGAGGTGACAGCTCACCGCATATTTCAGAACAGAATCTCCTAGTAACTCAAGACGTTCCATTGAACATTTTTCACAACATCTCAAAGTTGTAAGTGCTTCTAGAATCTAACATTGGTAAAAAGAAAAGAAGCATAAGAATATCATAATAAAAACAGAAAATAAAGAAAGAGTATCTTATCCACATAATTGGATCACATAGGACAAACCAGAGAGCTAGGTATGCTGAAATTGCTAGTATGACCACCTATCTCTTCTCTAAGCTGACTGGATAACATGAAGGATTCAAGATGATGCCATCAGCGACGGTAGCAAGTACAGTGACCTCAAAACATCTCTCTTAACATCAAGAACACATAGAAGCTCAGGTGGAATGTGAACATCCACGGGCACCTTTGATGTTACAGGGCCAATTTGCGATGTCTTATCCAGACCATCTGCACAACTCAAAGAAGATATCATAATCTAAATTTTTAACACGGTGCACTGGAATTGCCAACACATTTTCAATTTTTTACAACATAATAAATATAAGCAGGCTTACTTTGATGTAGGCTGGATTGTGTGTTTCTTATACTTGAAACACCCTAAGCACTAACAGTGTCATGTCAACCATTTCATGATTATTATTTGTGTAAATTATAATTTACCTTGCTGAAGTTCTTAAATTCAACATCAATGCACCAAGTTTAAAACCCTACATTATAACCTCTTAAGTTTGCTTTGGTGAACGTACACCTCAACCCCTAAAGATTTTAAAACACTCGTGCTCATCCTTTTACCTCAAACACATGAAACTTGAAAAACCTTTTGCAGAATGTCTTCTAAAATTGGGTGGGGATGGGGATATGATCATCCCCTGTCAGTCAACACAAGTTCCATTTGTGCCTAACAATTAAAGTCTCTCACTCTCAGTCGTCATGGGGTAAAATGTGAAATGCAATTCCACGACAACTTCAGAGGAGGGGATAAAATGTAATTTTAAATCAAAATTCCTTGAAAGCATAATACATAAATGTCAAATGGCATTCAATACCATATTCAATTAGAATCAACTAACCTTCCTCGTGGAAGTTCAAGAGAAGATTGTGGGGGTTATGACCTTGCTTCAAACGTAACAAAGGTTGTTCTGGATGTCTCAGTGTAATCCCATACCTGATCAACTTCAAGTTGTTTAGTCAAGTATATTTTTAGTCTAGGAATGGCAGGGAAGTAAAGTTAAAGAACAGTGGGAGGTGGAGTAAAGTAAATCATGGACCTTTTGTTGTAGTAATTTGAGAAGGTTATATGCTCCTTAGACTTCTCATTGTTTCCATCAAAAGGACTTTCAGCAGATAGGTTAAAATCTGCTTCAATAATACAATATATTTTCCCAGTGTGAATGGCCAAAACTACCACATTTTTTATATTATTAACATCGACCATACAATTAGCAAAGTGAATCTTATTTGTGCCTTCATATTCCACCTCTGATGAGTGAATCTTATTTGTCTCTTCACAATCCACCTCTGATGAACTGGCATCACAAAGTAACATGATTTTTTTGTCATCATTACAATCTTCAGCAACCAACGAAAACTTCTTCCTTAAAAATTCAATAGCAGAAGCACAAGAATTGATTCCAGACCAATTTATTTCCAATGATTCCTTACATGTGTCATTCAGTTTCACAATAGGTAGAAGCAAATATAAGTTTTTTGAGCTCCACAATGATTTTGTGTCTTTCTGAAGTAAAAATTCCCTTTCTCCCCTTGCTGATTTGGACCAATGAACCAACCTCCCAAACAAACCATTGAAAAAGAGCTCATGGAAGCATTTTGCTTTCATCATCTAGTGAAAAACAGAGAACAAACATCAAGTTCACTTTCAGAAGAAACTATGATTAATGACCTATTCTACAACGGATCAAACATTATTTATATACCTGTTTAGCATCCAAATCAAGTTGCCCACATGAAGAGACGAAAGCCTTCACAATCTTTGAGATCAAATAAAGATCTACTTCCATATTTCCCACATCATCATCAAGCTTTGACTCGATCAAAAGAACAAATCCAGAGTAAATTTCACTAGCAATATTACATGCAAAATCAAATTTATAGGCATGAAATTTTGCTCCATCAAGCTTGTCTCCCCATGTACCACATATTGCACGAATGCTGGTTGTGCCATGTAACTCCTTTCTTTTTGTCGTTCCTCCAAATGCCAAAAGCCCAAAAGCAAAACAAAATCAAAATGCATCAGCACAAGAAATCGAATACTTTGAATGACAAACAAAAATTTGCAGGCCCCTGTATACAAATATATGTAAGCAGGAATAAATGCAACAGCTAACATTAGTAGAGGTCCAATATCATCAACTAAATAAGGGGGAAATAAGCAGACATCATTTACCCCATTTTGAAGTAGGCACCTAGAACCTTAAGGTCCAAGCGAAAGGTCAAATAAACTTTTCAAAACCTGCAGACATACCCTTTGGTCCACCAATTAAACAGAGATCATTCATCACATGTGTTCAATAGTCTCTCATTTATCCACATTATTTTAAAAATAATAATTAAAAATACTAAAAAAAAATTTTAAAAAAAAGTGTTCTTTTAATTTTTCGAAAAATAAATACATTGAGAAATGAAAGACTACCAGGTGTATTAATGAACATGTACAGGTTATGTGATGGACAAATTTAGTATACATGGATAAAAAAAAGGTTTTCATGCAGACTTGTTGGGTATGTTTGGATTGATGGAAGATGATGGAATGGAGGGGAATGGAAAGGAATGGTATGATGTTTCATTGTTTGGATTGGACAAAAAATGATGGAATGGAATGAAAAGTAATGGAACCCATTCCATCCTATTCCATTATTTGCCTTCACTTTTCTTCCCTCCCAATTTGGGTGGAGTGGAATGGCACAAAAAATCAAAACTTTATAAAATTAGAAAATTACTATTATATCCTTACCCTGCCACTCCTTTATCATAAACCGTTGCCTGCTGCTCCTGCTACCACTCTCTCATCCATCTTTGCTCCGCCATTTTTCGCTAGCTGCAGCTTGCTCGTGCAAACAAAATTTTATTTTACTTATCTTTCTTCTTTTTAAATTAAATTCTTCATTTTCATGAATTAGGCAAACTCCTGTACATCTTTTATGTCACTTTCCTTTTTAAGTTGCTCGTGTTATGTGCGATTCATTGTTTTGGTTATTTTGTAAATTTTGCTTATTATTATTATTCTTATTTTATGAATAATATAGTTTTAGCTATATTTCAAGGTGGAGATAGAAAAGGGTAACTTTTTGTTTTTTGGAATTTGAAAGTGTTTTTTTATCATTATTACAATGTTAATAAATAATTGTCTAACTTTTATCAAAGGTATAATAAATAAAATATCAGTATTTTCAAAATAAGGGT
This sequence comes from Sophora flavescens, assembly GCA_030762895.1. Classification (NCBI taxonomy): domain Eukaryota; kingdom Viridiplantae; phylum Streptophyta; class Magnoliopsida; order Fabales; family Fabaceae; genus Sophora; species Sophora flavescens. The sequence goes on along the minus strand of CM061064.1, from coordinate 13,933,521 downwards.
AATAAAGGAATAAAAAAATTATAACTCATTCCATTCCATTCATTGTCCAAATGAATATCCAAATGATGGAATGGACTATTTATTCCATTCCATTCCATTATGTTCCGCTCCATTCCATTCCACCCCCTTCCACCAATCCAAACATACTTGAGGACTAGTCACCCGGGTTAGAAAGTTCGGTGGTAATTTTTCAAAACAGAGTAAAGTTCAAGGGTGTCTCAACATTTTTCACATTAAATGATCATATCATCTATTTTGCATAAATAAACAAAGAAAGATGCCACATAAATACTATTTCCAAGCATTATAGCATAGAGCAGTAAAAAGGTTAAAAAAATATTTTAAGGAGAAAATATTGAAGGATATTTGGAATGTGCTCTACTGTTGCTTTGCAAGTCTAAGGCCTAGCCTGAGCAATATCGTACATTATCTTGAAAAATATATGCTAATAGTAATTGCAAATTTGAAATTGAAAGATATATTTCGGGACAATTTATAACCAAAGATAACAAATTAATCAGCAAAATATGTATACCTGCTCCTGAACTCGATTCTTTGTTTTTCACGATATTATCAGCTTCTGAAGGCTCTTTAATGAATGGGACAAGATGATCATTTAAGGCTCCCATTTGATGCAGCTTCTTACAAGCTTCTAAACATACAAGAAGTTTTGCCAAATGACTATTTTTTCCTGAGGGACCAACTATTGTTTGGAAAGCTGCATTAGGCGGTAATATTAACTTGCATGTGTAACACCCTCCCACAGGCGGAGTCTCAAAAGCGGGCTTCGCATGGGAGTACCTGAGTTATAGAATACAATTCATCTTGCATGAAGAAGTTGCTGGTAAACACTATGCTTCAATAAGTTAAAAAGCAGACAAGCAATATAGAATGTACTCTTATCACATGGGAGCTTTTCGCAATATCGATTTATAAGATTAACACTAGCATCTAAAGTGACTGATGCTCCAGTAGAATTGACATAGTATGCATTTGTTTTCCCTTCAGTAAATGCCCTTAAACTAGAACCGATCTGATCTTTCTTAATAGCTGCATCAGTCATGGAGCGCTCGCTCCTGGTGATGTCAAAAAGTTGATTTCTTTGCTTCAAGTTTCCCCTGTAGATAAAAGTGTAAATAAAATTAACATATATACACTAAAAGAGTGTTCAGGGGGAGAAAGAAATCTCCAACATCAAACATGTTCTGAATTGGTCGCAAAGAGTGACAAAACCCTGACAATCAGAATACTCACCTCTCCAACATCACAATAAATTGGGAGTTAGGCTGCCTACATCTTCCCCGAGATTGTACATAACTACGAACCGTCTTGGGTAGGTCAAAACGTATAACACAAGAGCAGTTTGGCACATGAATTCCTTCCTCAGCCACATCAGTAGTAGTAAACAATAGATTGACCTAAATAAAAAGGATTAATAATCTAGTATGAGATTCTCAATACCAACATTTAAGATAATTTTAGAATTCAATTTCTATGCAGTGTCATGTAAAAGAGTTTTACATTGACAATACATCGGATGATACTTTGACAAATTGATTGTTAGAATAGATGATCTTATCTTATCTTATCTTATCTTATCTTAGAGTACATCATATCTTATAATAGTATCTTGAATTATCTCATATGATTAGGTTGTTATCAGTTGGTTATTATCATAATTAGTTTCCCTTTTCAATTAGGATTAGGAGTCTTGTATCCCTATAAATAGGGGTTAGTGCTTAAGTATTTTGGACAGCAAGATCATAATCAATCATAATCATATTTTGAGTGTTCATTCTTTTTCTTCTCTTTCTCTATCTAAACCCATAACTTCAACATGGTATCAGAGCGGTACCATCCTCCGTGACATGTCCCGTCATTATTCCGCTGCGGAGTTCCGTTAAGTATGAAGGAACTCTAATCATCTTCTTAGCCATTCGAAAAAAAAATTGCCATTTTTCTCCCCCCGTTGTGTTTTCCTTTTCCGGTAACATGAAGAGGGAGGATACCATCCTTCTTCTTTTCGACCCTTGTTTTTGTCTCATCAGTCGATGTCTGCTACCGTCGTTTCCGATCGCCGACCCCATCACTAGATTCGTCGGCTGCCAATCTGTCCAACCGCCCAAACCGCACCGTTGTTCCCCTCCCGACGCCCCGAACTCGCCAGCCAATGTTACTTTTGGATCAGTTCTCACCTCCCTCTATGGACCACTTTTCAGCAACCACCTTGATGTGTTTGGTTCCCTTAAGTTATGTTTTGCTGTGTTTGAAAGCTTGTCTACTGTTTGCTTCTCCAGTGTTTGTCATGCAATTCTTATCCACCGATGGATTATACCAGTGGCTTCTCTTCCCACCAACGATCATTCCGGTGATGACTCCTTTCCCACTGATGGATCATACCAGTGACTCCTTCTCTTATCCACTGATGGATCGTACCAGTGGCTTCTCTTCCCACCGACGATCATTCCGGTGGCGACTCCTTTCCCACTGATGGATCATACCAGTGACTCCTTCTCTTATCCACTGATGGATCATACAAGTGGTTTCTCTTCCCACCGACGATCATTCCGGTGATGACTCCTTTCCCACGAATGAATTATATAAGTCGTGACTTCTATTTATGTCAATGATTGACTCATGTTGGCTATGACTCACACTAGCCCAACTCATTGACCCAGATGCTCTGGCCCGGCTCTTTTTCCTAGATGCACTGGCCCGTCTTTCTCCCAAATAAACTAGCCTTGGCCCCTTGTCCCAGATCCACTGGCCTCGTCTCAGTCCCGGAAGTTGCGGTTTTGAGGAGTTCGGACCTTGCTTTGTTAGATTGCTTGCAAAGAAATTTCTGTCAGGCTGATGATCATTCCAGCTATCTTGCTAAGTTATCTTTCCTGCAACTCTCTCCGGCCTCTGCAACATTCTCGAGTTGCCTTCCAACCATAATTTTCGTGGAACTCAGTTTTTTTTTTTAAAAAAAATTTAATTTGAAAGGAAATACATTGTTTTCATCTAACAAGCTTAGTAAGCTTTAGCTTGAGGGAGAGTGTTAGAATAGATGATCTTATCTTATCTTAGTACATCATATCTTATAAGAGTATCTTGAATTATCTCATATGATTAGGTTGTTATCAGTTGGTTATTATCATAATTAGTTTCCCTTCTCAATTAGGATTAGGCGTCTTGTATCCCTATAAATAGGGGTTAGTGCTTAAGTTTTTTGGACAGCAAGATCATAATCAATCATAATCATATTTTGAGTGTTCATTCTTTTTCTTCTCTTTCTCTATCTAAACCCATAACTTCAACATTGATATTATTATTGTTTCTCTCTCTTAGTTACTAAAATAAAAGCACAAATATCAAAATGTTAGTGAATGTGAGTGTAAAACTTTTTAGACTGACAATACATACTACTTTAATCCATAATTTTATTCTACATAGTTGTCACCATGACTTGATTCATATGAATATGATGCATTGACCAAATACCTCTCCAGAGTGGAAAGAATGCAATATCTCCTTCTGCCTCTTAGGAGTCGGTGCATCAACCGATGCATTGCCTCAGTTAAATAGGATCTGTGAAATGAGATATCTGGGAGACTTTCTTTCCAAATCTTTCCATCACCTTAGCTGCAAGTTTTCTTTCAACAAAAATAAGGCACGACACCTGACTAGATTCTCTGAAAACATAAAGCAAGATAGATTATCAATTTGCTATGATATGCAATACAACTTAAGTGCAAAAGAAAACTATTTATATGACCAGTGACGAAGATTCATTATTCCATACCCAAACGACTGTAAGACTTTAATAAGTTCAAGTAATTTTGGAGATATGTATCCCAAGTCTACTGCCTTTGCATAATCAAATTCAACCTCCAAATTCTTTATGTCATCTGCGGCAACAATAGTTACAAATTAGGTATAGAGATAATGGCATAATGTAATGAACAAACAAATTCATCATTGACATTAGTCTTAGAGAATTGGGCTTGGGCCTAACTCAACCCGACAAAACCAACTTATAAGGTAAGAATTGTCCAAGCCTTATAAGCGCTACTTAAATCATATCTCAAGGCAATGTGGGACTAAACACACTCCCTCACACCCAGCACGTGTTGGAGGCTGCAATGAAGGCAACCCAAAGTTGCCACAATTAAGGTGGCTAGGGGGACCGCATTTAAGGCAGCTTTCCAACATTTAGCATGGTATCATTTATCCAAAAGCTGTCTAAAAAGTCATGTTACTGTAATTTTTTTGGCTGAATATGAACTAAATAAGAAACCAATAAACTATATAGAGAAGGATCTATTTATCAATGACATTTTGCCTTCACATCAGATTGCTTGTGACTTTGTGAGTTGTGATGTCAATGCAGAACGGACAGATGAAAACTGTGCAAATGAACCTCAGCCACTCTAAAAAAGAGAAATGTGACTACAACTCATTATTGACATAAAACCTTGCTAAATATTGAAATACCAATACAAATCTTGCAATACATTAACACAAACAGAGTTTGTATGAATTACATAAAATATACTAGTAGCAGATAAGCCAAAAAAAAAAAAAAAGACAGTAGGTTGCCTGTATTATACATGAATACTTGCAATCTCACAAAACATGAAAATTCAGAAAGACAAAAAGCCCAAATACAAAAATAAATAAATAGATTCTATTAAAAAAACATACCAAGATGGAGGGATTCTTCAATTAATTGCATTACTTTCTCAATGAAATTTTTACACTGAAGAAAACCTTTTCTGTAAACTTCACACACTACTTCAATTTTGGAGAAATTGTCATGACAGATTTTAACAGCCTGCATAAAGATTGACAGTTTACTAGTAAATATAAAAATGAAAGATAAAACTATAACCAACAAAATCTGGAGGCTAATCAATTTCTACATTTACATAAACATGCACATTTAAAATATGGTGAAATTTCTCCATATCAGGAACACATGCTACAGAGAATCGGTGATAAAACCAACCCAAAAGAAACAGAGACAAAAGTTTAAATGAGCAAGAGTTGATATTTTTCATCCCTTCAATAAGAAGCCATGGAATAGACAAAATATAAACCCCAATTTAGAAACAGATTAACACCACCAGTTTCAGGACTCTTAATTTACAAAATATTAATAGACTTGGCGTCAGCAATAACCCTTTGCTAAGAGCATCTGGAGTTGTATCAGCTTTGATCTTCCATTAGAAACAAAAAGAGAACAATTTCCATTTTCTTTTTTCTTTATGACACAACTTTTTTCACAATGTCGGGGATTTTGATAAATACCTCATAAGCACACAAGAGTCCAAGATCTTCAAGGCAGTATAGAACTTTTGCAAGTTTACTGGACATCCGATTATGCAGGTTCTTACATTTATTGTCCATGTCCTTACAGTTACTTCGCACCAAACTTTGCAATTCTAAAGAAACAGAGACAAAATATGGTGAAATTTCTCCATATCAGGAACACATGCTACAGAGAATCGGTGATAAAACCAACCCAAAAGAAACAGAGACAAAAGTTTAAATGAGCAAGAGTTGATATTTTTCATCCCTTCAATAAGAAGCCATGGAATAGACAAAATATAAACCCCAATTTAGAAACAGATTAACACCACCAGTTTCAGGACTCTTAATTTACAAAATATTAATAGACTTGGCGTCAGCAATAACCCTTTGCTAAGAGCATCTGGAGTTGTATCAGCTTTGATCTTCCATTAGAAACAAAAAGAGAACAATTTCCATTTTCTTTTTTCTTTATGACACAACTTTTTTCACAATGTCGGGGATTTTGATAAATACCTCATAAGCACACAAGAGTCCAAGATCTTCAAGGCAGTATAGAACTTTTGCAAGTTTACTGGACATCCGATTATGCAGGTTCTTACATTTATTGTCCATGTCCTTACAGTTACTTCGCACCAAACTTTGCAATTCTAACATCAATACATCAGACTGTCCAAACAGATTAAATTTGGTTAGTTTCATTTACTGTAAGATAATTAGTACAGAAAAGAGGAAAATTTAGAAAATTATAAAACAGTGTATTTGGTACATAGCCCATATACATGCAACATGACACGAAATACCTTGCACAAGGCTTCAATCCTTGACTTCAAACCTAAAGCAGGGAATTGTGCTTGGTCATAATATCTACGACTCTCTTTAGCAGAAGGAACATATACATCCATCTCTGTCCTATCTTCAACTGTATATCTCTACAGAAACAAATCCATTTATCTTCTTTTTTCTGGTACATAGTTTCACATGTGCACTGGTGAAAACAATAATGAGTCAACATCAAGAAATTGTTGTTACCTTAGAATCCAAGATGTTTTCAAGTTCTGATATCTGACCCTCACGATCCACAGTAGAGGAAACACCTACTACATGACATGATACATAAATAAATAGTATATAAAGTAAGTCATTACGACTCTGGACTCCACTTGACGGTGGAAATGAGAACAACACAAAATATTAACCCTTTAAGTAAGAGAAGCAGCAGTCATTAAAAAAATGATGAATTTTTTTACAGGAAACAATTTTATCAAGAGGCAGGGTACAGCAGATCATAGGATAAATATATTGGATTGTAGTTTAAAATTACTTGGAAAATAAACTTGCCGAAAAGTTGTTCTCGCTCCTTTATGTGCAGATTCGGGTACAGCAGGTTGTTCTCGCTCTGCGCAAATTCTCCCTCTTCACAAGCTATATTTATTTTAAATGCTTAGATGAGTTATTTTAAGCCTTGGAGGCTAAAACTTATTTGCTATATATTGGGTTTGAATATTGGTAACAATGAACTTTGTTTATTAGTTATGAATATATCTTTAATTTTGTGTATTCTTTTATTTTTTAGCTTTTACATATGTATGGTATAAATTTCTTGTATTGTTCCCCTAAACTTTGACGTAGCGGCCATATCGCTACCCACTATACCATTATAGTGTTTTGGAGGTCGGCCGCTACGCTGCGCTATCCGCAATTGACTACATAGCTTTTAATACATGCCATCTTATTTGTTAAATAACAATAGTTTCGTGAAAATCATCTATTTAGCACATTTTAATATATCCTAGCACCAAAAATCAGAGTTGTTTTAAATGTCACAAATTCAGTGCTACGGACCTTTATAAATTCATCCTGTTATTACCAACTAATCACACAAAATTTCGAATAGCTTTTCCCCCACAACCATGATGTTGACATAACTATTCTTTGCTCAAAAGTCGAAAGAAGTAAATTTCCTTCAGTAAATGAAGTATACACCTTTTCAGACTAGTATGTCGCATCAAACAGAAACGGTAAATCAAAAACTAGTGGAAGCATAAATCCCTGACACCCACAGACTAGCACTCCACTATCAAGTCAATGATGAACAAGGATCGGCAGCCATAGAGACAGTGGCAAAGAAAATGGCGTAGATTTTAATTGTGTGATATGTCATGACTAATGATTAATGAATGAAAATATGTAAGCAATATAGAATAAGTTCGAGTTAAGCTCTTAAGCTATACGTCATCAAGCCCAGAATCAATCAATACTGCACAAATCAAAGAAAATAAAATCAACCACGGGTAACTTTTGCAATGTAATGATAGTATTAGCAGCTTCATAAACAGGCATACATCGTTGTCACTAATCTCCTTCTCCCGGATCTTTAGATCCCATGTATCCACTCCTTTAGCCCCATAGTACTCCTCAACTTTACAATCTGTAAGATCTTTTATATTTTTAAATTGCTGCAAAGTGAAAACACAGCACCAGTTAAATTTACCCGTGAATGAATCGATCATACACAAGAAGGTCAACATTTCACCTACCACATGCCTGCACATACTTAGGTTTAGAAACAAAGGAACTAAAAGGAAGCAAAATCAGACAAAGGAGAAGTGTAGGGAACATGCCTGATTGACAAGATGAACGGTGGGAGCTAAGAAAATAATCAACTTTTTTATCCCACTGGACTTGATAGCTCGAGAAACTTCTTTTATAAGCATTAAAGCTACCAAAGTTTTACCCGAACCTGTATCCAACACTGCTATTGTGTTTCTCTTCCTTGCAACTTCAAACACCTCTAGTTGATACCTAAAGAGAAAACCCCAAACATAAATGAAAATATGTAACAGTTTTTTCATCAAAATCCAAAATGTAGTACATATATATATGCAACATTAACATCATCAAGTACCAAAACTCAAAAAGGCAAAAGGGCAAACAAATAAAATAGAAAAGATACAAACTTTATGTATGAACTGTGCCAATAAAAGAATACAGAAAAGGTGGCACCTTCTAGGGTCAATAGGCGAATGAGAATCGTCAGCAATGTCGAGCTTGAGACCATCATGGTTCTGGATCTGGTTTTGGTTGAGCCCTGATGAATCCATGTTGGAATTCTGAACAAGAATGATGCAAAGCTTCAAATTTTATAGTTGCTAGTGTAACAGCCAATAGAAACCACAAGACCGATCGCTCGATCGGTCAATGGTGGTAGGTTGTAACAAAGAGCATTAACATGGGAATCGTCGAGTAAGAAACCGACTGAACCTAATGTCACGGCCAAAGGAAAATAAAGTGCAGACTGCAGAGGGGGTTAGAGCAACACAATGAAGACACTGTCGACACCGGTAGACAGTCTAATAAGGAATAGTAGTGAGAGGAGCACCCAACCCCTTTTTCACTCTAGTAAAAGAATTCATTTTATTCTGATCTCATAATTGATATCATTTATTATTTTTATTTTTATTTATTTTTATTTTTATTTCAATAAAAGTTTTTTGGCAATGAGTGAATTTTTAAGAACCGTTATTTATGGTGGTCTTTAGGAACATACAGATCTTCCATCTTCAATGGGTGAATTTTTAAAAACCAATTCTTACAAATAAGAACCCATATAAAAAACATCATTGGAGATGGTCTAACACATCCTATTGAAATTTTCATGGGTCCCAATATTTTAAAAATAGATCCCAATAATTCATGTGGGTTTCATTTGAATTTTATAGGACTGATGTGGATTTTAACCGATATAAGAGAATGTGATACATTTAATGTATGTGCATCCAAACACCTTTAGGGTACGTTTGGTTTAGATTTTGATAGAATTGATTTTGAAGAATTGATTCTGAAGGAATTGATTTTGATATAATTGATTTTAAAAAAATTGATTTATGTTTGGTAATGATGTTTCAAAAGTGAGTTTAAAAGAATGATCTGTGTTTGGATGATAAAAGTAAAATCATTTTTGATGTGTAAATATAAAGAATTTTGTGGGTCCAACATCAAGAATCAATACTACTCAACGAAAAAGCTGGAAATTCTTGCTTCCATCAGAATCAATTCTACCCACCTAGGAATCAATTATTTTTAACGGAATTTTGTAACCAAACATATGAATAGTGCTCAAACTTGATTTTGAACGGTATAAACGAAATTTTGGACCCCAAACTACAGTTTGCAGCTGCAAACCAAACGGGCACTTAATGGTTGTTTGCTTTCATTAAAAATGATTTTGAAATCATGAAAGTGTTTGTTCAATAAAAATTAATTTTACTTTGGCTAGGATTGCTTTTAAAATAATCAAGAATTTCTAATTTTTCATTTAAAATAATTGATTCTATGTGTGGTCCATAAAGTTCTTTATATTTATATCTTAAAAATGATTTTACTTTATCATCGAAATAAAATTAATTTTTCTAAACTCGCTTTTAAAGTATTATACTATTATTACCAAACACAATTCAACCACAATTTTTTCAAAATCAAATCTTTCAAAATCAATCTACCAAAATTTAAAACAAACAAACTGTTTTTATTTATTTTTATTTAAAATATGATAGAGAAAAAACTATCGGGTAATTGGGTTAAAATATTAAAAGAAACAGAAAAAAATTAAAATACACAATTTTTTCATTATTTTTCAAACTGTTCATATTTTTCCAATAAATGAGAGTTGGTTTCTCCAAAAGACCAAAACTGACGTCCCTGCTATGTTTTAACTTTTTTTATTAATTATTAAAATAGTTAAATAAATTTCAAATTTTAAAAAAGAAACAAGGTATCAACTTCATAAGATGGAAAAGAAAACATTTGTCGAAGATGTTTAAGAAGTCGTCAACTGGGAAGCCAACTTCCAAACGAGAAAAATATTAAAAAAATGTTTTTCTCAAAGTATCCTTTATCGATACGATAAAAAACTAACCTATCGGGATATTGCTTAACACCTAAGTGGGGACACTCTAATAATCCAATTATTGAACTCAATATCATACGCATGAGGACCCAAACCCTTTTCACTTGACATACACGGTAAAGATAGTTTGAGAAATAATATTTTTTTGTTTTATTTAATATTTTTATCTCGTAATTGTTTTCATTTCAAGTTTTACTAAATGTTTTTTTTAAGTCTAAAGAATTTAGTTTTCATATATTGTTAGATGATGTTTGGATCTTACATTCTTACCTAAATTAAACAACTATTTTTCATGATAAAGGAGAAGGGAAAGGATAGGTGTATGGGTGGTTTACACAGAGCTACTTTGCGAAGTAGGTGCATGGCTCTCACACGATTTACGAGTACTGTGGTTGTTTCCAAGCATGGTGGCAGGTTCGGTAATGTGGCTGCAAGCGGGTCATGTAACATCCAGTTTTTCGTATATTTTACGTAGTAATAAAAACATATTTAAATGTGTTTATTTTAGATTAAACTTATAGGGTAATTTTAATTAAACTAAAATTATTTTCTTGTGTTGTTATAACATATAAAGTCACGGTAAAATTTTTTGTTGAAAATTCAGACGGAAGTCGATCTGCGTTTTCACTACCGGTACAAGTTTACTGTGCAGAAAACCTAATTTTGACCATTGAATGAGACAGTTAGTATTTTTATTATGTTTCCTTCAACCTTGGTTATTTTGAAAATTTTCGTGCAAAAATAAAATATAATATTTTATTCGGACGAAATGTCAGAAGAATTACGATCGGAATGCAACCGGGAACGAAATGGAGCAGATTAGGGACCATAAAAGAAGTAAGGAGACATGATGGAAGAGGCTGTGACACACTCTAAAAGTACAATCATCACACTTTTCAAATTATAATACTATTATAATCCAAGAGTTTTTTCTCTCTCTTCTCCCATCCAATCAAGCATTAAACCACCAAGCTTGCTCAACAAGCTTTTATTTCGTTCATGGTCTGCGTTTTCACTGCCGGTACAAGTTTACTGTGCAGAAAACCTAATTTTGACCCGTGAACGAGACAGTTAGTATTTTTATTCGGGCGAAACGCCGGAAGAATTACGATCGGAAATGCAATCAGGAACGAAATAGAGCAGATTAGGGACCATAAAAGAAGTAAGGAGACATGATGGAAGAGGCTATGACACACTCTAAAAGTACAATCATCACATTTTTCAAATTATAATACTATTCTAATCCAAAAGTATTTTCTCTCTCTTCTTCCATCCAATCAAGCATTAAACCACCAAGCTTGCTCAATAAGCTCCCCCCTCCCTTTGGCTGTGGAACTCTCCCCCTTTCCCTATATATACCCATTTCATTTTCACTTCATCCTCCTCCTCCTCCTCCTCCAACCTCCATTAAAGTTTATCTTATTCCTTTCTTCTAAAAGTTCAAGCTCTTAAAGCTTTAATTTTTATTCGTCTTTTCTACTTAAGTTCTTCATTAAAGTTTTTCCTTGTACTAAGGGTAATGCTCTCATATAAATCTTTTTGCAAGTTTCATATTTTATTTCTTAGTTTACTTTACGTGTACTTTATATGCTTTAAACTTCTAAAATCTCTCTAAAATGGTAGAAAACTCCTTTTGAGTTGAAACTACTTTCTATAGTCTTGTATTAACTTATGTTTTCACATACTAAGAGGTTGTGTAAAAAAAAATCTCTATCCATCTCTTCCAATGAAGGCTGAATGCTTGCATTTGTGACCTATGAAGTTTTTGTTTCAACTTTTGGAATACGATCATGTGTTTGAGTTTCTAACTATCCCTTGATTTTGAATCTATAAATCTTGGAAGTTTTGATAGCTTGTTCCTATGATGGCCAAAAAATATGAATAAGTAGGCCTATGATACTATGTTTCAACTTTCCAAGTATTGATCATGGATTTAGAACTCTTAATAACTTGTTTATTTTATGTTATTAAAGCTAGTATGTGTTACTTTCATTTTTCCAAGATGATCATGGACTTGAGCTTCATAAGATATTTGGATGTTAAGTCTAAGAGATTGGAAAGTTTAAGGATTTATAACTTGTTTATTTTATGTTATTAAAGCTAGTATGTGTTACTTTCATTTTTCCAAGATGATCATGGACTTGAGCTCCATAAAATATTTGGATGCTAAGTCTAAGAGATTGGAAAGTTTAAAGATCTCTAGCCTATAAATCCTATGAAGGCCGAACCTAGAAGGTTATGGACCTAGGATACCTTGTTCTTATTTTCCCAAAATGATCATGGTTTTGAGCTCCTTAACACATACAGATGTTAAACCTAAGAGATTGGAAAGTTTAGTGAATGCTAGCCTATTTTACTAGCCTTGGCCGAATGCCCTATGTTTTTAACTTACTGGAATTTTAATTCAACTTTGTTAAATGATCATTGTTTATGAACTCCTAACACTTAAGGATCATAAATCCATGAGTTGTATAAATTTTGGGAATCTCTAACCCTAAGAACTAGTCTTGGCCGAACCTATACCTTGTGGTTTAGTGTTCTTGTTTTGATTTTAACTTGTGATTTTGTGTTCATAACCTTAGACTTCCATCGCGGAGGAAACGAGAACGTTCGTGACTTACCTCGTCGAGCATCTAATCTTCCTACTTTCACAGAAAGTAAGAGGGGATTGCCTAGGGATATTTAATGACTATATGCATGTGTGTATGTGTTTACTTGAGTGATTTAAATATTATTACGATGTGGAGCAAAAACTTGAATGACTTGTTTACTTGAACTATTGTGATTATTACTTGAAGTTGATTATTACTTGCCTTAAAGTATTGTGAGTTGTATATATGTGATGAACTGTCATTAATTGTGATATTATTGTTGAGAATATATTACCGTTGATTGCAGTTTGAGAAGCCGGACTTGAGTCTGTGCACAATAATTATAAGGATTAAAAGCCCTAATAAGCATTGAATAGAACTTTGAAAGTATTGGTTTCATTCGTAAAAGTTCTTTGTTTAAAACGCTTACTTCAAAGAGAATGAGATTCTAGTTTTGAAAAGAAACGTTGAAGTGTTTTTAAGTCAATAGAAACTACCTTTTTAAGATCCAAAGTTGATACGAGAGAAAACCTTTTTTCCGAACTATGTGTTTCATGGAGGAAAAACCCCTTTGAAAATATTTGACTTTATTCCATCAAGGATTTCAAAAGCAAACGAATTTCCAAATGTTTTATAAAAGACTTTGTAAAGGAAAAGACTTTCTCCTAAACGATTTAGAAACGTTCCGGTTACTTGGATAAGTGACCGAGGTTTTGTTTTGGTTTTTAATTTTCACCGAGCGAAAAGTAAGCATATGTGAAAGAGAATACTAGTTCGCGAGACGTCGCCTCTAGCATTCAGTTTATGCACGTGATCTGGGATCCGTGTCAAGAATTATGGACCAAGGGTCCCAATCGTGATATTATGGGCTAGGAGTCCTAATTTTGGAATTGAGGACTGTGTGTCATAATTTCGTTGTTATGGACTAGGAGTCCTTATCATGTTGAAATAAAACATGAATAAAAATATAATTGTTTTTACGACCATAACCTCGGTCTACGACATCGGTCTAAGGTGTTGTGATTGAGCACTCGGACTGCGTGTCCTGTGTTATTGATTTTCAAGTAATTAATGAAAATTGTGAATAGTCGTTAGCTTTGGGCTTCGACAACAGAAAAGAGTGAACACAAAGAAAAGTCTCGATAATGAAAAGTCTTTTATTCATATGCATTTCCCCTTAGCAGACGTGCTTGAGTTATCCGAATACCCGCTTGAGATGTGGTATTCGATGAGGTATACATCCGAATGGCCGTTATAAGGGATTCGTGATGATGTTGATCCGGGTGCATGTGGTGACGGAGACAACTTGCCAAACGGTGCGTATGAGCCTGACCAACTCTTTCTTTCTTAATGATAAAACGGTGATGGAATCTCATGAGATTAAGATTAGAGCCTGATGATAGAAGTGTCATGCATTATCTTTATAAGATTGATTGATTCGAGTATGAGACCCACTGAAATAATACTTGTTGTTTACCGATGAGTAATATTTAAAATGTTAATATGCCAAGGTGTTGTATGTATCATATGTATGGTTGTTGTGCGATATATCCGGTGTCGGTATCTCGCTCTTTCATTTCTACTTGTTATTCTCTCTTCCTTTTGGTATCGCCGTACGTACATGAGTCCAGATGGATCCCAATATCCCACTTGTGCCGACAACATCGAAGACCGAGGCCTTCGACGATGCAGGGAATGCTGGGGCATGGCAGATACACCTAGGGGCGACATCTGCCACATACCACGGAGCAATCACCACGACCGATTTAAATGCTGACGGAGACCCAATCCGTAGAAGCCACACTGTGGAAACTAGGAGGGTAGCTCTACCTTCGATTTGGTATTACCTTCACACACTACGAGCTCACGGACTGCTACATAAGCCACCACCTCTAGACGTAGAGCCGACAACGCCGATTGAGGAGGATCCCGAGGAGGTCCCTGAGGAGGATCCCGAGGAGGTCCCTGAGGAGGATCCTGAAGAGGACCCTGAGGAAGACTTCGATGAGGTCATGGAGGAGGATGAGCTGGAGGATCACGTTATGGATCATGACAATGACGGCGATTCCGTAGATGAGGGCAGCAACGTAATAGATCCATTACCTGAGGTCTCGTCTCGTTGGAGCCTTTGTGGAGACCCTGCTTGCAGCCAGTGTCAGTAACCAGTTCGTAGCGTTTTGTGGATAATCTTCCGCCATCTGGCTTTTAGAGTTATCTTTTGGATATGGTTCCCAACCCTCTTTCCCAGTGTCTTTACTTACCCTATTTTAAGCTGTATCTTCTAGATGTCTAATTCTGTTGCAATGGTCGTTGATAATGCCCTATCTTATGTACTGAAACTTGGCTCTCATTGGGATATGTTNTATATATATATATATATATATATATATATATATATATATATATATATATATATATATATATAGTCTTCAATTCATGTTCTGAGTGTTCATCATCTCTATCTTGTTTCATTCCTTCATCTCAACACAAAAAAAAAAAATCTACCATTTTTAGTGTACTCATCCATCGAGTAAATGATACTTTCTGAAAGTAACCAACTTTGTAAATCATAAATATTTCCGCATTTGGGTAACCATGTGATGTCGGGTTTAGGGTGTCACATTAGTGGTATCAAAGCGAGTTGAGTCTTTCGGGAATGTTTGGGTTTAGGTCTGTTGTGTCGATGTTGTGTATTCTCTGATCGAGTCTTGTTTGAATTACTTCTAATAAGTAATGTATGTTATCCGACGAGTTGCCTTTTATTTTCTGATTACCATCTCACTGATTGTGTCTTACAGGTCGGTATGGAACCAGGAGGAGTGCGTGGGCGTGGCGGTCGTGGCCGAGGCAATGGCGGGATGGACTTCGCTGCCCAAGCATTGACTGACGTTGCTGTTGCAATAGCTTTCCAGACTGCCAACGCGGCTGCCCGGAATCAACAGGAGCAGCTAAGAGCTGAACAGGATGTCGAGGGGAAGACACTAAATGCCTTCCGACGCCAGAATCCGTCGCAGTTTGATGGGGACGTAGACCTAACTAAAGCCGATCTGTGGATCCAAGAGCTGGAAAAGATCTTCGAGCTGGTGCAGACCCCAGAGGAAGCAAAGGTGCCTTATGCAACATTCCAACTGATTGGAGATGCTGAATACTGGTGGAAGGGCACCAGACAACTACTAGTGGCTGAACATCAGGCGATCACCTGGGGAGTATTTCGCAACAAATTTATGAACAAATATTTTCCCCAGAGTGCTCGGACAGAGAAAAAGCAGGAATTCCTGAGGCTGAGTCAACGAGACATGACGATGGAGGAATATGCGACAAGGTTTTAGTCCCTTGCCAAATACTTCTGCTTTTTCCAGAACAACCCCGATGAGGAGTGGAAGTGCGAGAAGTTCGAAGCCGGTCTGCGCTTCGAGATCAAGGAATCTGTGATGCCCTTGGAAATCAGGAATTTCCAAGCCCTGGTAAAGAAATGCTAAAAGGTAGAACTATTGTGCTAGGGGCGAGATAGCAGGGGAAATGTTGGAGGACCCATTCGTCCCAAGAGTCAATATCAGGGACAGAACCAAAATTGGAAGCAGAACCAGAGGAAGTCATATTACCAGTCACCCAGTAACAACCAGAAACAACAACAACAACATCGTTCTGGTACTTCGGGAACGGGAAGTGGAGGCCAGAGAAACAACAATTAAGGTCCAGAGAGGAAATGTTACCGGTGCGGGGATCCCAGTCATCTAGCTAATACATGCCCAAAGAAAGAGATGAAGTGCTTTAACTGCGATCGTATAGGGAACATAGTCAGGGACTGCAGAGCACCGAAAAGAGAACCAGATATCAGTCATGCCAAAGCAAGCAAGCCGACTATTAAGGGGCGAGTGTATATGATGAGTGGAACTGAAGCATCGAATTCTGCGAATATAAATATTCAGATTAATATTATTAGGAAGTGTACAATAATGTTTTGGGTAATATAAAAAGAATATTATTTTGAGAAAGTTAACATAATTTGGATACTATTAATCAATTGAATTTGTTTCAATTTTGATAATAACGTCAAGTGGTGAATTTTTTTTGTATTTAACCAATTGCTAAGAGTAGTAGGAAATTGTTTGGTTTCCTCCTTGGGAGAATGCCTTCAAGATCGATGTTGATGGTAGCTCCTTGGACAATTCAGGCAGATTTGGTTTTGGGGGCCTTCTTAGGAACATGAATGGTGATTGGATAGTTGACTTTTTTGGCTTTTATGGCCTGTCAGACATCTTGAATGTTGAATTAGTAGTCATTGCTCATGGTCTCAGGATTGCTTGGAATGCAGAGTATTCAGAAGTCATTGCTCATGGTCTCAGGATTGATTGGACAATTCAGGTAGATTTGGTTTTGGGGGCCTATTAGGAACATGAATGGTGATTGGATAGTTTACTTTTTTGGCTTTTATGGCCTGTCAAACAACTCGAATGTTGAATTAGTAGTCATTGCTCATGGTCTCGGGATTGCTTGAAATGCAGAGTATTCAGAAGTCATATGTGAATCTGATTTAAAATCAACTCTATCTTTCATCAAGGATAGTGTTACAAAAAAATTCATCCTTATTCCCCTTAGTGGATCACATTAAAGGTTCACTACATATTCTTGGTAGTTGAGTTTCAATCACACCTTTAGAGAAGGCAATGCCTATGCGGATTGGCTAGCCAAGCAAGGTGCATCTTTAGATCAAGCTCTCTATGTTTGGAATTCTTGCCCTCCTCAGCTTTCCACTACCCTGCTAGTAGATGTTATGGGGTGCCTAGGAATCGTGTTCAGTTTGTCTTCCCCCGTTTTTGTTGTCTTTCTTTCCTCTTGATAAAAAAAATTACTCACAATTTCGGGTTGACCATAGTGATCAGGTAAAATTCTAAAACAAAAAGAGTCACAAATCCTTTAATTTAGAAAAAAATAAAAAATAATAAAAGTTAAGTATAATTCTTTGGAGGTTTGTGATGGTATTTTTTAATAAAATTATATGTATTAGCCGTTTTTCAGACCCATTGTAAATCTTATATCAAGTATCTCTCAACCTACAGAACAAGTCCACGACAAAGAAAAACCAACAAAGGTGAGATGTCCTCTCACGGAAGGCAAAGAAAGCCTGCGGTGTGGTGAAGGGGAAGATTCTATTGTCATCAGTAATCCCCACAAGAGCACATCCCAGTCCTGAAATGATGAAACAGATTTGCATCTCTCACAACAATCACTCGCTGAGATTTTCGGTCAGCAAGGGGCGCCGAATTTTGGTGCTGAGTGTTAGGTGTAGAACAACTCGACTTTAAACATGCATAACTTTTTCATTTCTTATCCGTTTTGGGTAAATGACCTCTTGTTGGAAATCCATTTGAGTCTAATTTCATGTGAAACAAGTTTCAGATTGAAATTTTAGGTATTTTAAAAGTTATGATATAAATGGTGATCAAAGGTCAGAATTATATTTTTCAAAAATGATGGTTTATCATAGTTTATGATGCTTACACTCTTTTAATTTTAAAAAACATGTTCTTTTGGACATTTTGAAGTATTCAAAGACCATTTTGCATACTTTGATGTATGTCTTGCATGATGATAATGATCATGATGATGATGAGAAGTTACTAGCATAGTATTTGTTATGAGATTAAGATATTCAATCGTACATGAGATATTGAATTTTTTATGTAATGGATTGAGTTGATAATTTTATTGGTCAGTTATATTATATGATTGTGATAAATGCTATTGGATGTAAGGTTGACAAGAAAACAAGGTAAATTATTTAGCCATCTCATGGTTGAAATGTTACTATTAGAATTATTGTTAAAGTGTTCCTTGTTGGGTAGGTTCATATATATTGTTTCAGAATGCTCTGAATGAAATGTCTAATGCGAGATTAAGGTGTTAAACTGTTATGATATTTTATATACTCAAAATACAGAGTAATGAATAAGTTGATTATGTTATTGATGAATGTTAAATATGATATATGTTACGTATGAGATTGTTAAATATGCTCGTTTGTAATGAATGATTGAGGTATGTGGTTGAAATTTATGGAAAATACTTGATGGAATGGGTTGTCAAAGGATGACTATGAATCATTGGGTAGGCCAACCGGGGAGCGGGAGACTCCGGTATATAAATATCACTGCCGGCGATGTGGAGACCTCGTTAGATACCCCAGGCGTTGAGGATGGATGTTGATGTTTGCCGGAGGGTGCGGTATCTCCGAGGTACGAAATTAAAACCGTCGGGGCGAATGACCTTCAGTTAACAACCCCAAGTGGACCCAAAGATTCGATGTATATGATATGTATCCCCCTTATAAACGGGACACTAGTTATGAGAAAAGAATGTAGTGTAAGTCATTTCACAAGTACTACTCTCTTGAGGGACAAGATGTCCAAACCGTATCTTGTTAGTTTATGAGACATTTCCTTATGTAAAGATGTTATAATGTGTAGATTAAGAATGATTATCGATTTATATATTTCACCGAGTGCTTTTCTGAGTGTGTGACTTTATGTGATTGCATGTGTTTGGGGGAAACTCCCTCACTTAGTCGGTAGACTCACCCAAGTTTAACATTTCAGGACTTTGTAATTTATGTTATTTAATTAGTCTGATGTATTATATTCATTATGTTGTTATTAATGGATGTAATCATTTTCTTTGGATAAAATGAATTTTTATGTACTTGTGAGGCTGCGAAGAGGAAAGAAAAACTTTCCTTTTCGATCGATCATGACTATGAAATTCGGGTCATGACACTAAACTGGTGAAATCTCACAATCATACGACTAAAATCGTGAGCTTTGACAACCTTACATATATTTCCAATATTATCATCACAGTTTATACATCACATCATACAATTGAATATTCAAAATTAAAAAAATAAATAAATATGATTGTAAATGGTCAAGAATATAATTTTCGTACCAAATTTACCAAGATTATAATTATATAATATATATATATATATATATATCATAATAATGACTATTATTTTTGTTAAAAAAATGACTATTATTCAATTAAAGTCCTAAAATTTACCAAATTACTTAAATAAAAATATAATAATCACATATACAATAAGTTATGATAAAAATTAGGAAACTTTAACTTGCAAATTATAATATTTACTTCTTACTTAAAAAATAAGAATTTAAACAATAACAAAATTATTATTATAATGTCTATAATAATTGTTTAACATTTTTGTTTCCTATATTTTTTGGATGAAAGTGTAATGTCTATAACAATTGTTTAACATTTTTGCTTCCTATGTTTTTTTTTTTTTTTTTACAACTTTCATGAATGATATTTGAAGGAACTAATTTTCTTTAATACATGATGGGAGGATCTAAGCTACTGTATATATTGTCATAGGCCAGTAAACCAAATCCATTGCAACTTATATTATATGTGATATTTACAAATGTCCTAAACATGACTTTCGTCTATATTCATTTTAATTCTTCTTAACTGTGAAATATTGCAGTTTTTTGTAACTTTGATGCTATTTAGACTTCTGCTTCCAAACATATCCTATATGTTATTATTGTTTGTTGTCTAAAGTGGTAACAATTACATATATTTCTTCATATCAACCAAAAACTAATGGTAATGTTAGTTGCGTAAAGATTTTATTTCTCCAGTAATCACGTCTTCTTCCCTTTTTCTATGTGTTTGATGTTATATCATGTTTAACACAATTTGTAACTTTCAATGTGGTCTTAACGAATGACAGTGTGATAATAGTTGGAAAAGGATGTATAACATACTACTATGTGCACGACATAGGCTAGAAGTTTGCTTAACATGAAATGTAATATAATATAATTAATATTTTAAAGAAGTCATATCTAACAAAATATTTTATAATTAATAAAATTTTAGAACGTTAAAGTGTTTGTAAATCTGCTTATATTAGAATTTGAAAGTATCGTCCATCTGACTTTACTAAGTAATGGGGAAAAAAAATATCAACACAACCGTATATATCATCAAAGGTTGAGTTGGTAACTTGGATAAATATTTACATACCCAAAAAGTTCAAGATCCTTTAAAACAACATTAGTCTCGATTTTCATAAAAAAACCTTTAAACATCTTTAGTCTATGCATATATTGTTTTATTATTTGCAACATTGTTCAACGTGCTTCTTTATTCACTTGTTTTTAGAAACGTACACACCTTCGTTTTATCTTTCAAAGGTACCCACCTTTCATTTGTATCCTTCAAATTTTATATGTTGGACACAATATTAAAAGGATAAAATCATTAGAAAATTTAGACACCAAAGCAGGCACGTGAGATAATCATTTTTATTTGGTCCTCCCAAATATATTATCTACCATTTTATTTGATTTATTTCACTTATTTTCCCATTCAAATTAACCAATTTTAGTAAATATATTTATCTACCATATTATTATTTTTATTCTCTGTTGAAAATCTATTTAATTTAATTCACCTATTTTCCCCGTGAAAGCTAATCATTCTTAAAATATATATTTATCTATGATATTACTATTTATTCTATTTTGATTTTTTTTATTTGTTTCTTCTTTTTTCTTCGTGCAAGTTAATCATTTTGAGAAAATATAATTATCTTTCATATTGTTTTTGTCTTCTCTCATAAAAATATATTAGATTTTAATTTTCCATTTCCTTTAAAAATTAACCAATTTTAGAAAATATATTATCGATCATATAAATTTTTTGTTTTCGCTTCAAAATCTATTTGATTTGTTTCTACTCTTTTTGAATGCAAGTTAATCAGTTATAGAAAATACATTAATTTTGATAAATTCATTCTTCTCTTTTAAGAATCTATTTGATTTGATTTATTTTTCATCTTTTCGTTGTTTAAGTTAACCATTTTTTTGTAATGTATTTATCATATTTTCATTATTATTTTATTTTTAAAAAAATAAATTTGATTTATTTCTCCTCTTTCTCTTTAAA
This sequence comes from Sophora flavescens, assembly GCA_030762895.1. NCBI lineage: Eukaryota > Viridiplantae > Streptophyta > Magnoliopsida > Fabales > Fabaceae > Sophora > Sophora flavescens. The sequence continues at coordinate 13,911,750 of CM061064.1, read as the reverse complement.
AGTAAATTTTTTCTAGAAAATATATTGGCCTACTATATTATTTTGTATTCTCTTTTGAAAATCTATTTGATTTGTTTTTTCTCATTTTCCCATGTAAGTTAATAATTTATAGAAAACATATTTATCTAAAATCTAAAAATCTATAAAAGATCTTGTTGTGATTTTTTCTTGCTTAAATAATTGTTCAATCTTCAATATCACACGCTAAACCGAAAGTAAACACAAATCATGTAAATTATTATTTAACTCTCTCTTATCAAATTACAGACTTGATCTTTAATACTTCCAAACTTCAAAGTTCAATGCACGTGAAAAACTTTGCTAAATGAGAAAATTAAAATATAGGTGCTTTTGATATGTAAATTAAAGAAATAAATAAATAATTTTAGATGAATAATAAATAATAAGTACTAAGTTACAAATTATTAACATAATGACATAATGAAATAGCAAGGGGACAAATTTGTTTAATGTTAAAAATATATTTCAATTAATTAAAATCATTCTTTATATAGCATGACAATGTATATTCCGGTTAAATCAAATACGAATTCTAAAAAGAAAATAACACGTAGATCCTCATGTAATCATAGCAAAATTATTTAACAAATCATCTCATTTTTTCGAATTCATTTAATACTCTCTCAACTAAGATTTGTTTTCTAATGCCCCGATTTTTCTATTTCCTGTTAACCTGTGCTTTGTTTGCCAATAATTAATTTTAAGATTTAGAGAATAGTTTGATAAACTAAAATAATTTTCATAACTTAGTTTATCTTAGGAAACTTCAGTAAAAATTTCAGCTGAAAATTCAGACGAATCACGGTCTGCGTTTTCTCTATCGGTACAAGTTTATTGATCAGAAAATGAAATTTTTACTCGAAAACAAAATGCTTGGGCTTCTAATTACGATTGCTAACGTTTCCATAGTTTAAAAAAAAATTGTTTAGAAATTTTATTACATTGATTTTTTTTGGGTTCGATTTTCATAAGAATACGATCATTTTTGCACAGTCGGGAAATAAATTGAACTGGAAAGAAACAAAAAGAAGTCAATGAATTAATTTGCATCAGATTTGGAGTGTTTGGTGAGCAAAAATCTAATGGTGAAAGGTGAATAGTGTTATTCATGACATGAAATCACTACTTGTATAATAAATTATTATATTTCAAAATTTACATTAAAAAAATTCATTTAAAAATTTGACATTTCCTCGCCCTTTTCTGATCAGCCAGCGCCCCTCCTCGTATAAACTCCTTTCCTTCACCATTCATCACTTTTCCTCCTATCTATCCAAAACACTCCTACTATACTTGCTTTTGTTTCATCATGTTCTCGAGCAAACTCAAGTCTTGCTCTCAAGACTTCTATTTTCTACAGCACCTAGGTATAATATTCATTTCCTACACGTGCATGTTAAGTTGTTCACCAGAGCTTGTTCATTTTGTTTTAAAGCCGTTTTATTTCAAGTTCTACTCATCCTCACTACCATTTCCACCACTTGCATGTTGAAAAAGACTTTCCTATGACCATTTTTGAAGGGTGACCGAAACCCTTAGGGAGGAAAGGTGATGGTTTTGCAACCATTTTTCACATGCATGATAGTTATACTATGTTATATGTTCATGACTGCAACTTATTTTCACTTTTATTTTCATGTATTGCTTGTGGTGAGAAAGTCATCTAACCATATGATGGTGTTGGCCGAAAACACCAAGAGGAAAAAGGATGAACTTTTGATGAAAATCCCACATGTATGGCTTAAGGACTTTGATTTATGTATCTTTCAAATTATGTAATTTATTAAAAATATGTTTTCCTTCCTTAATATGATTTTATGGCTAAAACTCTAAAAATATAGAGTTAGTGAAGCCTAACTTTAAATCTTTAGGAGGGATGCATGTTTAATAAACTATATTATTTGCATGAATGATTTAATATAGAGTTTGAAAATTTTAAAGTCCCTAGCCCTTTTATTTTGAGGAGGCCGAAACTCACTTGGAAGAGTTGATGAAGCTTGTTCAATTTTTTAGTAGTACGATGCTTAAAATATTATATCAATTACATGCAAGTAAATAGATTGTGGAAAGATCAATTTTTTCCCCTATTTTCTTCTAAGGGTCGAAACCTATGGTTGATGAGGTCAAGAGTTTGAAATTTTATTTTCAAGTTTTAAGATTTTATTTTACCTCTTGGATATTTAAGGATCACAATTCCAAAAGTTTGTAAAAATTTAAAATTCCTAATTTTTTTTTAGCATGGCCGAAACATGCATGGAAATTTGGGGTGATTTTATAAAATTTTTAACTTATGTTAAACATTTGTTTTGTTTAGATTTGCAATTGTTACGAGAACCGAGTTGGTCCCTTTAAAACACTCGACCAAATCCTTTACCGTTGAACTCTAAGGTAAGGAAAGACAGCCTGAGGGATATTATTTTATGATGACTATATGTTACCTATTATTACTTGATGCTGATTGGTTGAACATTTGTGATAATGCTTGGTTTGATGGTTGATTTTGTCTGGATTAATATGCTGAATTTTATTTGATTTACTTGTATTATATGTTTATTTGATTTATAAAGTGTCTATAATTATATGAATGTGTCGATGCAATGATATAATTGTTTAGTTGTTGCATGGAAAGCCTAACATTGGGTTAGAGCTCAAATTAATAAGAATAAGATAAAAGTCTTAATAAAACCGTGGAAGAAGTTAATAATAAATAATTATTTTAAAGAAGTTTTGAAAGGGAAGAAAAAAAATTAAAGTTATGTTTCGATTTTTTTATGAAGCAACAATGAAATTTTTTATCAAAAAGATATATCTTGAAAAATTCATACCATTTTAAATAAAGAAAAGAGTTAGATTTTTGAAATATGTTAAACAAGAAAAAAGAAGAAGAAGGATTTCCAATAATTTCTCTTAAGTTAAAGAAATACTCTAGAAGAGAGAATGATTGACATTTTTTGGATGATTTTGAAAAATGAATTTCAAATAAAAAGTTTTACTAAAAAGCTTTACTCAAAATGATGTTCCAATAACTTGGATAAGTTATGGAAATTTGGTTTTGTTTTGTTTTGTTTTTCACTGAACGAAAGATAAAGTTAAAAAGTGAACCTAGTGACCGAGACATCGGGTTATTATTGTAAATAAACACGTTGATCTATGATCCGTGTCACGTCGTTGTGGAATGTGTGTCCTATATACTTTGGTATGGATTGTGTGTCCTACATACGTTATACCAAACATGATGAACGAAGTAAAGGTGAAAAGTTGATTTTCTAAGTTTAAGACTGGTGCATCGGTTTAAGACTCTTGTGATTGGACACTCGGACTCAAATGTCCCATGTTTACAAATTTGGTTTTCTTTTGTTTTTCACTGAATGAAAGATAACATTAAAAAGTGAACCTAGTGATCGAGACGTCGAGTTACAATTATAAATAAACACGTTGATCTATGATCCGTATCACGTCGTTGTGGACCGTATGTCCTATATACGTTGGTGTGGACTGTGTGTCCTACATACGTTATACCAAACGTGGTGAACGAAGTAAAGGTGAAAAGTTGATTTTCTATGACCACAAAGTCTAATCCTGGTGCATCGGTTTAAGAGTCTTGTGATTGGACACTCGGACTCCAATGTCATGTGTTATAAATTTTAATACGTTTAAAATTATGGGAGGTCGTGAGCCTTGAGCTTCGACAAAAGAAATAATTATACACAAAGAAAAACTGCGAAAATAAAAAGGTTTTTCATGCATTTGGCAGACGTGCCCAAAGTTGTTTTGTGTGAATACCTTGAAGGGTAAGGTATATCATGCTAAGTTGTATCACTTTTGAAACGTAAATATATAGAATTTTGTGATCCTACATCTACAATCAATTATTTTCAACGAAAAAACTAAAATTTTTTACTCTCACAAAACTCAATTTTGATCTACCAGCAATCAATTATTTTTAACTAAATTTTGTACCCAAAAAATTACCATAACAACCGGGTTTGGGAGGCGAACCGAAATTTTGATGACTACGGACAATAAAACAAACCGCCACTAAGCTAATAAGTGAAAACACGTTTCCCTGGAGAAGGTGTTTGGGCGGCGCTGTCACAATAGTCGGCACTGCTTGTCTTCCTCGGAGTTCTTTTCCTTATAATAGAAGGAATACTCTCATAGGTCATTGCTAAGCTACGTAGTACAGATTCTGGACTGATGCAGCTCATGCCATCAGCATTATGTGGCAGCATACTGTTGATCATGTGGTTGCTTCCCTTTCCAACTCGATCTTTCTTCTCAGGATTAGCGGATTTAGAGTAGCTCAGATGGGGACTGTGAGATTGATCACCCACAATAAACTTTGCATCTGAAGAAGAAACCTTCTTCCGTTTGGGAGATTCACAGGCCTCATAAGTAACAGGAGTGGCAAGAGGGGAACAATACAGATTTGTAGCAAACATATCCAGAGAAATACCCAAGGAAGAAGCTATAGGAGTAATCGAGGCCCTTGGAGTCCCCCCCTCAAAACAGCTTTTATCAGAGCAAAATTCCTCTCCTGAAGCATATTGAGGAATCAATTTTGTTGGAGAGTTATCCACAACACTCTGCTTCAACCAGTGATTCTGCTTGAGCGAATCCATTTCGTTGAAACTTTGACCCTCTATTTTAACCAAAACATGTGCTGGTTTTATTCCAGAAGCGTAGAAACCGGGAGTGGCAACACTTAGGTCACATCCAGAAGGTGAGGATGCATCCAATTTCTTCTTCATTGAACAGTTCCAATGATTTTTTATAGCATTGTCAGTCCTGTTACCCAAACAAACAAAAAATTAGTGAGAGTCGAATGTCTTTAATATGATTGTTCCACTTCTCTTTGCTTTTCAAGGGGGAGTCGAGGTGACAAAGGCAAGTACAGTCACAGAGAGAAGAAGAGGTAAACTTAATTAAGCACGTACTGAACCTCACAAAAGATTATCCATTCAATTTACTTCTAGTTCTTACTTCTTATCCTTTTTCCAGAATCAGGTATCATATATCGATGCATGTTTGGGAGCATATGCGGTCGGAATGCAGGTTGAAAATCGTGCATAATAGTATCAAAGAAGTACCTTCCGGGAAGAATCTTTGCAATTTCTGCCCACTTACTGCCGTATATTTGGTAGTAGTAAGCAAGTATTGCTTCCTCCTCCTCTGTCCATGCATCCTTCTTTATAGCTGGATCTAGGTGATTGTGCCACCTGAAATGATAACTAGTTCATTTTTCTCGAAACATATTTTACAGGGAATATGCACACGGGTATCTACCAAATATTTTATCAATACAAAATATGGGATGATCTAACATATGCATACAATCTATCTAATGCAACCGGTTCAAATAACTTTTTGATGAGTTTGTGTTAGAAGCAAAACATAGAAATCGAACAGCAGAGGCAACACAAAATTGTTCACGAATAGTAAAATTACATATAAAAGGGCCCGTTGGGTGACAAAATTAGTAATACATCAAATAAGAAAAGAAGACAAATCCATAGTATCCACAAAAATACCCACTCCCCAGGTCAAATTTAAATAACTATATAGGTCCAAAAGAAAAAAGAAAATACCTCTATGGCACAAACATAAATGCACTTACTAAGATCTACTATTGCCTACCTCTCTCGGCATTGCTTCCCAATACGTCCTTGTAAGAATTTTGCTATAAAAGACCATCTCTTCAGACCAAACTTTCTGACTAACGCAACGAGGCAATCATCCTCCTAAAACATTAAATGGAGAAGCAGACCGCAATCACAATCAATTCTAAAAACACAAACTAGTAGATTTAAGAAATATAGCTATAGTATACTAAAATGCACCTCCTTTGTCCATGATCCCTTTACAAGATCAGGATTTAAAACCTTCTGAAAGCGATGCAAACATTGTATATCAGTTCGTCCAGGGAGGCATGCAGCTGTAATTAATAAACAGATTGGTAACCATACAACCGGATTAGCTTTAGTTTACAACGAGCTTAAAAGTGTCTATGACTATGACACTTAACTTTTGCACGCATGTATTCAAAGAAGACAGACAATGCCGCTAAAAACAGCATCTATTATGCTATGTATTTCACCACGGAGGAGCAATCTATAGTTTTATAAATAAAGCATCTCAACATGTTGCTTTAAGATAAATTCAGTCTACAGTAGCACTAAGACCTTGCTGATGAGCAACCTGAAACGATTTTAAAAAAAAAAAAACGAAAAAGAGTTCAAACCAAGACTGGTACTGCCATATCCACCTATTTTCTTCCAGTTCCTTCCATCGTGCTTCTTGACCGTCTCCATTAAAAGGTTGTCCTGTGTTGCAGAGTGACATGATTGCAAAGTTAGGAAGCACCAAAACTCCAAATTGTAAGCTAACAAGGAATACAAAAAATAAAAATAAAAAAATAAAAAGGCATATACCCTGCGTACTTCATTTCAATATGCATATTAGCTTTATTTATTGTGAATTTTGCAGTCATTCTTCATTAAGTTTATATATTTTCAAATATATTCATATGAGGAAGAAAAATTACAATTTCCAATAACAGCAAAAGTTTACATAACAAATATTTCAAGAGCACTAATAAATGCACTCTAGTCTCTAGCTAGCATAAATGTATTTCACAATAATTAAGAATCAAGTGAGAGACCTCTTCCTCTGTCCAGCATCCCTTTGAAGAGCGTCTTGCTTGAGCATTTGTTCTCCTATCAAAATCAAAATTGAAACATGAAAAAAATTCAGTTGACTTTCAAAGTCCAAAGCAGCTGGTACCGAGTCTACTGACAAGTGATGAATCAACCTCGAAACCCAAAGCACATATATCCTCAATTATTATATACTGCTTAAGATGGAAATGGCGAGAGAGACAGAGTAGCTTACCCTGCAACAGGGGTTGACTTCAAAAGAGAGGGATCACAATTGCAATCGAGCGAAGAAGAAAGACATAAGTGGAGCCGTGAATCAAAATCGAAATCCTCCACCTCCTCTTTAATCTCCAACATCACTCTTTTCTAAATTAAATTCTTCAAGCACACCTTAATGATCACATTAGTACATTGTGAAAAAACAAATACCGCAGACAATAATATTATTAATAATATGAGTTTCTGAAGAACAAGAAGCTTGGTACCTGCTTAAAAATTGAGAAGAAAACGAGGACGGCACTACAGCAAGTAGAAGTGTAACAGAAAATGTGGGAGAAAACGTGACTCAGAGAGGAGAGAGCATCGACACATGGAATTGGAAACGAAACGGGTAGTTTGGGTGGTTTTAACGGCCTCTCAGTGTGAAGCAGAAGCAGCTTGCGTTGGAAGCTAGAGAAATGGAGAGACACGGCTGTTTTTTATTCTTGTTTTTCATTTAAATTTACAAGTTAACGGAACGGCTTGCGTTACACTCTTCATGTGAATTGTCAATTTGTAATTAATTGATTGATAATTAATTAAAATGGAGTAATGAATGATGACGAATATCTTGTAGGCCTGGGCCTGGGCCTGAGTGTGTCTCATGGAAATACGATTAAGGCCTATTAAGTGACCCGTGTTTGCTATTACGGGCCTCGTTATCTAATAGGGATATGAATAATTGAACTTCTCTAATCTCTCGTTTACACGCAAATAAACAAGGGAGCTTCTTTTCACACCATAAAAAATATCCAATACACCACAATTTTTTAAAAAACTTTTTAAAATCTCCAAAATACCCTTTTCTTCCCTATCCTTTCATATCCGTCATCTTCTTCCTATCAGTGGCACCCTGGTACTTCAACTTTTAATTCTGATTTTCCATTTTACAGTGCTTGAACGGTGGTAGTTTGATAGAGGACCAATTTTCATGCAATTTCACTCATCATATGATCCGTTTATTTAGTTGTCCCTGTTGAAACTTGAAAGGAAGGATCTGTAATATATATATATATATATGCCCACCTTTTGATTATCCTGGAAGTTGTTTGGTTTATCTGTTGTGCCATTCGTCAGCAGGAAAGGATGTCTTGCCATGAATAGCTGTAATATATCTGTGCCATTTTTTGTTATCGTTTGAATATTGTTTCACTTATTATCGGCAATGCGTTTCCGGTATGTTCAATGTTAATAGTTGGAACATACCGGAAGTACATATCCGGTACTGTAATTTATAGCTTAATTGTTACCGGAGGCACATTTCCAGATATATATATATATATATATATATATATATATATATATAAATATAATTTTAACACTTGGGCTATCGGAAGTGTATTTCCGGTATCGAACCTGAACTAAAAATATTACAGAATTTATAATTTCGGTTTATGAAAATAGTGTACCGGAATTAGTATAAATAATGCAGATCTACGTACGTGAAAGAGGAAGGAGCATTAATTATGTTTTGTCTATTGTTGTTGAAGGTGTTAACCTTTTAACCATGAAGTGTGATTTGGGAGAGAGAACAGAGGCTGCTGCAAGGAGACATGGAACGTTGATGGGTCAGAATGGAAAGCAAAGTTTGGGTTTGTGCGGGTGGTATCATGTTGGTGTGAACAAGACGAAGACGAGGACGAACACGAAAAGAAGAGAGGCAACAGATGTTGAATGATCTGTGTTTGTGGTGAATCCGTTTATTGATTTATCCCTCATTCGCAAACTATTTTCAAAATTAAGTAGGTCTTCCTTTAATCGCTTGCATATGACTACTATACTGAAATATCAAAGTAAATGATTGACTGAATCGATAGATCTGATCGGGTCACGTTCGCGGGTCGCAAGATCCGCTTTCAGAGCAGTCGGGTGAGAAAGAAGGAGTTTCTTTCTGAACGTTGCATTTTTATCTTATACTTTAAAAGCAAAAGTGTCACCGACCATAATGGCTATGAAGGATGGCTCACCGGCTGGCGTCTTTTATTTCCTAAAGGCTTTGACCACGACACGGGTTCGGTTCCCATCTCCCCACGTTCCATTTTTTCCCCCCATAATACTCGTTTAAAATAAAACATAAGCAAAAGACTTAATGTTGAGATAGATGAGAATCGAACCCTTGACACGAGAATCGCTAGAAACAGCGGCAAACCACTGCACCACCCGGCAAGACTTCACATTGTTTGACACTTTAATTTATTTGAAGTTTAATTACAATGTAACTGCTTGTGGCTCATCCCCTACCTCCGGCCGGATCAACAAGATCCATTTTACAGAAAAACAGGTTGATGCGAACCGGTACCAAACTTGGTTTTTTTGACCTTTTTTAACATCTATGCCTTAAAAAATACTTGCATCAAATTGTATCCTTGAATTTCTGTTCGAAATCATGGAGGAAGACCACAAATTTAATATAATTTATTTTTCAAAAACCCATATGGTATGAAAGATTTGGGCGAAAATTGCTCCAAAAACCCAACTGGTATGAAAGATTTGGGCGAAAGCTGCTCCACAAACCCAAACGACCAAGGATGATGAACCATAACGATGGATCTGTACATTGAAGATGGGCATGTTGAAATGACGAACATTAAGTCTTTTGCTTCTGTTTTATATGTCATCTTAATTCACAATGTCATTCATCTACTAACATTTTTCAGCGAAAATCTTCCCCAAGGCTCCAGTAAGTTAACTCAAAGGTGTTTCCATATATCAGAGTTCACGACCCCAAATGGATTTCGTCTAGACAAAATAAACGATCTCTTTTGTTTTGATAAATTTTTAATATGCGGTGTAGAAGCAAATACAAAAATACAGGGGTCATTTTTGTAAATACTCTTTTGAGTTTCAACAGCTGACTATGTCGAAAAGTCAAGTGTCCAGATATCACATTGATTGGTTCAGCATTTGCCAAGCTGAGTGGTGTAAGGAGTGATGTAAAAATTGGGTAGTACACCATAGAATGAACCTTAAGATAGATGAGGTATTTTAGGGATATTGAAATGTTTTTTAAAAAAATTGTGGTGTATTGAAGATTTTTGTGGTGTAAAAAGAAGCTCCCAATAAATAAATAAATTATATGAACTTCTAGCCTCAAGGAGCACTCGACCAATCTAGAAGAGCATGATCTGGGAATTTCGAAGATTTAAGAAAAAGATTCAATACTTTCGGGCTCCGGCTATTACAATACACAATTGACTTATATCTTGTACAGCTATTCTGCATTCGTTTTTCAACCTTCAGCTCTAGGCAAAAATCAAACATGACTTATGACTTTTGATGTTTTTACCGCGTCCATCCTAATTAGTTTATTGATGATGAAACATATTAAAATGATATTGCATCTTTAGCTAATAATTTAATTTAATATAATAATTACAAGGTGCAACATGAGTCTTCATATATGAGTTGAGCGCTTCATTTGACCACAACCTTCTTGCCTCGTTGTCCAAAAATCAAACCAGGGTGGATGGTAGATATGGTGGGGGCAATTGTGTTTTCTGAAATAATACTTTGCTAAAATAGGTAGATTTGTTCCGTAGGTTTTTTTTTTTTTAAACTTTTCACGTAGATCTTATAAGTTTTTTTTCTTCAAATTGGTCATGTATATGTTATATTATGTTTTCACGTTGGTCATTTTCATCAATTTCGATCTAACGCCTTCGGTTTTGACTTCACACTGCTATCACGTTAGTCTGACACGCGACTTTTAATCTGATTGCATTAGATCGAAATTAACGGAAAGTACTAATGTGGAAACAGAACGTAACGTGTAGGACCAATTTGAAAGAAAAAAAACTTATATGACTGATATGTAAAATAAAATAAAAAAGTATAGCATCAATCTACCTATTTTGCCTAATACTTACATGTGTTATTATTTCAAAAAGTATTAATAAGGGTTAATATATCTGGTCAAATCTTCCGCCCGCACTCGTAGTCACTTGAGTTCGATTCTTAGATTTCTCTAATTACTAATTAGTAGGTGATATGAAAATTCTATTATAAATCATCGTAGGGTAACCTTTGCAAGGGAGCATGCTTTTCCCTTATATAAACTTTTAAAGCACAAAAGAATGTTTCATAAAGAAAAATTCTAAACAACGCACGAATTTAAGGCATTAAAATGATAATTTTTCATAGAAAAACAGTGGAATCAATGTATTAAGAGGGTGTTTGGGACCGCTTATTTTGGGAGTTTCAGTTGTTTTTTTTTTTTAGAAAGTTGTTTTGTAAAAAAATTGTTTATGTTTAGATAAATAGCTCAAGTTTTAAAAAAACTTTTTTTACTTATAAAACACTGTTTTAAAAGAACCTACAAGAGACACTATTTACTCGAAACGCTTTTTTTTCTTCCCTGCTATGCCGCATGTGTCCTCATGTGCACACCTGTCCTTCTTCAGCGTTTTTGTCTTCTACCTAAAACACCCTCTTATTTTTTTCCTTCTTTCTTATCTTTTCTTCCCTGCATCAACGTTTTGTCTCTTTTTTTTTTCCTCCTTTTTTTCCTTCTTTCTTAGTTTTTCTTATTTTTCTATGTGTGCAAAGATATTTGATTATTTCAAATAGTGAGATTTTGGAAACACACATTTATTTTGATGACTAGAGATAAAAAAATCTAATATTAAAGTAGGAATTATTAAAAATATTTTCTATTTTTTTCGTAATTTTTTGTAAAGTGATTATTTTTATATCACAAAGGAAATAGATTATCTTAAAATCGATTTTAGTATAAAAAAACAGATTGATTATAATCGAGATAATCAATTATTTGAAGATCATGTTATCGATATAATCTTTTTTTCTTTATTTTTAAACACTTGATGAGCTAATCTAAAATCAGTTTATAGAGCATAAACTTTTCGCTTTTGCGTTTTTTATTTTACTGATGTTAGAGTATTTAGAGAGCTTCAAAATTTTCTTATGGAATTGATATACTGCTTATGTAGTCTCAAATTTATTTCAATTAACGTATATGAATAGGTTACTCCTTACTTACGTGTTGACGGTAGCGTGCTAAGTTTGTCCCTCCTCATTCACGTTTGCGTACTTGCAGTTTCAACATCCAGCCCCTTTCTCTAAAATTACATTTTCCTAAAATTTCAATATTTAGGTAAATTTTGATGATATTTTTTATTTTTATTACATCCAACAAATTTGATTCCAAAACATACTTGATATAATTTTACCTACACTTTTTTTTTTTGTATGGGAGTTATGAGGTGGATGGATTGGTTTAGGAATTGGGGGAGGGACGTAAGAGATTGGTTATAAAGAGATTATGGATTCAACTCCGAACTAACAACCAACTAATTACTAACATTAGCTGCTTATCAAAAAAAAAAAAAATCACTAACAGTTGCTCATAAAAAAAAATCAACATCCAGCGAGTTGATTATTATCCTCACACAGTCACACTCATTATTGTGACGTAGATGTTTTCTCCTATTCTTCTAATCTTTTTATGTTTTTTTTCCTGATGTAAGTGGATTTTTCTTCTCGTATACTTCTTCAACTGTAAAATTAATATTTATCAACGGAACCTTCCGAGACCCTAACAGAAAATAAGGATGAATTAATGATTTGAGGAGGCTTTCTACCAATTAAAAGGGCAAGCAGGAAATTCTGACCCTTGGTTAGTTAAATAACCCGCTTTCCTCAATCGTGGCTCAAATCACGTTTTAATCAACGTGACGTATTCTGCTAAGCTACGACATTTTCATACAAATGAACTTATTTTCATTTTGATTTCCAAATACTTGACTTGTCTTCGGTTCCATACCACATATCTTCCATATGACATCATCATCAGATGAATTTTTCAAATTAAAATGAACCATTTGCTTCACCAACCCTATATATAATTATATATAAACCTAACTCTTATGCCAATTTTGTTCAGCTCTTCAAACTAAAAATGGGCATCATGAAAACCCTTTCTATCTTCCTTGTCATCGTCATCAGCTGCATCGCCGCAACCGATGCAGCAACATTCAATATCACAAACAGATGCCCCTACCCCGTCTGGCCTGCAGCGGTTCCCGGCGGCGGAGTAAGGCTTAACACCAACGAATCATGGACGTTCAACGTCAACAACGGCACCATCGGAGGACGCATATGGGGTCGGACTAACTGCACCTTCGACAGGTTCGGACGTGGGAAATGCTTAACCGGTGACTGTAACGGCGTTCTCAATTGCACATCAAACGGCACGCCACCAAACACACTTGTCGAATATGCCTTAAACCAATACAACAACCTCGACTTCTACGATATCTCGCTCATTGACGGGTTCAACGTTCCACTTCAATTCAACCCGATCTCTAACGGGTGCAACCGCACCGTTACATGCGCCGCCGACATCAACGGACAGTGCCCTACTCAGCTGAAGGTTCCGGGTGGTTGCAATAACCCATGCACCGTGTTCAAGACTGATCAGTACTGTTGCACCTCTCGTAGTGGTAGTTGCGAACCTACTACTTATTCAAGGTTCTTCAAGAACTTGTGCCCAGATGCGTACAGTTACCCTAAGGATGATACAACAAGCATGTTCACATGCCCTGGAGAGACCAACTATACGGTTGTATTTTGTCCTTGAACTATATTGTTTTTTATTTTTATTCCTAATTTTATTTTCCTGATTAAATAAAGGGTTCTCGTGGGCTTTGTCAGCACATCTCTGGGATGTGATGTGATCTTTGTCCCTTAAAATAAGTGAGATATGTAACTAAATTCTTGTGACACAGTTAACAAGTGATGCTTATACGAGACTCTAGAGAAACTGAAGTTTTTTTTTTTTTTTTTTTTGCCTTGTTTGTGTTTCGGAAGAAATTGAATATTTTTCATATCTAATTAATGGCGAGTAGTATATGCATCTTTTCAAAATTAAATAATGCAACCCACTATAGGTATATATGAACTATGAGATTTTTTTTATATGAACTATGAGATTATATGAACAACTATTATTAATATATATTAGGAGAATTAATGTTAACAAGTGTATTTAGAACATTGTTTAAGGAATCAATAAAAGAAAATATATATAAGAAATTTTATATTTAATATTTTAAAAAGTGTTATACTTAATTTTTTAAATAATCTTTCATTTTATGCGTTCCTTAACTAATACCCTTGATGCGATAGCAGGCAACACCCTGTATATTAATGAACTGTAAAAAAATCTTACTTTATTATCCAATCTATATTTAGAGAACTGGAAAAAATTGACAACACATTCATTATTTCAACATATCATTCAACGCCCAAGTTTAACCGTCAATGGCTGCGAGATCGCCCTTTCATACTGGGGTGTACAAAACCTGGCCTGACCTGATAACTCGTTCCACCCTATGGTATTTGGGTTGGGTCTGATCTTAACCCACAGAAGGGAATGGACGAACCTGCGTTCCACTTTGTGACCCAGCATCGGATTAGGGACGAGTTCGGATTGACCTTCGGGTTACCCAATCCGTCTCATATAATAAATCTACTTTTATCCCTCCCTATCATATGTTTCATGAGCGATCACTAAGAAAAGAAGTATGAAGTAAATTACTAAACTTCTACTCTCACATCTCATGTTTCACACTAGCCCAATTGGTGACTTTTAAGAAGCATTTTGTGGTAGTAAACCAAAAAAAAAAAAATCATTTTGTGACTTTTATGACATCGAAAGAATCTTGTTTGATGAGAATATTTTGTTTTTAACAATATGGCTTTGCTAACATGAGTATTAAGGAAACATCTAGAAAAAATGATCTATTTGTTGATATTCTGTAACATTTAATTTTGGATCAATTGGTGGCTTTTAGATAACATCTTTTGCTTATATTTTGCTTTATAAAAAAATTAACATTTTCTTACTCATGGAAGTTTTGTTTGCAAAGAATCTATTTAAATTCGGGTCAATCCAGTCCCGTCCTATTTAGACCCGGTTTTAAACCAACACGCATATGACCGGGTTCCTTCGAGTCTAAGGACGGGTTCAGATTCAAAGATTTGGCACTATCAATATTTAGGGCCGGGTAAGAGACAAGTATAACCCGTCCCACGCTCACCCCTACTTTCATCCACCGTTAATTTGGGGGAACCGGGCTTATGATCAATTAAATGTAAATTGTATAATTGTATGGAGCTATGACGGTATGACCTCCTTTGATTATTATTTTTTTTATAAGCAAAAAAATATATTGATTGGGAATATAAGATACTTCAACCCATAAACAAGAAAAAGTTAGATAGGCATACGTAGCATTATACTACCCCTAAAAAGGGAAGCATGATCAAACCCACAAAGGAACCCCCTCCAGGGAATGATCAAACCCACAAAGGAGCCCCCTCCAGAGAAGTATCCCAGCACACAACACCACCATAATCGAAACCTAAGCAGCCGATAGATGACCAAGCCCAATCTCTTGTGTTAACCAAGTCATTGAAACAATAACCAAGGGAATCATGTCCACACTATTAAAGACTATAACCCACTTCCAAACTCCAAATGTTTAGAGCTTACTATGAGAAAGTAGCAACAACACCTTAAGAGCATCAATACCACATGTCGCGACCGTCCCGTCCGGGAGTCGCTTATTAGAAGTGCAATAATATTCGAACATGTCATTCGGGCTTGGAGCGACGATGTGTCGCCCCCCTTTTTCTTTTTAGAAAACTTCATAATAGATATGTATGTGCATGACAATTTATGTTTATGATGCCAGAAAAAAAAAAGGAGAGAGAGAAAGAGTATGCTCCCTTTGTCCTAAATTGGGTAAAACTTAGGGTTGGACAAACCCGAGGTAATGACTCTAAACAGGTTGGCTACTAAGTTTGCTCTATCAGTGAAAATTAGGTAGGGTCTAGACTTCTAAAAGCCATGGTTCCCAGATTGCCCCTATCCCGAAAGATAAGGATACGATTCATGAATCTAGTCACAAGTAGGGATAAACCCTCTCAATATGACCATCCCATAATATCGGGTACAACCTGAGTGGTGAATCAACAAATATCAGGGAGGTACGAGACCTCTTCAATGACAATGTCGAGACACCGCCTAATCCTTGAGTTTTGAGCAAGCTCGGGTATAGAGCCAAAAGTGTGTGCAAGTTGTGATAGTGATGTGTGTGATGGGAGCACACAAACCTTCACCAAAACCTACTAAAATAAAACTACCCCAAACCTGCAAAAGGAACAAACAACACAAAAACAAAAGTTCTCTACCCTAAGGTTGCAAGAATATACAAAAGCAGTTATGAAAGCATTAAAAAAAAGAAATAAAACAAAAAAAGGGTCAAACAAATATTTTCAAAGCTGTTAAGAGGGTAAAAAAATGCACAACCAACTATGATAGGCCTGACTCTCAAAATTCCCCAGTGGAGTCGCCAGCTGTCGCGACCGTCCCGTTCGGGAGCCGCGAAAAGGGAAGGTAAAAACAGATGAGTTGCCACTAAGATTTTTATTGGGAAAATCTTAGAAAACCCAATTATTTAAAGGTAAACTGGTCTTTTTTAAAAAAGAGAGATATGAGTCCGGGAGTCGGTTACGAGTAGGGAAGGTATTAGCACTCCACATCGCCCGTTTAAAAACGGTACCTCAAGTTAATTGTGCAAAAAAAAACATTTTAATAACCTTTTAAATATTTATTTTACCCCGAAAATTATTTACAAGAAAGAATTATTTTAAATTTTAAATTTTTGACTTTTATTAAATTTTTTATATTTTTAACTTTATGGTTTCTAAAAACTAAATGAGGTTGAACATGGCACGTGAGTCCACAGGGCAACCTCAAATCTAAGGGATTAAACATGGCACCGTGTCCATAGAGCACCCCTGGAAAGAGAAAAGTCTAATTATTTTGATTAATTATTTTAACATAAAAAGGGACACAAAAAAAAGGAAAATTTAGTTTTGGCCCGACAAGATGATTTATCTTGCTCCTACGTATTCCCGGGTGCGATGGGAAACTCAAAGCCACGTAGTTCTTTTTTAAAAAATATTTGATTGGTTGATTGATTTTAATTCTATGGAAAAATATTTTTTTTATTTTTATATTTTATTTTTTTTAAAAAAAGGTTGTTATGTATTTTTTCGTTTTTTACTTATCTATTACTTTTTTATGTCGAAAACTCCTAAACGAGGTAGAACATGGCAAATATGTCCACAGAGCTATCTCGCATCTAAGGGATTGAGTGTGAAACCCATCACAAAACGATCCCAAAATAATTCGATAATTATTCAATTCTAGTTATTTGTTTATAAAAATAAATAAATGGGTAAAAAAAGGCATTACAAGACCACAAGCAGAAAACATTTAGTTAGATGCAACCCATTTAATCTGGCCCAATAGCTTACCCATGGACCCATAACTAATTCCCAAATCTGCATAAACAAACAAAAGGAGTGAAATAATAATAAAACAAAAGAATAAGAGATAAAATGAGCTATTAAAAGGAAGATTTAAAAACACATATCAGACACATTATAACCATGATAACCTAAAGGAGAACTCAGCAACCTTCAGTTCCTAGCTCAGCACGCGTAGACAGAGGAAGGAGCGCGGACGGCCGCGACGGCGAGCGTGGGAGGAGCTCGAGACGGAGAAAGTGACGCCAGGTCCGGATCCGTGTCCGTACGTCGGCGGCGGAGCAGCTCAAGCTCGTGTAATGTCTCTGGAAGATGTCTGAATGGCGGTTTGTGGCAGTGGTGCTCACGCGGCAGCGATGGCAGGGAAGGCCGGCGACGACGAGATCTGGCACGGTGATGACTCGGTGGCAGCCTTGCTACTGTGGATCCACTATGGACGAAGGTGACGTCAAGCAGTGGAGGTCCCTGACCGTGGTGCGTTAGAGGTGGCAGAGGAAGGGAACAGATCCGAAGAAGAAGTGATGGCGGAGCAAATGGCCGGAGTGGTGTTTTATGCGGTACAGGTGGCCGGACGTGAGAAGTCACGCGGCGAGCGGCCTTCTCCCCTGGCGTCGATGAGCGGCGGTCGGGTGTGCAGGGGCGGCGACTGTGGGTTCAGAGAACAAAGGAGAGAAATTTTTTGAAAGTGGGGAGAAGAGGAGGATGATCAAATGGTGTGTGTGTTTCTTTTGTGAAGAGAAGAATCAGAAAAAGGGGCATCGTGTAAGAAGAGAAAAAAAAGAGGAGAGTGTGGAGTATTTTCTGCTGTTCTTTCAGTCTTTTTTTCCTTCGCCCCCTACTGTCCTCTTTCCACTGTGTGCTCTCCTCTTTAAATATTTCTACTGTTGCAAGACTCCAAAACAGGATCCAATGTCCTCTGCCATGGTTGCAATGCAGGGTCCTTTTCAACATTTCCAATTTCACTGATTCTTTGTTTGTTGAGTCTTTCCTTGATGCTGCAAATTTCCTTGTTCATGTTGAGTGCTTTTCTCTTTGGTTCAGGTTTGACTCTCTCAAAGGTAGCAGAGCATTCCTTCTTCCCATTTTTACCTTATTGATACTTGAATTTTGAAATCATTTTTGTTGAAAATTCCTAACACTGTCTCATTCCATTTAAGCTTCTGAAATGTATTAAGGAATTTGGCCTGTTCCTCTTGGTTCTGTTCGTCTTGGTTCTGCACACTTGTTTTGTCCCTTTCCTATTTTTATTTTATTTTTATTTTTATTTTATATATATATTTTTTAAAAAAGGTCAGCCTTTTTTGTTTGAGATGGGATGATGTAAGTGGATTGGGCTAAAAGAGATGGGCCAAATAATGGATATATTTTTTCAGTTTTCTCTGCAGATTTTTATTTATTATTTATTATTTTCTTTTCTTAAAAAATAAATAAATAAATAAATAAAAAATAAAATAATAATAATAATAATAAGAGGATAAAATACCCGGACAAAATTAGGTGTTCACAGCTGCCCCTCTTTACTTGTTTCTTATTAGACAATAGGTGTAACCGTAGTTAACCTATTATTGTTATAAGAAACGAGTAAAGACATGAACTCCAATTTTGTTCGTGGTACACTGACAAGCAAAATGACCTGTGACTACAAAGTAATTTCTCGTAAACAACCCGGGGGTTGGATTGCCCACTGAGGTTTACACATAAACTTGCAAGGGATTGTATGCCGAGTTTAAAAAATAAAGATAAAGAGCTTACGGGGCGGGTCGCCCGTCGAAAGCTCGAACGGAAAGATAAAAGAGCTTACGGGGTGGATTTACTGTGAGAAGATCGAACAGAAAGATAAATGAGCTTACGGGGTGGATTGCCTGTGAGAAGCTCGAACATAAAGATAAATGAGCCTACGGGGTGGATTGCCCGTTAGAAGCTCGAACTGAAAGATAAAAGAGCTTACGGGGTGGATTGCCCGTTAGAAGCTCGAACTGAAGATAAAAGAGCCTACGGGGTGGATTGCCCGTCAGAAGCTCGAACTGAAAGATAAAAGAGCCTACGGGGTGGATTGCCCGTTAGAAGCTCGAACTGAAAGATAAAAGAGCTTACGGGGTTGATTGCCCGTCAGAAGCTCGAACTGAAGATAAAAGAGCTTACGGGGTGGATTGTCCGTCAGAAGCTCGAATTGAAAGATAAAAGAGCCTACGGGGTGGATTGCCCGTTAGAAGCTCGAACTGAAAGATAAAAGAGCTTACGGGGTGGATTTCCCGTGAGAAGCTCGAACTGAAAGATAAAAGAGCCTACGGGGTGGATTGCCCGTCAGAAGCTCGAACTGAAGATAAAAGAGCCTACGGGGTGGATTGCCCGTCAGAAGCTCGAACTGAAAGATAAAAGAGCTTACGGGGTGGATTGCCCGTGAGAAGCTCGAACTGAAAGATAAAAGAGCCTACGAGGTGGATTGCCCGTTAGAAGCTCGAACTGAAAGATAAAAGAGCTTACGGGGTTGATTGCCTGTCAGAAGCTCGAACTGAAGATAAAAGAGCCTACGGGGTGGATTGCCCGTGAGAAGCTCGAACTGAAAGATAAAAGAGCTCACGGGGTGGATTGCCCGTTAGAAGCTCGAACTGAAAGATAAAAGAGCTTACGGGGTGCCCCGTCAGAAGCTCGAACTGAAGATAAAAGAGCCTACGGGGTGGATTGCTCGTCAGAAGCTCGAACTGAAAGATAAAAGAGCTTACGGGGTGGATTGCCCGTCAGAAGCTCGAACTGAAGATAAAAGAGCCTACGGGGTGGATTGCCCGTCAGAATCTCTAACTGAAAGATAAAAGAGCCTACGGGGTGGATTGCCCGTCAGAAGCTCGAACAGAAAATAAAAGAGCCTACGGGGTGGATTGCCCGTCAGAAGCTCGAACTGAAGATAAAAGAGCCTACGGGGTGGATTACCCGTCAGAAGCTCGAACTGAAAGATAAAAAGCTTACGGGGTGGATTGCCCGTGAGAAGCTTGAACTGAAAGATAAATGAGCTTACGGGGTTGATTGCCCGTGAGAAGCTCGAACAGAAAGATAAAAGCTTATGGGGTGGATTGTCCGTCAGAAACTCGAGCATAAAGATAAATGAGCTCACGGGGTGGATTGCCCGTCAGAAGCTCGCACTGAAAGATAAATGAGCTTACGGGGTTGATTGCCCGTGTGAAGCTCGAACAGAAAGATAAAAAAGAGCCTACGGGGTGGATTGCCCGTCAGAAGCTCAAACGGATAGATAAAATCTTGTGAGGCCATATAGACAAATGCAATATATGAATGTCGATTTTGCTCACTGATGGAATGACAATGCGAAAACTCAAATAACTAGTTTTCAATTTACAGAAAGAATGATGATGATGAGAACCCTTATTAATTTTGGGCATGATGCAAAAGATTGATGATAGATTATTTCTTCTTTGCTATTTCTTTCATTATTGGATCCTTGACCCCCTAAAGGCATCGATCACAGTCAGTCTTGAGGATGAACTAAAACAAGGCCCATCTTATCTGGGAGAGATATCTTACACTTTTATCCCCTGATGATTAGATGTTCTTGATGATAATTATCTCGATGGTTGAGTCTCAGTATTCCTTCCTTTCTTCGATGCCTTTATAGGGGAAGCATCATGCCCCCCAAGACCTTTTGAGGCTTTCTAAGGAATTCTAACTGCTTAAAAAAAAATTACTTGTTTCACGTTTCAGTATATACTTATCAGGATGAATGCACACACACAAATGACAAAAGTTAAGAGGAAAGGACCAAGGTAGAGAAATAAAGTAAAGGAAGTCAATGTCATTATATTTGGATTGAAAAAGGTGTACAAAGCATAAGTTGCAAAACGTTGCGGAGTAGAATCACATCTCCTCAAGTGATGTCTCTTTCAATGACCAATTTTAGTATCCCTCATACAATCTTGACTGCTCATTAATTGGCTTCAGAGATGTTGTCTGCCCTAATCTTCATATATCCAACCTACGGACTGCCCCAGTTCATCGGCTTGACGACACTTCCATTGTTATATTTTTTATTTTTTTTGAACCCTAACTTTTGCCTAGACTGCCTTTTCAGGTTTTCAGCCTAGCGGGTTGCTCCAACTTTTTCCTAGACTGTCTTTTCAGATTTTCAGTCTAGCGAGCCTTTTCTCTTTTCATTTTTCATTTTTCATTTTTCTTTTCTTTTCTTCTTCTTCTTGGGAAGTGTGTTCAAGCATAATACTTTTTTACTGCATCCGAGTTCACAGGGAGCGGGAGGTCTTCCCCATCATCCATCCTGGTGAGAATTAAAGCTCCTCCAAAGAAGGCCTTTTTCACAACGTAAGGTCCTTCGTAGTTCGGAGTCCATTTCCCTCGATGATCCTTTTGGATTGGTAGAATCTTCTTGAGCACCATGTCACCCTCCCGAAACTGTCGTGGGCGTACCTTCTTCTCATAAGCTCTCATCAACCTTCTCTGGTATAATTGGCCGTGACACAACGCCCCTAATCTATTCTCTTCAATGAGGTTCAATTGGTCTAGTCGATCCTGGACCCACTCAGCTTCTTCTAATTCTGCTTCTCTCAGTACTCTTAATGAGGGGATCTCTACTTCAATCGGGAGCACTGCCTCCATCCCATAAACTAAAGAATATGGCGTTGCCCCTGTCGAGGTGCGAATAGAGGTACGATAGCCGTGTAAAGCAAAAGGTAACATCTCGTGCCAATCCTTATATGTCACCACCATCTTTTGGACAATCTTATTGATATTTTTATTAGCGGCCTCAACTGCCCCGTTCATTTTTGGGCGGTACGGAGAGGAATTATGATGCTTTATCTTGAAATTTTCGCACATCTCCTTCATCATCTTATTGTTCAAATTGGTCGCATTATCAGTGATAATTTCACTCGGCAACCCATAACGACAAATTAACTCTCTTTTGACAAATCTGATCACGACATTCCTGGTCACATTGGAATATGATGCAGCCTCCACCCACTTGGTGAAATAATCGATGGCAACAAGAATGAAGCGATGTCCATTTGAGGCTTTTGGTTCGATGGGCCCGATCACATCCATTCCCCATATTGAGAACGGCCAGGGTGCCGACATGACATTCAAGGGAGCTGGCGGCGCATGAACCTTATCAGCATATATTTGACGCTTATGGCACTTCTTCGCATAATTAAAGCAATCAGCCTCCATTGTCAACCAATATTGGCCAGTCCTCAAGATTTTCTTGGCCATTGCATGACCGCTCGCGTGTGTTCCAAAAGGTCCTTCATGTACCTCCTCAACTATCAGTTTAGCTTCTTTTGCGTCAACGCACCTCAACAACACCATGTCATGGTTTCTTTTGTAGAGAATATCTCCATCTAAATAGAAACCCATTGCAAGTCTTCTTAGAGTTCTTTTGTCATTTTCCGAAGCGCCCGGAGGGTATTCCCTTCTTTGGATGAAACATTTGATGTCATGGTACCACGGTTTTTGATCCGACTCTTCCTCTATCACTTGACAATATGCAGGATGATCATGACTTTCCATTTTGATGAGTGGTAGGTTCCTCTCGTCACTTACTTTGAACATTGAGGACAAGGTAGACAGCGCGTCAGCTAATTGGTTATCTTCTCGGGGAATATGATGAAATGTGACTTCGTCAAACTGCTCAATCAAACCTTTGATGTAATCATGGTACGGAATTAACCTGGCATCTCGGGTTTCCCATTCCCCTCTTAGCTGGTGGATGACTAATGCAGAGTCCCCATATACCTCCAGTCTCCTTGCTTTTGCCTCTATTGCTGCTAAAATCCCTAGTGCACAAGCTTCATATTCGGCTATGTTGTTTGTACAATCGAGAGCGAGCCTCGCAGATGTGGAGAAATAATCATTTTCTGGTGAGATTAAGATTGCCCCGATTCCGTGCCCCAATGCATTAGAAGCTTCGTCAAATAACAAGGTCCACTTTTCTTTTTCTGGTGATTGCTCGCGATCAAACAAAGCCATTATATCTTCATCTGGAAAATTACATTGCATCGATCCATAATCTTCTACCGGCTGATTGGCTAGATATTCTGCAAGAGAACTCCCTTTTATTGCTTTTTGGGTGACATAGACAATGTCATATTCTGATAGTAGGACTTGCCAGCGAGCAATTCTTCCAGTCAGAGCAGGCTTATCAAAGATATACTTGATTGGATCCATTTTGGACACCAACCAGGTAGTATAACACAACATGTAATGCCTCAAACGGCGAGCCGCCCATGCTAAAGCACAGCAAGTGCGTTCTAGCAGTGAGTAGTTGGCTTCACAACTGGTGAACTTGTTTCTTAGATAATAGATGGCATGTTCCTTTCTTCCTGACTCATCGTGCTGCCCCAGTACGCAACCCATAGATCCATCTAGCACAGTCAAATACATGATGAGAGGTCTTCCCGGCACTGGGGGAACCAAAACTGGAGGCTCTTGTAGGTATTGTTTGATCTTCTCAAAGGCGTTTTGACAATCTTCATTCCATGTCACAGCTTGATTTTTGCGCAGCAATTTAAAGATTGGTTCACATGTCGCGGTTAGTTGGGAGATGAACCGGGCAATGTAGTTCAATCTTCCTAAAAATCCACGAACTTCCTTCTCCGTTCGAGGTGCTGGCATTTCAATGATTGCTCGAACCTTTTCAGGATCAACCTCTATTCCTCTTTGACTAACGATGAACCCCAGAAGCTTGCCTGATTTCACTCCAAAAGTGCATTTGGCTGGATTCGGTCGGAGCTTAAACTTTCTTAACCGCTCAAAGAGTTTTTGCAGATTATCAACATGGTCATCTTCGGATCTGGACTTGGCGATCATGTCATCTACGTAAACTTCTATCTCCTTATGCATCATATCATGGAATAAAGCCACCATAGCCCGCTGATATGTTGCCCCAGCATTTTTCAAGCCAAAGGGCATAACCTTATAGCAAAAGGTTCCCCACTAAGTGACAAATGTAGTTTTCTCTATATCCTCAGGTGCCATCTTGATCTGATTATATCCCGAGAAACCATCCATGAAAGAGAATAATGCATGTTGAGCAGTATTATCTACAAGAACATCAATGTGAGGCAAAGGAAAGTCATCTTTTGGGCTAGCTCTGTTCAGATCTCGATAGTCAACACACATTCGAACTTTTCCATCTTTCTTGGGAACAGGAACGATGTTAGCAACCCATTGAGGGTACTTTACAACTTCTAGGAAACCTGCATCCAGTTGTTTCTTGACCTCCTCCTTGATCTTTAAGGACATTTCCGCTTTCATCCTTCGTAGCTTCTGCTTTACTGGAGGACACTCCGGCTTTAATGGCAATTTGTGTTCTGCTACACTGGGGTCTAACCCTGGCATGTCTTGGTATGACCATGCGAAAACATCTTTATAATCCATCAACAACCTGATCAACCTGTTCCGCTCCTTTTCTTTCAGGGAAAGGCCAATCTTGACCTCTTTTTTATCATCTTTGGTTCCCAAATTGATTAGTTCACTCGGCTCTTCATGGGGCCGAATTTCCCTGGCTTCTTGTTCTACCAATCTCAAAAGTTTGGGGGGAACTTCCCCGTCATCATCAACAATCTCTTCAGCATGATCAATGGGATAGTCAAAATTGTATGCTAGGTTACTAACACTGTCATTTTCAAGAGGGTCACTTTTAGATATGCATTTTGGTAGTTATCAGGGAGAGATGAATGAATAAAGGTTAAAGATGAGAAACTGCATTTATTGGTGAGGAATGGTGAACAAAAACGAAAGTAAAAAAAAGAGATAACAACACAAAGATACTGAATGCATGCATTTATTGATAAGTCATACTGAAACAGAAACAAGTAAGCCCATTACAACAAAATTCCTAAAGCCTTGGGCAGAGCTAAAGGATAAGCATTACAGAATTACTTTGAAAAGGACTCTATGGTCCTGGGGAACTCAATGATCTCCCAATTGTTGAGCTCTGTATCCGGAGAGCATGGATACAC
Source organism: Sophora flavescens (assembly GCA_030762895.1). NCBI lineage: Eukaryota > Viridiplantae > Streptophyta > Magnoliopsida > Fabales > Fabaceae > Sophora > Sophora flavescens. The sequence goes on along the minus strand of CM061064.1, from coordinate 13,886,480 downwards.
CAGGTTGATACCATGATCGGCAGGATAATCATCTTCAATAGCCGCTGCCTGGTCCAGGAATGCGAACCCTACGCTTCGAAAGCTCTATCGAATGTCACAGATGGGAACCCTTTCAGCCTCGTATTCACGATTTTCCATCCGAGCCAACCTCTTTCTTTTCTTCTCTTCTGTAACTCTCATCCTGTCGGCCTTAGTGGGTTTGTATCCCAACCCAAACCTATCCTTGTTCTCAGTGAGCATGAGGATGTCAGCGACACCTTGGCTATTCTTCCCCAGACCGCTTCCAGGCTGGTATCCTCCTTCAAGCATAACCTTGGCCATCATGATGGATGCTTTGGATGACCGAGGTTTCAAGAGTGGAGCACTATCCCCAACATAAGTGGCATTGGCAATTTCAAGTGACTGGAAGGCGGTCTCGAGTGCTTCCTCGGCAGCTTCAATATAAGGGGTTGTTGATGGCTTGCTTACTAACAGATCTTCCTCTCCGAAAACAATTATCGACTTATGATCAACAATGAACTTCACCTTCTCGGTGCAATGTGGAAGGTACGAGCTCCGGACATAATGGATCCATGGTCGTCCTAGGAGACAACTGTAAGTTGGTGTTATGTCCATCACTTGGAAGAGTACTTCAAAGGTGCAAGGGCCAATCTGAATGGACAATTCGATTTCTCCCATGACTTCCCTTCGAGTGCCATCGAAAGCTCTTACAATCATTGTGCTCAGCTTCATATGAGTTCCATCAAAAGGCAACTTTGCCAGTGTTGACTTTGGCATTACATTCAAAGAGGAGCCATTATCAATGAGAACCCTAGCCATGACATGGTCTCGGCACTTCGCAGAAATGTGCAATGCCTTGTTGTGCCCCATACCTTCAGCTGGTATTTCATCATCGGTGAAAGTGACATAATTATCAGCAACTATGTTACCTACAATGTTATCGAGCTTATCAATTGTGATGTCATGGGAAACATGAGCTTGATTCAACACCTTCATTAGTACTCTCCTGTGTGGCTCAGAGTTCATCAATAGAGACAAGAGAGATATCCGAGCCGGAGTTCGATTTAACTGATCCACAACCCTGTATTCACTCTGCTTGATGAATTTCAAGAATTCGCCGACTTCTTCATCAGACACCTCCTTTTTCTTCTCACCCCCGTCTGCTTCCTTGTCATCTAGAATTTCTTCCACCTTCTCTTTCCCTTTATGATCCTTTCCTTCCTTTTCTATTTCCACCCTTCGCAATACCTCCGGAGTGTAAAGGCGACCACTCCTAGTTATTCCACCAATTCCTGAAATGTTGGTAACCACAGTAGTCCCGTTGGAAGGATTGGGCTGAACCTGCATCTCATATTTCCATGGTACCGCTTTGGTGTCCTTGTAAGGGAAAGGACTTGGAACTCGGATGACGATTGGTGTTGGCCCACTTGGAACCAAGCAAAGGTTTCTTCTCAGTATAGTATATCACCACTGGTTTCGGAGTGACTTGCTCAGGAACTGGTTGAGGATTAACCACAACAGTAAAAGGGGTTATCTCAATTGGGGTTGGGGAAATTGTAGATTCAGCCACCATATTATTGGCGTACTCCTTTGATTCATAACCAATTAAGATAATCTTCATATCCATTAACCGCTGCACAACCTACCGAAACTCCGAACAGTCTTCAATCGAATGCCCTATGTTCCCATCAAAGTCACACCTTATCTCTCCATCGAGAGCTTTTTCTTCCGTGGCCGGGATTTGGATCAATCCACATTTGCACATCTCTCTGAAAACAACTCTCATAGGAGTCCTAACATCGACCACTTTACTCTTTAGAGTATGTTCCAAAAAGCTCTCAATGACATTGACCCCCGAACTCCCATGATTTGGCATAGGACCCTGTGCCACATTTGGAGCATCCTTCTGAAAGCTCAACCATTTGGCATTAATCAGGTCTTGGACCTTAAACTTCAAAGCTTTACAACTCTCGGTGGAATGTCCTGTGGCCCCATCGTGATATTCACATTGAGCATTTGGGTCATACCACTTTGGATAAGGAGGGTCTAGTGGTCTTGTCGGGATAGGAGTTAGCACGGATTTGCTCACAAGTTGGCGGAACAGTTCGGTGTAGGTCATGGGTGTTGGGTCAAAACGCACTGGCTTTCTTTTCGGGTTATATGGTGGTCTTGTTTGGCTGGTGTTTGGGTTTGGATTTAGAGGCTGGACGATTTGAGGTGGCATGGTGGGGTGTGTTTGAGGCTGAGAAGGGTATGATGGCCGGTAGGGAGCCATTTGTTGAGGGTTTGGAAATTGCGAGGTTGCAGCGATGTATGGCTGATTGGCTTGGTGATATGGAGGTGGTTGGTAATATGGGGCTTATTGGGCATGGAAGGCAGGTGTTTGGTTTGGCCTCCATTGGTTCGGTTTCTTCTGTTCCAAGGTTACTGCATGTGCCTCTCCTTCCTTCTTTTTCACGAATGGGGTTTTCTTTGGGCCGTTCCCTACTGAAGTCTCGGCGATCTTGCCATTCCTCATTCCACTTTCAATTCTCTCGCCGATGATGACCATGTCAGAAAAATTTGATGACACACTCCCGATCATCCTATCATAGAAAGGCGACTGGAGTGTATCAATGAACATTGCTACGATTTCTTTCTCGGCTAAGGGAGGCTCCACCTGAGCAGCCAGTTCTCTCCATCGTTGCGCGTATTCTTTGAAAGTCTCTACATCCCTTTTTGACATATTTTGGAGTTGCATCCTATCGGGAGCCATGTCAACATTGTACTTGTACTGCTTCAGGAATGCATCTGCTAGATCTTTGAAGGATCGGATGTGTGCCTGCTCGAGATGCGTATACCAATTTGAAGCTGCCCCGGTCAAGCTGTCTTGGAAGAAGTGAATCAAGAGTTTATCATCTCGGGCATGTGACACCATCTTCCTAACATACATGGTCAAATGGTTCTTGGGACAAGTGGTTCCCCGATATTTGTCAAAATCAGGCACCTTAAATTTCGGCGGAATTACAACATTTGGCACCAGACAGAGTTCCGAGGCATCCCAAAGACCATAACTATTTACCCCTTCGATGGCCCGCAATCTTTCCTCTCGTACTTCCAGCTTTTCTTTAGATCGGAATCCCCCCCAGGCGATTCACCGGAGCTTCTCCGTACATATTATGGGGAAATGAATATGGCATGGAGTAGGAACCGAAGTTTGGCATCATTTGAGCCCCCTGGGGTCCATAATGTAGGGTGTATTGTGGGGGCCTTGGATTGACAGAAGGTGTCACTATCGGGGTGTTACCATCTGTAGAGTTGACATTCTGTGCTTGCGGTATTTCGACAGTATTGGTGGGGATTTGTGCTTGAGTGATGTGTTCGGAGTTCTGAATACCATCTTGTGGACTGGGGGCTATTGGTGGTACAAACCCACGAGGCAAACCGTATGGGGGATTGTTCGAGTCAAATGAAAAATGAGTTGGGTTGAGAGGCATCATGGCTCCTGGTCGGTTGAAACCTTGAATAGGAATCTTCGAAAAATCGGGCGGGATGAGAGGTGTGGCTGGCTGTCCTCCATTCGAGGCTGGAGGGTTCTCCTCTGTGTTCTTCTCCTTCTGCATTTCTTGTAGGATCTCCATCATCTTAGCCATCTGATCCTTGATTTGACTGACTTAATCCCTGATCACTTGAACTTCTTCTAGTTCATCCGCCATGGCTCTTGCCTGTGATCGAGTGCGATAGGGGTGTCTTGGAGCAATTGTTCAAAAATCACACCTTTTATTTAATAAAAGAAAGAATAAATGAATAAAATCGAAAGAAAGAGCATAAACCAATTGAACTCCATTTTTGAGAGGAAGACCGTCGCATACACTTATAGCAAGAATACTCATCCTGCAATCAAATCTAGGGGTATAATTCCTTCTAGCTTGACTGCAGTTGATGTCGAGTCCAAGGGAGAATTCATTCCTCGATAGACCACATCTGTACTAGCAATGTTATTGTTTGATGATACCCATATTTTTACGCGGAAAACACATCGTTTTTAGGGTAAAAATATAGTTGATGAAGTATCTAAGGGAGAATTCACTCCTCGACAGATATCATCTGGAAAAAGAGAGAGCATTCTACAAAAATTTGATGAAAACTTCTATTTCATTGGATGGATATTGCAATACAAACACGAGTCTTTGGTCAACTAGAAAAACAATACATCGAGAGTTTTCATATTTCTAAACCATCTTTGGGGACCTCAAAATACTATGCCAAGAGCTTCATCTTCTTTTTCCTGAATCCCTTTGTAAGCTTCCCAAAATGCTTGAAGAACTCAGTCACCTCTGGTGGTATCTGGAGGAAAGGGTTCTTGTAGACCTGAATTGATACTTCTTCAAATCGATCCACCAACTGGGAAGTATGATATTGAATTCTACCAATCATATCTTCATATTTTCTTCTCCATGCTTCCTTTTCATAGATCACATCCCTTACAACCAATTTCCATCCCTTTACCCATTCTGCGTGACGTTGAGCTTCTCCTCTTTCATTTTCTTGCATTTTGGTCTTGAGCCAATTTTCCCTTTCGTTAGCTTCTGCTAATAATTGACGATATCTGGCAGCTTCGTTCCATCCTCGATCAGAGTAAAGTTCGGTTTGGGCCAAGGATTCTTGTAGAGATCCAACTCTCTCCTTTAGTATCTGTATGGTTTCGACATGAATCCCTACGTCCCACTCAAGCTCTTCTTTCTTCTTCAGAATTCTGATTAGCGTGTTTTCTTGACACTCCACCTTTGCTCGCAACTCTTGGATCACTGCTTCTTTTTCTATTCTTGCCCTTTTCATGCGACTTGGGGCTTCGTAGGAATCGGCACATTCATTTCTCAAATTCTCGATCTGTGAATTCAGTTTTTGCACCTGGCTTTGGAGCTTGGCGATAGTTACTTCTGCAACTTGGTTCTTTTCATCCAAAACCCCCATCTGAGCTTTTAGAATTTCAATTTTTTGCAGCATTTGATCTTCTGTAAGAGGATTGTTTTCAGCACTGGGTGGGGGTCCCGGTCTTGAAGGATACCCCCTTCTTGCCTCTCTCCATGCTTCATATCTTTTTGTTCGAGCTATGATCCGCCTTCCTAACTCATCACGCCCTTTTATGTGAATATTGTTCCATGCTGACCTTATTGCCATTGTCTGACTCTTGATGCTTTCACATTCTTGATATAGGAAATATGCTCCACCCAGCAGCTCTTTTGGGGGTTCATCTTGTGTCCACCTGAGTTGGCACATTACTAGAGCTGGTGAATATGAAACACATCCTCTGGGTCCCATCAATGGGACATTCGAGAGACCTCCACAACTGAATATAACTGAATCTCCATTGTACCATGGGCACATCCATCTAAATGAACGTGAGTCGACCTGATCAAACTCTTGTTTCCATTCATATAGTTTGCGTGACTTTAGCGGCATGCGAATGAATCCTTTCAACGGGTCATCCGTTCTATCAATTTTGTTTCCAGCATACAAGTGGGTCATAATCCAAACATATAACATTGGTGCACAGCATCGCAACTTTCCTTGTTGATTATGATGACAAACTTGTATTGAGAGAAAAGTCTCAGCTAGGATAGCAGGGACTAAATTCACCCCATATTCCTCAACTCTGTAGAAGACGTCCATGGCTGATCGATCAATCACATCCGGAATAAAGGGAAAAAGCACCAGTCCGTAGATGAGGAGAGCCAACAACCTATTAAAAAGAACCCATCGTTGTTGTTGAGCCAACTCCCTAAGGTAACCTTCCAAGAATCGCCTCTTCAAGCCCGTAGTGTTTCCTTTTTCCACTTTATCCAATTGTTCCGGTTTAAGTTCCAACAGACTTGCTATCTTCCCATCTGCCACATATTGTCCATAATACAAATAGACACGTGATTCCTTTTGGATAGGAAGTCTCAGCATGTAAGCATACTCCTCTATGGTGGGAGTTACATCTAGGTCAGGAAATTCAAAACATCTCAAAGTTGAGTTCCAATACTGAGCGAATGCACTTAGAGCGGGGGCATCCATCGGAATACGTAATAGATCTAGTATCCTCCCATACTTGTTGTTAAAGTTCGAACGTGCCTTTTCTGACATTTGTTGACTAATTTCCCATAAGCTCTGAACATCATTGAGTGTCATGTCGATCTTGATGCTCTTCTTGGAACTGCTTGCATTGCCAGTACTCTTTTCGATGCTAGGTCCTTTCATTCCTTGCTATAAGATTAATACTAAGGTCTTCTTGTCAAGAAACGCAAATAAAGAAAAGATTAGAAATGAAACACATGAAAAAAATGCCCTACATGCTTCATGTTGCATGAGCCCCAGTAGGGTTGGGAACCCCATGTCGGGTATGTTGTTAATGCACTACCTTCACTATGACACGCCGCTTATTAGAAGTGCAATAATATTCGAACATGTCATTCGGGCTTGGAGCGACGATGTGTCGCCCCCTTTTTTCTTTTTAGAAAACTTCATAATAGATATGTATGTGCATGGCAATTTATGTTTATGATGCCAGAAAAAAAAAAATGGAGAGAGAGAAAGAGTATGCTCCCTTTGTCCTAAATTGGGTAAAACTTAGGGTTGGACAAACCCGAGGTAATGACTCTAAACAGGTTGGCTACTAAGTTTGCTCTATCAGTGAAAATTAGGTAGGGTCTAGACTTCTAAAAGCCATGGTTCCCAGATTGTCCCTATCCCGAAAGATAAGGATCCGATTCATGAATCTAGTCACAAGTAGGGATAAACCCTCTCAATATGACCATCCCATAATATCGGGTACAACCTGAGTGGTGAATCAACAAATATCAGGGAGGTACGAGACCTCTTCAATGACAATGTCGAGACACTGCCTAATCCTTGAGTTTTGAGCAAGCTCGGGTATAGAGCCAAAAGTGTGTGCAAGTTGTGATAGTGATGTGTGTGATGGGAGCACACAAACCTTCACCAAAACCTACTAAAATAAAACTACCCCAAACCTGCAAAAGGAACAAACAACACAAAAACAAAAGTTCTCTACCCTAAGGTTGCAATAATATACAAAAGCAGTTATGAAAGCATTAAAAAAAAGAAATAAAACAAAAAATGGTAAAACAAATATTTTCAAAGCTGTTAAGAGGGTAAAAAAATGCACAACCAACTATGATAGGCCTGACTCTCAAAATTCTCCAGTGGAGTCGCCAGCTGTCGCGACCGTCCCGTCCGGGAGCCGCGAAAAGGGAAGGTAAAAACAGAGGAGTCGCCACTAAGATTTTTATTGGGAAAATCTTAGAAAACCCAATTATTTAAAGGTAAACTGGTATTTTTTTTAAAAAGAGAGATATGAGTCCGGGAGTCGGCTACGAGTAGGGAAGGTATTAGCACCCCACATCGTCCGTTTAAAAACGGTACCTCAAGTTAATTGTGCAAAAAAAACATTTTAATAACCTTTTAAATATTTATTTTACCCCAAAAATTATTTACAAGAAAGAATTATTTTAAATTTTAAATTTTAAATTTTTGACTTTTATTAAATTTTTTATATTTTTAACTTTATGGTTTCTAAAAACTAAATGAGGCTGAACATGGCACGTGAGTCCACAGGGCAACCTCAAATCTAAGGGATTAAACATGGCACCGTGTCCATAGAGCACCCCTGGAAAGAGAAAAGTCTAATTATTTTGATTAATTATTTTAACATAAAAAGGGACACAAAAAAAAGGAAAATTTAGTTTTGGCCCGACAAGATGATTTATCTTGCTCCTACGTATTCCCGGATGCGATGGGAAACTCAAAGCCACGTAGTTCTTTTTTAAAAAATATTTGATTGGTTGATTGATTTTAATTCTATGGAAAAATATTTTTTTTTTATTTTTTTTTATTTTTTTTAAAAAAAGGTTGTTATGTATTTTTTTCGTTTTTTACTTATCTATTACTTTTTATGTCGAAAACTCCTAAACGAGGTAGAACATGACAAATATGTCCACAGAGCTATCTCGCATCTAAGGGATTGAGTGTGAAACCCATCACAAAACGATCCCAAAATAATTCGATAATTATTCAATTCTAGTTATTTGTTTATAAAATAAATAAATGGATAAAAAAAGGCATTACAAGACCACAAGCAGAAAACATTTAGTTAGATGCAACCCATTTAATCTGGCCCAATAGCTTACCCATGGACCCATAACTAATTCCCAAATCTGCATAAACAAACAAAAGGAGTGAAATAATAATAAAACAAAAGAATAAGAGATAAAATGAGCTATTAAAAGGAAGATTTAAAAACACATATCAGACACATTATAACCATGATAACCTAAAGGAGAACTCAGCAACCTTCAGTCCCTAGCTCAGCACGCGTAGACAGAGGAAGGAGCGCGGACGGCCGCGACGGCGAGCGTGGGAGGAGCTCGAGACGGAGAAAGTGACGCCAGGTCCGGATCCGCGTCCGTACGTCGGCGGCGGAGCAGCTCAAGCTCGTGTAATGTCTCTGGAAGATGTCTGAATGGCGGTTTGTGGCAGTGGTGCTCACGCGGCGGCGATGGCACGGAAGGCCGGCGACGACGAGATCTGGCACGGTGATGACTTGGTGGCAGCCTTGCTACTGTGGATCCACTATGGACGAAGGTGACATCAAGCAGTGGAGGTCCCTGACCGTGGTGCGTTAGAGGTGGCGGAGGAAGGGAACAGATCCGGAGAAGAAGTGATGGCGGAGCAAACGGCCGGAGTGGTGTTTCACGCGGTACAGGTGGCCGGACGTGAGAAGTCGCGCGGCGAGCGGCCTTCTCCCCTGGCGTCGATGAGCGGCGGTCGGGTGTGCAGGGGCGGCGACTGTGGGTTCAGAGAACAAAGGAGAGAAATTTTTTGAAAGTGGGGAGAAGAGGAGGATGATCAAATGGTGTGTGTGTTTCTGTTGTGAAGAGAAGAATCGGAAAAGGGGCATCGTGTAAGAAGAGAAAAAAAAGAGGAGAGTGTGGAGTATTTTCTGCTGTTCTTTCAGTCTTTTTTTCCTTCGCCCCCTACTGTCCTCTTTCCACTGTGTGCTCTCCTCTTTAAATATTTCTACTGTTGCAAGACTCCAAAACAGGACCCAATGTCCTCTGCCATGGTTGCAATGCAGGGTCCTTTTCAACATTTCCAATTTCACTGATTCTTTGTTTGTTGAGTCTTTCCTTGATGCTGCAAATTTCCTTGTTCATGTTGAGTGCTTTTCTCTTTGGTTCAGGTTTGACTCTCTCAAAGGTAGCAGAGCATTCCTTCTTCCCATTTTTACCTTATTGATACTTGAATTTTGAAATCATTTTTGTTGAAAATGCCTAACAGTGTCTCATTCCATTTAAGCTTCTGAAATGTATTAAGGAATTTGGCCGGCCTCTTGGTTCTGTTCCTCTTGGTTCTGCACACTTGTTTTGTCCCTTTCCTATTTTTATTTTATTTTTATTTTTATTTTTTATATATATATTTTTTAAAAAAGGTCAGCCTTTTTTGTTTGAGATGGGATGATGTAAGTGGATTGGGCTAAAAGAGATGGGCCAAATAATGGATATATTTTTTCAGTTTTCTCTGCAGATTTTTATTTATTATTTTTTATTTTATTTTCTTAAAAAAATAAATAAATAATAATAATAATAATAATAATAAGAGAAGAAAATACCCGGACAAAATTAGGTGTTCACACCACAAATAACCATCACCAGAACCTCAAGAACAGCCAATTACACTAAATACCCGCTTGAATCCTAGTAAAGAACATGAGCATGCACACCCAAAAAAACCAATCCCCTTTTATATGTGTCAGTCATGCGGCCCCCACTTTATTCTGATAAACTCCTATCAAATGACATAGCCCTCACAACTATTGCACATTTGTATATATCCTCAATGTTTTTCACCTTTAACTGCCTTTCCACACGACTTCCCCTGACCGAATTCACCTCCAATCTTTGTGATTTAGTAAAAATGAGGTATTCAATTTATACAAAATTGATTTTGCTTAAAATAATTTTTGTGTTTAGTTGAAAAATTTACATTAAATCTTATATCAAACTTGTCTTCAAAATCATGTTTATCTAATACTTATCCAAACACATATTGATAGACCCAAACTCATTACCAAGACTACAAGTTTTACTGACTTATTCATAGAAACATTATAATTAGTAAGGATTTAATGAAAAATTTATTTAACTATGAGGACCTATTTAAATTTTTTAAAAGTGTAAGGATTTATTTAAATTAAACTATAAAAATTTATTCAAATGAAACTATAGAGACAACAAATTAATTTAACCTAACATTAGTAGTATATTACAATGCATGAAAACGTAGGCAAATCTCAAAATTAATTTATCTCAAAAAAAAAAATTCTCAAAATTAACTGGAAGTGCATGGCAGGCGAAGCTGGACCCGAGAGTGGTAGTACGCTCTATACTGTCGCAGCCGGATGAGATTCATAGGTTGTATCCGGAAAAAACCAGATTGCACATGGAGCCGTGAAATGGATATCTCCTCTTCTCCTTGCTGATTCCATAGGAATTTCCTTTGTTAGGACTTAGCAGCCATCTGCTTTCTTTCTCTCGTTTTCTTTTCTTCATTGTACAAAAAAAAAAAAAATAAAAAAAAAATCCAAAAATCAGTTTTTTTTATAAGCAAATGTTAATAATCAGAATGTTATGTTAGTGGGGGTTGAGCTCACGACCTCCTTATCACTCCAAATCATATGTCTCTCTCCAAAACTACCTTGGCCACCTTATAACTCCCTCTAAAAATTAGTTGTTATTATGGGCAGGGACTGAGCCCGGGTTGAATGATAGGGAGAGTCAATTATAAAAATTAAAGTTCATATAATAAATATATACATATCAAATTTCACACAAAATATTCATAATTATACGTTTTCAAAATGTTAATTATATTAGTATTTTATCGAAACACATAATTATTTTCCTGCATGTTACAAAAATTATCCATAATCAAATATATACCGAACTTTCCTGCAATTTTCTATTCAATGTACACGAGCACAAAGTCAATTAAAAATTCATGTTTCATATTGTTGTGAAATGTAGTCTTTACCATATTCATAGATAAAAAAATTGTTATGTATTAGTTGTAGAAACACGAAGTGTGAGAATAAAAATTATCATTCTATAGTCTATATACAAGAGGATAAATTTATGTTTTTCTAATTTTTATCAACCAATGACATAGATAAGAAATAGATTCCAAACTTATTAGTAATTTTAGAATTAAAAAATAAATATTTATTTTTTTTAAAAAAAGTTAAGGAAGGCCAAGGCCCTCCCCATGGAGCATGTAGCTCCGTCCCTGATTACGGGCCATCTATCCAAAGAATGATGATTCCCATATAGTATGTTAGGGCGCGGCCAATGAATAAGCAATCCATTTCTTTGGTTACAAAAATCAGCAATGCATTTGATATAAGGGATTTTTTGTCCGAAATTTTTTTTTTAAAAAAAATTTTAATTTTAATTTTAGTAATTTTTCTAAAAAAAACTTTTATATTTTTTTTAAAAATTATTTAGCTTTTTTTAATTTTATTTTTTATTAAATATTTTTTAATTTAAATTTTTTCCAGATTTTATTTATTTTAATTTTTTTTAATTAAACTTTTTTTATTAAAACTTCCTGTATCTTAAACTTTTTTTAGAAATACGCTCCAGCGTTTTGACCATTGTGTCACAGTAGACGAATTGGTTGACGACACGTGTCGACGGCAGTCCCAGCCCAAAATATATATATTTTTTAGATTATATAATTTGTTTAAATTAAATGGGATCTTGTTTTTACTTTTGACAAATAGACGGGCACCACGTGTCATGCGCCTGAACCATAAAAATTTTTTGGTCTTTGAATTTTTTATATTAAAAAATATTTACATAATTATTTTACTTATTGTATTATTATTTATTATATGACCTTCTCTTTTTTTTCATTTTTTAAAAAATTTCCACCTTTTGGTTTGGTTAATTTAACAATTTAAATATTAATTTTTTAAATATTATATTATTTGCTTAAAATAAATGGTAGCTTTATTTTTATGTGGACGAATAAACGGGTGACACGTGTAATTGGCAGGGCCCACCATATATTTTTGTCATATGCCATTTTTTAATAATAATGATTTAATTAATTATTTTAATTATTGAATAATTTATTGTAGGGCCCTTTCTTAAAATACATTTGTACCATATTTTTATTATGGACAAATAAACGAGCGACATGTGTAGCGGGAGGGGTGCACATATAATTTCGACCTCTGGCATTTATTTAATAATAAATATTTAATTAATTATTTAAATTATTGTAAAATCCATTCATGTGCTTTCTCTTATTTTTTAGTGTGTCATTATTTTACAGTGGACGAAAAGGTCGGCGCCAAATGTCACGGGCCGTGCCCGCATAGATTTTTGGCCTCTGTATTTTTTATAATAAAAAACATTTAGATTATTATTTTACTTATTGTATTATTATTTATTATATTGCCTTCTTTTTTTCAAATTTTTTTATTATTTCCACCTTCGTGTTTAACGAATTTAACAATTTAAATATAAAATTGTTAAATATTAGATAATTTGTTTAAAACAAATGGTAGCTTGATGAGCCTGTTATTCATTAACTATTGAATATACGAATCCAATTGTTGCACACAATTATTATTTTATATTCAAAAAAATAATACATTTAATATTGTTCATGTTGAAATTATTTATAATAAACTATTACGAAAATAATCATCTAACGGATGCTCGTGCGTCTCGTACGGACAACTACACTACTATACACACACACACACACACACATACACACACACACCTTGGGCCATATTTTATTAGACAGAAAGGACTCAAAGGAGGCAACCAAATGAGCCCATACCCATTTATCATTTCATTTTCGTTTTGACCTAACCTAATCATGTTCGGTTTTTTTATCATTATGGTGTTCTTTTAGAAACCATTTACTAGTTTAGGGTTATTTTGAAATTATTTACCAGTTTAGGATTCTTTTTAACACATGGCATATTTTATTTTATTTTATTCTAACTGTCAAAGGCGCAGTCAGAATGACTCCTTCAAAGGCGCCACTCAGACTGGCGCCTACCTTAAAAAAATATTTTAAAAAAACAAGTCAAAGGCCCTATCTCCGTAGCGCCACGTGGCGCAACCTGGGGAAGGCACCATCTGCAAGACTTTTTACTGCTTTCTAATATCGGTAATAAATATATAAACATATATATTTTTATCCGAGACTTAGAAAATAAATTTGGATAAACCAAGGTCATTTTCATGTTATACTTATTTTTATAAGGTTACGGGAAAATTTTTGGTTGGAAATTCATACGGAAACCGGTCTGCCATTTTCCGTGTTTTCACTGACAGTAAAAGTTTATTGCTCATAAAACCTAATTTTAATTCGTGAACGAGATGAAAAGTGTTTTTATCGTATTTTCTACGATACTGGAAGTTTTGAAAAATTTAGCATAAAAATATAATATTATATTTGCTGCGGGTGAAAACGTCGAGATATCTCTAGGAAAACCTGAGTCAGATGAATCAGGGAGTTAGCAACGGAGCTGAGATGACTGGTGTGACTGATGTGATGAACATTTATGATGATCCTATCCGAGTCATAATGGCCATAATGACGCATTTATGACAATTAGATATTTTGGCATGGAAAAGACAATTTTGCCCCTAGCTTCACATAATTTTTACAAGCCTTGCCGTTGGGATTTTGGACCAAATTGCCCCAAAACCCACGGCTCCCCCTATTTAGCACCACAATTAGGTAACTTGGATTTATTTTCAAGTCATCTTCTTCAAATATAAAGCCTTTTCTCTTAAGAACTCCAAGAACATCCATAGGTGTTCATACTCGCCGAAATTTCACAGAAACTTTGATCCTTTTTTGTTATGAATCTCGAAAAACTTTCTACGTGAATGTTGTTCCTCTTTCTCTCTTATTTCCAACGACATAAAGATCATTAAAAATGGATAAGTATATTAAGAGATATGTCCAAATTACCGAAACTACTCTAAATCTTCATCATCTTCATCTTTCTCTCTAAACTTTCAAGAACACTTAGAACACCAAAGCTTGATTTTGTGAAGCAAGTCCTTAGATCTTCACTTGTTTTTGATATTCAAGAGGTGAATCATATTCTCATTTCCTAATCATGTCTATGTTCTTCAATAAGTTTCATGATTCAAAGTCTATTTCATCTATGTTCATCACTTTTAAGTTTCTAGATCTAGAACTTTGAAAATTCATAACAAATTTTAGAAAAATCTCATGATGTTGAAACCACTTCCTATGTTCTTATAATCATGTATATTGTCTGTATCTAAGAGCATGTGATGATCAAAAATTTTCTTCCCTTGAAACCCATCTTGGCCGAATCCTAGAGGAAAGGATGGATGGAGTTTTTGTTCTTGCTTTTGATGTATGATCATGTCTTTAATCATACATACTTGTATACTTGTTGAATCCTAGTTGGTTCATTAAACTTAAAACCCTAGCCTCATGAACATGTCTTGGCCGAATCTACCATTTACAGGATTAGGATGGTTTTGATTCTTAACTTTGTTGTTTAATCTTAATTCATTTCCTTAAGTATATTAGGATCATTAATCCATGACTTAAGCAAGTTTGGAGACTTTGACCCACAAAACCCTAAGGAGTAGAGGTGTCAAAATTGACCCGGCCCGATGGGCCGGCCTGTTTAGCCCGATAAAAAGGGCGGGCCGGGTTATTGAAATTAGAGACCAGTTTAATTTTAGCCCGGCCCGGCCCGAAAATCTATTGGCCCATCACTGTTTAGCCCGGAACTGGGCGGGCCAGCCCGCTGGCCCGAATACCTTCAGCTTTTTTAACAAAAAAATTTTAAATAACAAAAACAAATAATGATTTTGAAAGTAAAAAAGTAAAAAATAAAAAACTAACCCTAAGTGCTATTGCTATTTGCCTCTGCTCTGACTCCGACCCAGTGAGCACTTCTTCTTCCTCAGCTAGCCGTCCACACCCCCTGGCCCCAACACCGAGCACTTCTTCTTCCTCAGCTAGCACCTTCGCACGGTCGTCGTCCAGAGCGTCGCCTTCCGTCCGTCGTCTAGAGCGCAGTGCCGGTCTCACGCGTCGAGCTTTTCTCGGCCTGTTCCGCCGCGCGTCTGCCTTCCTCAGTCGCGAGCTTGTCCGCCTTGTCTTTCCTTCCTCTGATCTGAGCAGTGACCACTCGCCCTCGCCCCTCCATCGCAGTTCTGCTTCGAAGCCGCCTTGTTCTTGTTCAACTGTCGCGCACGCCGCCGCTTCCCACGGTGGCACTGGCTGCTCCCTCCCTGTTCGTCACTCAGCGGCCCAAGCTGTTCATCACTCTCCAACGGTTCTCACTTCTCAGCTATTATAGCAGCACTACAGCATGTTCTCACACAGTTATTTCAAATATTAAATTTCATTTTTGTTTAAAATATCAAATTTTTTGAGTTTAGGAATGAGTAGTTTTTTGAGTTTATGATGTGTTTTGAATCTTTTTTTTTCCCTGAATAATACAGCTTCTGATTCTGAATATGAGTAATCATATGCCTAATACTGGAGTGGATTGCAAAATTATTGAGGTAGATGATTCAAAACTTGCCAAAGAGGATGATAAGGTTGAACCACGACAGAAAAAGGCTAAAACAAATAGCTCAAATGCTTGGAAGCACTTTGAGAAACTTCCTTTGACTGAAGACGGAAAAGAAACGTGCAAATGCAAAGGTTGTGGGAAGGTATACAGTTGTCCAGCTAGCGGAGGTACATCTCACTTAAATCGTCGTATTGCTAATTGTGTAAAGATTCCTAAATTTGATAATGTGGGGACTATGATGCTTGACTATACTGCCAAAATGAGGTCTAGAAAACTTGATGATAATGTTGTTCGTGATTTGATGGCGTAAATGATTATATTGCATGATCTTCCATTTCAATGTGTTGAGTGGCATGGATTTAGAACGTTATGTCAATATATTTCTTTTGGTGAGGCTACTAATATTTCTAGAACTTCTATTACTGGGGATGTGATGAAGATTTACATGCATGAAAAAGAGATTGAAAAATCAATTGGCTAGACATAATGGGAGAGTTTGTTTGACCTCTGACTGTTGGACTTCTTGCACTACTCGTGGCTATATCACTCTAACTGCTCACTTTATTGATGAGAATTGGAAGTTAAACAGTAAGTTGTTAAACTTTTGTCATTTGGAACCCCACATACCGGTCATGAGCTATCAAGGAAGGTGCTTGAGTTTTTGAAAGAATGGAGAATTGAGAAAAAAGTTTTTTCAATTACTTTAGACAATGCTTCCTCTAATGGTCTCATGCAAAAGTTCTTGAAAAGTCAACTTTGTTTGTCAAATAATTTGTTGTGCAATGGAGACTTTTTTCATATTAGATGCTGTGCATATATCCTAAATATCATTGTTCAAGAAGGATTGAAGGTAGCAAGTGCCGCATTGCACAATATTAGAGAAAGTATAAAGTATGTGAGGGGTTCGGAATCAAGAATGAAACTATTTGATCAATGTGTTGAAGGGATTGGTGGCATTGATACTAATGTTGGCTTGCGCTTGGATGTGTCCACTAGATGGAACTCTACTTATTTAATGCTTGGGAGTGCAATTAAGTATAGTCGTGCTTTTGAAAGCTTGGGTAATCAAGATGAGCATTATAAGCATTGTCCAACAAATGAAGATTGGGAAAGAGGAAATAAGATTTATGAATTTTTAGAGCCTTTTTATGAAATCACCAAAATGTTTTCCGGTTCTAAATATCCTACATCCAATTTGTATTTCATGCAAATATGGAAGATTGATGTTCTATTGAAAAATAGTAGATCAAGTCAAGATTATGTGATTAGTGATATGGCTTTAAGAATGATGGAAAAGTTTGATAAGTATTGGAATGAGTGTAGCACAATTCTTGCTTTAGGATGTGTTCTTGATCCTAGGTTGAAGTTGCAAATGCTTAAATATGCTTACTCTAAACTTTATTCCAACAAGCTCTTGGTTGATGAGAAGTTAAGTGTTGTGAAGAATGCTTTGTATGAACTTTTTAATCATTATGCCAACAATTTGGAAGTTCATAATTCTATGATGGATGCAAGTACTTCCACTCAAGCTTGTCAAGAAGGGACAAGTATTTCAACATTGCCAGCAGACTATGATGTAAGTTATTGTACTTCAACAAACTTATTCATCTTTCATCTATTGTACTTGTTTTAATCTTTTAGTGATTATTTGATAGGAATTTGAAGCAGAAGAGAGTAAAGAAACTTTGTTGAATGGAAAATCTGAACTTGACCTCTACTTGGAAGAATCAAAACTTGTGGGTCACAAGGATTTAGATGTTTTGGATTATTGGAGGGATAATAGCCGTAGATTTCCTGATTTAGGAAGGATGGCTAGTGATATATTGAGTATTCCAATTACCACGGTGGCATCTGAGTCCACTTTTAGCATTGGAGGTCGTATTTTGAGTAAGTATAGAAGCTCTTTACTTTCAAAAAATCTGGAAGCTCTCATTTGTGCTCGCAATTGGTTACTTGGGTTCTCACAAGATGGTAAGAATATTTTTTGAAGCTCTTGTATAGCTTTGTTTTGTACTTTAAGTTACTACTATTATATGTTATTGTTATGGCTAAATGTATATTTTAATGTGTAGGAGGATTGAGTTCTATTGATGGTGCGAATGAAAGGACAAACAAAGTCAATGATAAAAAGAATCCTTTGAATGTCATCGTTGAGGAGGAGGAGGAAGAAGAATGATGTTGAATGAAGATGATAAGCTTCAATGTTTTTTGAGATGGGATCCTACTTATGTTATGCCTTTATGTCTTTTTTTTGTGACGAGATCCTCATCCTAATTTTTTTGTGTTATTTTGTTTGGTACATGACATATCCTATACTTTTCGTGTTACGGACTTATGGTTAAACTTAATTGTATGTTTTTTATAACGATGGATATTTATTATAACTATGGTACATGCATTTTTTATGTTAATTCATAAGTTATAACCATATGGATGGAATGGTAATGGAATTTGTTAGTTAATAAAATCAATTTTAAAAAATAATAAAAATAATTTTAAAAAAAATTTATCGGCCCATGGGCTAGCCCGTTTGGCCCGCAGCCCGCATAGGGCTCGGCTAGGAAATTAGCAGCCCAGTTGATTTTTGGCCCAGCCCAGCCCGAAACTATCATGGCCCGAACGGGCCGGCCCGAATGGGCTGGGCCAGCTCGTTTTGACAGCTCTACTAAGGAGGCCGTGACCTATTAGAGAGGATTAGGTGTTTGTTTTGCTTGTTTTGATTGGTTGTTTGGATGTGTTGTTGAAGGTTAATTGTTCTACGACGTACGAGGGTTTCCGACAATTGACAGAGTTTTTTAACATCGGTTTTAAAAAACCGATGTAAAATAGGAGGCGGTGACATTTTTGAAATTAAACTGAAATATTTTAACATCGGTTATTTAAAAACCGATGTGATAAAAATATTTAACATCGGTTTTCAAAAAAATCGATGTGGAAAAGTGAAACCAAAAAAAAAATAGACATAAGATTCCACATCGGTTTTGAATAACCGATGTGGAAAATGGAAGCAAATTATAATTTTTTTTTAATGAGCCGTAAGATTACACATCGGTTTTAAAATAACCGATGTAGTAAATTTAAAAAAATGAAATTTTAATGAAATTGTAAGTTTCTACATCGGTTATTAGGAAACCGATGTGAAATATCCTAACCACATCGGTTTTTAAAAACCGATGTGTAATAACCTAATTTTCTATTTTCATTCCCTCCTACTCTTCGCACCGTCTTCCATTACATTTGTTTTTCATTCCTTTGTCACTGCTTCTCCATCTCTCTCACTGTTCTCACTCTAAGTCACATCGCAAAGAGAATCACCTCTTTCAGCTATAACGATTTCCCTTTCCCCCTAACTCTTTGCAAATCCCTAATCGTAGACAAAGAAGAAGACCACTGCGAGCCTTCATTTTCTGCTTCGGAAGAGAACCACTAAGAACCACTGAGAACGGCCATCCGTGAGCTACCCTAGTTTGAAGAGCGCCATTTTTGCTCGTCCCTCCTCCTCCCTCAGGTATGCGTCTCTCTCTCTCTCTCTCTCTCTCTCTCTCTCTCTCTTTCTCTTTCTCTTTCTCTCTCTCACTCCCTTCTTCACGTCGCCGCTTCTTCCATTTTTGTGTCTTGAGTCCTTGTTCTGTGTATACTTGTGTTGTTCTGTGTGTGAAGTGTTATAAAGTGGGAATCTATGTCTAATCCACCTGGAAATGGCACCAAGACTGGATTTTTCCAGTGGTGGTATCACGCGTCACGACCGTGATGGCTGTCACGGCTAGGCTGTGACAGATTCTGCCTGGAGGTTGCTTCACTGGTTGGTCTGTCACGGCCGTGACCACCATCACGGCTAGGTCGTGATCAATTCTGCCTATGAGGGTCTAGTTCAGTTGGAATGTCACGGCCGTGATGGCCATCACGGCCAGGTCGTGACAGGTTCTGCCTTGGAGGTTTCTTCACTGGTTGGTCTGTCACGGTCGTGACCACCATCACGGCTAGGCCGTGATCAGTTCTGCCTGTGAGGGTCTGGTTCAGTTGGAATGTCACGGCCGTGATGGCCATCACGGCCAGGCCGTGACAGGTTCTGCCTTGGAGGTTGCTTCACTGGTTGGTCTGTCACGGCCATGACCACCATCACGGCTAGGCCGTGATCAGTTCTGCCTGTGAGGGTGTGGTTCAGCTGACATGTCATGGTCGTGATGGGCATCACGGGCTGGCCGTGACCAGTTCTGACTTTTCAATTCTTTCTTTTAAGCTCTACTCGATCACGGCCGTGATGGCTTTCAAGGCTATGCCGTGATGGGCTCTGTTTGGCTAATTTTCTTCACTTTTCAAGCCCCATCTTCATGCAAGCTACATAATTAGTAAAGCCTTAGTTTCCCGTTTGAGATGCAATACTAATGAGCACACGTGTATGTGCTTAATGTACCGCTCATTGTGTTGGATCTTGAATTGTCCAAAGTTGGACAGTTTGGGAAAAAACTTTTTCTTAATTCAGTTAAAATAGTTATTCATCGATTCTAATGTTATATACTTGATGAAAGTTCGGATTGATACATTTCCCTTCGTTCTCCGGGTGCATACTTTATCGTGGTGGATGTCATCGCGTTCAAGTAGTGTACGTCGGAGACCGAAGGGAAATGCTGCCGAAATTTTGTTGAGTATGAGCATGAGAGTTAAGGACTAACTGTTAACCGAATGTTGAAAAAGTTTCTTCTCGAATGGGATAGGGCCATACCCTGTCATAAGAAGTGGTTGATGAATATGTTGGACTAAGTACGAAGTTATTGGTTTAGTCATGGATCGTGGTTGGATGAATGCTAGACGGACAAGTGATGAGTATGAGAATGGAGTGGAATATTTTCTACAGTTTGCAAAAACAAACGCTCCTGATAGTGGTAACGGAAGGTTTTATTGTCCTTGTGTTAACTGTTTGAATAAAAGACGACTAGAAGCTGAGGAGATACGTGATCATCTTATTTGTGAGGGGATTTGCAAGAGTTATACAACATGCATATGTCATGGTGAATCGTTAGACAGGTCGAGGGTGTCGGATAGAGAGGAAGTTGATGATGTGGAAATGGACGATGGACTAGAGGACATGATCCGTGATGTTGGGCAAGAGTCTTTTCGGCGCGCACATGTGTATGATACTTTGTGCAGTGATGCGGACGTGGCTTTGTATCCGGGTGCACTAATTTCACACGGTTGTCAGCGGTGTTAAGATTGTTCAATGTGAAGGCGAGAAATGGGTGGAGCGATAAAAGCTTTACTGAATTGCTTGAGTTGTTGAAAGACATGCTTCCAGAAGGCAACACATTGCCATCTCGAAACTATGAGGCGAAGAAGATATTGTGTCCGATGGGTATGGAGTATAAGAAAATACACGCTTGCCCCAATGATTGCATATTGTACAGGAAAGAGTTTGAAGAGATGCACGAGTGCCCCAGGTGTGGGGTATCACGCTACAAAGTGAAGGATGGTGATTCTAGTTGTGATGTGGTCACCAAAGGTCCTCCTGCGAAGGTGTTATGGTATCTTCCCGTGATTCCGCGGTTCAAGCGATTGTTTGATAATGTAAATGACACAAAGAACATTAGATGGCATGCAGATGAGAGGAAGTTTGATGGACAGCTTCGGCATCCGGCCGATTCTTTGCAATGGAAGAGAATTGATAGTTTGTTTCCGGATTTCGGCAATAAGCCCAGAAACCTCAGGCTTGGACTTGCTACTGATGGAATGAATCCATATGGAAACTTAAGTAGTATTTATACATGGCCTATTCTCCTGGTAATTTACAACCTGTCTCCTTGGTTGTGCATGAAGCGCAAATACATTATGTTAAGTATGATGATTTCGGGTCCTAAACAGCCAGGAAATGATATTGATGTTTATCTGAGTCCCTTGATTGAAGACTTGAGAATGTTGTGGGATGAAGGCGTTGATGTGATCGACGGGTATTGCCGTGAGACATTCAGATTGCGTGCCATGTTATTTTGCACCATCAATGACTTTCCAGCATATGGGAACCTGTGTGGGTATAGTGTTAAGGGTCATAAAGCATGTCCAATATGTGAAGAAGGCACATGTAACCATCAACTGCAACATGGAAGGAAGACGGTTTACCTTGGGCATCGGAGATTTCTCCGACGTAATCATCCTTATCGTAGACTGAGAAAAGCTTTCAATGGACTTCCGGAGAATGAAATTGCTCTGGTGGCCTTGACTGGAGAGCAAGTTTATGAAAAGGTGAACAACACTAATGTTATCTATAGGAAGACCCAGAAGAAGGCTACCGAGAAGAAAATATGGAAGAAGAGGTCAATCTTCTTTGATCTTCCATACTGGTGCAAGCTTGATGTAAGACATTGTATTGATGTGATGCATGTGAAGAAAAATGTGTGTGACAGTTTAATCGGAACGCTTCTCAACATTCAAGGCAAGACAAAGGATGGCATGAATGCCCGTCTGGATCTAGTTGCGATGGGTATACGAGAGCAGTTAGCTCCACTTAAAGTCGGGGATAAGAAGACTTATTTGCCTCCAACATGTCATACTTTATCAAAAAAAGAGAAAAGAAGTTTCTGTGAATGTCTACGAGGAGTCAAAGTGCCACAGGGTTACTCTTCAAATATCAAAAGACGTGTCTCAATGAAAGATCTCAAATTAGTTGGCTTAAAGTCTCATGATTGTCATGTCTTGATGCAACAACTACTACCGGTGGTCATTCGTGACATATTGCCTAAAAAAGTCAGACATGCCATTACTAGGTTATGCTTATTCTTCAATGCTATATGTAGCAAGGTCATTGACACTAAAAAGTTGGATGACTTGGAAAATGAGGCAGCCATTATATTGTGCCAATTGGAGATGTATTTTCCACCTTCATTTTTCGACATCATGGTTCATTTGATTGTTCATCTAGTGAGGGAGATTAGATTGTGCGGCCCCGTTTATTTAAGGTGGATGTACCCGGTTGAGCGATACATGAAGATCTTGAAAGGATATATGACAAATCCACACCGCCCCGAAGCATCTATTGTTGAAAGGTATGTTGCAGAAGAAGCTATTGAGTTTTGTACAGACTACATGTCAGAAGCGGAACCTGTAGGGCTTCCGAAGTCTCGTCACGAAGGAAGATATGATGGTAAGGGTACACAAGGTATCAATGTTAAGAGCATGGATCGGGAGGAAGTGCTTCAAGCACATTTGTATATATTGAATAACACTGATGAGGTTGAACCATACTTATGTGAGCATAAAAGCATCATCAATGAAACTTACCCTAGAATGAATGAAAAATGGTGTTTGAACAGGCATAACAAGACTTTCTTGAACTGGTTTAAAGAAAAAATTGCAAAGGATGGTATTGCTTCTGATACATTAAAATGGCTAGCACAGGGGCCTAACTTTGATGTCATATGCTGGAGTGGGTACGATATCAATAAGTTTTCCTTCTATACAAAGTCCCAGGATGACAAAAGTACAATGCAAAACAGTGGGGTTATGGTCGTCGCTGAGTCCATGCATTTCGCTAGTTCGAAAGATAAAAACCCTGTGATGGCATCCATTTCATACTTTGGAATCATTGAAGAGATATGGGAGGTTGATTACACGAAGTTTAGAGTACCTATTTTTAAATGTCAGTGGGTCGACAGTAGCAATGGTGTGCAAACCGATGAGTTAGGATTCAAATTGGTGGACCTTAATAAGGTAGGTAATAAAGAGGAGCCTTTCATCATGGAATCCCAAGCAAAACAAGTGTTTTATATCCGTGATCCTTCTAACAAAAGGTGGTCAGTGGTTCTCCAGGGAAAAAACATGTATAATGGTAGTGAGGGAAATCACGATTCAACTCTTGATATTTCTGATACTCCTTCTTTCTCAACACGAGTGCTTAATTTCAATGAGGAAAATGAAGTGGACGATGTACATGCTACTCGTAATGATCACCAAGAAGGGTTATGGGAGAACTTTACTAATTGACCACAAAGTAAGTTTAGTTTGAGTTATGTTTAAAGGCATATTATATGTTTACGTTGATATTTATAAGTTATGTTTACGTACGTTAATCGATATTTATAAGTTATGTTTGATATTTATCCTGACATACTAACAAGTTTTTTTTTTGTTTAAACAGGTAAACATGGCTGATCGTGAGGATATCCCTCCTTCATGCAGCGGGTCGGAGACCCCGTCTACTGGTAGAAAGGGTAGACGTGCCACACGAATGAGGAATTTGACTGCCAACCGTGGTTCAAATCAAAGGATAAGAATAGACTTTGATAATAATCGCAATCCTATTGGGCCAATGGCAGAGCAGTTTAACAGTTTTGTGGCGAGTCTTGCTAGGAGCAGGCCTAGTATACTCATTGATATTTGGAAAGATGTACCGGTGGACGTGAAGGATCAGATATGGGAGAGTATTCTGGTATCTATACTTTTACGTCCTGTGTTTGTCTGTATCTACTTTATTTTTATCTTAATAATATCATACAGTAATTCGTTGATTCTTTTGGTCTTAATGTAGCTGACCTTTGACATACCGGATACATACGTTATGAAGAAGCGTTTGCTAAAGTATGCTGGTGAGCGTTGGAGGGGTTTTAAGGCCGACCTAGGCAGATACTATGTATTCAATCCAAAATGTAAAAAGAACCCACTTGAGGTGTACCCGTTTCTTGACCTGGTGACGTGGGATCGCTTTGTTCAGAGCCGACATGATCCCAGCTTTCAGGTTAACTTATTTGATTTGTCTCTAAATTTATGTAATTTCATTAATTTTATTTACTTATGTAATTTAATTGTCTTCTATTTATAACAGGAGAAGAGGAAAAAGGGGCAGAAAAACCAAAGCAAGAATGTCTACCCCCATGTCATGTCTAGTGGGGGATATAAAAAGCTTATACAGAAAATGGTTGAAGAGGAAAAGAAAGCACGTCAGGAAGCAGCATCTCAGGCGGATCCTAATGCTGAAAATCGTCCAGAGGTTGTCGATCCACCTCCACCCCCACGCCATCGTAAATGGAAGAGGGCCCGACAAAGAAAAACAGGACAATATACATCTGAGGAGGCCCGCCAAGTAGCTGAGAAGATTGTAAGTATAGTTTGAATTGTAATTGTCATTTTAAGATTGTTACCGAATTGTAATGTGACCTGATATTTTATGTGATAGGATGCCTTGGACGAGCAGGTAACCCAAGGAACCTTTGTTCCTAGAGGACGCAAGGATATCTTAGCTGCTGCCATCGGTAAACCAGACCACCCGGGCCGTGTCATTGGTGTTGGATAGGGTGTCGGCATTCGCCAATACCATGGTTCATCTTCACACCAATGCCATAGGGATGTTGATGCAGATAGAGCACGGCTAAAACAGGAGATTGCAGCTGATCTTCGACAGGAGATGGCCGAGCAGTTTGCCCAGCAGATGGCAATATTGACTTCTATGTCCCAGCAGATGACAGCCGGTGTCCAACCCTCTATCCATGTGAGCACTAAGGGCTCATGTGATCCTCCTCATCAGCCTGAAAATGATGATGATGATGGTGATGATGATGATGATGATGACGACCCTGATAGGTGTGAGCTGTATGTTGATGATCATCATCATCACCGCTTAGTGGCATTGGGGAGGGCACATAATAACTTAGGTAATACCATACACCATCGTTTATTACCGAATGATCAGCTGAGGGTCGTTGTTGAGATTATTCGAGATGCTGATGCTCGAGTCCCTGTGCCCACTGAGGAGGTTCAAACAGTGGGTCAGGCCCCCGGTAACTTCATCCTTTGGCCAAGAAGACTGGTCAGCTTTCTTGTTGCATCTGAGGTATTCAGTTCATTGTGTTTTTCTATATTCATAGTTGAAATAATTTATTATTG
The DNA here is from genome assembly GCA_030762895.1 of Sophora flavescens. Taxonomy (NCBI): domain Eukaryota; kingdom Viridiplantae; phylum Streptophyta; class Magnoliopsida; order Fabales; family Fabaceae; genus Sophora; species Sophora flavescens. The sequence continues at coordinate 13,860,976 of CM061064.1, read as the reverse complement.
TTTAAAGATAATGCTTTTTTTATTCGTTATAGGATGTTGGAAATGATATTGTGCCTAAAAGGTCGGATCCAGGAAGACCAGAGATGTCTGCTCCTGCCAAGGTATTCATTTGACCATTTAGTTAATTACGAATTAAATAACTTAATTATCCGTGATTACTAATATATATCTATGTTGTTTAGGGGATCGACAAAGGGGCACCTGGCCATGGTGATGTTTTTAAAGTTCTGGCTATACAGGTTGTCACCATGGAGAATGACGCAGCCTTGGTAAGGTTGGAACATGATGCCAATCCAGGTGATGAACTGTATATCCCGAAGAAGGAACTTATGGAGATGGCACTCAATAAAGAAATGGCTAGTTCTGCACACATATCGTTATGGTGCACGTAAGTACATTTTATTCATAAGTTAAGTAATTAATTTTTACATACTATGATAATTAACATGTTTTTCCAATATATTAGGTATCTGCATCGTATGTTGGTTGATCAGGGCAACCTCGCCCTTTATGGGTTCATTGACCCCATGTTCATTCAGGGTGATGCTCTCCTAGCATCAGAAGACCCGGTCACCACCATACGTGATATACTTGCCCGAGACGATCATCAAATCTACCTTGCGCCTTATCTCAATAAGTAAGTACCGGTTATTTAAGTATAACTATATATGACTTAGTCACTAACTGTTCCGTAAATACAGCCAGCATTGGCAACTGTTGATCTTGTACCGTAGGATGAACGTCGTGGTCTTCTTCTGCTCATTGGGAAATAAGCCGGCGAATGCACTGAAGACGATCATTGAAACGTAAGCATTAAAATACTTTATAATCAGTAATGCAATTGTTTTAATTACTTGAAATCTATTAGATATACTTTAATTAATGTTTTTGTCATGATAGGTCTATTACTGCAAACCACATGTTGCGTGGTGAAAGGCGTACTCGGGCTATCAGATGGATTATTCCTAGCATAAGATATTTATTAGTTCAAATGCATCAAATGCAGTGGGTATAATTATTGATTTCTATTTAATTGCTCATATTCTAATCGGGTTTCATTTGTACGTAGTCACGTATACAACGTAGATCATGGGAATGTGGCTACTATGTGATGCAGTGGATGTTGGAAATTATCTCCTCCAGGATCACCGAAAGATGGCACGAGGTAAATGTTAATTGACACAATTAGAAGTAATAGTTATAGATTCGTTATATGTTTTATGTTAGTTTATTACTTAAAAGATATTATAATCTTTTGTCCAATTAAACTTGCAGATATTCAACAATCCAACTCCATTATCTGATTCCGACATCATCAACATAAAGAGGCGTTGGGCAACTTTCTTTCTTGAAGTGTACCAACCATAGTTTGTATATATGTAGTTAGTTTAAAAACTTATCATGTACTAGCTATAGTGTACTTTTGACTGATCATATGTATTTTGATATGAAATCTATAATATATCATGTAGCTTTTTGGTTTCTAATTATCTTTGTTGTCTGAATGTAATTGATCGTACATATGTATTGTTCGTAATAAATTCAGTATATATTATTTGTGTTTTTGTCGTACAAAAGTGATTGTGTTTAGAATATTTACAGTATGTTATTCTGGTATTGATCTGCATTACTGAAACAGGGGAAATGAATGACAGAAATGTAAATAACAGAATTAAAAAAAAATGAGAATTTTCACATCGGTTTTGGGAAACCCGATGTGGAAAGTGATATTTCCAATAGCTTACCAATTGACAAATTTCACTTTCCACATCGGTTTGTTAAAAAACCGCTGTTAAAAATGTACTTTACACATCGGTTTCAAAACCGATGTGTAAAGTGGCAATAAACCACATCAGTCTTTTCAACATCAGTTTGAAAACCGATGTGAAAAGCCAAAAATAACCGACGTGGAATCCTTTTTCTGCACCAATGTTACCTGAGGGATTTTTCTCAATAACCATTTGCTTTTAGTGTAGTTTATATAATTTATACGTGGTTGTGGTTATTTGTTTATGACGTTTACGTTGTGTTGGTTATCTGTGTATCAGTGATTGATCTACTTTTAATTTATTTAATTATCTGCAGTAGTATATTATATTGCTATGATGCATGATCTGCCTGGTGATATTATTCTGATGATGTTGTTGAATGTTGTTTGAGAGGCCTGACAGTGGTCAGTGCACAACCGATTAATCAGATAAAAGCTTTAATAAGCTGTGAAAATTATATTCAATAATTTATGGGAAATGTTGGAATATAATAGTGGTGGAAAATATTGTTTTGGAAAAATAATGAGTTTTGAGAAATATTATTATTTTAATGATTTATTAATGAAAAAATGAACTATCGGTCACAAAGAGTGCACAACCGTGAAAATATTTTAGTACCGCTAATTTTTACGTAAGAAATTCCGTAATATTATAAAAAGTTATTTTGTGAAATTAATATTTGAAAATACCTTATTTATTATATAAGAAAATTATTTTAGAAGAAAGGTCAAAGTTTGACTTAAAAACGTTTTCTTTGAAAATGCTAAACGATGACAAGTTTCGAAATTATTTACGGCGGGAAGTTTAAAAATAGTAGTACTTATTTTGAAAAGAGATTTCATCTCAATTGATTCATTCTTTTTCTGAAATTGAATTTTCATTAAAGAGTTCTTGATGATATGACGTTATTTCGGGAAAAATGAGTTTCCAAAGGAAAATGGATTTTTCTATAATTTGATGTTTTACAAAAGAATTTCAAGTAGAAAGGATTTTCTGTAAATGAGTTTTACTCAACGACGTATTTCCGGTAACTTGGATAAGTTGGGGAGATCTTATTTTGGATTTGTTTTTCACAAACGAAAAATGACGTAAATGACGATATGAAACTTAGTAACCGAGATGTCGGGGGTCTAGTGTTCTTATGACATTATAGACTTGGTGTTCAGTAGACAGTGTGTCTACTTCACGACGTAATAAATGACGGTAAAAGATAAATGATGTTTCTAGTACCACGAACCTAAGACTGGTGCATCGGTCTAGGGGTTTGGTGATTGAGCATTCGGATTTTGAAGTCCTGTGTTATTAATGAAAGTTTTAAAATGTTAAAACTATGTTGGTCGCAAGCTTTGAGGTTCGACAAAGGAAAGATTGAACACAAAGAAAAATGACGAGAACGAAGTGTTTTACATGCATATTTTGGCAGACATGCCTACGAGGTTAATCATGATATCTTGATGATATTCATATCTCGATGTATTTGTTAATCATGGTATCTTTATGATATTCATGTAATCGACATATTCATTGTGCCTTTGGGCAATCGACGTACAATGAATTCATGTAATCGACGTATTCATTGTGCCTTTGAGCAATCGACGTACAATGAAAAACCATAAATCGACGTTCTCACTGTGCCAGACAGTGGGCTATGGTAAAATCGACGTGCCTCTTTTGGCAAAATCGACGTGCCTTTTTTGGCAAAATCGATGTGCCTCTTTGACAATCGAGCTTGATCAGTTCATTTTAAATGACGTTGGGGATCTCCGCGGAGATTAAGTGTGAATGTTTAGAGGTTGTATTGAAGTGTTCATGCATAGTTTTCCAACGTTGATGTTTAGGATGTGGACCCATTGATAAACTATATGCTATAATATGGATGCTTATGTTGTTATAAACATATATATGTGTACATGCCTTCTTTTGTGTCGTGCATTTAGTTATTGTGTTAAATCAATATATTGGCGTCTTACCCTTACAAACATATCAAAGCCGCACAAGAGGTATGATCTTTACAAGAAGAAGAAGGCTATCTAGTTTGGGGCATGCTATTACTGCTTCTATCGGTTGTAGTGTCTGTTAATTACGATCAGCTTAGGTCCTATTGTGTTATATTATGTTTTGGGAATAAACTAAGCCGATAATGATCTAGGTGTGAAAACATATGTGGCTGTATAGTTGTATGACTTATGTACCTTATGTATTTAAGTGTGATTTGATTACATTGTTGTTGTTATGAGGTTAAAAAGAAGAAAATAATTTTATCACCATATTTTGAAAAGATAAACGTTGAGAAAACATTATTTTCCGAAAGCAACCAGCAAATTAAGTTTTATTTCCGCAAACGAGTAACCATGTGATAACTCGAGTTAGGGTGTCATACCTTTAAAGGCGTCAGCTGAAGTGGGGCCTTCCCCAGGTTGCGCCAAGTGGCGCTGCGGGACCCCTCCCCACCCAGTCAAAAAAGATGCTAATAATTCCTATAAAAATATTTATAATGCTAATAATTGGGACATTGTTTAAGGAACCAAGAATGAAAAAATTGTATGAGAAATGATGTATTTTTTAATTTTTTGAAATAATGGGAAATGATGTATTTAACATTTCAAAAAGTGTAACATTTAGTTTTTCAATATAAATTTTCCTTCTATGGGTAGTTAACCAACGTCCATAGGACACTCGTTAGGAAAACCCATAAAATAATAATCCCATTTGAAGTATTTTAATTTAGTTAAGAATCCGTCACCTTAAGCTTGAAAAATATTTTTTGTTATATAATTTTTATATAAATTAAAAATTATTTTATCATTGGCAAAAGTTATTAAAAATACTTTACCTTCTCAATTATAGCTTCTACCTTTTTTATAAAAGCTAAACCAAACAAACATAAAACGTGATATTTTTAATACTTTACATTCTCAATTATAGCTTCTACTTGTTATTTTCATTGTTATGAATTTTAATATGTTATGTTGTCTTTATTTTATTAAGGTGCAATAAAATAATAATAATAATAATAATTTGTTATTTTATATTAAATAGATTTTATTTTATTAAGGTACTACTTGTTTGAAAAAATATTGCATAAAAAATGATATTATTACAGTTAAAATTATGAAGAGTAACAATAACATTATCACATTAATGATAAGTAGAATAATATAGTGAATAAAAATAACAAGCACCAATAAAAATATACCCTAATAACAAGTAGCAATTAAAATAACAAGAGGCATAAAAACTAAACTATTAACAATATAAAATTAAATAAATAAATAGTCACCAATTATTACTGTACTGGCCAAGGTAATTAACCCGGTCACCGAGCTCAAGTACCCGGCCCAGTCCGGAAATTAAGGATAATAAATCAAAGATCAGTTAATTAAAGAAATAAGATATTGATATTAAATCCTGATATTATCTAAAATAACCTTATCTGGTTAAAAGAGATAATATCCCTTAAATTAAGGAATCATATCTCAAAAGAGATATCAAGAGACAAATCATATCTCAAAAGAGATATTAAGAGATAAATCATATCTCAAAAGAGATATTAAGAGATAAATCAAATCTCTGAAAGATATTAAGAGATAAATCAGATCTCTAAGAGATAGGGGAATCCCATTATAAAAGGAGGAGTACCCCTCATAAGAAACTCACTTTTCACTGAACACCGGTGACTCTCCCTTAAGCGTGTTAGAGGAACTAGCGTCGACCAAGAGACTATCAAACAGTCCTTGCTCCCTAGTACTCGTCCGATACAAAATTAAGGGATCGAGATCACCGCCCCGCCAAGGGATGAACCTAGAACTACGTCTGGCTTTGATTCCCACTGGGATACGTAAGACCGGAATCACTGAATTCTGTCAAGCCCAAATCATAAAATAACCCCCTTGGTTTAACATTCTATAGCGAGATTCCGACAAAACGGATCTCGGCAGGAACATTTGGCGCCCACCGTGGGGCCAGGTAAAACTCTTCCCTGGCCACACATTCACCCTCATTGTCACTTGCTCACTCTTCCAAACTGAGTCATCATAGAAACAACAGAAAACAATTTCGTTTATTTATTATGAACTCAGTCAAGTCCTTCAAAGGCTACGGTAAAATAGATGAACTCGAACACCAAGCCTATAAGAAGAAGACACAGATCATCGTGACAGTCTCATCATCATCCTCATCCAACTTGGTACCCCAAATCGAGTTAACCCCTGCCGCGTCCCTAAAAGCGGTTTGCGACGTGACTCAGTCCCCTGGCTCGTGCTTCGACGCCATCTCCATCCTCCCGAACTCCAGCACCACCGACGTCATTATGGAATTCAGGGTTTATCTAGAGCCAGGAGAGACAAAAGTTACCGGCACTTTCAGGATGATGTGTTCGACTCAGCATCATATCATGCATACCATGCATCCTCAACATAACAATGATACCATCCTGCCAAGCTGGGAGTGAAACCCGACAATGGCAGAGGGTCTTGTTCTCAGCGGCACCATGCGTGACCACACCGACGAAGTCACCGTCATCGCCACTCTCCTCCGCGCGCAGCCCTGCCATGATCTGGTCATGCCCGTGTAGATCGGCCACACGACCACTCCTGTGCCGCTGCACCTCTTCACGCTGCCATGATAAACAGACAGGCACTTCCTCCTTTGACTCATCCAATCAGCTCATCCGGTTTAACTCCGATTTGTACAGTGAGGGAGGTTGCAGTCTAGGTAACCAGTTTTCAATCTTCCCCAGACGTTGTTATTGTCCAAGATGCCACCCATGATGAAACCCTAATGGACGAAGCCATCATGGAGATCCTTTCCTGTCTTCCAGTGAAGTCTCTTCTTCAACTCAGTTTGTAGCGCTGGCAGGATGGAGAAGGAGAGCTCAGTTGAAGGGAGGTACAGTCAATGGAAGTCATTGGCTCCTGTCCTCTACGACTGGCTTGTCAACCACAACCTCGTCTAGCCTTCTCTTTCTTGCCGATGGGGTCCTCAACTGGAGGAATTTAAATACAACTGTCATCGTCTCTATCTCTCTGAGTCATAGCTACTTACGAGGTTGTCAAATCCAGGGTGCAGCTGCTGAACATATTCAGTTTAATGAAAAAGCACGCTCTCCCTTCACCAAAAGGTTTTAAAATGGAATGTTGATACCCAGCCTAATCGCCAAGCCCTTCTGAGGGCTCCTACTTCACGCCGAGTTCCGGCTCCCGACTACTCGGTTGAGTTCCGGCTCCCGACTACTCAGTTGAGCTCCGGCCAGCACAGCTCGGCCTCGGAGCTCGGCCACCACAGCTCGACCTCGGAGAGCCGAAGACTTAGAGAACTCGGCCACCACAGCTCGGCCTCGGAGCTCGGCCAACACAACTAGGAGAGCTCGACCATATGGGCTTGAGGGAATGCCTAAATCAGAGGCCGCGAAATGCTCAGGTGATATTGTTCTTTAAATCTAGTTTAAGTCTAATAGGATTCGATATGTTTTGCTCCAAGCATTTAATGTTGTGTTATGTAGCATCATATCATGTTATTTATTTGAGCAAAGTGATGCTCGACTGATACCACTCCCAGAGCTCGACCATAGCAACTTCAGGGAATGCCTAAATCAGATGCCGCGAAATGCTCAGGTGATATTATTCCTTAAATCTAGCTTAAAACTAATATGTTTTGGTATGTTTTGCTCCACGCCTTTAATGTTGTGTTATGTAGCATCATATCAAGTTATTTATTTGAGCAAAGTGATGCTCGGGTGATACCACTCCCAGAGTCACAAGATTTGCGGCTACAAAGTGATTGAGCTCCGGCTCCCAAAAGATCAAGCTCTCCCTTGGAAAATAAAATTCCATTGGCTTCAGCACTCAGACACCATACTTGACTCCTAAGCAGGAGATGAAGCCTAAGCAGGCGCTTGACTCATAAGCAAGAGGAAAAACTACTTGACTCCTAAGCAGGAGATAAAGCCTAAGCAGGCACTTGACTCCTAAGCAAGAGGAAAAACTACTTGACTCCTAAGCAGGAGATAAAGCCTAAGCAGGCACTTGACTCCTAAGCAAGATGAAAAACTACTTGACTCCTAAGCAAGAGGAAAAACTACTTGACTCCTAAGCAGGAGATAAAGCCTAAGCAGGCACTTGACTCCTAAGCAAGAGGAAAAACTACTTGACTCCTAAGCAGGAGATAAAGCCTAAGCAGGCACTTGACTCCTAAGCAAGAGGAAAAACTACTTGACTCCTAAGCAAGAGAAAAAACTACTTGACTCCTAAGCAGGAGATAAAGCCTAAGCAGGCACTTGACTCCTAAGCAGGAGATAACACCTAAAGGTGCTAAACCCCGAAGAAGCCTCTAAAGGTACTTGACTCCTAAGCAGGAGACTCCTAAGCAGGTGCTAAACCCTGAAGAGGTCAACCAAAGCCTCTAAAGGTGCTCGAATCCTAAGCAAGAGCCACATTCGACCGATCAGGGTCGAAGTGCCGAGCCTATATAAATATATCAAGTTAATAAGTGATCAATCAGGATCAACCCATAAAACATCAGAAAATTCACCAAAGTATAAATAAATCCACAAGTAAAATAAGAAATTTTAGGGGCAAGTCCCTAAGTACATAAAGTCTTACAAAAACAAAGATATTTCTAAACCGCTTATACAACTTCAGGAATCTAGGTTCTCCTCCGCCTCGGAAGGAACGATATTAATCTGGCCAGTTTGGCCCACTTCACCTTCGGGTCCCTCCTCGTCCAATTGATCCTCGAGTTGCGGCCTCATCCTCATCCTACAGCTTGGCCAATGCCATAAGGATCCCGTCTCGGTTGAAATCCTTGTCCACATCGGCACTGGAGAAGTCGGCAGTAGGGTTGAAGTGCTGGAGTTGCTTCACGGCTCGGGAGAAACCGTTAACATGCTCCCTGATGATTAAAGTCTCAGCTTCAGCTAGATCAGCACGGAGCCTCCGGTTCTCCTCCTTCTCGGCCTCCAGCAACTTCCGCAACTCCTGGCTGGCTTCTGTCTCGGCTTCCAGCCCTTTCACTACATTTTGAAGATTAAGTCGGTTAGTTCTCTCCACTTCTAGCTCGGTCGTAAGAGTAGCTCGGCCTTCTTCCAGCTGCACCTTCTGGGCCTTCAACTGACCGATGACCCGGCCTTGTTCCTCACACTTGGCCAGAGCCTGAGCATTCTCATCCTCCTCATCCTCTAGCTCGTACATTGGAACTAGGATTCCATCTCGGGTAAAATCCTTGTCCACGTCAGCACAGGAGAAGTCAGTATTCGGATTGAAATGCTGAAGCTGCTTCACGGCTCGGGAAAAGCCATTAACATCCTCCCTCCTGATAAGCCTCGGCTTCACCCGATCGAAGCGGAGCCTCGATTCTCCCCATTCTCGGATTCCAGTAACTTCCACAACTCAAGACTGGCTTCCTTCTCGGCTTGAAGCCCTTCCACGACCCTCTGAAGGTTGAGCCAGTCGGTTCTTTCCATTTCCAGCTCGGTCATAAGGGTAGTATTGCCTTTTTTCAGCTCCACCTTTTGGGCTTTCAACTGCCCGATTAGCCGAGCTTGCTCTTCACACTTTGCCATGGCTTTTTTAAGCTCATCCCCAGTGCGCAAAGTTCGGGCAGCTTCCGCCTTCATACTTTTCATTATTAGAAAGCTCGCGGCTCGAAAAACAGGTAATGGAGGAGACTCAGAAGAGCGTAAGCGACCGCAGCTTTCCTGCTCGCATCATGGACCAATTCTAGTAAAAGCCGAGCATATGTTGGCTTAACAACTAGAGAACCCACTATAGGGCCAGAGTTAAAATCATCCAGCTAAGAACAAAGGGCAGAAGCCCAGAAAGCCGAGGTCGAGCATTGCCCCCTCACACCAAAAAGCCGAGGTCGAGCTAAGCTCCCTCGCACTATGCACCGGAAAAAGTCGAAGTCGAGCAATGTTTCCCTCCGCACAAAAATCAGAGCAGTGCTCGGCCAAGCAAGACGATAACCCAAGAAAGGATTGGTTCTACAAAAAACAGATTTCCGAGCAATGCTTCCGCGAATCATAGTCCAAAGTCCTCGGCACCAAAAGGCGTGTTAAGCTCTTTCGCTTATTTCAAGCTCGGAGCTTGGGGGGCTAACGGGGATAAAGGAAGGATATCCCTTAGCCTACAACTCGAAGAACCTGTATGAAAACTATTTTCTCATACAAAAGATATTAGGAAATTTTATTCTGAGACACACCTTCAAGATCGGGAAAAATAATTCAAGGTTAGTGGGTATTTCAAAATCCACCAAATGAAAGGGTTATGAGCTACTTGAAGAAAATGTTAAGAGCTCCCAATAACTTCAAAGACCAAGCTACATTTGGCAAAGGGCAAGTCAAATTCAAACTCTCAAGATAAGCATCTTGAAAGCATCAAAAGTTAATGGATGAAATACAAGCACCGAGGTAAATTCCTAATGACCAAGTTTGAACTCGACTCTTCAAAAGATCGGTTCAAACCTGAACCACTGCTAAGTCGAATCTCAGCTACCAGCTTCTAAACTTGTCTTAAACAAAGGTAAGATTGAAGTATCTTATGTTCAGAGCATGTTACTGGCCGATATGTGAACCTCAACCACTAAACTCGAGTGCTGCCCGAGAGATATTAACCGAAGTAAGAGGATCTATGTAAATCCAGTACCTTATCAACACCAAGGACAAGCTCAGCTTCATTCATAAAACACTTTCGCTTATTCTGAGCTCAAAGCTTGGAGAGCTTATATACTGATCGAGATGTTAAACTCGGCCACTGAGCCCACCAAACTAAAATATTGGATGAAAAATGAAGCTAGATATCCAAACCCAAACAATCAAAGGGAAATGATTACTAGGCTCGCCCACCGAGCCCGCTGAACTTAAGAATTGACCGAAATGTAAAGCTCGACAACCTGAAACGTGAAGCTCAGGTTCCCTAATGGGTAGAGCTCCGGCTCCCGACCACTCGGTTGAGCTCCGGCTCTTGACTTACCGTTGAGCACGCAACTACAGCGCAAGCCTTAGAAATGACGCCGTGAAGGCCACGCATCACACACAGTAACGTCTCTTTTCCATCTTGGGAACCAAGAAAGTATGGCCTCAACAGGAAACGAGTAACCATCCCCACCTCGGCTCGGTACCTCGAAAGCGTCAAGCTCGGTCACCCGAGATGCTCACCGAGTTGGAGGATGTGAACACATATATAAGGTATGAAGATCGGCCAATCACCTCGCCGAGCCGAAAGACCAAAAGGTAAGACCAAGTCCCTAGCCTCGGCTCCTTCGAAAAAGCTTCCACGTGATCAGCTCAAAGCTTGGGGGGCTTGTGTATGAGCCGGGGTATAGAGCTCGGCTAAACATCATGAAAGCTTCTACGCCTAATCAGCTCAAAGCTTGGGGGGCTTGTGTACTGGCCGAGGTTATTAACCCGGCCACCGAGCTCAAGTACCCGGCCCAGTCCGGAAATTAAGGATAATAAATCAAAGATCAGTTAATTAAAGAAATAAGATATTGATATTAAATCCTGATATTATCTAAAATAACCTTATCTGGTTAAAAGAGATAATATCCCTTAAATTAAGGAATCATATCTCAAAAGAGATATCAAGAGACAAATCATATCTCAAAAGAGATATTAAGAGATAAATCATATCTCAAAAGAGATATTAAGAGATAAATCAAATCTCTGAAAGATATTAAGAGATAAATCAGATCTCTAAGAGATAGGGGAATCCCATTATAAAAGGAGGAGTACCCCTCATAAGAAACTCACTTTTCACTGAACACCGGTGACTCTCCCTTAAGCGTGTTAGAGGAACTAGCGTCGACCAAGAGACTATCAAACAGTCCTTGCTCCATAGTACTCGTCCGATACAAAATTAAGGGATCGAGATCACCGCCCCGCCAAGGGATGAACCTAGAACTACATCTGGCTTTGATTCCCACTGGGATACGTAGGACTGGAATCACTGAATTCTGTCAAGCCCAAATCATAAAATAACCCCCTTGGTTTAACGTTCTATAGCGAGATTCCGACAAAACGGATCTCGGCAGGAACAATTACAGTTAAATAAATAAACAGTTACTAATTATTAATCAATAATTAAATCAATAAATAGTCACTAATTATTACTAATTATTATTAGTATTATTGTTGTTGTTGTTGTTGTTGTTGTTGTTATTATTATTTTATAGCACCTTAATAAAATATAGACAACATAACAACATATTAAAATTCATAGCAATAAAAATAACAAGTAGAAGTTATAATTGAGAAACACTACTAGAAAAATTGATTTTTCGGACGGAAATATTTCCGTCCGAAATTTTTCGAAAATTTCGGACGGATTGCGTTAATTCTTATATTTTCCATGATCCGTCCGAAATCCGTCCGAAATTTTCGGACGGATTTCGGACGGATTGCGTTAATTCTTATATTTTCCATGATCCGTCCGAAAATTTCGCACGGATTTCGGACTGATTGTGTTATTTTTTTTATTTTCCTTGATCCGTCCGAAATTTTCCAATTTCGGACGGATTTCGGACGGATTATGTTATTTTTTATATTTTCCTTGATCCATCTGAAATCCGTACGAAATTTTCGGACGGATTTCGGACGGTTTTCCTTGATCCATTCGAAAATTTTGGACGGATTGTGTTATTTTTTATATTTTCCTTGATCCGTCCGAAATTTTCGGACGGATTTCTGACCGATTGTGTTAATGTTTATATTTTCCTTGATCCGTCCGAAAATTTCGGACGGATTGTGTTATTTTTTATATTTTCCTTGACCCGTCCGAAATCCGTCCGAAAATTTCTGGCGGATTTCGGACGGATTGTGTTATTTTTTATATTTTCCTTGATTTATCTTATATTATCCTTGAAAAAATATTAAATAATTTATCTTATAAATATGATTAAAATATTTGATCTTAATAAATTTAAAAGTAAACAAGATTTATGAAGTGAATTAAACAAGATTTATATTTCTTACAAGATTTATGAAGTGAATTAAACAAGAAGTACAATTGTTTGATCCTAATAGAACCCAAATGGACTGGTTTGATCCTAATAGAGCCCAAATTGACTTGTTAGGACCTAATTGGGCCAATGCCCCGATTGGCCCAATTGAACTTCTATGGTCCTAATGAAGCCTAAATGGACTTGTTTGATCCTAATAAAACCCAAATCGACTTTTTAGGTCATATACGACCTAACTGGGCCAATTTGTACTTCTTTGATCCTAATGGAGCCCAAATGGACTTGTTTGATCCTAATAGAGGCCAATTGCCCCGATCAGCCCAATTGAACTTCGATGGTCCTAATGAAACCTAAATGGACTTGTTTGATCATAATAGAGCCCAAATAGACTTTTTAGGTCATATACGACCTAACTGGGCCAATTTGTACTTCTTTGATCCTAATGGAGCCCAAATGGACTTGTTTGATCCTAATAGAGCCCAATTTGACTTGTTAGGACCTAATTGGGCGAATTGCCCCGATTGGCCCAATTGAACTTCTATGGTCCTAATAAAACCTAAATGGACTTGTTTGATCCTAATAGAGCCCAAATCGACTTTTTAGGTCATATACGACCTAACTGGGCCAATTTGTACTTCTTTGATCCTAATGGAGCCCAAATGGACTGGTTTGATCCTAATAGAGCCCAATTTGACTTGTTAGGACATAATTGGGCCAATTGCCCCGATCGGCCCAATTGAACTTCTATGGTCCTAATGAAACCTAAATGGACTTGTTTGATCCTAATAGAGCCCAAATCGACTTTTTAGGTCATATGCGACCTAACTGGGCCAATTTGTACTTCTTTGATCCTAATGGAGCCCAAATGGACTGGTTTGATCTTAATAGAGCCCAATTTGACTTGTTAGGACCTAATTGGGCCAATTGCCCCGATCGGCCCAATTGAACTTCTATGGTCCTAATGAAGCCTAAATGGACTTGTTTGATCCTAATAGAGCCCAGATCGACTTTTTAGGTCATATACGACCTAACTGGGCCAATTTGTACTTCTTTGATCCTAATGGAGCCCAAATGGACTGGTTTGATCCTAATAGAGCCCAATTTGACTTGTTAGGACCTAATTGGGCCAATTGCCCCGATCGGCCCAATTGAACTTCGATGGTCCTAATGAAGCCTAAATGGACTTGTTTGATCCTAATAGAGCCCAAATCGACTTTTTAGGTCATATACGACCTAACTGGGCCAATTTGTACTTCTTTGATCCTAATGGAGCCCAAATGGACTGGTTTCATCTTGAGCCTAAAAATCTCAAATCTGTTTTGATTTTAAATGAATGAAGTTTTTGAGAAATTAAATATATTATTGAATTATATTTATATTGTGATTGTTGAGAAATTAATTTAGTATTTTGTCTGGTTGTTTCAATGCTTGGATCGTCTCTCTGGGATGTTTTTCATGTTCTTGCTTGCTTTGGAGAAGTATGAATTCCTTCTTGGGAACTCATTGGAGCTGATTGCATGGCTGGACTGAGCCGAACGACAGCCATTGTGAAAATCTCTAACGCTAAACGCGCGCTTAAGGAACTAATAATTGAGGTTTTAAACTCAATGTCACAAAGGGGCACAGCGGGGTGTCTCAATAGCCACCACTGTCTCATCCTTGTCATCTTGGGTAAGTATTCTACCCTTAATCTCTTCTAGTTCAAAACCTTTGTAACACCCTAGTTTTTACACCTATGATTAATTATTTTATTTAGATGTTTAAGTTTATTATGTTATGTGGTTTAGTTAGTTTGAGTAATTAAATTACTCTCTTCAAATTATTTTATTAGGTGCGTTAGCACTGACTTATTTCAGTGAATGCACGCTTACTAGACAATAATTTATGTTATTGTCACTATTATTATCAGTACAAAAAAATATTTTAAATAATGTGATTAAAAGAAAATCATTTTCATATTCCTATTCTATTTAATTTTAGAGTTAAAAATATTTTGGTTTGACATTTATCGGAGATTAAATTTTGGACTAAGTATTTTCTTAGTTGATCAGTTCAACTATTAATCTTTACTCTAACTTGAATTTCGAAAACATATCTTTATCAATCTTTATTTTTAGATTCTAAAAAGTAAAAACATGTTTATTTTAGGCCTAATATTTATCACTCATTTTGTACCTATCACTAAGTAACTGGTTTAAAAACTCACTTTCTCAGTTTTCTCTCTCTCTTTCTCGACGCTCTCTCCCTCTTTTTCTCTTTTCTTCTCTGCTTCTTCTTCTTTCTTTCTTTCTTTCTTCTTTCTCTTTTCTTCTTCTTCCTTCTCCCCAACTTCATCTTCTACCTCCTTCCTTCCTTCAAGTCGCGCCGCCCTCCTCAGATCGTCGCCGGCCGCCGCTCGAGATGGAAGGACGAAGATCGCGTCCCTGCACGCGGTCCTCGCCACTGTTGTGCTCTTTGGTTGTGAAACCGCCTCTCTCCACCGCGGTAGGTGCTGTCCGCCGCTGCCTCCATGGTGGTTTTCACTATGTGAGTTGTTTTAAGTTTTCTTCTTCCTTTCTATGAAGCTTAGCTTCACTTTATGGGTCATGATTGTTGTAGGGGAGTGTTCCACCGCCATTGCCACCTCGCCGGAGTTGTGCGCCGCCGCCGCCGTACCCATGGCTGTCACTGCGTCCTCTGTCTTCAAGCTTGGGTGAGTCAAAACCCTCTCATCTCTTCTAGATTCAAAACCCCCTAATGGATTTTTGAAACCCTAACCCTTTGATTTCAGATTTTAATCTTGAAATTTAAGGTTGTTTTATGAAATTGGGACTATGAATTTGTGTTTCCCTAAACCAATTTCATTATTCTGAGTTTTCTCCAAATTGTATTTAGGAGCCCTAAACCCCAATTTGATTTATTTGAATTTGGTTATGTTTTTGTGAAATTAATTATGATTTAGTGCAATTAGGACTCTTAATGGATGATTTCCAAAGTTCTTTTTCATGATCTTTTGATCAAAACAAAATTTCCTTAAAGGGTATTGGGAAGCGTGAACTTCAAACATGATTTTCTTTGAAAATAACCTTATTTGGTAATTAGATTAAGTGTTTAGATAAAGTTAGAATGTGTGTTTGATCATGTGAAATTGATTTCTTGATTTCTGGTTGTTGCGCGTTGTTGGATTTGCTCTCTGAGACGTTTGACACGGCTATGCTTGCTTGATGAAGTAGATATGAGCTAACGTGAGCATTAGGATGAGGATCCTTTACTTATCTTCAAAGGTAAGAGGAGTTTACCTAGGGATATTCAATAACTATATGCATGTGTGTGTGTGATTTATCTATATGATTAAACTATTGAGACTGGTTGAGGCATGACATACGTCATATCGCGGCCTATCATACTCGAGGAAGGGAAGTTAAGATCTCCGGAGATTGTGTTAGAGTTGAATATTGAAGTGTCATGCATTCTTTTTATAAAACTGATTGTTCGGGTATGAGACCCTTTGATATAACACTGTTATGTTATGTATATGCATGATTTAAAATGCTTATATGACTATGTGATGTAGGTATCATGTGTATGGTTGTTGTGTGATATATCCATTTGTCGGTATCTCACCCTTACAAACATATCAGGTTTCTTCTAGTTTGCTATTGTATCCTGGGTATTTTAGTACAGATGATGCATAAGAGTCTCCCTAAGTCACTCAGAGACTTAGATCTGGTGGTTTTGATGAAGTACTTAATTGTGGAGTGATCATGTGAGTTTTCTCAGGAATAACTTTTAGAACGATCGGCTTAGGGTTGAGACTTAGATTATTTTTGATAGTATGTATGAGTTTGGCTCAGAGAGCCTTTATTTTAAAATGGAATGTTTATGGCTCGGAGAGCATGTCTTTTGAATAAAAACCTAAGCTATTCTTTTTTTTGGTCTTGTAAAGCTTATTGTTATAACTATTATTTTTATGTATTACTGCCTGGATGTATTTGGTGTAACTGAAATCCTGGAAATGAAAATGTAAGTATTTTAGCAGGTGTTCTTTTTACCTGGGATGTCCGAATTACAGAGAAGACTCTGTCGAAATTTTTGTAAAACTACTAGCTTGTATTTAAGTATATCCTTTAAATTAAATAGGCTTGCCAAGCTATGATAGTAAGTTGGTGTGTCGATAAAGGTTTAGGTGTGGAGTCTTGACAAAAATTTTATACCCAATTTCAGACACTTATGTACTTATATACATTATTTTCCAAAAGCACCAGCAAATTATCTTTCAAATATAAATTTCGCATGTGTTACGAAAGTAATGCCCAGGGGGGGGGGGGGGTGTTACAACCTCAAATCTGATTTTGAAAACCTAGCCCTTTGATTTCAGATTTTAATCTTAAAATTAAATCTTGTTTTATGAAATTGGGACTGTGAATTAATGTTTCCCTTCTTAACAGAGGCGGCAAGTCTTGGAGATTGTTGTCTGGTATGTGTTTCTCTGTTATGTGCAGTAGGGGTTGTCTTCGTTTTCTGTGGTGTTGATCTTTTTCTACAGCCGATTTGCTCACCTCCTGGGAGATAAATCAATCGGTCTAGGAGCCTCCTGGCTCTCTAGCAGTTCTCTTTTATTTATTTTGCATTCACAAACCTTTCAATTGTTTATCCTTTCTGTGGCTGTTGTTCTGAATTAGTGATTTTCTCAATGTTTATCGTTTCAGATTGGTTTGGATGGAATTCGTATGTTAGATCCAAATACCAGTCGAACATTGAGAATATATCCTCTTGAGAACATAACAAGATGTGAAGTAAGTTTGTTAGCTTCCTTATTGACATTTTGACTATTTCTTCAAAATTAATTTTTGTAACTAGTCTCAATATAATATGTTTCTAATTTAATTATACAGAAATTTGATTCATCTACCTTTGCATTCTGGTCTAGGAGCTCGGTGGATGTAGAGCCAGGACGAATCAGATTGCAATCCAATAGTTACACTACTAACACACTTTTGGATACTGTGACTGCTGCTACTATACAGGTATTCTGAGAATTTCATCCTCCTTTTGTGGAAATAGTTTTTGCTGATGAATTAGATTATAAGAATGTAAATTTTATAAATATCTGCTGGGAGATGCTGGGTGTACTTTATGTTATTGGGGGACATGATTTAGTTTTAGTTGCTTGCCTTGTATGAGTTGCAATGTGTAGTGTACATTCAAGGCCATGTTTTTACTCACGATATGTTTTGTACTATTTGAAGATTCATTATCATTGGATAATGTTTGTTATATTCAGTGCAACTTACCTGTTTCAACCTTTTCTCTCTTATTCACCGAATCTTCTGTTCTTTAATCTTTATCAAATTTAAAGATTCCAATATTGATTGTTTGTGTGTCGTTTGTTTTGTGTGTGTGTAGTGGAAATAATGTTGGTTCTTTTGGCTATCCTAATACTCTTGTGCATTGCAGATTTTTTTGTTTAGCCTCAACATTTGACTATCCTTTGAACTAAAGTGTAGTGTATGCTTAGGCCTAGGAATTATGAACGGACATGAGTTAGATAAAGATTCAAACAATTTGAGGGTTTGCTAGCAATAAAGATCCAAACAATTTGAGGGTTTGCTGGAAAAATCTCTTGATAATTTTCATTATTTGTACTTTCTGCTAGTCGCATCAATTTAAATGCCAATAATTAATAAATAGCCTTCTAATTATGCTTTTTGGTCATTAACAATGTTGCGCAGATAAAATATGTCCTAAGCATTTAGCACTTTTTAATTGATAAACAATTAGATTGCACTTTCCAACTATTGGAAGTACCATCGATCTTACTGATCCGTGAGCATGTATATTTGCTCAGACGACTATACTAAACAGTATAGATCACATGGGCTTCTTTCTCGGCTCAGTTCTTTTGGGGTTCTAGAGTACAGTTGAACACATGTGTGCACTTATTTCTGTTTGTTAATTAATTGACTTGCTTGGTTGATGGAAAGGTTCATTCTTTTACTAAATTGTTGGATATAAATCTTTCAGGTGTATCGTGGGGGCATCTCCATTGATGCAGGTCATTCTACTTCTAAAGGAAAAATGTCAGCAAATTTGGAGAGGCTGGATTCTCAGATTCCTCAACTTTTTGGTTCATTACATGACCTTCACAGTTCACAGTGGTTTGATCTTCTGATAGTTTTTAAGTCATGACTTTTGGATTGCATGCAGCAATTGATATTTGATTTTTAGAAGTTGTATGGTACCAAGACTGTATTTTGTAACAATAGTCAAATTCATGATTTTGTGATTGAATGTGAAACTGCAAATGTTAGTGATCGGTGCCATATAATTCGCATAGATAGTGAAACTGTAATGTAAGTGAAGTGATCTGTCAAGGTCGTGATGAGCATCACGGCCTGGCTGTGACAGCTTCTGCCTTGAATGTTGTTTCACTAAATGGTCTGTCACGGCCGTGACAAATTCTGCTTACAAGGGGTCTGGCTCAGTTAACATGTCACGGCCGTGACAGATTCTGACTTTTGATTCTTCCGTGGGAAATCCGTCCCAAATCCGTCCGAAAACAAAAATAAATCCGTCCAAAAAATAACCAACAAAATCACAGCATCTGTCCCAAATCCGTCCGAAAACAAAAATAAATCCGTCCGAAAAATAACCAACAAAATAAATCCGTCCGAAAAATAACCAAAAAAATCACAGCATCCGTCCCAAATCCGTCCGAAAACAAAAATAAATCCGTCCGAAAAATAACCAACAAAATCACAGCATCCGTCCCAAATCCGTCCGAAAACAAAAATAAATCCGTCCGAAAAATAACCAACAAAATCACAGCATCCGTCCCAAATCCGTCCGAAAACAAAAATAAATCTGTCCGAAAATAACCAAAATCCGGATTTCCACGTTGTCCATATTCCGTCCGAAATCCGTCCGTAAATATTTTCGGACGGATTTTATAATTTCCCATGGGGCTTTTTTGGACGGGTGCCATTCTGTCCGAAATCCGTCCAAAATGAATTATCCGTCCGAAATTTGTCCAATTTCCGTTTGAAATCCGTCCGAAAAAGATGGATTTCTAGTAGTGAAAGTAAAGTATTAAAAAACTTCTATGTTTGTTTGGTTTATATTTTATAAAAAAAAGGTAGAAGCTATTATTGAGAAGGTAAACTATTTTTAATAATTTTTGCAAAAGATAAAATAATTTTTAATTTACATAAAAATTATATAACAAAAAATAATTTTCAAGCTTAAAGTAACGGATTCTTAACTAAATTAAAATACTTCAAATGAGATTATTATTTTATGGATCTTACTAACGAGTGTCTTAAGGGCATTGGTTAAGGAACCCACAGAAGGAAAATTTGTATTGAAAAACTAAATGTTACACTTTTTGAAATGTTAAATACATCATTTTCCATAATTTCAAAAAATAAAAAATACATCATTTCTCATACAAAATTTCCATTCTTGATTCCTTAAGCAATACCCCAATTATTAGCATTATATATTTTTTATAATAATTATTAGCATTTTTTTTACTGGGTGGGGAGGGGTCCTGTAACACCATGTGGCGCAACCTGGGGAAGGCGCCACTTCAGCTGACACCTTTAAAGACGCAGTTGCAGATGACGCCTTCCCCAGGATGCGCCATGTGGCGCTGCGGGGACAGGACATTTGACTTTTTTTTAATTTTTTTTAAGGTAGACGCAGTCTGAGTGGTGCCTTTGAAGGCGCCAGTCTGACTGGCGTCTTTGACCGTCAGAGTGAAAAAAAAAGTCATATATCAAAAAGGACCCCAATTAATAAATAGTTTAAAAGGACCTTAAACTTAAATAGTTTCTAAAAGAACGCCAAAATGATAAAAAAAAAAGTCAATCATGTTCTCTTTCTATCACTCTCAGACTCATTCTTCACTTTCTCTCCCTCTTTCTCTTTTTTATTTACATGATCATTTGTTGTGCTTGTGTTCAAACTTCGATGCCTCTAATGTTGGAAAATAATCACGACCCAGTTCTCAAGTCTTCCTCTTTTCTGTTTTGTTCTTCAAGCGAGATTGGAGGAGCATAAGGCGAAGGTCGGCGTGACGACGACGGTGCTGGGAGCAGCGGCAACGGAACAGGGCAGGGTGGGGCAGCGAGACGACTGCGACGGCACTGGAAGGTCACCTGGGTCGGTGGGTGGTACGAAGAAGAAACGTGGGATTTGGTCCATTCTTTTAAAAAAATTGATTTATTTAAATCTAAATAAAATCTGAACCATTGATACAACTTGTGATGCTTGTGAACACCCATTTTTGTCCGTCTTCATTTTATTCTAATTTTTATGTTATTATGTTTCAGGGAAACTAATAATAATAGTGAAGAGAGAAAGAAGAAAAAGGAAAAAAATGAAGAAAGGAGGAGACTCATAACTAATTTGCTATTGGACGGTGAGGTCCAGTCCATTACATTGCATTTGTTGTTGGACGGGAGGTCCCGTCCATTGCATTTGCTGTTGGACGGCGAGGTCGAGTCCGTTACATTGCATTTTTTGTTGGACGGGGAGGTCCCGTCCATTGCATTTGCTGTTGGACGGTGAGGTCCGGTCCATTGAATTGCATTTGTTGTTGGAGGGGAGGTCCCGTCCATTGCATTTGTTGTCGGACGGTGAGGTCCAGTCCATTACATTGCATTTGCTGTTGGACGGCGATGTCTAGTCCATTGTTTTGCATTTGCTATTGGACGGTGAGGTCCATTCCATTACAATGCATTTTCTGTTGGACTGGGAGGTCCCGCCCATTGCATTTGCTGTTGGACTGGAGGTCCCGTCCATTGCATTTGTTGTGGGATGGCGAGGTCCAGTCCATTGCATTGCATTTGTTGTTGGATGAGGAGGTCCCGTCCATTGCATTTGCTGTTGGACGGCGAGGTCCAGTCCATTGCATTGCATTTGCTATCGGACGGGGAGGTCCCATCCATTTCATTGCATATTTAATTTTCTGTTGGACGAGGAGGTTCCGTCCATTGCATATCTAATTTTCTGTTGGACGAGGAGGTTTCGTCCATTGCATGTTTAGACTTCTATTGGACGAGGAGGTCCGTCCAATGCATATCTAATTTTTCATATCTAATTTTCTGTTGGACGAAGAGGTTCCGTCCACTGCAATTTTATTTTCAGGTTGGTGTCTAAAGAATAAAGAAAGAAGAAGAAGAAGATAATGAAGAAAGGACGAATAAAATAAGGAGAAAAGGACAATCAGCGTAAAGAGGAAAGGAGATGGAGTTACTTCTCCTAACCTTAAAAAACCCTATTTTACATATCAAACAAGACCTTTTTTCCTCCTCCCACTCTTCAACCGCCTCTGCTCCTCCTCTACCCGTTGGTTCTTCTTCTTCCTCATCTCCTCCCTCATTTTAACCTAGCATCCCCACTCCTAATCCTAAAAAACCCATCTTACGTATCAGACAAAACCCCCACCTTCTTCTCTCTTCAAACACGCAACCTTCACATCAAATCACCTCCTTTCCGCAGCTCGCACCACTCTCATCTAGACACACGCTATTTCTACTCAGAACCACCCAAGCCCCGGATTTCGTGAAGACTAACCTTGAAGCCGCTGGGTAAGAAGAAGCATGAAGCCCTCTCCTCCATCTATAAAAAGGGAGAAGAAATCAAAGGAGGAGGACAGAGGGGGAGAGAATTTTTATCTGATATTTTCTTTGTGAAGAAAAGAGATTAGGGATTTGAGTTTTTTTCTGTCATTAGAGTGGTTCCAAATTTTCAGAAGAAGGGAGAGTTAAAAGAGTCAGTGAAATTGAAATGTAAGGGTTTTGATCTTGAAATCTTACCACTGGGAGAAAACAAAATCATTGTTATTCTGCTCTCATTTGGTAATCCTTGTTCTCTTTGTTGATATTATTCATAAGTTTCTCTTGACATTCTTATTTTTGTGTCTCTGTTTACTGAATAAGTTAGTAAAACGTTTCATTTCTACGTTTCATTTCTGTTCTATTTCCAAGAGGTAAAATTATTTATTTTACAGATTGGAAGATAGCAAGTCTATTGGAGCTCCGACCTAAATAGCTAGAGAAAGCGGAAAAAGGAACCACCAAAGGATTGAAGAGGCGATTTTTGGAAGTGTATCTCAACAAGCTGGCCCAGCAACAACAATGGGTTACTTTCAGCAAAGTACTAGCCCTCATGATATATGGGTTGGTGCTTTTTCCTTTTGTACCAGATCTGATTGATCAGTCAGCCATGGATGTTTTCTATAGGATTGAAGAACATGGTGTGAACCCGGTCCCTGCTATCATAGCTGAAACTTTCCTCTCCCTACAGGTTTGTCATCATAATCAACAAGGGAAACTGCGATGTTGCACATCAATATTGTATGTTTGGATCATGGCTCACTTGTACACTCGCGATAAAATTGATAGAACAAATGACCCGCTGAAAGGATTCGCTCGCATGCAACTAAAGCTATGTAAGCTATATGAATGGAAACAAGAGGTTGATCAGATCGACCCGTGGTCATTTAGTTGGATGTGTCCATGGTACAATGGAGATTCAGTTGTGTTCAGCTGTGGAAGTTATTCAAATATTCCATTGATGGGTCCCAGAGGTTGTGTATCATATTCACCGGCTATGGTGATGCGTCAGCTCAAGTGGACACAGGATGAACCCCCTGAAGAGCTGCTCGGTGGGGTATTCTTCCTATACCAAGAAAGTGAAAGCATCAAGAGTCAAATAATAGCATTAAGGTCAGCATGGAATGATGTTCACATGAAAGGACCTGAGGAATTAGGGAGGTGAATCATAGCTCACACAAAAAGATATGAAGTATGGAGAGAGGCAAGAAGAGGTTCCCCCCAAGACCTGCATCCCCTGTCCGTAGTGAAAATAATCCTCTTACTGAAGATCAGATGTTGAAAGAAATCAAAATTTTAAAAGCTCAGATGAGGGTTTTAGATGAGAAGAACCAAGCTGCCGAAATAACTATTGTCATGCTCCGAAGCCAAGCACAGAAGCTAAGTTTATAGATTGAGCATTTGAAAGACGAATGCGCCGATGCCCACGAAGCCCCGAGTCGTGCAAAAAGGGCAAGAAAAGACAAAGAAGCAGAAATTCTAGAGCTGCTGGCAAAGATAGAATATCAAGAGAAGATGCTTGTCAAACTTCAAAGGAAGAAAAAAGAGCTCGAGACAAATGTAGGGGTTCATGTTGAAACAATACATATACTAGAAAAGAGAATTGAATCCCTGCAAGAGTCCTTGGCCCAAACAGAACTGTACTCTGATCGAGGATGGAACGAAGCAGCCAAGTATCGCGAGCTACTAGCGGAAGCCAACATGAGAGAAAATTGGCTCAGAACCAAAATAAAAGACTCTGAAAGAGTTAAAGCTCAACGTCACGCAGAATGGGCAAAGGGATGGAAATTGGTAGTGAATGATGTAATAAATGAAAAGGAAACATGGAAAAGAAAATACGAGGACATGATAGATAAGCTCCAATATCACACTTCCCAGTTGGTGGGGCGATTTGAAGAGGCATCCATCCACATTCGTATGAACCATTTCCTTCAGATACCACCAAAGGTGACCGAGTTCTTCAATCATTTTGGGAAACTTGCCAAAGGGTTCAGGAAAAAGAAGATGAGACTCTTAACATAGTACTTTGTAGACCTCAGAGAAAGATGGAAACTATCAATGTACTTATTTTATTTTGATCAAAGACTCATGATTTGTACCGAAATATTTATAAAGGAATGGAAGTTTTCATCAATGTCTGTCGAGCATTTTCTAGATGATATATATCGAGGAGTGCATTCTCCCTTAGATACGTCATCAACTATATTTTTACCCTAAAAATGACGTGTTTTTTACTTAAAAATAAGGACGTTGCTAGTACGGGTGTGGTCTATCGAGGAGTGGATTCTCCCATGGACTTGACACCAACTGCATTCAAACTTGAGGGAACCATACCACTAGATTTGATTGCAGGATGAGTTTTCTTGCTATAGGTGTATACGACAGTCTTCCTAAGAGTACTGATCAGCCGCTGGCTCATCTAGTTTTATAGCTAGTATGACCGTGGTTTTGTGCTAATTTTATATCATTTTCACCCAAATTAGACTTGATTGTCTTTAAGCAACATTTTGAGTCTCTAAAGTAGTTTTATGTTAATTTAGTTGATTTAGAGTCAAATAAAGCATTTACTGCTATTTTCTGTTTTCAGGTTAATAAAAAGAAATAAATCTGGAGCTTTCGCCCCGCGAGAAGGCATTCGCCTCGCGAACCTGAAGGTGACTGTGCCAGAAAATTTGCAATCCTTTCTGTGTCGCCCCGCGAATACATGTCTCGCCTCGCGAGAATGAAGACCAGAAGCCATGACTTTTCCATTCCTCGCCACGCGAGCCGTACTTCGCCTCGCGAGAAGACCAAACGCTTCAAGATTCGCCTCGCGAGACAGTGTTCGCCTCGCGAGTCCGCGGATTCCAGAAGCTGTATATAAGTCTGTTTTAGGCAGAACTGAGAAGTCAGTTAGTCAGAGAGGAGTGAGTAGTTGTAGTTTCAATAGTTTATTTCCTTTTCTTTTCTTTTGTGTTTATTTCTGTAATGGAGAGCTAGTCTCCTAGATTAGTCTACTGTAATTGATTTCCATCACACTTGAGGTTATGTAATTCCTGTTTTGTTTGCTTTTCTCTTTTCAATACTATGCTATATATTTTTGTTTGCTTAATTCAGGAGTTTATAGTGTTGTATTGATTTATTTCGGTGATGTTATGTTCCTATATCAAATCGTGTTTGCTTAATTCGCGTGTGTTCATTCATGTTCGCTTAGTTCATGAGGGCTTAACCCCGTTTGCTTAATTCGGGAATAGGAACATATATCTGTAGTAGTGGTTTCGCTTGTAAATTGTTGCTACAACCGGGAGGGGATTAGAATCTGCTTAGGGCTTGGAACTTGCATGAACCGGTGATAGTTGGGAAATCGAGAACAGTAGATTAATCGTTTTTAGCTATTTGATAATCTTTTCCACTGCTCTGTTATTGCTTTGTTTTCTTAATTGAATTTCAAACCAAACCCCCCCAAAACTGATTTTTGTGATAAATAACACTTCAAGAGTCCTTGTGAGACGACATCAGAGTTGTCGCCCTAAACTGCATTTTTATAACCCGCTCGTTCTTTTTGGCGCGTGCGCGACAACGCGACCAAAAATTGGCACTGTTGCCCGGGACTCTTGTTGTTATTAGCAGAAAATAATTTAAAACAAAAAAACAAAAAAAACAAAACAAACATTTTGCTGAATTTGTCTGGTTATGAATTTTAGTACTGCCATGGATAATTACATGTATGGGTATTTGCCTAATGTTGATTATAAGCCACCACCATGCTTGTATTATCCTGATTTTAGTAAACCACCACCATGCATAAATTATCCTAATTTTGTTGGAGGTTATGAGTTTAGCAGTGGTTTTGACATGATTGGAGTGAATGAAGAGCAACCTTTTTCTCATAGCCAACATGGAGGAGAACGCAGCAACTTGGATGAGATTGCCTCTTTGGTGCATCAAATGGCAATAAGCCAGCAATATCAGCCTGACCCTACACTAGCCCAGCTCAGTCTGGAAGAAATGGTGCAATGGATGGCAGAGAACAATCAACGGATGGCAGAACAAAATCTTGAATTCCAACAGAAGTTAGCCATTCAAATTGATCACATTGTCTCCACCTCGGCTACACTGCAAACTCCACATTCCCTTGAGGAACATACAGATTCACGGATAGCTGTTCTTGACAATACTTCCTCTGAGGATAATTTTGATAATACTTCTGTTGATGAACTGTGTGTTGAAACTCCAGATATTCACTCTTCCCCTGATTCTCTCTATTATACTGCATGTGCTGATTGTAATGAATTTGAATCGTGTGTAGCATGTTTTGAAAGGTATTAGGAGCAAAACATCCATATGGAACAGGAGACATATGAGGATGAGGGCCATGTTCAGCCAGGAAACATAGAAATTGAGGATCAGGAGGACATCTGCTTCACCATGCCTGAGGATAATGAAGAACCTTTGGAAGTAGATGATTCAACTAATTCATATGCATGTGTTGAAAGCGATGGGATGGATGAACTTTGTGCTGAATTTCCAGACATTCAGAATTGTACTGATTCAGTTTATTGTACCATATGTACTGACTCTACTAACACTAACCTTTGTGTGGTGTGTGCTGAGATTTCTGCAGGTTTAGCAGGTGATAGATTTGTCAGTGCAGTGAATGAAGATGATGCAGAAGTTGAAGCGACATCAGTAACACTCTCTACCTGTTTGCCACTTCCCCCTGTGGAACAACCAGTGATGGAGTTCAAGCTGCTGGATTTTGCACCATGGCCAGTCCAAGAGGTTGAACCCCGCTTCTATTGGGAGGATTTTATTGACAAGGTCGAGAAAGAGGTCATCTGTGACCTGAGAGGGAGTGAGAAGTCCGCCGCACTTGGCGGAGGTACCATGATTATCAGGCGCCCGCTCTCATACTTATGCTGTAGGCCATGGGATCCGGGAGGATCATACTGTACTTTGAGCATTCCGTGGCCACTGTATCACAGACAGTGGGATCCTGGTGGAACCGCCCCCATGAGTTTTCTCTAAACCTTTTCTTTTTAATTATCGTTGTTTATTTTTGTTTTGTTTTCTTTTAGCTCCTGAATAATTTGAGAAGATCAGGAGTATGTGTGTCGAGTCTTGTGTTGGCAAGTTTGCTGGGTTTGATTGAATTTTGCATAGATGGATTGCATGTTATGTGTTGACTGTTTTCCCCCTAGGTTTTGAAAATTTGAAAATTGATCCCCATGTGATTGAAAACTGAACTTTGAGATTTTATTGTGATTGCATGATTTATGATAAGTTTGGGGGTGAAGGGGAGCACACACTAGGGATAGAATCTCGGTCAAACAATTTGCAAAAATGTCCAGGTGAGGATTGGAGCCTCCAACATGTTTTGACTGTGTGAATCACTTTCAAGTTGCACTTTCCCGAATTTACTTGAATCTCTTCTTGGTTTGCATGTTTATGTGTTTGCTTCAAATGATTTAGGCATTTTCTTTGTAAATAGCTACTTGGCCTAAAATAACCTTTCCTAATGCATGTTCCTTAGTTAGCCCCTTTGAGCCTAATTAGCTTGTTAATTCTTGATGACATTATGTTATGAGCCTAAAATCTGAAAAACCATGTTAACCCAATCTTAGGATTAGGAGAGCATGGATCCTTAGCAAGAGAATGGTTGTAAGAAACTAAGTTTGGGGTGGCTACAAGGATGTGACATGTCATTCTGGGATTGAGAAAAAGAAAAAAATATAATAAAAAGGTTGAAAAAAAAGGGAAAGAAAAGAAAAGCAAAAAAAAAAAAAAAAAAAAAGAAAAGAAAAGAAAAAAAGAAAAGTGTAAAAATGTTAAAAATAAAAGAATTAGAAAAAAAGAGGCTATAGTCACCCAAGGCATAAAGAAAAAATGAGAAAAGGAACTTGAGTGGAATTTCAATGTTTTGAAGTGTTTCATGCTCTCTTAGTTCCTAGGGACTTCAGCCTAGTACCTTTGTATATCCTACCCTTAGCCAGGCCCCATAAAAGACCTTTTGATGTTGCATGCATGTTTTCTGTGGGAACTATTTTGAGATGAAAATCAAATTCATGGGAAGTGTTCTTGAAAAGTGAAATTGAGTGAAATGTTGTTAGCCTAGAAAAAAAAAATTTAGCGATTGAGTGAAACACAAATTTCCCTTGTGAGGAAGGCATTTGTTTGAATTTGGTGATATCTCTCTTGTGTGTAACCTAGATCCCCTGCTTAGATTAACGATTGTTTGAATGATGAAATTCTCAATTGTTTAGAGTAAATGATTGTGGGGATTACTTTGTTTGAAAAGGGGGAATCATTGAGGAAAAATTATTTTGATGATTTGCAGAAATTTGTGCGAATTTGATCGAATCCTTAAGCTTGCCATGTTTCGCCATGTCTTTAGTCTTTTTAAGTTTTTAAGTTTTAGTTTGCTTGGGGACAAGCAAAGTTTAAGTTTGGGGTATTTTGATCAGCCGCTAGCTCATCTAGTTTTATAGCTAGTATGACCGTGGTTTTGTGCTAATTTTATATCATTTTCGCCCAAATTAGACTTGATTGTCTTTAAGCAACATTTTGAGTCTCTAAAGTAGTTTTATGTTAATTTAGTTGATTTAGAGTCAAATAAAGCATTTACTGCTATTTTCTGTTTTCAGGTTAATAAAAAGAAATAAATCTGGAGCTTTCGCCCTGCGAGAAGGCATTCGCCTCGCGAACCTGAAGGTGACTGTGCCAGAAAATTTGCAATCCTTTCTGTGTCGTCCCGCGAATACATGTCTCGCCTCGCGAGAATGAAGACCAGAAGCCATGACTTTTCCATTCCTCGCCACGCGAGCCGTACTTTGCCTCGCGAGAAGACCAAACGCTGCAAGATTCGCCTCGCGAGACAATGTTCGCCTCGCGAGTCCGTGGATTCCAGAAGCTGTATATAAGTCTGTTTTAGGCAGAACTGAGAAGTCAGTTAGTCAGAGAGGAGTGAGTAGTTGTAGTTTCAATAGTTTATTTCCTTTTCTTTTCTTTTGTGTTTATTTCTGGAATGGAGAGCTAGTCTTCTAGATTAGTCTACTGTAATTGATTTCCATCACACTTGAGGTTATGTAATTCCTGTTTTGTTTGTTTTTCTCTTTTCAATACTATGCTATATATTTTTGTTTGCTTAATTCAGGAGTTTATAGTGTTGTATTGATTTATTTCGGTGATGTTATGTTCCTATATCAAATCGCGTTTGCTTAATTCGCGTGTGTTCATTCATGTTCGCTTAGTTCATGAGGGCTTAACCCCGTTTGCTTAATTCGAGAATAGGAACATATATCTGTAGTAGTGGTTTCGCTTGTAAATTGTTGCTACAACCGGGAGGGGATTAGAATCTGCTTAGGGCTTGGAACTTGCATGAACCGATGATAGTTGGGAAATCGAGAACAGTAGATTAATCGTTTTTAGCTATTTGATAATCTTTTCCACTGCTCTGTTATTGCTTTGTTTTCTTAATTAAATTTCAAACCAAACCCCCCCAAAACTGATTTTTGTGATAAATAACACTTCAAGAGTCCTTGTGAGACGACATCCGAGTTGTCGCCCTAAACTGCATTTTTATAACCCGCTCATTCTTTTTGGCGCGTGCGCGACAGCGCAACCAGTACTCTCGCGATTGAACAAAGGATGTTAACTTGCACATGCATACACACACACACAAAAATTAGGGTTTACTAATGATATTCTTGGATGCTTTACAGAGTCACATACTTCTGAGAAGCAGGGAACCATTGCGCGACCTAGGAAAGGTAACACCAATCAAACCCAAGTTCACAAAACCAAATCTCGGACCAGGATGGCTGCCAATGCGTTTGAGGATGGAAGAAACTTAAGCTCTGAGATAGATGAAGTGAGGGGAAGAATAACTGAAATGACTGAAACCCAAGCAAGATTAGAAGCCATACTGCAGGATATGAGGGAATCTCTCACATTGCTTAGTGCGAGCAGAGATACAATTGAACCTGGTAGGCAACAGATTTCTTCCGTGGTAACAGCATCGATGTTTTCAAGCATTAGCGCGGGTCTCATTCAGGGAATATATGGCCCCGACCAGACACATCACACGGTACCAATAACACATCCCATTGGAGAAGGATATCCCCCTTTTGAAAATGCCTATCATGAAGTCCCGGGCTATACCGCACCGACATGGGAGCAACCACATGTATCTACTCATAATCAGTCGGTGGGAGTTCTGGCTGGTAAGGATAAGATGAGAGATGAATGGATGGAGAAAATGGAAGAACGGATAAAAGCAATAAAAGGTCCAAGTACCTACGGCCCTCTCCAGATAGAAGAACTCTGTCCCGCCACAGATGTCGTGATCCCCAAGGACTTCAAGATTCCTGATTTCTCCAAATATGTTGGATGTGGGAACCCACGATTTCACCTCATTAGTTATGCCACCAAGATGGCAATTTGGTCCAAGGATGACAAGTTCCTTATCAGCTTTTTCCACGAAAGTTTGACTGGCTTCGCCTTAGAATGTTACCTCCAATTGGACCATTTCAAGATCTCGCGATGGACGGAATTGACCGACTTATTCATGGACTAGTACAAATTCAACCTGGATGCATCTCTGAGTCGTGAGCAGTTGACTACAATGCAGAAAAGAAGTGATGAGCCCTTCAATGCATCTCTGAGTCGAGAACAGTTGACTACAATATGCATAAGTCCAGCCCCAGTTGACTTTATCTGAAATGTGCTCATACTTTTTAGGAACCCTTGGAGCACCTTTTATAGGGGCCATGGCTGGGGCAGCCTATAAAGATTTCTCCGACTTGATCGCCGCCGGTGAAAGGATTGAATTTTTGGCAAGAGCTGAAAAGCTCCCCATGAATGATGGTGAAGGAAATGCATCCTGGAAAGGATTTCAACCAAAGAAGAAGGAAGTTGAGGCAAATTATGTACAACGCCAACAGAACTTTAATCCTCAATACCAACCACCATATAACCCTAATCCACATATTCCAAACCAGACAAAAAACCCACTTTACCCGTTATAATCATCATCACAAACCAACACTTACCCACAAAACCAAATCAGCAATATTCCTACCCCTCAACCATATGGCCTTGCCCGCCCATCATACACCCGTTACCTGTTGGTACCCCCACAAAACCGCCCAAACTATCCTCTGCCTCGCCCAAATTTCCAAAACCAAGGACGTTTCCAAAGTCCAAATCTGCCACCCTTCCCGAGATTGTCCATCTCTAATGCGGATTTATTCCAACAATTGTTTGACCGCCACTTAATTGCGGGGAACCCTGTACGTCCCCTAGAACCACCATTTCCTGCTTGGTACAATCCAAATCAGACTTGCAAGTATCACATGGATGTCACCTGACATTCCATTGAGGATTGCGAAGCTTTTAAAACGACAGTGAGAAAGTTGATTGCTTGTGGGAAGCTAGGGTTTGAAGAAGAGATCGGCCTTATATTGTTAAAAATCCAATCCCAAACCACAATGATGGAAATCGGGTGAACAATTTGGAGGTAAGAGGGTCCCCAATCAAGAAGGTCCTGGAACTATGAGTGTCAATGCCGAAGATCTTCGAAGAACTAAAGAAGGTGGGATACCACGTTGTTGCACCAATAAGAATTCCAAGAGAAGAAAGGGGGTATGCCGAAGATCTAAGGTGTGACTATCATCATGGGCAAGAAGGGCACAACGTTGAAACTTGTTGGGATTTCAAAGTCCGGGTCCTGGGATTACTCATCTTGGGGGTAATTCAAGCTAGACGGGGTGCTGCCAAGGAAATCAATGTAGTTAAAAAATTTGTACTCCGAATACCACCTAAGAACAAAGCTTCAGCCCTAACCCCGGAAAGAGTCATTGTAAGGGTGAAGAAGCCAACTCATTTTGCTTATGTTGATACATATGCTGTATGACCGCGCTGTCGCCACGCGCCAAAAGAACGAGCGATTATAAAATAATGCAGTATAGTGCGACAACTCGGATCGTCTCTCAAGGACTCTTTAGTTGTTGTTATTATTAACAGAAAATTAGTAAAAGTTAGAAATGGGGGTTTTGGATTGAAAACTAAATTAAGAAAACAAAACACTAAAAACAAAGCAGTTAAAGAGAATAGCAAATAGACAAAAGCGATTAACCTACTGTTCTTAGTTTCCCACTATCATTGGTTCATGCAAATCCTAAGCAGATACTAATCCCCTCCCGGTTGTAGCAACAATTAACAAACGGAAACCGTTACTACAGATGTATGTTCCTATTCCCGAAATAACAAACGGGGTTAAGCTCTCATGAACAAACGAACATGAATGAACACACGCGAAATAACAAACGCGATTATATATAGGAACATAGCATCACCGAAATGAAACAATACAACACTATATATTCCTGAAATAACAAACAGAAACATACAGCATGGTATTGAAAAGAGAAAAGCAAATGATCATGAAATACAGAACCTCAAATGTTAACAGAAACCAATTACAGTAGATTAATCTAGGAGACTAGTTCTCCATAACAAAAGAAAACAATAAACTAAGAAAAACAAAAGCTAACAAGTTCAGAAACTAGCCAAAACTGGCTAATTCTGACTCTCTTTCGTTTCTGCCTAAGACTGCTTATATACACGTTTCTGGAGTCAGAGTACTCGCGAGGCGAAGCACTGCTCGCGAGGCGAATTACATGAAAGGTCTGCAACTCTTTGTCTTCTCGCGAGGCGAGCACATCCTTCGCGAGGCGAACTATTCAGCTTCCAACTGTTACGCCCGTGGCATTCAACACGCCCAAACCGTGATGGCTTCTGATCTTCCAAGACTCGCGAGGCGAAGGAATGCTCGCGAGGCGAACGCTTCAACTTCAGAATTGCCACGGCTGTGATCTTCAACACGGGCAAGCCGTGATCGTCTCTGACTTTTTCATGGTTGCAATACTCGCGGGGCGAGTGGCTCCAGATTTATTACTTTTTATTAACCTGAAAATAGAAAATAAAAGTAAATAATTATTCAACTCTAAAACAACTAAATTAACTTAAAAACAATTTACAGACTCAAAATACTACTTAAGGACAATCAAGTCTAATTTGGGTAAAAATGGTATAAAATAAGCACAAAGCCAAGGTCTTGACTAGTTATAAAACCAGTCAAACAGAGGCTCATCAAAATACCCCAAACTTAAACTTTGCTTGTCCCCAAGCAAACTACACTCAAAAACTTAAAAAGACTCAAGACCTGGCAAGCTTAAGAATTCAATCAATTTTCACACAGATTTCAAGCAATTTTTCAAAAGAATTCTTTTTTTTCAATGTTCCCCCTTACAAGCAAAACAATCTCCACATTCATTTATTCTAAACAGTTGAGAAATTAATCATTCAGACAATCAGAAATCTAAGCAGGGGATCCAAGTCACACACAAAAGAGAGATCACCAAAATCAAACAACTGCCTTCCTCACAAGGGAAATTTGTGTTCACTCAACGCTCAGTTTTTGTCAGGCTATCAACAATTCACTCATTTCACTTTTCAGAAGCACTTCCCATAAATTTGATTTTCATCTCCAAATGATTCCCACAGAAAATATGCATGCAACATCAAAAGGTCTTTTATGGGTTGTAATGGGGCCTGGCTAAGGGTAGGATATACAAAGGAACTAGGCTGAAGACCCTAGGAACTAAGAGAGCATGAACATTATTTACACCTTGAATTTAACTCAAGTTCCTTTTCCATTTTCTTTTATGCCTTGGGTGACTACAACCTTTTTATTTCTTTTTGCCATTTTTGCACTTTTATTATTTTTTTTTCATTTTTTTTTCTCTTTTTTTTTTCAACTTTTTTTTTATTTATTATTTTTTTTTTACATTTTTCTTTTTTTTTCTTTTTTTCTTTTTCCTAATCCCAAACAACACATTGCACCTTGCAGCCACCCCAAACTTTAGTTTCTTGCACCCATTCTAAGATTACATGCTCTCCTAATCCTAAGATCGGGTTAACATGGTTTTCCAGATTTTTGGGCTTATAACATTAGGTTATCAAGAATTAAAGGCTAATAGGCTCAATGGGGCTAACTAGGGAACATGCATTAGGAATTGGTTATTTTAGGCCAAGTAGCTATTTACAAAGAAAATGCCTAAATCATTTGCTACACACATATAATCATGCAAACCAAAAAGAGATTCAATCAAATCCAGGGAAGTGCAACTTAAAAAGTGATTTTCACACAGTTTAAAACATGTTGGAGGCTCAAAAACCTCACCTGGACATTGTTTTGCAAATTATTTGACAGAGATTCTATCCCTAGTGTGTGCTTCCTATCACCCCAAACTTATCATAAATCATGCCATCATAATAAAATCTCAAAGTTCAGTTTCAATCATATGGGGATCATTTTTTTCAAAAATTTCATATCCTAGGGGGAAAACAGTCAACACTATCATGCAATCAATCTAAGCAAATTCAACCAAATCCAATAAACTTGCCAACACTAGACTCAAACAACTCCTGAGCTTCTCAAATTATTCAGGAGCATTATTGACAATAAAATAAAATTAAAATAAGGAAAAGAAAATTAAAAAGAAGAAAGTTAAAGAAAAACTCATTGAAGGGCGGTTCCACCAGGATCCCACTGCCTGTAGCATAAGTCCCACGTGGTAGCCAAAGGACTGAAATTTGTTCCATGGTCTCCTAGCTTGTAGCTTTGATGCGGAGGTGAGCACTTGACAATTATAATAACCTCGCCGAGTGCGGCAGACTTCTCACTCCCCTTCGGGTCACAGATGACCTCCTTCTCAAAAAAGTCTCCCCAATAGAAGTGGGGCTCAACCTCTTGGATTGGCCATGGTGCAAGATCCAAGGGCTTAAACTCCATAACTGGTTCCTCAGGGGGAAGTGGTAAACAGTTAGAGAATGTTACTGGTGTTGCTTCAACTTCTGCAATGTCTTCATCCACTGCACTAACAAAATTTTCACCTGCTATACACGCAGAAATTTCAGCACACACCAAACAAAGGTTAGAGTTAGTACATATATTACAAGAAAATGAATCAGAAAAATCTACAATGTCTGGAAATTCTG
The DNA here is from genome assembly GCA_030762895.1 of Sophora flavescens. Lineage (NCBI taxonomy): Eukaryota > Viridiplantae > Streptophyta > Magnoliopsida > Fabales > Fabaceae > Sophora > Sophora flavescens. Next base: position 13,825,614 of record CM061064.1, on the reverse strand, counting down.
CAATTAGTTCATCATCCACCCCTCTACTCTCAACACGTGCATCTAAGACCAAAGAGTCTTCTTTATCCTCAAGCACGGTGGAGCAAATGTTCTCTTGATCCTCCTGATCCATATGGATGCTTTGCTTAACATACCTTTCAAAATAGCAATCTACACACAAAGCATTGCCATCACAATAACAATCATCAGGGGATTCAACACACAATTCAGTAACAGAAGTATCAGTATCAGACTCATCCTCAGAGGTATTTTCAAGAATAAATTGTGCCTCTGTAGGTTCTTCAATGGGCTGTGGAGCTAGCATTGCAGCTGAGTTGGAGGTAACTGGATCAATTAGAGCCCACAAATTCTGAGATTCAGCTTGGCTCCTCTGGTACTCAGCCTCCATCTTCTGTTGAAATTCCTCTATCATCCGTTGAGTTTGCTCGGCCATCCGTTGATTGTTCTCTTCCATTTGTTGTAGCATTGAAGCAATTTTATCCAAGGTGCTCTGTGAAGGTTCGGAAGGTGCAGAGGTGGTCACTTGGCTAGGATAGTATGGTGGTGGCTCATTAAAACTAGGATAATACATGCAAGGTGGTTCATAATAAACATTAGGAAAATATCCATACATGTAATTATCCATGGCAATCAAACAACCAGACAAGCAGACAAAACTAACTAGAAAAGAGAATTTTTTTTTTTAAATGTAACTTTCTGCTAATAACAACAAACAAGAGTCCCCGGCAACGGCGCCAATTTTTGACCGCGCTGTCGCCACGCGCCAAAAGAACGAGCGATTATAAAATAATGCAGTATAGTGCGACAAATCGGATCGTCTCTCAAGGACTCTTTAGTTGTTGTTATTATTAACAGAAAATTAGTAAAAGTTAGAAATGGGGGTTTTGGATTGAAAACTAAATTAAGAAAACAAAACACTAAAAACAAAGCAGTTAAAGAGAATAGCAAATAGACAAAAGCGATTAACCTCATCGTTCTCGCTTTCCCACTATCATTGGTTCATGCAAATCCTAAGCAGATACTAATCCCCTCCCGGTTGTAGCAACAATTAACAAACGGAAACCGTTACTACAGATGTATGTTCCTATTCCCGAAATAACAAACGGGGTTAAGCTCTCATGAACAAACGAACATGAATGAACACACGCGAAATAACAAACGCGATTATATATAGGAACATAGCATCACCGAAATGAAACAATACAACACTATATATTCCTGAAATAACAAACAGAAACATACAGCATGGTATTGAAAAGAGAAAAGCAAATGATCATGAAATACAGAACCTCAAATGTTAACAGAAACCAATTACAGTAGATTAATCTAGGAGACTAGTTCTCCATAACAAAAGAAAACAATAAACTAAGAAAAACAAAAGCTAACAAGTTCAGAAACTAGCCAAAACTGGCTAATTCTGACTCTCTTTCGTTTCTGCCTAAGACTGCTTATATACACGTTTCTGGAGTCAGAGTACTCGCGAGGCGAAGCACTGCTCGCGAGGCGAATTACATGAAAGGTCTGCAACTCTTTGTCTTCTCGTGAGGCGAGCACATCCTTCGCGAGGCGAACTATTCAGCTTCCAACTGTTACGCCCGTGGCATTCAACACGCCCAAACCGTGATGGCTTCTGATCTTCCAAGACTCGCGAGGCGAAGGAATGCTCGCGAGGCGAACGCTTCAACTTCAGAATTGCCACGGCTGTGATCTTCAACACGGGCAAGCCGTGATCGTCTCTGACTTTTTCATGGTTGCAATACTCGCGGGGCGAGAGATTATTCGCGGGGCGAGTGGCTCCAGATTTATTACTTTTTATTAACCTGAAAATAGAAAATAAAAGTAAATAATTATTCAACTCTAAAACAACTAAATTAACTTAAAAACAATTTACAGACTCAAAATACTACTTAAGGACAATCAAGTCTAATTTGGGTAAAAATGGTATAAAATAAGCACAAAGCCAAGGTCTTGACTAGTTATAAAACCAGTCAAACAGAGGCTCATCACTGTACCATGGAATTATGAACAGAAGGTTGAACTAGCTGGGGCTGAGGGAGAGACCTCGAAGGCCCAAGTTACTAATATTGTGAGAATTGGAGGCATTACAAGGAGCGGGCGATGCTACAGCCTTGTCGAAGAAGAAGTAATGAAGGAATCCAAAGAAAAGGAGACCATGGATGAAGGAAAGGGAAAAGAAGAGGAAGAGTTTCTGAAGATCATGAAGCAAACTGAATATGATGTGGTAGAACAGTTAGAGAAAACTCCGTCGAGGATATCTCTTTTATCGCTTATCTTGACATCAGAGTCGTATCGTAAGGCATTATTGAAGGTGTTGAATGAAGCGTATGTCAAGCCTGATGTCACTCCGGAGAATGTGGTAAATATGGTGGACCCAATAAGACGTGTCAACATGATTACTTTCTCAAAAGATGAAGTGGCTTCGAAATCCTGCAGTAGCTCCAAAGCTTTACACATTACCCTAAAGTGTAAAGGGTTTGTGATTGCAAAGGTGCTTGTAGATGGTGGTTCGGCATTGAATGTGATTCCAATGTCCACTCTCGAGCAACTAAACATAAGCATGGCGGATTTGACACCACAAGAAATGATTGTACGAGCCTTTGATGGGACAGCAAGACGAATCTTAGGGGAGATAACTCTGTCCCTTGAAATAGGGCCTAGTTGTTTTTCTGTCCTCTTTCAGGTCATGGAGATCCAACCAGCTTATACTATGCTTCTGGGAAGACCTTGGATTCATGAAGCAGGAGTGGTTCCATCGACTTTGCATTAGTGTTTGAAGTACATTCAAGATGGGTCCGTGATTACTGTCCATGGTGAAGAGGAAATCATACTGACAAAGCCCGTCACAATACCTTATGTAGAAAGCACAGAGCAAATGGAAGATGATTCACTGCGTAGTTTTGAGGTATTGAAGCCAGAGAACAAGAAAAGGGAGCCTCCAATGAAGAATGTGAATGAAGTGGCAATCCGCATCATGGAAAAGAATGGGTATCAAAGAGGAAAAGGCCTAGGGCCTAAGCTTCAAGGGATCTCTCAACCAATTGAAGCAGCTATGAGAGAAGGAAGGCATGGATTAGGGTATCATCCCTACTTAGCAGAAAAGATGAAATTCATGACCCTCGAGGACAAGAAAGAAGAAGATGATGATAGAAAGTATCTTCCCTTTTTGACAGAGACTTTCCCAGCAGCTGCTGAAGTTATCAGTACTGAAAAGTCATTTTCCCCTCACTTCACTATCAGCACACTTGAAGAGGAGCTGGACGAGAACCATGTCATCTATCTCCCTGCTAGCGATGAAGTTCTCAATAATTGGCGATCTGAACCGTTTGTTGATGTTATTTCCATGAAGTAATTATCTTATTGTACTAAATTTGAACTGATGTTTACTTTGTTTGAGATATAAATGAGAATGTAGCACTTTGTCTAGTGTTTTCCTTTTGGTTCCATCATTTCTTTTTTCTCTTTCTCATTTCTTTACTTTGTTTAAGCTTTTCTTTCATAAGACTCTTGCCTGCACTTCTCCTATTCCCGACTTTTTCTTCCAGGAATACTTCTTCCACTAAAGATTTACCTCAGGAGAGGAACTTTGAAAACTCATTTATTGATTCCCTCGCAGCCGTTGATGAATACAACCTTGAATCCGATGAGGAATAAGAAGACATTGAAAGATTCATGAAGATGGTGAAACGGTCAGAAGAAGGGATTAGCTCAAATGATGAGGTTGCAGAAGTGATCAATATGGGGACCGAGGAAGACAAAAAGGAGTTGAAAATAGTGGATAACCTAGAGCGTGAAGAATTGGTTGCACTATTCGAAGAGTATCTGGATGTTTTTGCATGGTCCTACAGAGATATGCCAGGTTTAGATCCCGAGATAGCATCGCATAAAATTCCCATATACCCAGATGTGGTTCCAAAGAAGCAAAAGTTAAGGAGGATGCATCCTGAGATGTCACTGAAGATCAAGGAAGAAGTGACCAAGCAGTTAGAGGCTGGCTTTTGGGAAGTAGCTAGACACCCAGAATGGGTAGCTAATATTGTTCCAGTACTAAAGAAGGATGGAAGGGTCAGAATGTGCATGGACTACCGAGATCTGAATAAAGCCAGTCCAAAGGATGATTTCTCCCTACCTCATATTGATGTCCTTGTAGACAGTACAGCCAGAAGTCATAGGTTTTCTTTCATGGACGGGTATTCTGCGTACAATCAGATCCTCATGGATGATGATGATAAAGAAAAGACAACTTTTATCACTCCTTGGGGAACTTTTTGTTACAAAGTGATGCCTTTTGGATTAAAGAACGCTGGGGCCACTTACCAACGTGCTATGGTAGCATTGTTCCATGATATGATGCATAAGGAGGTAGAAGTAAATGTCGATGATATAGTGGCTAAGTCCAAGGAAGAAGAAAGTCATGTAGCAGTTTTACGAAAGTTGTTCGAGCAGCTAAGTACAAGTTGCGGCTCAACCCTGCAAAATGTACTTTTGGTGCATCCGCAGGGAATTTACTTGGCTTTGTTGTTAGTAGAGAAGGAATAAAGGTGGACCCTAACAAGGTGAAAGCAATACGTGACATGCCAGCACCTAAGAACGAGCGAGAAGTAAGGGGTTTTCTTGGAAGGTTGAACTATATTGCACGTTTCATTGCAAATTTGACCAGCACATGCAAGCCAATCTTCAAACTCCTCGGGAAGAATAATCCAAGAAGATGGGATGATAACTGTCAAGAAGCCTTTGACAAGGTAAAGGCATATTTACTTAATCCCCCAGTGTTGGTACCACCTACCTATGGTCGTCCATTGTTACTCTATATCACCATATTGCCAACCTCAATGGGGGCAATGCTGGGACAACATGATCAATATGGCAGGAAGGAGCAAGCAATTTACTATCTGAGTAAGAAGTTTAATGCCTGTGAGGCTCGTTATATGGCAATCGAGAAGACTTGTTGTGCGCTAGTGTGGACCTCCAGAAGACTCAGACAGTACATGTTATATCACACCACTTGGCTAATTTCTCGAATGGATCCTTTGAAGTATATCTTCAAAAGTCCTCATATCTCCTTAAGAGTTTCGAAGTGGCAAGTGATATTGTCAGAATTTGACATCAAATATGTTACTCAGAAGTCCATCAAAGGAAGTGTGATTGCTAACCATTTAGCAGAGAATACTCTTGATGCAGGATGGCCTGTCAATTCCGAGTTCCTAGACGGAGAGATAATGTCCCTCGAGGAAGATGAAGAACAGGAATATGTGTGGAAAATGTATTTTGATGGAGCAGTCAATATGCATGGCAGTGGTATAGTAGTAGTGGTTATCTCACCAAATGGCAATCAGTACCCGGTTGCCGTAAAACTGAAATTTAAATGTACGAATAATATTGCAGAATATGAGGCATGTGCTGGCGGATTACAAATGGCACTTGAACTTGGTATAAAGTAGTTGAAGATCTTCGGGGATTAAACTCTAATCATTTACCAAGTCAATGGTGAATGCCAAACCAAAGACTCCAAGTTTATTCCGTATCAGAAATACTTGACTCAGTTGATTGCAAAGTTCGACGCGATTACTTTCTCGTATTTAACTCAAGACAAGAATCAGTTTGCTGATGCTTTAGCCACACTGGCTGCCATGACCAAGCTGGATATCCATATCAATGTCCAACCCATCCAAGTTAGAGTGCAAGATGAACCGCATACTGTGCCCATGTGGAAGGAGAACCTGATGTAAGCCTTGGTATCATGATATCAAGCAATATATTCGGAACAAGGAATACTCGACAGAAGCGAGCGAAGCAAATAGTAAGACCATCCGAAGACTGGCTATGACCTTTTTCTTAAGCAAGGAAGTCCTCTATAAAAGAGGATATGACGGTACCCTACTCGGATGTGTGGATGTTCGCGAAGCTAAATTGATCATGATCGAAGTTCATGAAGGAATCTGTGGAACTCATGCCAATGGTCCTATGATGGCTAGGAAAATCTTGAGAAGTGGTTATTATTGGTCTACTATGGAGTCAGATTGTATAGGGCATGTTCGTAAATTCCAAAAATGTTAGATGTATGCAGACCGGGTTAATGCACCTCCATTTCCACTGCACAATCTAGCATCCCCATGGCCTTTTTCGATGTGGGGGAATAGATGTCATCGGTCCCATTAATCCCAAGGCTTCCAATGGTCATCGTTTCATTTTGGCGGCGATATACTATTTCACTAATGGGTAGAAGCTGCTTCATATGCCAGCATAACTCAAAAGGTGTTTCTCAAGTTCCTCAAGAAGGATATCGTCTGTAGATACGGGATCCCAGAGAGGATAATCACAGATAATGTTGCTAATCTTAATGGTACCGAGATTCAAAAGTTTTGCGATAGTTTCAAAATCAAACACCACAACTCAGCTCCTTATAGACCTCAAAAGAATGGTGCAGTTGAGGCAGCAAACAAAAATATCAAGAAGATCGTTGTCAAAATGGTTATAAATTATAAAGACTGGCACGAAATGCTGCCATATGCTCTACATGCTTATCGGACTAATATACGATCAAGCACTGGGGCAACCCCTTTCTCTTTGGTGTACGGGATGGAGGCTGTCTCACCTATCGAAGTAGAACTCCCTTCGCTAAGAGTCTTGATGGAAGCAGAATTAGAAGAATCTGTGTGGGTGAAAACTTGATATGAGTAGTTGAACATGATATAAGAGAAAAGACTAGCAGCTATCTGTCACAGGCAATTGTATCAAAGCAGAATGGCAAGAGCATTCAATAAGAAGGTTCGCTCTAGAGAATTTTGCACGGGTGACCTGGTTTTAAAGAAAATCCTCCATAATCAGGAGGATGCCCGAGGAAAATGGGAACCGAATTATGAAGGTCCTTATATCGTCAAGCAAGCATTATCAGGAGGAGTTTTGATTCTGCAAAACATGGATGGGGAAGAGTTTTCAAGGCCGGTAAACTCTGATGTTGTGAAAAAGTTCTACGTTTGAGGGCCCGCTAGGTTGAAAACCCGAAAGGGCGACCTAGGAAAAAGTTAGGGCAAAGAACAATGAAAACAAAAGAAAAGAAAAGGCTTGCTAGGTTGAAAACCCGAAAAGGGCAACCTAGGCAAAAGTTAGGGTAAAGAAACCTTAGGTTGAAAACCTGCAAAGGCAGCCTAGGAGGAGGATATGGTCCAACATTGAGAAAGACTTGGTGTATCCGACCGGTAAGCGGACTCAACCGGTTTAGAAATGTGACTGCCGGAGCATAGGGCCTCTAGTGAAAAACCCCAGAGTATGGAGGGATGTTGAGCAGTGACCAAGGTCACTTTCCCGTCAGTGGGGTTACCAGGGTATAAATGTCACCATCGGAGCGGGAGACTCTAGTGAACAACTCCAAGGGGATACACAAGGATCTTGCTCATAGGTAATATGAGATTATGGCGATTTGATATCACTACAGTTTAACTTTCCTCTTGATAAGGATTATGTGGTATGATTATGAATGTGTATAAATGTATTTATTGCTTTGTTTTTATTGTTTGTGTTTATCCCTCATTGAGTTCTGGGACTCATCCCTGTCCTTTTTTATTTAGCCTCAGGTACCTTTTGCGATGATCCATCTCAGGAAGCCCATGTACTCAAGAAGTGCGGGCAGCTGGTGTTTATTCTGCTTTCTATTGTTGTTGTCATATGAGAAATCTTTGCTACTTTGGAGTTTTAGAAATCTTTTGGTTTTAGATTTAAAACTGTTATTGTTGATTCAAGGCCACCTTTGACTTGCTTTTGTATAATAGCTCACTCTGATATGTACGTTGGATATTATATATCTTGTGAGGATGTGACTTAAGTGTGTTTGAAAGGCCTTGGGAATGAGATGGTGGAGTCTCATTCTGGCCGGTCAGGAATGCCTGAGTTAGATCATGACAACCAATACGGACTGGACTTAAACGGACTGGAATGGTTCGTATACCCAGCTCTACCTAGAAGCCCCATGACTCAACTAATTCTAGAAGGATCTATTATATATTTTGTTAATTTGTTACAGTTGTCTTGGGATAATTAGTGAGTATGTTATGGTGTGCTGCCTTGTTGTGTGTATGCACCAACTCTATATAAGCATTGTATGACCTAGTGATTGGAATCAATGAATGAAGAAATTAGTCTCTTTTCCTCTCTTATTATCTTCTTAGGAGGTCCTCTGCACTCAAAGCAGAGTTTGTTTTTGTTACTTCCGTAGATGTGATGTGCAAGTGTACACAGTCAAACAAGTAATAAAGTGAGTAAAGATCATTCCCATGATGATTTAAATGAATTGAATACAAATTCTAGTTTTAACTTAGTCTACTTAGCTCAATAAAAAAAAATTAATTTTAAGCATATAAATTAAATGGAGTAAGTGGGTATCATAACAATACGTAATAAATGCAAGGAATAAATAAAAGCAATAATTGGGTGTTTTAAAAACAGAGCTAGAAACAGTTAGGATTCTAATCCCTTGTAATCTTAACTTCAGGGTAATCGATGCTTTAGGATGCTACAGCATTTAGTCCAGGAATTGAAGTTTGCTTTCCAGCAGTAAAATTGAGTTCATTAAAAGCTTCTTATTCCTAAGTTCATATTAATTTCCCCCAGCTGTCAGATAATTGCGTCAAGCTAGGCTATTCCTAGCTCATTCAATACAATTAATTTTCCAATTAATTGTTTTATCTTTATCTTCAATTCAAGTCCACTAACTTGGTTTTTCCAAACTAGTTAGCTAATAATTCAGCTCAGTTGATCATGCTAAACAGAATTTAACGTTAAATCAGAAGAGAAGAAAATGAATAACATCCATAACATTGATTAACCCTTCAGCACAATTACAAGTTCATAGAATCCCAACTAAAGGAAATTAGCTCATAATGAGCTTGCAAACAGAACAAATAAAAGAAATGGAAAATAAAGGCATAAAAGCATAAAACGTAATTACAAAGAAGAAAATGGATGCTGCGGTACCCTGTGCCAGCTGACGCCTAAAAGGAGGCTAACCTATCACTATTTGTACTAGTGCTCCCCAAGTTGGGTTTGTACATTCTCTTATGCCTCCTTTTTGGGCTTTACACAAATTCAAATATTAAAATACTCCTTGGCCCAATTCCCAAGTACACTCAGCTGAGGGTTGCATTTCTCTTTCCTAGTTGTGGGACACGCTGCATGTTCTTTGTCCTTTAGTGAATGTGCGTTGAGCTGACAACTCTTTTGTCTTGTAGTGATTCTATCTTCAGAAGCTGTAGCATTCCATAGCATTACTGGAGCAGCTCCACTCAACTTGAATATCATATTTTCCTGCTCAACACTTCAAACATATTTTTTGTTATATAGTTCCAAAATTTATCATTCTTTTCAGCAATTAAACACTTTCAGCTCAAAGACTCAATTTCTTGTTAAGACTCTACTTTATTTTACCAAATTACTCAGAACAAGAACAATGATTTAGTTAAAAAGATAATAATAACTCTTATTTCTAAGAGTTATCACACCCCCAAACTTGAACCATTGCTTGTCCTCAAGTAATGGCACTCAACAAGTATTGGCAAAATATGAATAAAATCAGAACAACATAAGCAAATTCCATGGCAGTCCTGAGATGCATTTTTCAAAGACATGTTCAACACAAAGCACTCTTTCTTAATCACCTTCCAAAGTGTATGTGTGATTTCCCTTTGTTCTCAATTCAGCTTTATAAAAAAAAAAAATCCAACCAAACCACCTCTCAACAAAGTCTTAGGTGCATTTTTCAACTATCCTTTCGGCATAAGGATGAGAGTTCACCAGATTATCTTCCTAAGGAAAGGGGGTTAAACATACATTTGGATTTGTCACATCAGTCTTTTCACTTTACTTTATGATCTTATTGGTGTTTCATTCAATCATCATTCACATGCAACTCTATCATAGGCTTGACAAATTTCTAACAATCAAAAGTACAAACACAAATTGCACACAACAAGAGGACTTTACTGGGTTGTAATGAGGCTAAGGTTCAGGTGTGGAATTTTTGGAAAGCAGTTAACTTAGGTGGAGTTCAAGATCTCTTGTCAAAATCACCTACCCCCAAACTTAGAGATTTTTATATTCCTTCCCATATTTCTGCTGGCAGGGGGAACTTATTTTATTTTTAATTCTGTTTTCTATTTTTTTTGAATAAAAATATTTTAGGAGGAAGGCCAACAACTTCAGTACAAACATATTCTGCAACTTTTCAATTTTCACATTGTTCCTTAATGATATACTCTTTCCTCATTTTAACTGCATAGACCCCCCCCAAAAAAAAACCTTATACTGATGGTTGTCCTCAACCATTGTGGTCAGGACCCATATGTAGATGACAACTTAGAAACAATCTCAGACTCCACCTAAATGGGGTAGTACATTGTTTTGCAGGGGATTTGAGCTTGTAATGTGGCTTAATATTAATAAGAAAGGTTTAGGCTGATCAAAGGGGTTCACTAAGGATAATAGTTGAGGGTTGGCCTTTTAAGTCATAGTAGGTAAAATCAATAAACATGCCTCAAGCTATTTTGTGTGCAACAGTGAAATGTGCAATTAATCACAGAAATAAGTCAAATTTTGCAGAGAAAACACATGAATGGAATGCATGATGAACAAAAATCTGTTGAAGCCCAAAAGCTCACAGGATTGATGCTGTAGAGTGCTACAGCATCGCATTTAATCTCACACACTCCCAAAATTAGGTTGACATCTAGTGCAGATCTCACCCTCTCTTCCTTGGATAAGGGTCCTTGTAACCCAATTCCCCCTAGTTGATGGTGATTTTGAATGAAGTCCTTCTTTTAAGTCCATTTTTAAGCTAGGGATTTTGTGTTGAGAAAGGATTAGTTCAGGGTATTCATGAATTTTACATGCATTACAGCACACACAAACAAAGTATCTTCATCAGATGCACATGGACAGCTAAACCATTCATTCATTCATTTACTTTTTCTTTCAGAAAGGCCCCCACTTTCCATTAATCACAATTATTTTTGAAAGGGTGGGGGCAGGCATACCTCAAACTAACTACACAAACAAAACAAACAACTACTTCTAACAACAGAAACTAAAAACATTAAAACTGAAGAGATTAAAAGTGGGGTCCTGGTCATCTGATGCTGCAGCGCCGTGGGTGTTTTTTTTGCTCAAGGATGAGCCAATCTTGCACTACTCCTGGTGCTTCCTCCTCTGGCTAGTTGCTTCATGGTGGGCCTGCTGGTTGCTGGATTTTATTTTGCAATCACCACCTCAACACTAGGCTCTTTTTCAGCATCTTCAGCCACTCCTCCACCAGTCTTTGCCTTAGCTTTTCCCCCTTTTGCAAAATTTTGACTTAGAGGTATGTTATCCTCCGATTCTTCACTAGAGTCAGAATATATTTCAGCCTCCAACTATGTCTTTGTTTTTCTTGGCCTGGGGGGAGCTGTGTGCTTGATTTTGCCTTTCTTGGGTGGAGGAGGGCCTTCAGGCTCAGCTTCAGCCACTTTCTTCTTACCTTTGTCTTTGCTACTGGGTTGTGCTGGAGGTGGAGTAGGATCCCTTGGTGGTGGTGGTGGTATTCAGTTAGAACTAACTTCATTGTTATTCACCGAGTGCTCACTAGCAGTGGGGTTCACATGTGGGATTTCAGGGTCTTGTTCTGGTGCATGGGGGTTTGCAGGTTCAGTTTGTTTCTTGGGTTCAGGGGGAGAGTATTGGAATGGTTCAAAGAGCGCTTCAGGGAACAGGGGAGGGGAGCTGCCTTGCCTCAGCTAATTGACTCTAAGGGTCCTTTGTACCCAGAGGTGTTGCTCTTTAGAAAACTCCCAAAAAAGCTGCTGTTGTTTCAAACTTTGCCGCATCATTTGGCAGCATAGGTCGATTTTCTTCTCCAAACCTTCTGGGTGATCCTGCTGCCCAGAAGGTGGTTCTTGTGCATCCACCTTTGAAGTTGACCCTGTAAACCGCTTAATTGCAAGTCAATCAACAGCTCCCTTATTTGCTACTACCTCCTCCCCTGGCTTTGTCTTCAGTCCACTTTTTAAACATAGTGATGTGATCAGTGATGGAAAGAACAGAAGTCCCTTTGGTTTGAAGGCACAAGCAATGATCTCCTTCTCTATTAGCTTTCTCAGATTGATCTTCTTTCCCTTTAAGATGCAGTAGAGGAGAACAAGCCTCTCCTTGTTCACTGTCTCCAAGTGTGCAGTAGGGAGTATTTTGTGCCTTATAATGTGATACCAGACTTTCGCTAATAGGGTGAGATCAGGCCTAGCAATCTTCCAATTATCATCTTGCTTAATCCATTCGGTGCCTTCCACTGTGACCTCCTTCATCATATCATTGAGAGTGGTTTCTTTAACTGCTGCTAACTCTATGTTGTACTCATCTTCAACTTCCTTAAAGCCCCAGCGTCTGTTCACAGTGGGAGCAGAGAACGAGACTTTGGACCCCCTCACCATAACATGTTTCTGTTGGGGTGAAGTGAGGTTTGCGTATAACTCCCTATCAAATGGAGCAATGGGGTCCTTAGGGCGAGCAACGAATTTCTTCCATTGATGGGTGTCAATCAAAGTGGCCACCTCTTCAGTAAGGCCGTAATGGTCAGTGTCAAGAAGGAAGAAGGCCTTTTTCCAAATGGAACCTCTTTTTAACCACTTCTTTTTCGTATTTCAGTCTGCTCTCCTCATCCACAAACGTCTGGTCCACATCTTCAGAGGACGAGAATGGAATGACAGTTGCGTGTTTCTTGGAAACTCGAGTATTGGATTTCCCTATGGTATTTCAAGTAGGAATGGGTAGTATAAGCTGATATTGACAGAAAGGGATGGTTATGACAGAAACAGAGTGGTAGGGTCGATTGTGGGGTTAGGGCAGAAAAGGTTGAGTCTTTAATTGGGAAGAGTGGGCTGAGGTGAGAGGTTGAGGATGGATGTGAGTGGTGGAGAGAGATGGTGGTAATTAATGGGTGGTTAATGACAAAATGTACTCCCCACGTTTTCCTGTACTTGTTCCCCCCAAAACCTTTCAGCTTTCTGAATTAGAATTTCAAAATGCTTGCAGTTGAACTTGGGCCTTGGAGCTACTCAACTGACACAACCCCCAGCACCTAAACAATGGACTGAAACTGAATTGACCCAACTCCTAACACAACCCAATGACTATATTGCTACAGCCTGCAGTTATAAGGGTTAACAGCATATATTTATTTGAAATTAAACTAAAACTAAATAAAACTAAAAGCTAAAATAAACTAACTAATTAAAGAATATAAAACTGGGTTGCCTCCCAGGAGCGCTTGGTTTAATGTCCTCAGCCTGGCTCCACACTTGTGGTTAAAGGTCTGAGAGATGAATGGTGGCCTTCATTCTTGCACAAGGCTCACCCCAATATTTCTTCACCCTTTGGCAATTAACTTTGAACTCTCTTCTAGAGCTTTCATCCAATAATTCCACAACTCCATGCGGATATACCTTGACTAATTTAAAAGGTCCAGACCATCTTGATTTCAGCTTCCCAGGGAACAATTTCAGTCTAGAATTGAACAAGAGCACTTGCATGCCTTCAACCAATTCCCTGGGCTGAATTTTCTGATCATGCCAAGCCTTGACCTTGCTCTTGTATGCTTCAGTATTTTCATAGGAAAAAAGCCTATACTCTTCCAGTTCATTTCGCTGCAACATTCTTGCTTCTCCAGCTGCTTGTGCATCAAAATTCAACTTCTTTATGGCCCATAATGCTTTGTGTTTCAGCTCTATTGGTAAATGGCAATCCTTGCCGTAAACCAATCTGTAAAGGGACATGCCAATGGGAGTTTTGAATGCAGTTCTGTAGGCCCAGAGATCATCATCTAGGTGTAACGACCAATCCTTCCTGGAAGGATTTACCATTTTTTCAAGAATTCTTTTGATCTCTCTGTTGGACACTTCAGCTTGCCCACTAGTCTGAGGATGATATACAGTAGCCACTTTGTGTTTCACTCCATATTTTGTAAGCAAGTTAGCAAACAACTTGTTAAAAAAATATGTCCCTTCATCACTGATTATAGCTCGAGGAGTACCAAATCTGGTGAATATGTTCTTGTGCAAGAACTTTGTGACTACTCTAGCATCATTGGAAGGCAATGCTATTGCTTCTACCCATTTGGATACGTAATCCACTGCAACTAAGATGTAGGCATTCCCATAAGAAACGGGAAATAGCCCCATAAAATCTATTCCCCATACATCAAATAATTCAATCTCCAAAATGGGGTTGAGTGGCAACTCTTGTCTGTTGGAAACATTCCCTACCCTCTGACATCTATCACAATTCTTAGCATACTCTTGAGCATCTCTGAATAAGGTGGGCCAGAAGTATCCTGATTGCAGGATCTTTGTAGTTGTTCTTTTTCCTCCAAAGTGACCATCATAGGGAGCAGAGTGGCAATCACCCAGGATATCTTGCATTTCTTCCTCAACAGCACATCTTCTCATGATCTGGTCTTGGCATCTTTTGTACAGAAAGGGTTCATCCCAGTAAAAGTGTTTAACCTGATGCAAAAACCTCATTTTTTGTTGAGAATTATCTCCACTAGAATTACCCCACTGACCAGAAAATTCACAATGTCTGCGTACCAGGGTGCTGCAGCATCTTCAAGCATCAGCAGGTGTTCATCAGGAAAATTTTCTTTGATTTCTACTTGAGACTTTGATTCCCCTCCTTCAACAATTCTGGAGAGATGATCAGCTACCTGATTTTCAATGCCCTTCTTATCTTTGATTTCCAAATCAAATTCTTGAAGTAAAAGTACTCATCTAATAAGCCTTGGCTTTGCATCCTTCTTGTCAATGAGATACTTAATGGATGTATGATCTGTATATACCACTACTTTGGTTCCCACCAGATAGGGTCTGAACTTGTCAAAAGCAAACACCACAGTCAACAATTCTTTTTCTGTAGTGGTGTAATTGATCTGAGCATCAATGAGAGTCTTGCTAGCATAATAGATGGTATGGAAGACTTTGTCATACCTTTGGCCTAGCACAGCTCCTACTGCAAAATCACTAGCATCACACGTCAACTCAAATGGTCTTTCCCAGTTAGGAGCTACTATTACAGGTGCAGTAATCAAAGCATTCTTCAACAATTTAAAAGCTGATAAACACTCA
Source organism: Sophora flavescens (assembly GCA_030762895.1). Classification (NCBI taxonomy): domain Eukaryota; kingdom Viridiplantae; phylum Streptophyta; class Magnoliopsida; order Fabales; family Fabaceae; genus Sophora; species Sophora flavescens. The sequence goes on along the minus strand of CM061064.1, from coordinate 13,810,459 downwards.
TCCGTGAAGTCAAATGCACTATCTTGCTCCAGCAATTTACACAGCAGCATGGAAATTTTTGAGAAATCTTTGATGAATCTTCTATAGAACCCAGCATGTCCCAGAAAACTTCTGATGCCTTTGACAGAGTTAGGTGGGGGAAGTCCTTCAATCACTTCAATCTTAGCTTTGTCCACCTCAAGGCCTTTCTTTGACACTTTATGGCCTAACACTATGCCTTCCTTGACCATGAAATGACACTTTTCTCAATTCAAGACCAAGTTGGTTTCTTCACATCTCTCCAGCACCTGCTCTAGATTGTCCAAGCACCCCATGAATGAATCTCCAAAAACCGAGAAATCATCCATGAAAATCTCCATGGTTTTCTCAATGAAATCTGAAAAGATAACCATCATGCACCTCTGGAAAGTTGCTGGAGCATTGCAAAGCCCAAAAGGTATCCTTTTGACAGCAAATGTACCATATGGACAGGTGAAAGTGGTCTTCCGGTGATCTTCAGGTGCCACTGTGATAATCCACTGGCTTATGATATTTTATCTATTATTTTAGAGCGGATTTCATCAATTAAATTTTGTTAAATGCTTGATTTAGCCCAAATTAGACTTTGTTTTCCTATTCTGGTTATTTTAGAGTCAATGTGTGCATTTAATTAGATTTTTATTAATTTTCTGATATTTTCTTATTCTTATTTTTAGGAGAGGACAAAGAAGAAGGATTGAAATTAAACTGAAGATTGCCAAGTAAATTGCAAGAGCCCACATGACGGATTTGAATCCAAATCAATTTGGATTTGAATTATTATGATTAAAAGATAATTCAATTGGCATTGAGATAAAAGATTGGATCTAAATTAATCAATTTGGATTTGGATAATAATTGCCTATAACAACAATAAAGGATATTATAAGATTTGGCAATTAATTTGGAGATATTGATTTGGATATGAAGATTAAAATGCTCAGGATTAACCGTGTTGGAGCTGGCATGAAGAGTAGAGCTTGAAAAGTGAAGAAAATGAGCCAAACAGAGCCCATCACGGCCTAGCCGTGACAGCCATCACGACCATGATCGAGTAGAGCTGAAAAGAAAGAATGGAAAAGTCAGAGCTGGTCACGGCCAGACTGTGATGTCCATCATGGCTGTGACATGTCAGCTGAACCGGACCTTCACAGGCAGAACTGATCACGGCCTAGCCGTGATGGTGGTCACGGTCGTGACAGACCAATCAGCAGAGCAACCTCCAAGGCAGAATCCGTCACGGCCTGGCCGTGATGGCCATCACGGCCGTGACGCGTGATATATGGATCTTTAGAAACTGATTTGATCTGAAATTGTGATTGCTTGGGATTCAAGTTACCTTAATCTAAAAATAGAGCACTTAGGCTCGAAAATAGGGGACTCTGAGAGGATTTTTTTGGGCTGCTCCCTTAGGCAAAATTAGGATTTTATCTCTTCTTCTTCTTCTTCTCTTCTCTTAGGTTTTGATTCATGTTTTTGTTAATCAAGCTTGCCATGACCATGGCCATGGTTGAGTAGTAGTTTTATTTCTAGGGATTGGGGCTATGCCCATGATTTGTTTTATGGTATGAATTGATGTTTTCCCTTTGTTAATTTCAACTTTGCTTTAGATCTGATTTCTATTGCTTTAATTACTTGTAAATTCAGTGGCCACTTATTTGCATGTCATAGATACTCTGAGGAGGAACCTAGCAGTAAACTTAGGTATTGGATCTATAGGAATCAGACTTAAGACTCAAATCACGAGAGTTAGAAGCGGTCCTTCGAGAGTTAACGAATTATCACAAAGCTTAAAGGGTTCAATCTAAATTCAACTACCACGAGAGTAGGGGTTGGTTTAATTGGGCACGGTTTTTGTAACCCGAGAGGGAACATTAACTTATTTAGGATAAATTCGCCTTCAAAGAAATTTTGATAATTAACAAGGGTAGTCAATTTAGTAACATGAACAATCTTGTTGGTAACCCAATTCCTGGAAATCTCTTTTTCATATTTAAAATCCCAAAAATATTTGATTTGATTTTATTGTTTCTTTTATTTTCTTTGAAATATTTTCACATCTATTTCTCAGTCTAAATAGTTGTTTAATTTGTGAAGTGACACTTGGTTTCCCAATCCCTGAGATCGATACTCGGTTTCTTACCGTTTTATTATTACTTGCTTCGATCCGGTTCGCTTGCCGGAGTCCATCAAGTTTTTGGCGCCGTTGCCGGGGATTGGCAATACCAATATCATTAGTAACAAAGGAGGCAACTACTTTAGTCTTTTTAATTTTTATTTGTATATATTTAACCTTTTCTTTTGAGTTTTGCTTGTGCAAGGTTGATGAAACACATGGACTATCGTTACTATTCAACTTGGGAATATCAACTTGATTGGATCGTGTTTGATGGTATCACTGACAAGCACGTGAAGATATACTCCAAAGAGGAATGGAGATCCTATTTGTCATCCTTACAACCACCAGCAGACATTAAGCTGGATCTCGATGTGCTGGAATCACTTTGGGATATAGATGCTCAACATTTGATCCAGAGCATAGAGCGTTGCAAGGAGGAATGTAGTGGCATGATTCAAAGGCATAAAATGCGTAAGAAACGTTCTCAACTGGTAACGGAGATGCTAAGTAACAACTTTCAAAAGTTAGAAGAACAAGCTAGTGAATTTTCTAAATTGCTAGCAGAAAAGCAACATGGAATTCAAATTGAAGAGAATCTATTTTCTAGCATGGATGTGAATGAAGACGAAGTGGTGGTGGAAGATGATTCAAGAGGAGAGGATCATGAAGAGGAGTGCAAGGAGGAAATATCTCATATTGTTCCTTTGCAAGGGACAAAAGAGACTAATCATATGGAAAATACTTCTCTCACCATTCCTATTGAGGAGCCTAAAAATTATGAGTTTGATAAGTATGTTGGTTTGCATGCATGTTTGGATATAACAAAGTTGGTACCTTCTATTTGTCTACAACATTACTTTGTGAAAATACCAACTTTGGAGTTCAAATCATTGTCTGAGAATTGGGAGTTTTCATCGACATCGGCAAAGGCTCTAAGGTCGCCTCAAAAAGTTATGGTTATAGTGCTTCATGGAGAAACTAATTACATAAATGCCATTCTTGGAGTAGGTGACTTACCATTTGACCCAGGAGGAAGTGAGCTCATCATATCACTTAAAGAAGTTAATGGAATCTCATCACGCTTGCTTCTTCCATCTCCACTCCACAAGTCATGGGATCCCGGTGGAAGGTCTTACATCTTAGGCATCTCTTGGTCTTTTTACGACAGGCTATGGGATCTGGGTGGAAGCATCTTCAATGAGTTTTTTTAAACCCTTCTCTTTTTAATGATTTTGCTTTTATTTACTTGAGTCATATTTGTATGAGTCTTGTGTTGGTAAGCTTGAAGGAATTTAATTGAATTTAGCATAGATGGATTGCATGATATATGTTGATTTTTGATGAATTCCCCCTAGCTTTTGAAAATCTGAAAAATTGATCCCCATGTGAAAAATTGGAAATTGAACTTTGAGAAATTTTATTGTGATTGCATATTTTATGATAAGTTTGGGGTGAAGGGATGCACACATTAGGGATTGTATCACGGTCAAACAATTTGTGAAAAATGTCCAGGTGAGGAATTTGAGCCTCCAACAATGTTTTTGAATTGTGTGAATCACTTTTAAGTTACGCTTTCCCGGATTTGCTTGAATCTCTTCGTGGTTTGCATGTTTATATGTTTGCATCAAATGATTTAGGCAATTTTCTTTGAAATAGCTACTTGGCCTAAAAAAATACCATCCCTAATGCATGTTCCCTAGTTAGCCACATTGAGCCTAATAGCCTATTGTTTCTTGTTGACCTTATGTTATAAGCCAAAAATCCGGAAAAACCATGTTAACCCAATCTTAGGATTTAGGAGAGCATGGATGCTTAGCAAGACAAGAGTTGAAGGAAACTAAGTTTGGGGTGGCTACAAGGATATGATATGTTGTTTTGGATTGAAAAAAATAAAAAAATATAGGTTGAAGTCAAAGGCAAAGGGAAAAAGAAAAAGAAGAAAAAAAATGCCAAAAAGGGGCAAAATAAAAGGATGTCAAAGGAAATAGGTTGTAACCACCCAAAACATTAAAAAGAAAAATGGAAAAAGGAATTAGAGTGAAAATAAAAGTGTAAAAAGTTTCATGCTCTCTTAGTTCCTGTGGACTTAAGCCTAGTACCTTTGAATATCCTACCTTTAGCCAGACCCTATTACAACCTATGAAAGACCTTTTGATGATGCATGCATGTTTTCGTGGGAACTTTGTTTAAGATGAAAATCAAATTCATGGAAAGTGCTCTTGAAATGTGAAATTGAGTGAAAGTTGATATCCTAGACAAATTGACCGATTGAGTGAATTATTAAATGCCCTTATGAGGAAGGCAAATGTTTGAAATTGGTGATCTCCCTTTTGTGTGTAACTCGAACCCTTTGCTTAGATTAATAATTGCATGAATGATGGAATTCTCTTTGTTTGAAATAAATGAATGTGGGGATTACTATAATGAAATAGGAGGAAACATTGATTGGAATTGTTTTGGTAAAATTGTATGAAGATTATGTGAAGTTTGATTGAATCCATTGATCTTGCTAAGTTTTGAGTCTTTTTGAGCTTTAGTTTGCTTGAGGACAAGCAAAGTTTAAGTTTGGGGTGTTTGATAATCCGCTGGCTTATGATATTTTATCTATTATTTTAGAGCGGATCTCATCAATTAAATTTTGTTAAATGCTTGATTTAGCCCAAATTAGGCTTTGTTTTCCTATTTTGGTTATTTTAGAGTCAATGTGTGCATTTAATTAGATTTTTATTAATTTTCTGATATTTTCTTATTCTTATTTTTAGGAGAGGACAAAGAAGAAGGATTGAAATTAAATTGAAGATTGCCAAGTAAATTGCAAGGGCCCACATGACGGATTTGAATCCAAATCAATTTGGATTTGAATTATTATGATTAAAAGATAATTCAATTGACATTGAGATAAAAGATTGGATCTAAATTAATCAATTTGGATTTGGATAATAATTGCCTATCACAACAATAAAGGATATGATAAGATTTGACAATTAATTTGGAGATATTGATTTGGATATGAAGATTAAAATGATCAGGATTAACCGTGTTGGAGCTGGCATGAAGAGTAGAGCTTGAAAAGTGAAGAAAATGAGCCAAACAGAGCTCATCACGGCCTAGCCGTGACAGCCATCACGGTCATGATCGAGTAGAGCTGAAAAGAAAGAATGGAAAAGTCAGAGCAGGTCATGGCCAGGCCGTGATGTCCATCACGGCCGTGACATGTCAGCTGAACCAGACCCTCACAGGTAGAACTGATCACGGCTTAGCCGTGATGGTGGTCACGGCCGTGACAGACCAATCAGCAGAGCAACCTCCAATGCAGAACCCGTCACGGCCTGGCCGTGATGGCCATCACGACCGTGACGCGTGATATATGGATCATTAGAAGTTGATTTGATCTGAAATTGTGATTGCTTGGGATTCAAAATACCCTAATCTATAAATAGAGCACTTAGGCTCGAAAATAGGGGACTTTGAGAGGCTTTTTTTGGGCTGCTCCCTTAGGCAAAATTAGGATTTTCTTTCTTCTTCTTTTTCTCTTCTCTTAGGTTTTAATTCATGTTTTTGTTAATCAAGCTTGCCATGACCATGGCCATGCTTGAGTAGTAGTTTTATTTCTAGGGATTGGGGCTATGCCCAAGATTTGTTTTATGGTATGAATTGATGTTTTCCCTTTATTAATTTCAACTTTGCTTTAGATCTGATTTCTATTGCTTTAATTACTTGTAAATTCGGTGGCCACTTATTTGCATGTCATAGATACTCTGAGGAGGAACCTAGTGGTGAACTTAGGTATTGGATCTATAGGAATCAGACTTAGGACTTAAATCACGAGAGTTAGAAGTGGTCCTTCGAGGGTTAACGAATTGTCACAAACTTTAAAGGGTTCAATCTAAATTCAACTACCACGAGAGTAGGGGTTGGTTTAATTAGGCACGGTTTTTGTAACCCGAGAGGGAGCATTAACTTATTTAGGATAAATTCGCCTTCAAATTAATTTTGATAATTAACAAGGGTAGTCTGTAACGTCCCTGGCTGCTTTATGGATTGACGACTGTCCCCACAAACCAACACGGGTCTTTTCAGCATGCTTTGTCCTCACTCACACGCTTCCCGGGAAAACTTCCCATGAGGTCACCCATCCCAGAATTGCTCCAAGTCAAGCTCGCTTAACTGTGGAGTTCTTGAGTGATGGGTTACCGAAAAGAAGATGCATCTTATTGATATGGGTAGTACCAATCAATTCATATAAGCCTTCCTCAACTGTATAGTCCCATACCTACACAGTCTCAGGATCCCTCTCCTTCGAGTGTGTAATCGGTTCATTCATGTGTCCCTCTGCCTAGAAGCCTGCCAGGAGCCGCTCCTTGTCCAATGCTTCTTGCACCGGCGACCACTCCCCGTCCTCGTTGGCACCCGGGTGTTACATGCCCACCAGCTTCCGCTTGGTTCGTCCAAGAACCACGCCGTATTGGGAGAGGTGCCACTCTGATACCATTTGTAACGTCCCTGGCTGCTTTATGGATTGATGATTGTCCCCACAAACCAACACGGGTCTTTTCAGCGTGCTTTGTCACTCAGACGCTTCCCGGGAAAACTTCCCAGGAGGTCACCCATCCCATAATTGCTCCAAGTCAAGCTCGCTTAACTGTGGAGTTCTTAAGTGATGGGCTACCGAAAAGAAGAAGCATATTATTGATATGGGTAGTACCAATCAATTCATATAAGCCTTCCTCAACTGTATAGTCCCATACCTACACAGTCTCAGGATCCCTCTCATTCGGGTGTGTAATCGGTTCATTCATGTGTCCCTCCGCCTAGAAGCCTGCCATGAGCCGCTCCTTGTCCATGCCTTCTTGCACCGACGACCACTCCCCGCCCTCGTCGGCACCCGGGTGTTACATAGTCAATTTGGTAACATGAACAATCTTGTTGGTAACCCAATTCCTGGAAATCTCTTTTTCATATTTAAAATCCCAAAAATATTTGATTTTATTTTATTGTTTCTTTTATTTTCTTTGAAATCTTTTCACATCTATTTCTCAGTCTAAATAGTTGTTTAATTTGTGAAGTGACACCTGGTTTCCCAATCCCTGAGATCGATACTCGGTTTCTCACCATTTTATTATTACTTGCTTCGATCCGGTTCGCTTGCCGTAGCCCATCACACTGCTATTAGGGCTGGACACCGGTCTGTTACGGTCGGATTCGAGTCTAAAAATTCCAATCCGACCAAAATCGAACTGGGGAATATATGGCCCATTTCCGTCCGTTTATGGCATTGGTTTGGTCGGTTGTCGGTTTGGGCGGGTTGGGCAGGTTACGGATGGTTTCGGGCGGTTTTTGATAATAAAAAATGTAACAGAGAGTAGAGAAAGAAATATAGATCTGAAACTTGAAATACAAAGCAGAAGAAAAATATAAAAAATACAAGTAAATCAGAAATAGATCTAACCCAGAAGCTTCAAAACAGAAGAAAAGTACAAAAGCAGATCTGAATCAACACACAAGCAGATCTGAGATATTGGGTGAGTGGAAACGTTGTGCCCTAGACAATGGCCTCGGTGCTCTGAACGACGGCCGCACGCGTAGTGCTTTGGTCAACGACTCGATGCTCACTACTGTGGACGACGGTCGCACGCGGTGTTCTGGTCGACGCTTGATGAGTGTGATTTCACCTCGTATTTCCATGACATTTTGCATGCATTTTCATATAGCTTAGGCTTATTTTATTTGATTATTAGTTAATTTTGCCTTGGAACGAGTAAGGTGGTTTTGTGGTGCTTGTGTGCAGGAAAAGAAGATTAAAATGCTCAGGATCAGTCGCGTTGGAGCTGGCACGAAGATGGGAGCTTGGAAAACAAGAAAAAGGGGGCAAACCGGAGCTGATCACGGTCGTGATCAAGTGAAGCTGAAAAGGAAGAATGGTCAAGTCAGGAGCTGTCACGGCTTAGCCGTGATTCCCATCACGGCCGTGACAGGACAACTGAGCCAGACCCCTTCTAGGCAGAATCCATCACGGCCGTGACAAACCATTTATTGAAGCAGCGTTCAAGGCAGAAGCCATCACGGCCAGGCCGTGATGCGCATTCCATGGATCTTCAGCAACTGATTTTATCTGGTTTTTGTATTGGTTTAGGATTCAAACTGCCTAATCTTATAAATAGGACCTAGGGGCTCAAGTCTGGAAAAAAAAACTTTGAGTGGGCTGTTTACCTTAGGATAATTGAGAAATTCTCTTCTTCTCCTCCTTCTCCTCTTCTCATAGGGATTTTTCTGCTCATGTTATTTTTAACCAAGCCTGCTACAATCATGGCAAGGCTTGAGTAGTAGTCTAGTTTCTAGGAATTGGGGCTATGCCCAAAACTTGTATATGGTGATGTATTGATTTTGATTTCTTGTTAATTCATATTTGTTTTCGATTCGATCCCTATTGCTTTAATTACTTGCGAATTCGGTGGCCACTTGTTTGCGTGCCATAGATACACTAAGGACGAACCTAGCGGTGAACTTAGGTATCGGATCATAGGAATCGAACTTAGGACTTAAATCACGAGAGTTAGAAGCGGTCCTTCGAGAATTCACGAATCGTCACAAAACTCAAGGGGTCCGATTTAAATTCAATTACCACGAGAGTAGGGATTGATTTAATCGGGCTCGACTTTTGTAACCTGAGAGGGAGCATTAGCTAATTTAGGACAGATTTGCCTTCAAAACAAATTTTGGTAATTAACAAGGAGAGGAGTCGATTCAGTAACATAAACAGTTTTGTGGTATCCCAATTCCTGGGAACGCATTTGAATTTGAAAACCCCCAATTTGAATTGCTTTCTGTTTTGTTTAATTGCGAAATTAAAATTTGATTGCTACTTGATTCTGATTTCAAAAACCAAAACCTTTTCAAAACCTTTTTTTTATAGAGTCCAGTTTAATTGATTTGATAACTAGTTGTGATTTGAGATCACGGTAACTGTGGGATCGATCTTTTTATAACTTGGCAACGAATCCGATACACTTGTCGGAATTTATCACATCAAGTTTTTGGCACCGTTGCCGGGGACTGTGTTATCTTGAATTTCAATTTAATTTTTAAATTGATTTTTCTGGACATTTTTTTTATTTATTACTTATTTCTTTTTCTTTTTCTAGAGTATCTATCTCTCTACCATAGGTATTTTCCTCTTTTATGAAAGATCCCTAAGTCTTGGAAACCTTATTGAAGCCGACCCCGAGATCGAAAGGACCTTTCATAGACGTAGGAGACTACAAAGAGAGAGAGAGAAGTTGGTTCCCATTCCACTCATGGCGAATCTACCTCAAAAAGTGAGCGGTTTGTAAAGATATGTAGTTAGGGCGCGACAACTCGAGTATCGTCTCACAAGGACTCTTGGATTGTTATTCGCAGAAAAGTCAGTTTTGGGGGGGGGGGGGGGGGATTTTGGATTTAAAATTCAATTAAGAAAACAGTTAAGAAAACAATGCAAATAGGTGATTGTCAATAATTGAAACGACTAATCTACTGCTCTCGGTTTCCCACTATCATTGATTCATATACATTCCAAGCCCTAAGCGGATTCTAATCCCCTTTCGATTGTAGCGACAATTAACAAGCGAAACCGGCACTACGAGACGTATGTTCCTAATTCCCGAATTAAGCAAACGGGGTGAAGCTCTCATGAATTAAGCAAACACGATTGAACACATGCGAATTAAGCAAACGCGATTATGTATAGGAACACACAATCATCGAAATAAATCAAGACTCATCCTATATGACTTGAATTAAGCAAACAAGACATGTAGGAAAAATATTGAAAGGGAAAAGCAATTAAATTGGGAATTAATAGAACCTCAAGTGGCAATGCAAACCGATTACAGCAGATCAATCCAAGGGAGTTAGTTCTCCATTACAAATATGACAAAAACCTAATTCGCAGCCGTCTAATCTAAAAGGAAGGGAAGATAATCAAAAAACTCCAGCAATCTGCCCTAAAACAGCAATTTATATACGTCAGTTCTGCGCCTGCTCGCGAGGCGAATCTTATGAGTGGCGCGAGTTCAAAATTGAGTTCTCGCGAGGTGAGACAGTGATTCGCGGGGTGAGACTTCAAATTCCAATCTATCACGGCCGTGACCTTTATCACGGCTAGGCCGTGGTGGTCTTTGTCCTTCCGGGTTTGGATTTCTCGCGAGGCGAGACTGTGATTCGCGAGGCAAGACAGAGAGGATGACAGTTCCGGCACAGTAAGGCTTCAGGCTCGCGAGGCGAGTAGCCTCTCGCGGGGCGAATAATTCCAGAATTGCTTCTCTTTATTAACCTGAAAACAGGAATTAGCAGTAAGTGCTTTATTCGACTCAAAATCAACTAAATTAACCTAAAAATACTTAAGAGACTCAAAATGTTGCTTGAGGACAATTACATCCAAATTTGGGCGAAAACGAGATTAAACTCGAATAAAACCTATGGTCTTACTAGTTAAAAACTAGTCGAGCTAGAGGCTGATCAAAATACCCCAAACTTAAACTTTGCTTGTCCCCAAGCAAACTAAAACTCAAAAAAGACTCAAACCTGGCAAGCTTAAAGGATTTAATCAATTTCGCACAAACTTCATGCAATTTCAACAAAACAATTTTGCTTCAATGTTTTCCCCCCCTTTGCAACAATGTAACCTCCACATTCATTTACTTTAAACAATTGAGAATTCCATCATTCATGCAATCATTAATCTAAGTTGAGGATCCAAGTTACACACAAAAGGGAGATCACCAATTTCAAACAATTGCCTTCCTCACAAGGGCATTTAATGTTTCACTCATTCGCTCAGTTTGTCTAGGCTATGAATTTTTCACTCAATTTCACATTCCAAGAGCACTTTCCATGAATTTGATTCTCATCTCAAACAAAGTTCCCACGTAAACATGCATGCAACATCAGAAGGTTTTTTAAAGGTTGTAATGGGGACTGGCTAAAGGTAGGATATTCAAAGGCACTAGGCTTAAGTCCCTAGGAACTAATAGAGCATGAGCATTTTGACATATTGAATTCCCACTCAAGTTCCTTTTTCCATTTTTCTTTTTTCCTTGGGTGACTACAGCCTTTTTCTTTTCAATACCCTTTTTTGACATTTTTTGTTCTTTTCTTCTTTTCTTTTCTTTTTCCTTTTCCTTTTCCTTTTGCCTCTGGATCCAACCTTTATTTCTTTTTTTATTTTTCTCAATCCCAAACAACACATCATATTCTTGTAGCCACCCCAAACTTAGTTTCTTGCAACCCTTCTCTTGCTAAGCTTCCATGCCCTCCTAATCCTAAGATCGGGTTAACATGGTTTTTCCAGATTTTTTTTGGCTTATAATGTAGGGTCATCACGAAACAATAGGCTAATTAGGCTCAAAGGGGCTAACTAGGGAACATGCATTAGGGATGGTTCTTTTCAGGCCAAGTAGCTAATTCAAAGAAAATTGCCTAAATCGTTTGATGCAAGCACATAAACATGCAAACCATGAAGAGACTCAATAAAATTCGGGAAAGTGCAACTCAAAAGTGATTCACACAATTAAAAACATGTTGGAGGCTCAAATCCTCACCTGGACATTTTTCGCAAATTGTTTGACCGAGATTCAATCCCTAGTGTATGCACCCATTTACCCCAAACTTATCATAAATCATGCAATCACAATAGAATATCTCAAAGTTCAATTTTCAATTTTTCACATGGGGATCAATTTTCAATTTTCAAAACCTAGGGGGGAAACAGTCAACACATATCATGCAATCCATCTATGCAAAATTCAACAAAACCCAATCAAGCTTGCCGACACAAGACTCAACACACAAACTCTTGATCTTCTCAAATTATTCAAGAGCTAAAAGAAAACAAAACAAAAATAAAGCAAGGAAAAGATAATTAAAAATAAGAAGGTTTAGAGAAACTCATGGAGGCGGTTCCACCGAGATCCCACTGTCTGTGATACAGCGGCCAAGGAATGCCCAAAGTGTAATATGATCCTCCCGGATCCCATGGCATGCAGCATGAATATGGAAGCGAGCGCTTGACAATCATGGTGACCTCGCCCAGTGCGGCGGACTTCTCACTCCCTCTCGGGTCAAAGTTGACCTCCTGGTCAACAAAGTCCTCCCAATAGAAATAGGATTCAACCTCTTGGACTGGCCATGATGCCTTCAAAACTAAAGACTCAAAATCCAATTTTTCAGGCAGAGGCTTGAACTCCATTGCTGGTTGTTCCACAGTGGGTGGTGGCAAACAAGTGGAGAGGGTCTCTGGTGCTGCTTCAACTTCTGCACGATTTTCACTCGTTGTACTAACAGATCCATCACCTGCTATACATGCAGAAATCTCAGCACACACCACACAAAGGTTAGTGTTAGTATAATCAGCACATATAGTACAACAAACTGAATCAGAAAAGGCTTGAATGTTTGGAAATTCAACACACGGTTCATCAATAATAGTGTTCTTGACATTATTATCAAAATCAAGTTCAAAAGAAGTATTGTCAAGAACAACTATTTGTGAATCTGTATGTTCTTCAAGGAGACGTTGAGTTTGCAATGTAGTCAAGGCGGAGGCAATTTGACCAATTTGAGTTGCCAAATCCTGAAGACTTGCTTCTGTCCTCTGTTGGTATTCAAGCATGTCTTATGCCATTTGTTGCAACAAATGCTCGCGTATTGTCATTTGATGCGCCAAAGAAGTCAACTCGTCTAGGCTGCCCTGTCCTCCACCATGTTGGCCAGAATAACCATTCACTCTGTTCATGCTAGAATCACTGCTAAACTCATAACCACCAGTGAAGCCAGGATAATATATGCATGATGGCTCATAATAAACATTAGGCATATAATTTTGCATATAATTATCCATATTGAGGTTCACAACCAGACCTAGTAGCCAAAACTAATTCAGTAATGAATTTTTTTTATTTTTTTATTTTCTGTTAATAACAACAAGAGTCCCCGGCAACGGCGCCAATTTTGACACGCTGTGCGTAGTTCTCGTGAGGCGAGACAGTGATTCGCGGGGCGAGGCTTCAAATTCCAATCTGTCACGGCCGTAAACTTTATCACGGCTAGGCCGTGATGGTTTCTGTCCTTCAGGGTTTGGATTTCTCGTGAGGCGAGGCTGTGATTCGTGAGGCGAGACAGAGAGGATGACAGTTCCGGCACAGTAAGGCTTCAGGCTCGCGAGGCGAGTAGCCTCTCGCGGGGCGAATAATTCCAGAATTGCTTCTCTTTATTAACCTGAAAACAAGAATTAGCAGTAAGTGCTTTATTCGACTCAAAATCAACTAAATTAACCTAAAAATACTTAAGAGACTCAAAATGTTGCTTGAGGACAATTACATCCAAATTTGGGCGAAAACGAGATTAAACTCGAATAAAACCTATGGTCTTACTAGTTAAAAACTAGTCGAGCCAGAGGCTGATCACTACCAGATACGAAGCCACCGAAGGATTATGCAGCCCCAAATGCTAGGGGTCTGTGAACTGGGATTGCAAGGCCGGAAATTGAGGCGAAAAACTACACTATACCGCCTCACTTAATTAGCATGATTAGGCAACATCAGTTTGGAGGATTACCATCGGAGGACCCGATGGATCATGTGGAGACATACTTGGAATTCACCGATGCGATAAGGATTCAAGGTGCCCCGATCGATGCTATACGCCGGAGGTTGTTCCCCTCCTCTCTGACTGGAAAAGTGAAAGCTTGGTTGAAGCAAGTGCCCGCTAACACATTGACAACTTGGGACCAACTAGAGCAAGCATTCTTGGAGAAATTCTTCCTTCCATCCAAGACTGCTTACCTAAGGACTCAGATCACCGGCTTCTTCCAAAAAGATGGAGAATGCTTATCCGAAGCTTGGGATCGCTACAAGGGATTGCTGGAGTCTTCCCCACATCATGGACTGGAAAAGTGGTTGTTAGTGCATACCTTCTACAACGGATTGGATTATTCATCAAAGGTGTCACTCGACTCCACAGCTGGTGGAGCCTTCATGAACAGACCCCTGACTGAAGCATTCAACATCATTGAGAACGTGGCCACGAACTACCACCAATGGGGTTCAGAAAGAGGTAATAACCCGAAAAAGCTTTCGGGGGATAAGTTCGAAATGAATAGTACCGATCTGATTATGTCTAAATTCGACTCACTAAATAAACGATTTGATAAGCTTGAAAAGGCTCATGTGAGTTCAATCGGTGTTACTAATGTTGTTTGTGAGATTTGTGGAATGCAGGGACATGACATAATGGAGTGCCCACATGGTATCGCTTCTGAGTCCGGTGCTTCAGGGGAACAAGTGAACTCTTGTCACAATTTCTACAACACAAACCCGAAGCTGCCAAATTATGCTCCCCCAAATCCCTACAACCAGAGGAGGAATAGTCCTTACCTTTCCTATGGAAACTACAACAACACGTTGAATCACGAATTCCAAGAAGGACAAGGTAATAGGAAAACCGCATCTGGGTATCCTCAGGTACAAAAATCTAAACTCGAGTCTCTCATGGAAAACTTTGTTGCTACTCAAACTAAGCAGAACGAAGAATTTAGGCAACAAGGTAGGGCAGTTAATGAGGCAATAAAAGAACTAACATCTAAGGTAGATAACTTAGCCATCCATAACAAGATGTTAGAAACTCAAATTGCCCAACAAGCTGGATATTCGATGAGGCAACCGGGCAAGTTTCCTGGACAACCTGAGGTGAACCCAAACAATGAACAATGTAAAGCCGTGAGTCTAAGGAGTGGTAAGAAACTTGAAAATCCCGAGTCTAAAGGGGAGAGCGATAACAAGAGTGTAGCTGAGGAGGAAGAACCTATTGAGGCACAACCTTCAGGAGAGGAAGAGCCTGGTGAAAATGTGTCTAACTATGTCCCTCCACCACCTTACCAGCCTCCGATACCTTTTCCTCAAAGGTTGTCTAAGGCCAAGTTAGATAAGCAATTTGGGAAATTTCTAGAGGTTCTTAAGAAATTGTACATTAATGTACCCTTCACTGAGGCATTACAACAAATGCCGACATATGCTAAATTTCTTAAGGATATCTTATCAAATAAGAGAAAGCTAGAGGACTATGAAACAATGGCTTTAACTGAGGAGTGCAGTTCTCTAATTTAAAATAAATTGCCTCCTAAATTGAAAGATCCAGGTAGTTTCTCTATTACATGCTTAATTGGTAATACTAGTTTTGATAAAGCTCTTTGTGATTTGGGGGCTAGTGTTAGTCTTATGCCACTCTCTGTTTGCAAGAAGTTGGAGAAAGCTAGAGGACTATGAAACAATGACTTTAACTGAGGAGTGCAGTGCTCTAATTCAAAATAAATTGCCTCCTAAATTGAAAGATCCAGGTAGTTTCTCTATTACATGCTTAATTGGTAACACTAGTTTTGATAAAGCTCTTTGTGATTTGGGGGCTAGTGTTAGTTTATGCCACTCTCTGTTTGCAAGAAGTTGGAGATGGGTGAACTAAAACCCACAACAATCTCCCTTCAATTGGCGGATCGATCCGTCAAATTCCCTATAGGCATCTTGGAGGATGTTCCTATTAGAGTGGCTAAATTTTTCATTCCTGCGGATTTTGTGGTACTTGAAATGGAAGAGGATTCCCAAATCCCCATTATTCTTGGTAGGCCTTTCTTGGATACCGCAGGAGCCATTATTGATGTTAAAAATGGGAAATTAACCTTAGCTGTGGGTGATGATAAAGTTGAATTTGATTTAGCTAAATCTATTAAACACCCTTCTTTTGAAGATTCTTGTTGCAGGATTGACTTAATGCACCAAGTGGTGAAAGAAGAATCTACACAAGCTTGTGTTGATGACCCGTTGGAAATGTGTTTGATCGGTGGAGACTTAAACGCTCATGGAGGAGAAGTAAGGAATTACGCCCGCTTTCCAGAGGCTAGTCCAGAAATTCCTCCCAACAAAACAAAGAAAGAGAAACTTGAGTTGACACCGGAGAAAAAGGATCTGAAAGATGAAGAAGCCCCTAAGGTAGAACTAAAACCCCTTCCCTCCACATTGAGGTATGAATTTCTCGATCCTAACTCTTCCTATCCGGTAATTGTGAATGCTAGCTTGAATGAGTTGGAAACTGAGAAATTACTTAGGGAGCTTAGAATGCATAGGAAAGTGATAGGATATACAATTGATGATATTAAAGGCATGAATCCTTCCTTTTGTATGCATCGCATTTTAATGGAAGATAAGCATAAACCATCCATTGAGCATCAACGTAGGTTAAACCCTAATATGAAAGAGGTGGTTAAAAAGGAAGTGCTCAAGCTGTTAGATGCGGGGGTTATTTATCCGATCTCCGATAGTGAATGGGTTAGTCTGGTGCATGTGGTTCCTAAGAAAGGGGGGATGACTGTTATTCAAAATGAAAATAATGAACTAATCCCCACTAGGACAGTAACAGGTTGGAGAATGTGCATCGATTATAGGAAACTAAATAAGGCAACAAGGAAAGATCACTTCCCTCTCTCATTTATTGATCAAATGCTTGAAAGGTCAGGTAGGCATTCATACTTTTGTTACTTGGATGGATATTCCGGTTTTCATCAAATTCCTATACATCCTAGTGATCAAGAAAAGACCACGTTTACTTGTCCCTATGGCATTTTTGCCTATAGAAGAATGCCTTTTGGTCTATGTAATGCACCGGCTACTTTTCAAATATGCATGACTGAAATTTTCTCTGAATTTATTGAAAACATCATGGAGGTTTTTATGGATGATTTTTATGTATATGGAACTACCTTTTATGATTGTTTAACAAATTTGTCTAAGATTTTGCAGCGATGTGAAGAAACGAATCTGGTATTGAATTGGGAGAAATGCCATTTTATGGTAAAAGAAGGTATAGTGCTTGAGCACTTGATTTCTGGTAGAGGTATTGAGGTGGACAGGACCAAAATAGATGTTATTGAAAATTTGCCCCCACCAATAAATGTGAAAGGAGTTAGAAGTTTCTTGGGACACGCCGGATTTTACCAGCGTTTCATCAAAGATTTTTCGAAAATTTCTAAACCCTTATCTAACCTTTTAATTAAAGATTCCCCATTTGATTTTAATGAGGAATGTTTGAGTGCATTTTGTAGGTTGAAGGAAGCTCTGACCATCGCTCCCATTCTGCAAACACCGAATTGGGATAAGCCGTTCGAAGTAATGTGCGATGCCAGTGACTACGCTGTGGGAGCAATATCGGGACAGAGGAGAGACAAGAAGGTCCATGCAATATACTATGCAAGTAAAACTCTAGATGGAGCTCAAGCAAATTATGCCACAACTGAGAAAGAGTTGCTTGCGGTTGTCTTTGCATTCGAGAAATTCAGATCATACCTCGTGGGGTCTAAAGTCATAGTGTACACTGCTCCGCACTAAGGCACCTCATGACTAAGAAGGAAGCAAAGCCGAGACTCGTCCGATGGATTCTACTTATGCAAGAATTCGATTTGGAGATTCGATACCGGAAAGGGACGGAGAACTTAGTTGCAGACCACTTATCCAGACTTGAGCCATTTGAACATGAGAAAGACAACCTGCCGATAGATGATTCTTTCCTCGATGAGCAACTGTTTGCCATCTTGGGAGAGGAAGCTCCATGGTATGCGGACTTTGTGAATTACTTTGTATGCGGGATTCTACCACCGGAGCTCAATTATCAATAGAAGAAGAAGTTCTTTTCTGATCTCAAGAACTACGTATGGGATGAGCCTTACATTTTCCGCAAGTGTGCAGATAACATATACAGAAGGTGTATTTCGGAAGCCGAGGTTCCAAGTATCTTGAGTTATTGTCATTCCACATCTTACGGGGGACATGCTAGTGCCTCGAAGATAGCAGCGAAGGTGCTTCAGGCTGGTTTCTATGCCCGGATGTTCGTGCTTGCTTGTGATCCATGTCAAAGAACGGGAAACATCTCTAAGAAGCATGAAATGCCACTCAACACCATGCTAGAAGTGGAGATATTTGATGTTTGGGGAATCGACTACATGGGACCCTTTCCTTCATCTTGCAATAATAAGTTCATTCTTGTAGCTGTTGATTACGTCTCTAAATGGGTGGAGTCTATTCCTTCCCCAACAAGTGATGCAAGAACCGTAATCAAACTATTCAAGAAGGTGTTTTTTCCAAGGTTTGGTATTCCAAGGGCAGTCATTAGTGATGGAGGATCGCACTTCATTGAAAGACAATTTGAGAAACTCCTACTCGAATATGGAGTCACTCATAGGATCGCTACACCTTACCACCCTCAGACGAGTGGGCAAGTTGAAGTTTCCAATCGAGAGATAAAGAGCATTCTTGAAAAGACCGTTTCGGGGTCGAGAAAGGATTGGTCCTTAAGGCTTGATGACGCTCTTTGGGCTTACCGTACGGCTTACAAGACTCCTATCGGGATGACACCCTTTAGACTTATTTACGGTAAGCCATGTCACTTACCAGTCGAGCTTGAGCATAAAGCATTGTGGGCTATTAAGAAGCTAAACTTTGATATGAAAGCCGCTGGGGAAAGGAGAATCCTTCAACTTCAGGAACTTGATGAGCTAAGGTTGGATGCCTACGAGTTCGCACGATCTTACAAAGAGAGAACAAAGAAGTGGCACGATAAGCATATCCTTCGTAGAGAATTCCATGAAGGAGAACTAGTGCTACTTTATAACTCAAGGTTGCGGTTATTCCCAGGGAAGCTCAAGTCTAGATGGTCCGGACCATTTAAAGTAATGAAAGTATTCCCGTATGGTGCCGTCGAGGTCTGGAGCCAAGAACGTGGAGCATTCAAGGTCAATGGACAGAGGCTGAAACACTACCTTGGAGAACATCCACTTGAGCAGAAGGTTGCGATTCCCCTCCTAGATCCAACAACGAAGGAATGAAAGGACTATGGTCAAGCTTAAGACTATAAATAAGCGCTTCTTGGGAGGCAACCCAAGTTTTATTTCCCTTTTTCATTTGTTTTTGAATTCAACTCTTGAATAATTTGAGAAGATCAAGAGGAAAAAGATCATAAATTAATAGATTTTTCAGGTGTTTTCAGGTCAGGAAGTGATGGAGAGTGAAGAGAGGATGGACAAGTAAAGTCAGCAACCATCACGATCACGGCCTTGATGAACCAACAGCTAAAAGTCAGAACCCATCACGGCCCAGTCGTGATGTACATCACGGGTGTGACAGATAAGCCCCAGAAGACCAAAGTCCATCATGGCCAGGCCGTGATGTGAAGACCAAGAAGGCCAGAAAAGATCATGGGTAGGCCGTGATATAGGTCACGACAGTGACAGGTGGCTAGAGCAGGACAGAAGTCATCACGGGGAGGCCGTGATACGCATCACGGTCGTGACTAAGGGTTTTCTAAGAAACAGAACGCATCACGGCCAGGTCGTGATGGCCATCACGGTCGTGACGCGTACCAAACCCAGGTTTTAAAACGCCTTTCTGCTACAAACCCCCCTTCATTCCTTCGTCTTCTCCATCTTCTCCCAGCTACCATAGCCACCAAACCCTACTTCCTTCCTCCCAACTCCTCTCTTCCATCTTATCATTCATCACGCACCCTCCCCCATTAAATCAACACCATCACCCTCCTCACCATCCTTCTCTTCTTCTTCCTCCTCTCACACCCACCCCCATAACCACTTCTCCAAAAAGCTCGAAAATCACACTCCCCCTTGACACCCACAAGCAACCAACCCGACTCCCTCACTCTCTGGACCTAACCCAAACAGCCCCACAGGGCAAATCCTTCAATTTTGGGCATATTCAAAATTCCTAATTTTGAAACCCTAACCAGCAGAATCTCAGAAACAGTGAAAGGGATTTTGGATTTTGGATTTTGGAGCTCTGGGATCATGGCAACCAAACGACAAAGGGCAGCAGAGGCCTCATGCACTCGCAGCAGAGGAAACAGAAACCTAGGTAATTACTCTGACTCTGACTCCTCTAACTCTGATACTGATGGATATGGGTATGGGATAATTTTTAAGGATATTGCTCAGCAATATAGGTTTAATGCTTTAAAAAATAGGAAGATAGTCCAGACCAAATATCTTGATGATGTATGCTTAGATACCCTAGGCTTGACTGTGGACATCAATTGGATGTTGCAAAACATAGGGTGGAGCGAGTTCGCTCGCACTAGATACCCTGCATATGCTGGTCCTACTCTGGAGTTCCTAAGCTCCCTGAATGCGGAAATTCTCCAAGGGCCGCATTGCCAAGAAGGACGGATCACATTCCGGCTCTTCAACCAAGACTTCACACTAACCCTAGCTGAATTTAATGAGAATTTTGGATTACCAGTAGGGGGTGACCGAAGATACCCCTTAGGGTTTAGTGCGCATAGTTTCTAGTCAGTAATAGACTTTGAGGGCAGACGTTTTGACCCTCGGACATCCAAGTCCACAACCTTTGCTAACCCTAGCATCAGATATATGCATAGGATCATAGCCAATACCCTGTGTGGCGGTGGAGAGAGTGACGGATCCGTCCGCCATGACGAGGTCTTTATACTATGGGCCATGCTCCACCCTGAGAGCAACGTGGACACAGGGTCATTCTTGGCTAGGCACCTCTTAAAGGTGGCCAAGAGTTCCAGTGGCGCTACTGTCATTGGTGGCCTCATCACAACCATATGCCATCACTTCAACTTCGATCTAGATGGTTTTGAGGCCGCCCATGGACGAACCCGTATCTCCTTGCAGGCTTGTGAGGCTATGGGGATGATCATCCAGGAGGATGACATATACTGCCTAAAACACCCCAGGCTCAGGCACCCAATTCCTCTCCCTAACCCCACACTGTTAGATGTATCAAACCCGGCAAATTGGAAAGTGCCGGTGGGAGAGGAGCCTCAGCCTATTAGGGTAGAGAAGCCGTTAAGCCCGCCACCGCAGGCTAGGCCGTCTGGGTACCCATCTTCTTCCTCTGCAGGTTCGTCATCCGATGACCCCTATGCGCGGTTCGCATCCACTTTTGACACCATCCTAGCGAACCAGGAGCGCATTATGGAGGAGCAGCGAGAGCAGAGAGCTATGCTCCAACAGCTCTACGACTGGCATCTGAGCCAGCACCCACCACCTCAGTGAGTTACTTTGTTCCTTTTCCTTTATTTTTATTTTTATTTTTATCCTCCCTACGGCTTAATTATTTACATTGGGGACAATGTAAGTTTTTAAGCTTGGGGTAGGGGTATTAATTTTGCATTCTTACATGTTGCATTCATTTAGGACTAGTTTTGCATATATCACATGATTAAACTGCCCCCTGCTTAGGATATGCCCCCAATAGTGAAAAACTTTGTGCCAATCGAATTAGTCATCCAACTGAATTATGACAGTGGATTTTTTAACCCAATTTTTGATTTCTTGTGATAGGCTAAAAATGAAAAATGCTTGAGACAATCTTTTGAAAGTTAATAATTAGCAAATGGTTCTTTAGATTTAGGTTTCTCATCGATTCTAAACCACTAAATGAGAGATTTTTAGCCAAAAAGGGGTACTCACTAAATCTACCACATTCCTTGTGATCGAGTGATTTATTCCTCTTGGATTGTGTCCTCTAGAACTTGACTTGAAACCGTTTCGAAGCTTAAAAATTTTTGAAAACACATTTGAAAATGATTGAGGCACTAGGTATTTTTTTGGCCTCCTGAACTTTGATTGATAAATTGCTACCCCCCCTTAGTCGCCCAATTTTGAGCCTAAAAGAATAAATACTTTTCTTGGTACCATTGATCTATTTTAATGAACAATGCTTAGTATGGCACCTCTTAAAGTGTTACAAAGGGCAAAAAGGGTAATTTGAAGAATAAATTGTGGCATAAATAGTTGGAATTTTTTTTTCTCTAAAGTTAAAAAATCTCCTCTTCTCCAAACAAAAAAAAAATAAAAAAATTGGAGAAGGGGATGAGAAAAATAAAGTGAGAAATAAGAAGCAAAAAGATGAGAAAAAGAAAGGTGGAAAACTGAAGCCCAAAAAGGAATTTTAGGAGGTGTCACGCTTTGCACTGCTTGATTTCTTAGCCTTCTAGAATTTTCCTCTTCTTGATTTCCCCACCTAACGATAAATCCCATGGCCCCGTTACAACCAAAATAAAAGACCTATTGATTCTTATGTGCTTTCATTAATAAAGTAGAGATTTGGTTAATAGTCAAGCTTATGGTAGGACACCTTCCTTGAGGAAATTGAGCGAATTGTCACATACCCTCAAACACATGAGTGAGGTGAGAAAAGTGCCCGAATTGGTGAGAGATGTGAGTCTGGGGAACCTAAGCTCCTAATTGGACTTAAAATCGATTGTCCCTTGGTTTCTTATTGAATATGCCTGTTGCTTGAATTCATTACTCGGGTTCTAGATTCACTGTCCATGCTTCGATTGGTTAACTTTTCTGGCCTTAGTTATTGCTTGAGGACAAGCAAAATCTTAAGCTTGGGGTAGTTTGATGAGTGTGATTTCACCTCATATTTCCATGACATTTTGCATGCATTTTCATATAGTGTAGGCTTATTTTATTTGATTATTAGTTAATTTTGCCTTGGAACGAGTAAGGTGGTTTTGTGGTGCTTGTGTGCAGGAAAAGAAGATTAAAATGCTCAGGATCAGTCGCGCTGGAGCTGGCACGAAGATGGGTGCTTGGAAAACAAGAAAAAGGGGGCAAACAGAGCTGATCACGGCCGTGATCAAGTGAAGCTGAAAAGGAAGAATGGTCAAGTCGGAAGCTGTCACGGCCTAGACGTGATGCCCATCACGGCCGTGACAGGACAACTGAGCCAGACCCCTTCTAGGCAGAATCCATCACGGCCGTGACAGACCATTTATTGAAGCAGCGTTCAAGGCAGAAGCCATCACTGCCAGGCCGTGATGCGCATTCCATGAATCTTCAGCAACTGATTTTATCTGGTTTTTGTATTGGTTTAGGATTCAAACTGCCCAATCTTAGAAATAGGACCTAGGGACTCAAGTCTGGGGAAAAAAAAAACTTTGAGTGGGCTGTTTACCTTAGGATAATTGAGAAATTCTCTTCTTCTTCTCCTCCTCTTCTCTTAGGGATTTTTCTGTTCATGTTATTTTTAACCAAGCCTACTACAATCATGACAAGGCTTGAGTAGTAGTCTAGTTTCTAGGAATTGGGGCTATGCCCAAAACTTGTTTATGGTGATGTATTGATTTTGATTTCTTGTTAATTCAGATTTGTTTTCGATTCGATCCCTATTGATTTAATTACTTGCGAATTCGGTGGCCACTTGTTTGCGTACCATAGATACACTAAGGACGAACCTAGCGGTGAACTTAGGTATCGGATCATAGGAATCGAACTTAGGACTTAAATCACGAGAGTTAGAAGTGGTCCTTCGAGGATTCACGAATCGTCACAAAACTCAAGGGGTCCGATTTAAATTCAATTACCACGAGAGTAGGGATTGATTTAATCGGGCACGACTTTTGTAACCTGAGAGGGAGCATTAGCTAATTTAGGACAGATTCGCCTTCAAAACAAATTTTGGTAATTAACAAGGAGAGGAGTCGATTCAGTAACATAAACAGTTTTGTGGTATCCCAATTCCTGGGAACCCATTTGAATTTGAAAACCCCCAATTTGAATTGCTTTCTGTTTTGTTTAATTGCGAAATTAAAATTTGATTGCTACTTGATTCTGATTTCAAAAACCAAAACCTTTTCAAAACCTTTTTTTATAGAGTCTAGTTTAATTGATTTGATAATTAGTTGTGATTTGAGATCACGGTCCCTGTGGGATTGATCTTTTTATAACTTGGCAACGAATCTGGTACACTTGCCGGAATTTATCACATCAACGCTCACTGCTCTGGACGATTGCCACGTACGGTGCTCTTGAGGACGGCGAACCGAAAGCAACCATGGCGCCATTGTATCAGATCCTTGAGAGCGTGATGAACTTGAGTTGAAGAAGAAGGGTTTAAGGGTCGGTGGTTGATGATTTGGGATTTTATGAAAGAAAGAGAGAAAGAGTGCATTCTGTGGGAGAGAAGTCAGAAATCGAGAAAGGTGAGAGAAATAGAGAGAGGGTATTCATTATTCAAATTGAATGCTTTATTGCTTTACAACTGTTTTACAATTTACAAAGTTGTTTTTATCTTCTCGATGCATCGTGACTCTGTGATAGACTGAAACTGAAAGGACAGGAGGGCTTATAAAATATAAAAGAAAAGGCTTTTCCTTTTAAGGTAATCGGTCGGGTGCGGGTACCGACGGAATTTAATTTTCCCACCCGCACCCACCCGCAGCAGACCGTATGAGACTGAAAGAAAGGCCCGAAGACCCGTTGGACCGTCCGTGACCCACCGCTAGGTTGATTTCTGCTTCGGATCCGTCGGGTTTCGGTCGAATCTAAAAATTTGTCCAGCCCTAACTGCTATTTGATTGTAACCTGAATAGCCATCTAAGAAATAGTAGAATTCTCTCCCGGATAACCTATCAAGCATTTGATCAATGAATGGTAATGGAAAATAATCTTTCCTTGTGGCTTTGTTCTTCACAGTGACTCCTTCTTTCTTTGGAACGCATTGCACAGGACTAACCCACACACTATGTGAGATGGGGTAAACGATTCCTGCATCAAGCCATTTGATGATTTCTTTCTTCACAACTTCATTATTGGATTCAATCTTCTCTGGCTTTCAATACTGTTCTTAGCGTCTTCCTCTAACAAAATTCTGTGCATATGGAGACTAGGAATGATTCCTCTAATATCTGCCATTTGCCATCCAATAGCCTTCTTGTGCCTTTTCAAAACTGAGATAAGACTACCTTCTTTCTCGAAAATTAAGAAAGAATAGAAGATGATAGGAAGAGTTTCCTTTTCTCCAAGATAAGCATATTTCAGGTGAGAAGGAAGTTGCTTTAATTCAAGGGTTTAGGCTTTAATTCCTGTTCTCCTTGAAGGTGTCTACAGATACATCTAAGGACTCATATTTTATAATCCAAGATCTGTGTGCCAAACTCTCTCCAACTAGCTGCTTCAACTCTTCAATTCCAGATTCAGTTTCCTTGTTTAGTTCACACTCACACTCCAAATCTTGACCTGATGCTATCAATTGCTCTTGCACCAGAGATTCAATACTGATAATAACAGAACAGCTTCGCATCTCTTCATCAGGATAATGTAATGCATTAAAAACATTGAAAGTCACTTGTTGATCATTCACACTCATAGTGAGTTCTCCTTTTTGCACATCTATCAATGTTCTTCCCGTTGCAAGAAAGGGTCTTCCAAGGATAATTGAGACTTCTTTGTCAGCCTCAAAATAAAGAATAATGAAATCCACTGGAAATACAAATCTGTCTACCTTAATCAGACCATCCTCAATCTCTTCTTCTGGATAAGCAATGGATCTGTCAGCAAGTTGTAAAGTGCAGTGGTAGGTCTGGCTTCTCCAATCTTTGATTGCTTGAAAATGGACATTGGCATCAAGTTAATTCTATCTCCAAGATCACACAAGGCCTTTCCACAGTAAGTATTCCCTATAGAGCAAGGAATTGTAAAACTGTCTGGGTCTTTCATTTTCTGAGGAACCTTGTTCTGCAACAGCTGACTACACTCATTTGTCATTGCCACTTTCTCAAATTCCCCCAATCTCTTCCTCTTGGTAAGAATGTCTTTCATGAATTTGGTGTAGTTAGGCATCTGTTGCAGAGCTTCAACCAGAGGTATGTTGATGTGCAATTGCTTCAGAATTTCCAGAAATTTGCTAAACAGTTTCTCTTGAGCTGCTTTCCTCATCCTTTGTGGAAATGGAGGAGGTGGCCTTTCTGGAATCAATTTACCTTCTTTTTGCTTGGGGATCTCCTGCACTGGTTCTGCATTTGCTGGAATTACTGCAGGAATTTCCTGTTCTGTCTGCTTAAGTGCTATAGCATCATGTAACTCTTTGCCACTTCTCATATTTATAGCTTTAACTTTCTCCTTCCCTTTATCAGTAGAAATTGATGGACTTTCTGTAGATGCGGGTAGGGTTCCATTTGGTCTATTTGTGAGAGCAGTGGCCAACTGGCCAACCTGATTCTCCAAGTTCCTCATAGCTACCCCTTGGTTCTGAATTTGGGCCCTGGTTTCAGCCATGAAGGCTTTCAGAATGGCTTCCAGAGAAGGTTCTTTAGCTAGGGATTGATTCTGCTGCTGCTGACTGTTCTGTCCCTGTTGTTGGTGTTGTTGTGGAGCATTTCCAACTGAAGAATTCAACGTGTTGTTATAATTCCCGTAGTTGAAATTCGGGTGTTGCTTCCAACCCAGATTATAAGTATCGGAGTATTCATTATTCCCTCTATTACCCAAATAATTTACTGATACTGGGTTGTTGGGGCATTATTCAAATAGATGTTCCCCTCCACAGAAAACACATGAAAGAGAGCTCAGTTGAGCAACCACAGGTTCAACCATAGCAGGTTCTTTACTTGCATTAGTAGCAGTCAGGTTTTTCAGCATGTTAGTGATGGAAGCAAGCTGAGCAGATAGGGCATTTACTTCCTTTACTTCAAGCATCCTAGCAGGGGTTTTAGCAGAATTGGCCCTCACAGTTGGCCATTGATAGCTATTAACAGCTATGCTTTCAACCAATGCATAAGCTTCATTGTATGATTTTGTCAAGAATGTACCTCCAGATGAAACATCTAACATCAATCTTGAAGGAGGCAGGAATCCATTGTAGAAGGTCTCCATTTGGATGCATACAAGGATGTTGTGATGAGGACATCTTCTCAACAACTCCTTGAACCTTTCCCACGAGTCATACAGTTATTCATCATCATTTTGTCTGAATGAAGTTATATCACTCCCCATTTTGGCATTTTTAGTATGAGGAAAGTACTTAGTCAAGAATTTTTCAGCTAGGCCATTCCATGAAGTAACCAAATTGGATTCCAAAGAATTCAACCAAGTCTTGGCTCTGTCCCTCAGAGAATAAGGAAAGATCCTTAGCTTGAAATCATCATCACTTACTCCAGGAATCTTGAAATTGCTTGCCACTTCCAGAAATTGCCTTAGATGTAAGTGCGGATCTTCAGTAGAGGCACCATTAAAATGCCCAACAGTTTGAAGCATTTGGAACATCATTGGTTTGAACTCAAATTGTCGGGTAGTTATTTCTGGTCTCACAATCCCAGTGTTCATGGTTTGGGGATTAAAGACAGCATAGTCCCTTATGGACCTATCCCTATCATTTGCCAATTCAATCATCCCGGCTGATCTTCATCCTCATTGTCCAGAAGGTGAGCCATGATGCCTAAGTCGGAGTTTTGATCTCTAGCTCTTTGTGCTTTAGTTCTTTTCCTTAGCCTCTTTGCGGTTTTCTCTATCTCCAAGTCTATTTGAAACTCGGGTGTACCCTTGCTACGCATGTAGATGTTACCCTATTGCTAAGCAAAGTGCACACAGTGTTCAAAACTAGATAAATAGTCAAAGTTAATAAAAGAATTTAAATATTCAACACCATTGTCAATCCCCGGCACGGTGCCAAAAACTTGTTACTTCCGTAGATGTGATGTGCAAGTGTAAACAGTCAAACAAGTAATAAAGTGTGAGTAAAGATTGTTTCCACGAGGATTTAAATGAATTGAAGACAAATTCTAGTTTTAACTTTGTCTGCTTAGCTCAATAAAATAAAAAGTAATTTTAAGTATGTAAAGTAAATGGAGTAATTGGGTATCAAAACAGTACGTAATAAATGCAAGGAATAAATAAAAGCAATAATTGAGTGTTTTAAAAACAGAGATGGAAACAGCTAGGATTCTGATCCCTTGTAATCTTAACTTCAGGGTAATCAATGCTTTAGGATGCTAAAGCATTTAGTCCAGGAAATGAAGTTTGCTTTCCAGCAGTAAAATTGAGTTCATTATAAGCTTCTTATTCCTAAGTTCATATTAATTTCTCTCAACTGTCAGATAATCCCGTCCAGCTACTTAAAGACTTGAAGGCTATTCCTAACTCATTCAATACAATTAATTTTCCATTTAATTGTTCTATCTTTATCTTCAATTCAAGTCCACTTACTTGGTTTTTCCAAACTAGTTAGCTAATAATTCAGCTCAGTTGATCATGCTAAAAAGAATTTAACGTTAAATCAGAAGATAAGAAAATGAATAACATCCATAACACTGATTAACCCTTCAGCACAATTACAAGTTCATAGAATCCTAACTAAAGGAAATTAGCTCATAATGAGCTTGCAAACAGAACAAATAAAAGAAATGGAAAATAAAGGCATAAAAGCATAAAACGTAATTACAGAGAAGACAAAGAAGAAAATGGAGGCTGCTGTACTGAGTGCCAGCTGACGCCTAAAAGGAGGCTAACCTATCACTATTTGTACTAGTGCTCCCCAAGTAGGGTTTGTACATTCTCTCTCATACCTCCTTTTTGGGCTTTACACAAATTCAAATATTAAAATACTCCTTGGCCCAATTCCCAAGTACACTCAGCTGAGGGTTGCATTTCTCTTTCCTAGTTGTGGGTCGCGTTGCAGGTTCTTTGTCCTTTAGTGAAGATGCACTGAGCTGACAACTCTTTTGTCTTGTAGTGATTCTGTCTTCAGAAGCTGCAGCATTCTATAACATTACTGGAGCAGCTCCACTCAATTTGAATATCAGATTTTTCTGCTCAACACTTCAAACATCTTTTCAGTTATATAGTTCCAAAATTTATCATTCTTTTCAGCAATTAAACACTTTCAGCTCAAAGACTCAATTTCTTGTTAAGACTCTACTTTATTTTACCAAATTACTCAGAACAAGAGCAATGATTTAGTTAAAATGATAATAATAACTCTTATTTCTAAGAGTTATCACTTTCCCAATCACCCACTCCTCACTCCCCTCATATCTTCTCCATAACCTCTTCCCTAGGTGCTTTCATTGAGATCGAGTTGGGTTATGGAAAGGACTACCTATGTTGGCCTTTATGGGGGTCAGCACCACCCCTTGATTCGGGAAAACGTAACTGGCAGTGGACTAACGGACATGTGATTAAGGAAATTAAGTTGTTCCCTTGCTAACAGCTATAACTTATAGCTTAGTGGTAAGCACTTGATCCTTAAATTGGTATCAGAGCAAGCTAGGTCACAGATCTCCCAGGCTGGTGCTGAGGGTGATTGTTGGCCTTTATGCGAGGTCAGCATCACCCTTTGATTCGAGAGAACAAACTGGTCGTGGACTAACCGCCTGCCATGTGATTAAGGAAATAAAGTTGCTCCCTTGCTAACAGCTATATCTTTTAGCCTAGTGGTAAGTGCTTGATCCTTCAACCTATAGGCTAGATTAAGATGCAACCGAATATTGATAGGTAAGTGAAGCCGCCAGTGGAGAAAGGGCTACCATTGGGTAGTGTGAAAGCTGCTGTGGACGTCGGCTCTTAAAGGGGGCAGCAATGTTATGAGTCCCACATTGAGTAAATAATGATGCTCAATGTGGTACTTAAGTTATGAGGCTCTCTCACCCAATGGACCAGTCTTTTGGTTGGACTCTCCTCACGAGCTTAAAACATAACATAAGGAGAGATTAGATATATGATAGATGAATGCAGATCCTCTATCCCATACTCCGTGTCTCATTTCCTGTCACTCCAATAAACACCTGCCACGTCAATATTCCTTTTACTTTATATGATATACTACCGTAACCATCGTTAAGTTTTTTAGCCTTAGAGCATCTTTATCCCAGCACCACACTTTAGAATTCTTAAATGGGTCCCACCATTACACGTCACTCAATTTTACTTTTTGTAATTTAAGCATCTCATCTCTCCAACCCAACAACCTCAAAAAAATTCTTAAATGGACCCCACCAATAATCCTACATTCTTATATTTAGTTTCCCAAACATTTTTTATTAAAGAAAATGTAAACCTGGCCCCACCGTAAAATATAAGACCCGATGCTTATTTAAGCACTTCAATCCCATAAGCACCTGCTGTCCAATCAACTCCAACGGACTAAAAAATTAAGCTTCGGTGCTTGTTGAAAGAGTTGCTTAATAAGCATCCGGATGGAGATGCTCTTATATGTGAGTCTCGTTTGCAATTTTTTCTCTCTCCACCCGCAGTATTCTGGCAAATTCCCACTACCTATCGACCACCGTCTCCAAGACACGCAATCAAACCATCTTCACTTTTTCTCTGGACACCAAGACTTGCACTTTTTCAAAAGGTAAATTTACTTAAATATTGAAGATCCCCTTTGATAAAGGATTATGAAGGTACTGGCTGTGAAGACGGAGCCACAAAACCAACTTGCAAAATTAATTTGTCCCCCTGCAAACCCAAACCAGCAACTGTAACCGTGAAGAAGAAGCAAATGTAGAGGCCTGATTCACATGGTGATGCACATGTAGGAAACCAAATGCCAAAACCAGTCCAGAATTAATATAAAACATAGGATAACAAGTACTGTAACTCGATTGGTAGATCCCATGGCAAGACAAATGATTGGCTTGAAAAAACTCCACTGTAAATGCCACAAAACAATTATAAGGCTCCATTTGATTCACTATGAAACGAGGGATAGGATAACACAAAACAATTTGTTTCATATTTGATAGTAAATTTAGTTGTGGGACAGCACAAAACCATGAAAAATTGTTACTCACTTAACCAAGGAACAAAAAATTGTCCTACGCACAATTAATGAAATCTCAAAAATAACCTTTCATTCCCCCACTCTCTTTTCTTTCCGGCATGTCTTCCCAATTCCCAGTACACCCACTCGGCCACTACCTCTTCACGTTGCAGCACATGACTATTGTCTCATGAGAAATACCTACCCACCATACATATATATATATATATATATATATATATATATATATATATATATATAAGTTTTTAATATATTATTATATATTATATATATAATACTTAATAATATAATTTATAAATTATATAATATATTGTATATAATATAGTACGTGTATAAAAAAATATAGTATTATATATCATTGTATTAAATATTATATAATATTATATATTATAAAAAGATATTTAAGTAAATTTCATATTGTTTAATCTGCTCTATGCATCAACTAACAAACATCATATATCATAAAAAATTATGTTGTAACTCAACCATTTATTCTGTACTATAATATTCTTCCTGTATTGCGAATCAAACGGACCCTACAGAAATACAAAGTCCTAGAAGATGGACAAAATAAAAATGGCAAGTCCAAATGAAGAATAACGCGGCAGGTGAGAAGACCTAACGGCGTTTTTGTATTGGTAGCAAAAGACTTAACTGCGTTACTGTTCTATTTTATAAAATAAAAGAGATGATGTTTCATTAATTGATGTGGCATGTGTTTATTGACGTGGCAGGAAATGGGATAATATATAGAGATAAACTTATATATGCATCATTATCATAGATGGGCACATGGGTAGTACTCCTGTCGTTGAGAACGGGCTTGGTTTGGTAAACATACGTAATCAAATTCGGCGCTATGACCGGGGGACCTTCAAATTTAAAACTGCTACCATATTAGATATGATCACAGAAAAACTTTTTCAATAAGTTGGGTTATGATATACCAAACATATTTTATATCACTTATTACATCATTCATATATGACAAATTTTGGATCAATCAAATTATTACATGAGTTTGGTCAAAATTTCAAACTTTTTAGTTGTATTTCTACTTTAGTCAAATATATGAATACAATATATTGTAGTATAATATATGTACTCTTTGTATTCTCAAATTTAACTCATATTAAAATAATGTTTTAATTAAAAAAACTGATTATATTATAAAATAATATTTTAATATGAATTAAAATAATGTTCGTTGTCAGTAATATTTTGTAATATAATCAGTTTTTTTTAATCAAAAAACATTATTTTAAAAAGTTAAATTTGTAAATACAAAAAGCACATATATTATACTACAATATATTGAATTCATATAGTTTGACTACAATATAATACAACTAGCAAGTTTGAAATTTTGACCAATCTATGTGATAATTTGATTGATCCAAAATTTACTACATGGGTGATGTAGTGGATGGTATCAACCTTACCATCTTGAGTAATGTCACGCCATTTACATTTCGTTACTTCATATTTAAACAAGTTTCACTACCGGATCAACCCAATATCTCAAGGACTAAACTCGGGTGCTAATTTTCCCCCCATGTGTTTACGTTAATTTTCAATAAAAAAATAGAATATGTCTAACTATTACACATATTATATTTTCATTAATAAATTATTTATGTATTAATCTCATTAATTAGAAAACAACATCATAAATGCATAAGGAAAAGTTTTGTCCATATCTTAAAGTAAACCTTTGTCTACAACCTGTTTTCTCTTGAGTACGTCATGTGTCATTTTTTAAATAATTAAAACTTAGTCATTGTCTCATAGATATTTTTGGTGTTATTTTTCAATAAGCATAATACATATGTAACATTTATGCACTTGTATTTTTCTTAAAAAACAACACAAGAAATAGCTATAAAATTGCACTTTAAGTTTTGTCCATTTTAAATATTCCAAATATGCTTGCTTACTTATATATTCCATTTCACTCTTTTTATTTTTAAAATAAATATTTGCAATTACTATAATTACAGTACTCTTACAATACACTGTTGCTTGCTAGTAATAATTAATCACACGTTTTTTTTTATGAGTGTAATTTTGATACATTATTGTCATCATAATATTTCGTACATTATTAATGAACCATATATTATCTCATATGATTTTAATTACAGATAATTATTATAGAAATAAGTTTTTAATAAGGTCTTAACTGAGAATTCTAATTAAGGTATCGTTAACATACCCTTAAAGCATCGGTTCAGAAATAAAAAATTAGATGTTTTATGTTAAAAAGTATAATTTTTAAACTTAATATATATGCAAAGCATTGGTTAACATTTACCTTCAAATTATATCGTTTTTACATCAATTCCGCCGCCTACTCACGTGATGTGCATCATAGTAACGCACTAAGCATTATCTTCCTTTAGTTTACCGACAAATACTGGAGGCGGCTAAATATGTTAGACTTGCTACAGGATCACACACCTAGCTAGTAGTACCCCAATATGAGGCCTACTTGTATGAAATAATTGGCATGGTTTTATTATTTAAACAAATATAATTTGGCCTTTTATAGAAAATAGTTATATATACCTCTTCTCTCATGCAAATGACTCTTATAATCTTTAAAAAATAATTTTAAATATTTAGAATATGACATTTTCTGAAATATTATATATGTCATTAATAAGTGCAATTTATTATTTTTATATATGATATGTTAAACTGAAATAAATATATTTAATATAAATATAAATGAGATATTCTACTGTAGATGGTCAAAGATAACCGAATATGAGGCTTTTATTAGACATACGTTACATCGAAATTTAACTTTAGTAGATAACCCATGATGACATTTGGTTTCTTGACGTCAATTATCTTCATCCACCATTCGAGTACGATGGACTAGCCGCCCAACCTTTCGTTATTATAAGTTCAGAAATGATAACAACTCTATTGAAATTCATGTGACTTTTATAAAATTTAAATGAGAATTACATAAAATAATGATATCCACATATAAATCAATAAAAGGAAGAGTGTTAACGTTGAAAAAGATATGTCAGAGAGAGTATGTTATTAACACTTTTTTTTTTTACACTCTTTTTTTTGAAGTTTAAAGCTAAGCCACTTGTTTCCGCATTTTCAATTGTGATAGATGTGCTGATCCATTACAATCTATATAAAAACCAATTAGCATGCTTCTTTCTATTCATATCATAGTTATACATCCTTCCCTCTTTGACCCCTAAAACACTGCCAAATGGGTTACTTAGCCAAACTCTCACTATGCTCCCTGCTCATGCTGTTCGCTTCTTTGCTCACAACTCAATCAGCAAATTTCGAGATCGTCAATAATTGTCCTTACACAGTTTGGGCAGCTGCCAGCCCCGGTGGCGGCGTCCGCCTCGAGCGGGGCCAGACATGGAACCTCTGGGTGGCGCCTGGCACTGCCATGGCACGTATCTGGGGTCGTACCGGTTGCAACTTCGATGGCAGCGGTCATGGCCGCTGCCAAACCGGAGACTGCACTGGTGGACTCCAGTGCCAAGGTTGGGGTGTCCCTCCCAACACATTGGCTGAATTTGCTTTGAACCAATATGGTAATCAAGATTTCTATGATATCTCTCTTGTGGATGGTTTCAACATCCCTATGGACTTCTACCCTCTCAATGGTGGCTGTCACAAAATCAGTTGCACTGCTGATATTAATGGACAGTGCCCTAACGAGTTGAGGACTCAGGGTGGGTGTAACAATCCATGCACAGTGTTTAAGACCAATGAGTTTTGCTGCACCAATGGACAAGGAAGCTGTGGACCCACTTACTTCTCGAGGTTCTTCAAAGACAGATGCAGAGATTCTTACAGCTACCCTCAGGATGATCCAACAAGCACTTTCACATGCCCTGCTGGTTCTAACTACAGGGTTGTGTTCTGTCCGTTGGGATTTCCTCACATTCCCCTTCAGATGCCTAAAAGTACAAGCAATGAGTATTGAAAGAAAAAGATATAGTTTCCTCCACGAGACTGCAAGAAGATGAAGTTTTTGCTGAGAGAAAACTTCATTTATATGTGATATATAATCAATAAGCTCGGAATGTTAGTTGGGTTTTTCGTGTATGTTTTCCCGTGTATGATGATTGTGGATGAAATAATTGAAGGGGGACCTTCTAAGTTCTATCAATCAATGCAGTTTATAATTCAGACAACTATTTTATAATTTCCTTTGTTCTTAACTATTAACTTTTTGCCTAACTATGCTGATCAACAATGATTATGGATACGCACTGTAAGCTTCACCGGTGACTATTGACAGGGAAGTTACTAATTGTTAATAATTTTTTTTGACAAGACTAATTGTTAATAATTAAAGAATATATTCACAAATTGTAATAAAAAAACAATCATGCAATGAGAGAAGTTCTTAAATTTTATCAAAAGTTTATGGGCTGAGGCAAATGAAGGCATGCACCCCCACTACTACTTTTGAGTTTATTCGTTGAATATTCGATCCATTGTATATATCCAACTATTTATGTGGCATGTCCCTAAACTATTTTTTTTTTATTGGATCCCGAACTTATATAAAATTTTCGATTGAGTCCATAAAGTAGAAAGATGACTATATAAAATAAAAATAATAAAATGATGGATGATGAAATTTAGAGACCCAATTAAAAGTTTTTTAGTTTAGGGACCTAATTGAAAATTTTAAAAAAGTTTGGAGATCCAATTACAATTTTTTTTAGTTTAAGGACCTAATTGAAAATTCTCAAATAGTTCAGGGACCAACTCAATAATTAAACCTTAATTTAATTTAGACAAATATTAAGAAAGTTTCACACATACTTTGAACACATTTAGTTCACGTTTAAGGAACTCCCGGTCCTAGCACAACGCCATTAAGGCTAGGGTTTTAGGTCTCCCAATTTTATTAGATTATTATGACTTTTTTTTTTGTTATTAATTAAGTTTAACAAAAAATAATTTAAAATCTTAAATTATAAATTATAGGGAATCTTAAATGTGATTATAGGTACACAATTAAAAATTTACACTAATCATAATAATTACAATTTAAAAATATAAAATTAATAATAAAGATAATTTTAAATAAAAATATAATTTTTTTAATAAAATGTTATTATTGATTTATCGTACGTTACCGTACAACTCTGACCCGGCCTTGTTTGCTGTTGGTTGCACTTATCATGGCTGAGACTAAAAGTTTATCTAGGATGGTCAAGGTCAACGAGAAATCTTGTTTGGTTGTGATTTAGTGCACGGTCGTTTTCGGACAAACGTTATTTTTTTAATGAAATATATTTATCAATAATAATGTTATCCCTTCCCAACACCTAAATAATGTTTCAATTTAGCTTATGATACAGGTTCTCATTTGATTGTTTATGAGAGTCCATCTAATCTTGTTAGTCAAGTGCTATGTTGCTCTCTTATGTTTTGGGAGTCTCTACTCCTTGGTTGATTACAGTGTACTTTCTTTATTTGGGCTTTTAGACCCTTTTTAATAAAATAAATAAATAAATAATGTTTCAGAGTAAAAAACAAATAATCTAATATCATTTTTTTCTCTTATTTCCTTATTAGAAGGAATGTTCATGTGTGAGGATACGAATAGAAATTTGGGTATAAAAATAACATTATTGATTATAATAAAGTTCATAAGGTTATAGTTGTTTCCGCCAAGTGTTTTTTTTTTCTTTTTTCGTGGGAATAATGGTAGAAATAGGTTATATTGGTTGTAAGGGATTTATGACATGACATGTTTGAGGCCTAACTTGATCTAGCTTGTTCAACAAAAATGTCAGGTAAACTTTTTAAAATTCATATAACTAGAGGTCAGACCGAGGCCTTAAAAAAACCTACTAGGCCTGTCATGCCCAATTCAATAACGATTCTAATGGTTCTCTATTGATTCTTTAGCTGGCAAGTTTTCTAGGTGAATAAAATTAAGCGACAGACTGATTCCTACTCAAACTGGTTAAACCAGTTGGTTTGATCCAATTTTAAAAACCACGATTCAAACACTAATAATGAAAAATGCCCATGCATGGTTTTTTTCCTACCTTTAAGCACTATTGTAGCTGAAGATAAATTTTAGTTAATTAAATCATTTTTTCTAAGCAGTTTTTACCGCTTTAACAGAGGGTCAATTATTTCTTTTGATAAAAGAAACAATCGAATTCGCCAACCAGGGTTGAAACGTATGATCAAGTCTCTTGCTTACACTAATTGTGACCTGAGTTTCGATTATTATATTATCTCCTTATAGACGATATGTAAATTACACTATAAATCCTCGTTGATGTTTGTGGTATTCTTTGATCTTGAAAAGAGGCATGTCTTCCCCTAACATGAACTTTATTTAATCAAAAAGAAAAAAAAAACAATTGAATTCACATAAATTTTATATAATTAAGATATGATAAGAAACTGCAAACAATATCCAAAACTTAACGTACAAAAGAAAGGGCCTTAAGTCTTAACCGAGCTATTGCTCACGGGCTGCTCTAGCCTTATATTTAATACTTTATGAGATTTATACTGGGCTGGGCTGGGTGAATGGCTGGCTGGCTGTATGGGTGGCAAAGCAATCCAATTATCCATCATCCATCCAAAGCTTAAACCATCTAATCCATCCATTACAAAAAAAAAATTAATGGATTTGATCAAATTGGATCATATTATTTTTGGATGGATAATGATCCATTCACTATCTTTTAAAATCCAATGGATCACATCTTTTAAAATAAAAAAACCATTAGATAAAGTTAAATAAAAAAATAAATCATAAAAATCTGAAAATATCAGTTTTTCATTTTTCTTCGTCGAACCCTAATAGTCTGTTTGGACAAGGGATTTCAACGAGGTAAAGTAATTTTTCAGAATATTTAAAATCCCTCATTATAAAATACACTGTATGGATCCTAATATAAAGTATTTTATAAATACCAGGTTATTTTATCGG
This sequence comes from Sophora flavescens, assembly GCA_030762895.1. Lineage (NCBI taxonomy): Eukaryota > Viridiplantae > Streptophyta > Magnoliopsida > Fabales > Fabaceae > Sophora > Sophora flavescens. The sequence goes on along the minus strand of CM061064.1, from coordinate 13,772,730 downwards.
GTAACTCTTCTTGTCAAAAGTGAGGCATTTCAAATTCCTCTAGAATAGGTGGTATTTCAGAATTCCACCCTCTTCCTCTCTCCGTCTCTTTCACCCATCTCTGTTCCTAAATCTCTTTCTCTTCCTCTCTCGTTCTTTTTGCCTTCGATCAACTCGTTCTTGTTGCGTTCGATCACCAATCGCAACACGGCGATTTCGATATGAACCCTAACTCACAAAATCAATTTCGATTTGAACCCTAAATCACAAATTCGAACCAGGAACCTCATATTCGATTTTATTTTTGTGAGCTCTTGTTCGATTCACTCTCTCAAGTCTCAATCTAACTCTCTCAATCCTACAACTCAGGTATAGGTTCTTTTGCTGCTCTTCAATTGTTTCATATATTTGTTGTTCAAATGTTCAATATTTCTCTTGATTTTTGAAAAAACATTGTGTTGAAATTGTCAAGCATAGCTTGTCAAATGCATTCTATTTTTGTTGCTCTCTGTGAAGTTTGTTTACACTGTGATGGTGATTTTGAATATGGGTTTAAGTGTTTTTTCTTGTTTTCAGATTTTCTTCCTACAAGCTCTTGTTTCAGAATGGGTTGTATTTGAAACCATCTCAATCACAGGTTTTTACTCTCCAAATCCATAGTTTACCTGGCTGGCCCATGTGATTTGAAGGGAATAATAGCGTGTTATTCTTTCCGCTTTCGGTACAGACAGATACACATAGTAATAACCTTCCAGAAAGGAAGCTCTCCGCGTTTCTCCATTGTTTGAGCGAAAAATCATCCACGGTTATCTTCTCTCTCTATATATCACAAATTGAATTCACTATATACATACATGTTCCTGCGATCGCATATTATTGGACTATCTCTGTATGATATCGTCGCTGCAACTTTTCGATTCTCTTTTTCTTTCTTGTTCCTTGGCTCGCTGTTCCCAACTTGCAATTTACGAAATTGAAATTTCACTTAACGCCTCTTCGATATTTGATAATTAGTTGAATCGATTTCGAATTTTTATCGAGGAATTTTGATTCTGAATTTTCCCAAACAAAAGATAAAATAGATAAACCCTGATTGGTGTTTTGATCTGGGATCAGATGGCGTTGCAAGAAAAGCTAGATAGATTCAAAAAGTAGCAAGAGAAGTGTCATTCAACCCTTTCCAGCATAGCATCAAAGAAGGCTCCTCCAACGAAAAAACCATCTGCTCCTATCGCCAATGGAAGAACTCCAGCTCCTGGCATTAAATTCTCAAACGATCTGAGAGAGGCTTCAACACATTAACTCTATTCGCAAAGCCCCTGTTGGGGGTCAGATGAAGCGTGTTATTGATCTCCTCTATGAGGTAGTTACCTATCCCAATTATCCAATCTTAAATTGCTAGATAGATTTCAGCATCATGTTACTGGTCAGGAAAATTTTATAATAATACTTGGCAAATGATGCATAGATCACTATAGTCTATAGATATACCTGATGGATGTGTGTGTGTTGCCATAGATCACTTAGTTTGTGTTTGCTTACAGACCCGTGACAGGCTTTAACACCGAGCAAATAAATGAAGTATGCTATGTGGACATGAAGGCTAACAAGGATGTTTTTGAAAGTATGAGGAAAAACCCAAAAGTAAAATATGATGGGGAACGCTTCTCTTACAAGGTAACTTTTATTCACGCATATATCTGAATCTTCATGTGAATGTTTTGATAACAACAATGGATTATCACATTTGGCTTTGCGGTCTATAGTCGAAGCATGACATTAGGGACAAAAGTCAGCTGCTTTTCCTGATACGTAAGTTTCCAGAGGGCATTGCTGTTATTGACCTAAAGGATGCTTACCCAACTGTGGTGGAGGACTTGCAGGTAAATGGTTTTTAGTAGTTATTTATATTTTATGAGAATTTCTTACTTTCACTCTTCAATAATATGGTGGAATCTTGATCATAGATATATGTCTACCTCCCATATTGCCTTGGGCTCATTGAACAACTATTCTTATCTCAAGGGTTTGATTCCTTCCCTATGCATAATGAATTTTTGGGATAAACATGAGTGCCAAAGTCACAAATCACTATACATGTGAAGGAAGCTCAGATGTCAAAGGCAATACCAGTGATGGATATAGGATTCAAATATTTCAGTGGACAAAATAAAAATAAATTAGTTTAAAAACTAATTATGTCCACCATCATTTTAGCTCCTTCAAGAGAAGACACAAGTCCGAGTGTATAATGGCACCCTTTAGTTGTGCTTTCAAGCACATCCTAAATAGTTTAATACTTTAATTAGTTTATTATGTCTCTGAAAATTTATCCTTGAAGGTTTTGGGTTCCTCATTTAATGAAACTCTATTCAAGCAAGCCCATATTGTGGATGAAAATGCTAAGAAGTTGTCTAAAATAATGTTGTCTTGAATTTGCACAAACCTTAACAGAGTGAGTTTTACACTTCTTATATCCACATGAAGTAATGCTTGGTTACTATAAAGAAACCAAACTAGATTCAAAGGTTTTTTTATACTTTCCATGCTATAGATTTATGTATCTTATTTTGAAGTTAATCGCATGGCCGAAAGATTAGGTGTTCAAATATTGTGCACATGTTTAATTATGCCAGCTAAGTGTGAGCATAAAATATAAGGATAGAATGCCAAAATTGCTTTATACTAGAATTTACATATGCAGTTTGTTGAAATTTTGGACATGTCAATTAAGAATAGGGCCAAACTACAAAGTTAGGGAAACCAAATCTGGTTTAGACTGAAATTTTCATTACACTAACTCTGCACATTACTGAGTTTTATGAAATAATTTTGCCCCTTTCTACCAACCTTAGGCTGGCCAATCTAGCATTATCAATGGTACTGAGGAAAATGGACATTTTTTAAATATATTATTCTGTACAAAATCTTGTTGTTTAAGGATGCAGCCTGAATGTGGTTAAAACTTTGCTGATACTTTCTTATACATGGATTTGGAATTCTTTGTGATAACGGGGGCCAAAAGCTGGCTTTTGAATGTCATTAAAGAGTCCAGTTCAGTACCAAGCATTTAGCAGTGTGGAGGGGTTGTAGAATAAAGTCATGGACATTTCACATTTTTATTTTTAGGCCGTCTCCTTCACTTGCCTATTTTTGTTGTCACTATTTCATTTTTGAATTCTTTGCAGCTTTGCTGCTTATTTCCTTAGAATTTCACATGATACTGAGGCATCAATATAAGAGTGAACTGTTTCAGTATGTTTTTATTGAAATATGTAAAGAAGAATAGAACGATAGAACTATTTGATAAATTTGATCCACAACATCTATACTATCTGACTTGTGGTTGTGAGAGGTCATGTTTTTGTAGAGGTGGTGAAGAGTCGAAATTTTGTTAAAAAGTTGGTTTCACATGGAATAAGAACTTATAAAGCTATATCAATTTCTAGGCTCTGAAAGCTGCAGGGCAGATTTGGCTGCTGTCCAACTTTGATTCACAGGAAGACATTGCCTACCCTAATGACCCCCGAGTGCCCATTAAGGTGGATGACGACCTAAAACAGCTTTTTCGGGGGATTGAATTGCCTCGTGATATGCTTGATATAGAGAAGGATCTCCTGAAGAATGGAATGAAGCCTGCTACTAACACTGCAAAGAGGAGGAGTGCAGCACAAATGCAAGGCATTTCTTCCAAGCTTCTAAGAAGAAGAGTGAAATCAGCAAGAGAACCAAGCTGACTAATGCCCATCTTCCGGAGCTTTTTCAGAACTTAAACAATTCCTAACTTGATGAACTCATAGCATTTGTTGGGTGAAATCACATAGGTCATTTGTTGGCTTAAAATGGATCGTGTATTTAGAAAGTTGTCAAGCCATTCAGATGGATATGTCCTCTTTATTAGTATTAACATACTGCTTCTGATTTTGGATGTATCCAATCAGACAGAGGTAAACAATAAATGAGAGCGGAGGGCACTTAAGGTCACTAAGAAGCTCCTCTATTATGTCCATAAAGTAGGTTCTAAGCTTTACAAAAAAATATGATTTTCTACAAAGACTAAATATATATATATATATATATATATATATAATTATAATTTCTCATATAACGAAAGTAAGTTTGTTGGAGGAAATTAAGAATATCGTTTGTTTCAGGTTGTCATTTCATTCAAGTTTTGTATGGAGGTTAAGAGGGTGTTTGGGGAAGATTATTTGCCCCCCTTTTAGTTGTTTTTCACCCATTCACCTGTTTTATGAAATAAGCATTGTGTCTGGGAAAAAATTTGAAATCTTAAAAAAGCTATTTCATGAGACTTTCGGTTGTTTTATGATAAGCTACACACATGAACGGTTTGATTAAATTGTTTTGGCTTATTCAGTGATGTCCCCATGATAACCACCATCTCCCCATAGGTCTTCCTCACCAAAAAATTTACTGTCTCCATCTGCTCCTGGTCCAAACCGCTCCTCCGGCCAAACTGCTCCTGGTCCGTCGTCGCCGTCGTCACGTTCATGCTCCTCCGGCAACATGGCGGCCTTGCGTTCTTCGTTCATGCATTGCCAGCAGCAAGGCGGCCTCCTCCTGGGGTCGCTGATCGAGGGAGCTGAGTGCTTCTCTCCCACAGAGACGCAGAAAGTGAGAGTAAAGGGAGATGAGTTAAAGGGACATAGAGGGTAACGAAATACCAACATAAATGAAAAGGGATGAAAGGGAGATGAGGGCTTCTCTCTCACGATGTTTCTAGAGGATAATGAAAATGAAAGGGGTCGAACTTTGAAGGATCCAGCCAGGCTTGTCCCCTCAGTTTTTATTCGTTGAAATCATGTGCTCAGTTTTTAAAAATGTAAAAAAAAATTATAACTAATTTTTTTATAATAAATTGAAATCCTTAATTAATAATTAAAATTTTAGCCTTCAATTCATAATTTTAAAGTTAACGTCCTACAAAAATTCTAATGTTAAAAAAAATAAATATTATTCATTTTTCCACCAAATATTATAAACAAATAACTTCATACCCTTTTATCGTAATTTACTATGTAAAAGTGGTTATTTTTGCAACACCCAAACGAAATAGATTATCTTAAAACAACTTTTCAGCAGACATACCCAAACAAAAACAAATTCTGATTATAATCGATTATTATAATAATCGATTATTTGAAAACAGATTATCAGCATAATCTTTTTTTTTTCAGTTTTTCCAAACACACTCTAAAGATTTTGATGTTAAAGTTTTCAAATTTTGAATTCTCTGTGCGCAAAAAAAGAATAATTTGAAGATATTAACAATTCATGGTCATGAAAGCTCTGATGCTTACCGAAATCCAATAAATAAAGTGATTTTAATAAGTAAAAACCTCTAGCCGCATACATTTCTCTTCTTCTACAACCACGGGTATGATAATGATTGTTTTAGATTTATACAAATGATTTTAATGATTTTTAAAAAAATTTGATTTGTGTTTGATACTAATATTTCAAAAGATGAGCTTCAAAGAACTAATTTTGTTTGGATGATATCACTTTTAAGATGTAGAATCAAATCTACTAATCAGGAAAGTTAGAAAATTTCACTTCTCTTAAAATCAATTCTCCTCTCCTCAAAATTAATTTCATTGGATGCAATTTTGAAATGCCTCCATTAATTTTTTTTTGGAAAAGGCAAAAAGTATCATTAAGAGAGTATAAGGGGTGATCTATAACCCTTTTACATGGAAAGAACAACAAAGTCCATAGAATCCAAAAATACAATAGCCACCATAATCAAACCAAACAACCTAGTGGATTAATGTACCAGTCTGAAAAGGAGCAAGAGCTATCAGAGTTCCCTGTAGAAAACCATTTTCAAGATATAACTTTCACCCTGTCCAGAAGAAACATAAATTCCACCGATTCATTGCGGAAAAGAATTCCATTTCTAAGCTCCCAGATACACCATACTATTGAGTGCCACAACAAAACACGATGGCCGAAAACCACCTTCCTAGGTAATCCTTCCCCAAAGAGTAAAAGTAACTGGGAAATAGAATCAGGAAATGTAAAATCAACTCCCAACCAAAGGAGAATTCTGGATAAAAAAGAGGAAGAGAAGGGACATTGAAGAAACATATGGTCCACAGATTCCTCTACCCTATTACAAAATACACATAACAAAGAAGCATCCTCCCCTAAGGCCTTCCAACGGCGTAGGTTAACCTTAGTAGGGATCCTATCTAATAGCATTTGCCAAGAAAAAGCCACCACTTTTAGAGGGGCCTTACTCTTCCATAAAAACTTAAACAAGTTTACCTCTAATTCCTCTGAGCCCACACTCACAGGAACACTTTAAATGAGTTGAACATGGGCGGATTTTACCGAAAAACCCTCTAAAAGAAGCTGCTTCCAAATCCACGAATCAGGTTGATTAAACAGAGAGACCGAAGCAAGAGTATTATAAAACTCCACAAAAAGTTCATCCTCCCAAGCAAAGGAGCTGCGCCTCCCCTTATAGTCCCACAACCAAGACGAACCCTCCCATTTACCACATTCCGAGATACTCTCCTGTTGTAAGGAAGAGATAGAGAACAACCTCGGAAAAAGCTCCTCTAAGGTAGAACCACCAAACCATTTATCTTTCCAAAGTAAGATCGACCTCCCATCCCCAAATTTCTTACATACCCCATCCACAAACCAATCACCCTCCACACCACTAGATACACATATTCCACATAAGTCTTTCCACCAAACTGACCTATGCCTCGGACTACCAACAGAAACCGGATTCGGATTAAGACGTACACCATCACCATATTTAGCTCTAACCACCCTACTCCAAAGGGCTTCTTTATCTATCAAGAGCCTCCATCTCCACTTCCCAAGAAGACAAAGATTAAAAACTTCTAAATTCTTCACTCACAAACCCCCTCTATCCTTAGGCTTACAATCTGACCATCTGACCCAAGGTATTTTTTTATCACCCGAAGGACCACCCCAAAGAAACTATCTATGGATCCTTACCGCCTACCTCCGCACCTTCAAATGCATCTTCATATATGATAAGAAGTAAATGGGAATACCATTTAGAACCGAATTTAGTAGCACAATCCTACCACCGAGTGACAAGTACCTGTTTTTCCAGGAAGACAACCTCCTCACAAGAGCATCAATCATTGGCTGCCATGTTGAAGCTTTTCTTGGATTAGCACCCATCGGCAACCCTAGATACTTAAAACGGAATTCCTCCCACTCTACAATTCAGAAAATCAGCAGCCGATGACAAGAAGGATTCACCAACATTTACCCCCGACATACTACTTTTATGAAAATTCACTTTTAATCCAGATACCAAGTCAAAACAACGTAGGACAACTTTCATTACACACAAGTTATCTTCACAAGCTTCCCTGACCAGTATTGTATTATCTGTATACTGTAGATGGGAAATCAGCACATCCGAAGTACCAATCTGAAAGCCTTTGAATCTTCCGGAAGAAACAGCATTCCTGACAAGCCCACTCAGACCTTCAGCAACCAACAAGAACAAGAAAGGAGCTAGTGGGTCAACCTGCTTTAGTCCCCTCTGGATATTCACCTCCTTTGTCGGACTTCCATTGACCATAACTGATAACTTACCCGAAAAGATACATGCACAAATCCATGAACGCCACTTCTCATTGAAGCCAAATCTAACTAACATATAATCAAGAAAATCCTTCCTTACTAAGTTGTAGGCCTTTTCGAAATCCACTTTAAAGATGACACATTTTTTGCCCCTTTTTTAGCCAGATCAATTAACTCATTGAGAACTACCACTCCATCCACTATATGTCTCCTTTTGATAAATGTCGATTGATTGTGGGAAATAATAGAATCCGTGACCACCGCAAGTCTGGCTGCTAACACCTTGGATATAAGTTTATAGAGACTCCCAAGTAACGATGGCCAAAAATCCCGTAGACCTTGCAGGCTTGAAGTTTTAGGCACTACTGTGAGAAAGTAAGAGGATAAACACAAAGGCAGTCTACCATTATTATGGAATTCTGAGAACATCCTGAATACATCCTCCTTCAAAATGGACCAACAAGATTTAAAGAATGAGTAATTAAACCCATATGGTCCCCGACTCTTATTGCCATAACTCTACCCAAGAGTTTCCTCTATCTTCTCAAGACTAAACCTCTCAATTAGAAGTTCATTTTGCTGTGCAGAAACCTTTTCAAACACTACACCATCCAAATGAGGCCGAGATCTAGAAGATTCAGCAAAAAGCTTTGAGAAATGATTGACCACTTCATTCTTTACCCCCACAACATCTTCCACCCACCCATTTTCTATCTTCGAGGCAGAAATCATATTGGTGGCCGCGCTGTCGCCACGCGCCAAAAAGCGAGCGATTTACAAAACAATGTAGATAGGGAGCGACAACTCGGATATCGTCTCTCAAGGACTCTTGGGTGTTGTTGTTAACAGAAAAAGTCAGGATTGGGGGGGGTTTTGGATTGAAATAAAATAAAGAAAACAAAGTAATAAAAACAGAGCAGTTAAGAGATTAACAAATATGCTAAAGACGATTAATCTACTGTTCTTGATTTCCCAACTATCATCGGTTCATGCAAGTTCCAAGCCCTAAGCAGATTCTAATCCCCTCCCGGTTGTAGCAACAATTTACAAGCGAAACCACTACTACAGATATATGTTCCTATTCCCGAATTAAGCAAACGGGGTTAAGCCCTCATGAACTAAGCGAACATGAATGAACACACACGAATTAAGCAAACACGATTTGATATAGGAACATAACATCACCGAAATAAATCAATACAACACTACACACTCCTGAATTAAGCAAACAGAAATATATAGCATAGTATTGAAAAGAGACAAGCAAACAAAACAGGAATTACATGACCTCAAGTGTGATGGAAATCAATTACAGTAGACTAATCTAGGAGACTAGCTCTCCATTACAGAAATAAACACAAAAGAAAAGAAAATAAACTACTGCAAAACTACTACTACTGACTACTGAAGCTCAGTTCTGCCTAAAACAGGCTTATATACAACTTCTGGATTCCGCGGACTCGCGAGGCGAACACTGTCTCGGGAGGCGAATCTTGCAGCGTTTGGTCTTCTCGCGAGGCGAAGCACGGATCGCGGGGCGAGGAATGGAAAAGTCCTGACTTCTGGTCTTCAACCTCGCGAGGCGAGTCAGATGTTCGCGGGGCGACACTGAAAGGATTGCAAATTTTCTGGCACAGTCACCTTCAGGTTCGCGAGGCGAATGCCTCTCGCGGGGCGAAAGCTCCGGATTTATTTCTTTTTATTAACCTGAAAACAAGAAATAGCATAAGTGCCTTATTTGACTCTAAATCAACTAAATTAACCTAAAAATACTTTACAGACTCAAAATGCTGCTTAAAGACAATCAAGTCTAATTTGGGTGAAAATGAGATAAAATTAGCACAAAACCACGGTCATACTAGCCATAAAACTAGATGAGCCAGCGGCTGATCAAAATACCCCAAACTTAAACTTTGCTTGTCCCCAAGCAAACTAAAACTCAAAAATAAAAAAGACTCAAGACCTGGAAAGCTTTAAGGTTTTCAATCAACTTTGCACAAATTTCAAGCAATTCCAACAAAACAATTTTTTTCTTAATGTCCCCCCCTTTCAAGCAAAGCAATCCCCACATGCATTCACTCTAAACATTTGAGAACTTCATCATTCAAACAATCATTAATCTAAGCCAGGGATCCAGTTACACACAAGAGGGAGATCACCAAATTCAAACAACGGCCTTCCTCACAAGGGCATTTAGTGTTCACTCAATCGCTCAGTTTGTGTCAGGCTATCAACATTGCACTCAATTTCACTTTTCAAGAACACTTCCCATAAATTTGATTTTCATCTCTAACAAGGTTCCCACGAAAACATGCATGCAACATCAAAAGGTCTTTTATAGGTTGTAATGGGGCCTGGCTAAGGGTAGGATATACAAAGGTGCTAGGCTGAAGACCCTAGGAACTAAGAGAGCATGAAACACTTCAAAACATTGAAATTCCACTCAAGTTCCTTTTCTCATTTTTCTTTATGCCTTGGTGACTACAACCTCTTTTTTTTCTAATACTTTTATTTTTAACATTTTTACACTTTGCTTTTTTTTTTTTCTGCTTTTCTTTTCTTTCCCCCTTTTTTTTTCAAACTTTTTTTTTCTTTTCTCAATCCCAGCATGACATGTCACATCCTTGTAGCCACCCCAAACTTAGTTTCTTGCAACCATTCTCTTTGCTAAGATTCCATGCTCTCCTAATCCTAAGATCGGGTTACCATGGTTTTTCAGATTTTAGCTTATAACATAAGGTTATCAAGAATTAACAGGCTAATCAGGCTCAATGGGGCTAAGTATGGAACATGCATTAGGAATTGGTTCTTTTTAGGTCAAGTGGTTATTTACAAAGAAAATGCCTAAATCATTTGAAGCAAACACATAAACATGCAAACCAAAAAGAGATCCAAGCAAATTCGGGAAAGTGCAACTTAAAAGTGATTTCACACAGTTTAAAACATGTTGGAGGCTCAAATCCTCACCTGGATATTTTTGCAAATTGTTTGACCGAGATTCTATTCCTAGTGTGTGCTTCCTATCATCCCAAACTTATCATAAATCATGCCATCACTACAAAATATCCCAAAGTTCAGTTCTCAAAATTTTTTTCAAGTGGGGATCAAATTCTCAATTTTCAAATCCTAGGGGGAAAACAGTCAACACATAACATGCAATCAATCTATGCAAAATTCAATCAAATCCAATAAGCTTGCTGACACAAGACTCAACACAACTCCTGAGCTTCTCAAATTATTCAGGAGCTTTATTGAAAACAAAACAGAAGTAAAGCAAGCATAATTAAAAGGAAAAGGTTTAGAGAAAACTCATTGAGGGGCGGTTCCACCAGGATCCCACTGTCTGTGATACAGTGGCCACGGAATGCTCAAAGTACGAATTGATCCTCCCGGATCCCATGGCCTACAGCATAAGGATGAGAGCGGGTGCCTGATAATCTTGGTAACTCCGCCAAGTGCGGCGGACTTCTCACTCCGTCTCAGGTCACAGTTGACTTCCTTCTCAACTTTGTCCATAAAGTCCTCCCAATAAAAGTGGGGTTCAACCTCTTGGACTGGCCATGGTGCAAAATCCAGAGGCTTGAACTCCATCACCGGTTGTTCCACAGGGGAAGGTGGCAGATAGGTAGCTGAGGTCTCCGGTGTTGCTTCATTTTCTGCACGTTCTTCATTCACTGCAACTTTGACTGAACAGGCAGCTTCACTCACACTATCACCCTGCAAAATAGAGTCAAGAAACTCAGCACAAACAGCACACGGGTTAGTGTCAGTACAGTCAGTACATGAAGTAACAGAAACTGAATTAGTAGAGGTCTGAATGTTTGGACTTTCAGCACACAGTTCATCCATCCCATCACTTTCAACACATGCATCTACTTCCAAAGGTTCTTCGTTATCCTCAAGCTTATTGCCTTGATTGTTAGGACGGATTGCATAGCATCGAGGCAAATAAGTATCTTCTGTCAGAATGGGGCATGCCTCAAACAGGTGCTCAGGCGAGCCACACATGCCACAAAACCTTCTCTGCTGAAACAATTGCTTTAAATAAGTGAGCCTATCCATTCCATCAAAATTAGGATAATTTGTGCATGGTGGTGGTTTATAATCAACACTAGGCATATCACCAAACAGTAATTTATCCATAGCAGTACTAAGATCCATAATCAGACAAAGCAGACAAAACTAATTCAGCAAAGAGAGATTTTTTTTCTGTTAATAACAAACAAGAGTCCCCGGCAACAGCGCCAATTTTTGGCCGCGCTGTCGCCATGCGCCAAAAAGCGAGCGATTTACAAAATAATGTAGATAGGGAGCGACAACTCGGATATCGTCTCTCAAGGACTCTTGGGTGTTGTTGTTAACAGAAAAAGTCAGGATTGGGGGGGTTTTGGATTGAAATAAAATAAAGAAAACAAAGTAATAAAAACAGAGCAGTTAAGAGATTAACAAATATGCTAAAGACGATTAATCTACTGTTCTGGATTTCCCAACTATCATCGGTTCATGCAAGTTCCAAGCCCTAAGCAGATTCTAATCCCCTCCCGGTTGTAGCAACAATTTACAAGCGAAACCACTACTACATATATATGTTCCTATTCCCGAATTAAGCAAACGGGGTTAAGCCCTCAGGAACTAAGCGAACATGAATGAACACACGCGAATTAAGTAAACGCGATTTGATATAGGAACATAACATCACCGAAATAAATCAATACAACACTACACACTCCTGAATTAAGCAAACAAAAATATATAGCATAGTATTGAAAAGAGAAAAACAAACAAAACAGGAATTACATGACCTCAAGTGTGATGGAAATCAATTACAGTAGACTAATCTAGTAGACTAGCTCTCCATTACAGAAATAAACACAAAAGAAAAGAAAATAAACTACTGCAAAACTACTACTACTGAAGCTCAGTTCTGCCTAAAACAGGCTTATATACAACTTCTGGATTCCGCGGACTCGCGAGACGAACACTGTCTCGCGAGGCGAATCTTGCAGCGTTTGGTCTTCTCGCGAGGCGAAGCACGGATCGCGGGGCGAGGAATGGAAAAGTCCTGACTTCTGGTCTTCAACCTCGCGAGGCGAGTCAGATGTTCGCGGGGCGACACAAAGGATTGTAAATTTTCTGGCACAGTCACCTTCAGGTTCGCGAGGTGAATGCCTCTCGCGGGGCGAAAGCTCCAGATTTATTTCTTTTTATTAACCTGAAAACAAGAAATAGCATAAGTGCCTTATTTGACTCTAAATCAACTAAATTAACCTAAAAATACTTTACAGACTCAAAATGCTGCTTAAAGACAATCAAGTCAAATTTGGGTGAAAATGAGATAAAATTAGCACAAAACCACGGTCATACTAGCCATAAAACTAGATGAGCCAGCGGCTGATCAATTGGCTACCCTCCGAGAATTGACACATTCATGAAAGAACTTGGTGTTGGCATCCCCTTCCTTGAACCACCTGACTCTGGATTTTTGAAAAACTAAACTTTCTTTATTTTTAAGTAGTGACCAAAGCTCAGTTTGTAGATTCTGTCTCCTCACCGCCTGATCAGGCCGAAAGTCAGCATCTTCATTTGCCACATCAATTTCTTTTATCAATTATGTAAGCCCTTCAATTTTTTTATCCATAACACCATAAACCTCACTACTCCACTTCTTAATCGAGACCTTCAGTGATTTCATTTTTACAAACATTACAAAATCTGCCCAACCAAGAAAAGGAGCTTCGACCAAGAATGCCTTACCAAATCATGGAAATCCTTATGCTGCAGCCGTAATTTTTCAAATTTGAAGGGCTTCTGTCCCCAATTCAGCACCCTATATCTGATAACAATAGGGCAGTGATCGTAGACATCCCTATTCAGAGCCCATTGTGACGGAACTCCCCAATGCTCTAGCCAACCATCCGACACTAAGAAGCGATCCAATCTATCCAGGACTGTCCCATTTGGCCTTATCAAATTTTAGACCCAACAGAGGAAGATCGTTTAGGTGCATCTCATCAATAAAATGGTTGAAGTCCCTTATCAATACAGAGCCTTCATCCCTCGAGACACCAGAATAACCTCTTCTTTCACCAGGAGATCTCACAACATTAAAGTCCCCTACCACACACCACATGCCCTCACCAAAACCTCTTTTAGACATAGTAAGAATCTCATAAAGCTGTATTTTTTCCAAAGAACCACATTGAGAATAGATGTTCACTATAAAACATCTTCTGCTACAGCCTTCCCATTCTAAACATACACCAACAAAACCTTTGTCTTTAAAGGAAAATAACATTCTAGCCTTCTGAGAATTCCATATAGATAAAAGCCCACCATTATTTCCATTTGAAGGTAAGAAACAGAACCTAAACTGATTACCACCTCACAGTTTATTACAAAATCTAGTCGACACATCTTCCATTTTTGTTTCCTGCAAATCAATGAAATCAAGTGTCTCCATCAATACTATAGGAATTGATTTTAGAGTCAAATATCGTTCGAAAAAGCTCGTCTGGGCACTATCCAAACAAGCACTACATCGTGTTTCAAAAGTTCGTGTGCATAAAGGTCCCCTTCAACCTTCAGGATGGTGGCTCCTAACATCATTCCGTCTCGACAACATCTCACAAAGTATATCATAGACTACATTGAACAAAATAATCAGTTGCTTGATGTAAGGGACGCCATGTGGCGTACTGAGAAAAAGAGATTGTCGAAAACGACTCACATTCAAGAGTGATGATTATAATTTAATATATATAGGTTTTTTTGTGTGCTTAATACATAGGGTTTAATATTATAAAAACATATTCTACTTTAAGTATGAGTTTCTTCTTTTACTTTTTGTCTTAAAAATAAATAGAATTAAATTAATAACTATTGTATTGAATGTGTTTGGATAAATAACTTAATTAAGTGTTCACCTGATAAACTTTTTTTCAAATAAGCTAAAAAAATCTTATTTTTGTAAACTTCTCTAACAAGCTTATTGCAATAAGATAAGATAAGCTCATATGAAGATCATATAACTATTTTACAAACCATTTGCATAAATTTATTTTCATAAGTTACTCTCACAAGCTCAAATAAACTGTCTATAAGTTCTTTCAAATGCACCCACAGTATAGCTATAAAATTTTTTGAGATACATTCTAAAATGGAAAGGATTTAAATGGAAATAAGTAAATGATAGGTAGGTTTAGTAGTAATAATTATCCATCACAATATTTAAAAATAATTTTAAAAAATAAAATATTGATAAAAAAACGCTTAAGATAGGTGATTCACATGAGAATGAGAGAAATTATAGAGAATAATTCACCTAAAAAGATGCAAAGTGGCAAAGTGTTGCATATTAATAAAAACACATCAATAAAAAAAAACATAACGCAAAGAAAAAGACAATTGTGAGAGATTTTCAAAAATCTGGAAAATGGTTAAAAGCATATAACAACGCACAAGTATCATAATACGATTAAATGCCCCAGCGGTTGTGACCTTACATATTTGTTGAGTTGGTGCGAGTTCAATTCCTGCTTGCAACATTTTTGTTGAGTAATATGACCGTTATTCAACCGACAGGAAAAATTAAAATGGTAAAGCGCCATTGTGCGGATTCGAACCCGAGACCTATGCATGCAAGGGACATGCTTGTTGGCCACTAGGCTAACAAGTATTATGTGTGAATATGTAATCGCTATTGTTACTTAAGTAACGAATTTGGCAGTTACTGAATCCTTTGAAGGGTTGTTTTGCTACAACAAGTGACATGAGTTGGTCTATAAATAGGACCATCGGCATGCAGTAATGGATACTAAAATCTTAGAATTTCCCAAGCCATCTTCACTCCAAATCACCTTCTTTTCTCCCTTGTGCGCAGAGAGAGTTAGGAAGACTATTATTCTGTAAACTGTCATTGATGATACGCTTGGTTTAGGGTGTGCAAACCAAACCAAGGTTACTCCATTGTATCCTGAAGGGGATTCACCAGTTTTACCTGTTGCATCCAATCTACGAGGAGAGATTGGTGGGGGCGAATCGAACCTAAAGCCTAGTGTTCTTACACGCCTTGGAGATTGCGCATTATCTTTTGTCTTCTCTTCTTTGTTGCAGGCCAGACCCCAGATTTCTAACAATCTTTAGGTTTGATTTTCGATTTATAATAATGGTTGCAACATTGAGGGAGATTACATTTGACATTGTCAAAGTGGAGAGGTTCGAGTGTGGAAACTTTGTTCGTTGGAAGAAAGTGATGCATAGCCTTTTAGAACAAGAAGAGATGAGTACTCCTAGACTTCATCATAATATTTTATTTGTGACATGGTTAAAGGTACACAATTACTTTTTATGGCTATGATATGCTTGATATTATAAATTCATGTATGTTCAATCATAAAGGCATTCTTTATTTATGTTAAAATTAACATGTGGTATTAGAGCCTTAGATGCATGATTTAGAATAAAATCGAGTATGTGAATTTTGATGAACATAAAAATGTTTGGTTTATTATGCATGCAAGTATGTTGCTCTATTTTGATAGAATTGTCTAATATATGAATGATTATATCATGTGCATGCATTAGTGGATTTGATCCATGTAAGAACCAATTAATTTTTGAAGTGTTCTAAGTTGTTAAATTGGACATAGATGTTCATGAAGAAATGTTATAGAAAACTTATAATGATTGGATCATTGTTTTGTTTGTTTTCTATAATGAAAATCATGTAGATTTATCCTAGAACATGTTTAGACATGAATACAAAACATAGAAACAATGAAAATTAGTTTAGATTGGGATTGAATGACCAAAAATGGAGTCGGTGGGTCGTGTGAACCCGGTTTCCAGAAAACGGATTTTATTGACCCGGTTGATAGTAGAAGGTGACGCTCAAAAGTTGTATCTTTTGGGAAGGGTGCATTGTGGTTAAAAGTTGCATAAATGATTTAAAATTATTATGAATGCTTGTTAATAACAGTTAAGGAAATTAATTTTATAATGTACAATAACTCTCAGTTACCCATTAATTTTGATTATTATATATGTTATTATATAATGTCGGTAAATTGAAGTGGTTTGTTATTAGATATTTATTAAATGTCTTAGGAGTAATAGAATAGGTGAATGTTATTAATCCTAGTTATTACTTTGAGTCTACTAGAATTGTTGACCAAACAACTGCACCTTATTCCCCATAACAAATAAGTATAATTGAAAAGAAAATTAGGATATAAGAAGAAATGGTAGAAGCCATGGTATCCTATGTTAGTCTAACAAAATGATATTGGGGAGAAGTCATGTTGAAGTACTTTTATATAGTAAATGGGGTTCCAAAAGAAGGAACAAGATAACCACACATGAGCTCTGGAAAATAGAAAACTCATTTTCAAATTTTTCAAAGTTTGAGGTTGTAGGGCAATAATAAAAGTTCTGGAACTGAAAGAAATAAATTATGTGAATGAAGAATTGAATGTGTGTTCCCGGACTATGCTAAAATTAGCAAAGCATATAGATTCATCGATATGGAATCTAGTGACTCATCCTGTTAATACAGTAATTGAGTTTAGGGAAGAATCTTTCAAGAAGATAAGTTTAACTCAATTCCAAGTCACAAGGACAATGTTCATAGTAATGAACATGATCCGAAAACAATGTATCTAATAAAGATACTTTGGTGGGTTTAGAACTTAAGAGAAGCCATAGAGCTAGAAAAGAGAAAACTTATAGACCAAGGTTTTTCATGTTCCTTGTTGAAGGAATAAGAGAGTCCATAGACAATTATAGGCCAATCTGTTAGAATACAGAAAGTGATCCAGACACATTTATTTTTGTTCAAGATCCCGCTTCCTGTTTAAAAGCCAAACAAGAGGAAACAGACCCAATAAATGAGGAATAAAAATTGGAAATTAGTAGACCTCCCACCTGGTTCCACACCAATAGGTTGTAAATGGATTTTCAAAAGGAAAATGAAGGTAGATGGAACCATTGATAAGTTTAAGGCAAGACTAGTTACTAAGGGATTTACACAAAAGAGGGCATGGACTATATACATATGCACTGGTGGCAAGAATTGGCTCAATTAGAGTGCTATTGGCACTTGAATCCATCTACAAGTTTGTCATCCATCAAATGGATGTGGTATTCCTAAATGGAGAATTAGATGAATAGGCGTATATGACACAACCTGAAGGGTTCGTGTTTAATAGTAAAAGAAATTGTGTAAATTGAAAAAGTCATTGTATGGACTAGAACATGCTCCTAAGAAATGATATGAAAAGTTTAATCAAGTTGTGTTATCTAATGGATATAAAATAAATGAATCTGACAAGTGTATTTATAGTAAATTCCATAGTGGAAAAGGGGTCATGATTTGTTTATATGTTAATGATATGTTGTTATTTGGCACTGGTCTAGATGAGGTAGAAGAAACTAAGAGTTTCTTATCTAGAGGTTTTTCATATGAAAGACTTAGGGGTAACTGATGTTATTCTAGGAATTAGAATAATAAGAGATGGTGAGAATGTATGTTTACCCCAAATCTCACTATGTATAAAAAAAATATTAAATAAATTTAATCACTTTGATTGTCAACCTATCACTACTCCCTATGATCATAGCATTAATTTAGTACCAAACAAAGGTGGTCTAGTAGCACAACTTGAATACTCAAAAGTAATTGGATGTTTAATGTATGCCATGACATGTACCTGGCCAAACATTGCATATGTTGTAGGGAGACTAAGTAGGTATACAGGTAATCGAAGAAAAGACCATTGGAATGTTGTCCGAAGAGTATTGAAATACTTGAAGGGGACAATGAACTATAGTTTAAACTATAATGGTTATCCTTCGGTATTAGAAGGATACACAAATGTCAATTGGGTGAATTATACAGAAGACCATGCTTCAACAAGAGGTTGGGTCTTCATATTTGGTGGGGGTGTTATTTCTTTAGGTTTCAAGAAATAAGACGGCATTGCTGGTTCCACCATGGTTACAAAAATTTATAGCACCGACAGCAGGTAACAAAGAGATTGAATGGCTTAGAAGTTTGTTGTATGAGATACCAATTTTAATGGCGCTGGTATCCATACAATGGGATAGTCAGTAAACACTATCAAGAGCATATATCCAGGTTTATAATGGAAAGTCCAGGAACATTGGGCTAACACATAGTTATGTCGAGGAACTAATTGCAAATGGAGTAATATCCAAGGTCTTTATAAGACGGAAAGAAATCTTGCATCCTTTGACAAAAGGACTGACAAGTGATATGATGTGGAGAAACATCATTAGGGATGGGAATCAAGCCCATATCTACATGATCACCAATGGTGGAAACCCAACTCACACTTGAGTAGCATCAAGTCTTGAGTTCAATGTGGCCAAAGTACACTATGAGAGTGATTGCAAGTACTTGACGAATAGATACATCCCAAGGTTTAAAAGTACTTGGATACCATAAGGATAAAAGGAAAAGGGTGAGCTTTTGCTCTTAATGGACCTATAGCATATATGTGCTGAGGTGCCCAACTTATGGGGGTGCTTTTGGTAAAGTCCACTTATATGAGAGTTAAGTGGGGCCGCTTCTTGGAGTTGGGCTTGACTCTGTAAGCTCTCATGAAAAGGATACATGACACAAGGCCTTATCAAATGTGTCACACTACCACGTCGTTCAATGATACCGAGATTTCATGTGTAAGTCATGCACGCTTGTTCTAATGAATATTTGGTTCAAAGCTTGTCTACCATTTTATTCGGGGATGAGTGAAACCCACTGCTTACTAAGCAAAGGTTCAAATCCCCAAGATACCTTTGTCTGAAAGCATGCGATTTTCGGAATAATGGGATTTGGATTTATTTTGAAAATGGTGGGGGATTGTGAGAGATTTTCAAAAATCTGGAAAATTGTTAAAAGCATATAACAATGCACAAGTATCATAATACGACAAAATGGCCCAGCGGTCGTGACCTTACATATTTGTTGAGTTGGTGCGAGTTCGATTCCTGGCTGCAGCATTTTTGTTGAGTAATATGACCGTTATTCAACGGACAGGAAAAATTAAAATGGAAAAGCGCCATTGTGCGGATTCGAACCCGAGACCTATGCATGCAAGGGACACGCTGGTGTGCGTGGATTCTGGCAAGTGTGCTAGATTCATTGCCAAGTAATAAAAAAGATCGATCCCACAGAGACCGTGATCTCAAATCAATTAAACTGGACTATAAAAAAGGATTTTGAAAAGGTTTTGATTTTTGAAATAAGAGATAACTTAGAAAATTAAATATTTGAGAATGCAATCAATTAAAACAGAAAAGAAATCAATTTGGGGTGTTTCAAATCTAAAGGGATTCCCAGGAATTGGATTACCAATAAGATTGTTTATGTTACTAAATTGACTACCCCTTGTTAATTATCAAAATTGTCTTGAAGGCGAATTTAACCTAAATAAGTTAACGCTCCCTCTCGGGTTACAAAAACCGTGCCCAATTAAACCAACCCCTACTCTCGTGGTAGTTGAATTTAGATTGAACCCTTTAAGCTTTGTGAGAATTCGTGAATCCTCGAAGGACCGTTTCTAACTCTCGTGATTTAAGTCCTAAGTCTGATTCTATAGATCCGATACCTAAGTTCACCGCTAGGTTCCTCCTTAGAGTATCTACGACACGCAAATAAGTGGCCACTGAATTTACGAGTAATTAAAACAACAGAAATCAGATCTAAAGCAAAATCAAAATTAACAAAGGTAAAACATCAATTCATAACATAAATCAGATCTTGGGCATAGCCCCAATCCCTAGAAATAAAGCTACTACTCAAACATTGCCATGGTGATGGCAATCTTGGTTAACAAAAACATGAAATAAAACCTAAGAGAAGAGAAGAAGAAGAAGAAGAAGAAGAAGAAGAAGAAGAAGAAGAAAAAGAAGAAGAAGATCCTAATTTTTGCCTAAGTGTAGCAGCCCCAAAAGTCTCCCTAAGTCTCTGCCTAATTGCCCTATTTATAGATTAGAGTAATTTGAATCCCAAACAAACAAAAATTCAGATCAAATCAGTTTCTACATATCCAAGTATTGCGCGTCACGGCCGTGATCACCATCACGGCTAGGCCGTGATCAGTTCTTCCTGTGAGGGTCTGGTTCAGCTGACATGTCACGGCCGTGATGGACATCACAGCCTGGCCGTGACCAGCTCTGACTTTTCCATTCTTTCTTTTCAGCTGTACTCGATCATGGCCGCAATGGCTGTCACGGCTAGGCCGTGATGGGCTCTGTTTGGCTCATTTTCTTCACTTTTAAAGCCCCATCTTCATTCAAGATCCATCATGGCTAATCTTGGGCATTTTAATCCTTAATTCCTGCACAACAACACCACAAAACCGCCTTACCCGTTCCAAAGTAAAAACTAACCAAAATCAAATTAGAAATGCCTAAACTATATGAAAAATGCATGCAAAATGTCAAGGGAATATGAGGTGAAATCACACTCATCAAACCACCCCAAGCTTAAGACTTTGCTTGTCCTCAAGCAATCACTAAGGCCAGTCAATATAAACAATCAGAGCATGGATAGTGAATCAAGATCCCGAGTAACTAATCCAAGTAACAAACATATTCAATAAGTACCCAAGAGATAAATCAATTTCAAGTACAATTAGAAGCTTAGGTTTCCTAAATTCATATTCTCACTGATTCGGGCACTCTTCTCACCTCACTCAAGTGTTTAAGAGTATATGACAATTCGCTCAAATTCCTCAAGGAAGGTATTCTACCATAAGCTTGACTATTAACCAAATCTCTACTTTATTAATGAAAACACATAAAAATCAAGAGGTCTTTTATTTTGGTTGTAATGGGGCCATGGGATTAATTGTTAGGTGGGGAAATCAAGAAAAGGAAAATTCAAGAAGGCTAAACAAAATATAAACATTGCAAAGCATGATAACCTTCTAAAATACCTTTTTGGGCTTTTAGTTCAATTTACCACCTTTCTTTCTTTCTTTTTATTTTTTTATTTATCACTTTCTTTTTCTCATCCCCTTCTCCATTTTTTTTGTTTATTCTATTTATTTGGAGAAGGGGAGATTTTCAATTCAAGATAAATATTTTTCTAACTTTCTCATCCCACAATTTATTTTTCAAACTACCCTTTTACCCTTTTTACAATACTTTAAAAGGTGTCATACCAAGCATCATTCATCAAAATATTTCAAGGTACCAAGAAAAGTATTTTATTCTTTTAGGCTCAAAATTGGGCAACTAAGGGGTAGCATTTAATCAATCAAAGCTCAGAAGGCCGGAAAAATACCTAGTGCCTCAATCATTTTCAAATATGTTTTAAAAAAATTTTAAGTTTCAAAACGGTTTCAAGTCAAGTTCTAGAGAATACAATCCAAGAGGAATAAAACACTCAATCACAAAGAATGGGGTAGATTTAGTGAGTACCCATTTTAGGCTCAAAAATCTCACATTTAGTGGTTTAAAATCAATGAGAAACACAAGTCTAAGGAACCACATGCTAATTAACAACTATCAAAAGATCATCTCAAGCATTTTTATTTTTAGACTTATCACAAGAATACAAAAATTGGGTTCAAAAATTCACTATCTCAATTCATTTGGCACCAAGATTTTACTATTGGATGCATAATCTAAGCAAGGGGCAATCTAATCATGTGATCATGCAAAACTATGCCTATATGAATGCAACATGAAATTTGAAAAAATGTAAAAAAATTGCAAAAATACCCCTACCCCAAGCTTAAAAACTTACATTGTCCCCAATGTAAATAATCAAGTCGGAGAGAGGAGAAAAATGGAACAACTCACCGAGGTGGTAGAGGGTGCTGGCTCATATGCCAGTCATAGAGATGCTGGAAAAAGTGTCACGGCCGTGATGCTCATCATGGCTAGGTTGTGATCAATTCTGGTCTATAGGAGCTGGCCTGTCACCGCCGTGACTTCCATCACGGCTAGGCCATGATACATTCTGATCTTCAGGGTCCTACTCATCACGCCCGTGATGGACATCACGGCTGGGCCGTGATCCTTTATGGTCTTCTTTGGTTAGCTAATCACGACCGTGACCACCGTCACGGCCTGGGCGTGATGACTTCTGACTTTATTTGTCCTTGCCTTTTTGTTCTTCCTTCCTTCTTAACCTGAAAATACTTGGCAAAACCATCAATTAGTGATCTTTCTTCTCTTAATCTACTCAACTTATTCAAAAACAAAATTCAAAAACAAATGGAAAAGGGAAAGAAAAATTGGGTTGCCTCCCAAGAAACGCTTGTTTACGGTCTTAAGCTTGACCATACTCCCTTCAATCGACCGGGGTCGGCTGGGCGTGGAGGTGCAAGAACACCTCTCTTCCATGGAAGTCCTTCAAAGAGCCGATTTTGTTCATATGACCAATTACGCTTTCGTTTTACTCTCTTCACTGAGTTTCATAGCCTTACTTCCTTCCGGCAGAAGTTTTAACTCCACATGAGGAGCAATTCCAACTTCATCACCATTTGGTGCATCATTTGTCTTGCAAAGCTTCGGATTTGCTTCCATGTTAGACTCTTCCTTCACCTCTGGAGGCATTATCTCTATCCTGCACACATGACTCTCAAAAGGAGGGTTGTTATATGAGTTAGTCAAATCAAAATCTACCTTACCTTCCTCTACATTTAAAGAGAGCTTGCCATTATTTACGTCTATTATCGCTCCAGCCGTGGCCAAGAACGACCTTCCAAGAATGATAGGGAATTTAGAATTCCCGTTTATATCCAACACCACGAAATCGGTAGGAATGAAAAATTTTCCTACCTTTACGGGGACATTCTCTAGTAAGCCTAGAGGAGTTTTAGTTGAGCCATCCGCAAATTGTAAAGAGAATTTGGATGGACTCAATTCCTTGATTCCTAACCTCTCGAAGATAGTAAGCGGCATCAAACTCGCACTAGCCCCTAAGTCACATAAGGCTTGGTCTATTTTTACTTCTCCGATTGAGCAAGCAATGGAGAAACTACCTGGATCTTTTAGTTCAGGGGGCATATTAGTTTTTATCATGGCATTATGCTCCTCAATTAAGCTCTTAGTTTCTATTTCTACTTGCTTTTTCTTGACCAACCTTTGTGGGAAAGGTATTGGGGGTTGGTAAGGTGGTGGAGGGACATACTTTGGCTCTATCTCTTCATCTTCGCTCATGTCCTCCTCACATTCCACATCCTTTTCAACCATCCCAAGCTTATCATCCCTCAAGTATATGGCATTACAATGTTCATTGGGATTAACTTCGGGTTGTCCCAAAAACGTACCCTTAGTCTAGAATATGTACTAGCTTGTTGGGCAATCTGAGTTTCTAACATCTTATTATGGATGACTAAGTTATCTACCTTAGATGCTAACTCTTTTATTGCCTCATTGACTGCCCTACCTTGTTGCCTAAACTCTTCATTTTGTTTTGTTTGAGTTTCAACAAAGTTTTCCAAGAGAGACTAAAGTTTAGACTTTTGTACCTGAGGATACTCCGATGCGGGTTTCCTATTACCTTGGCCTTCTTGGAATTCGTGGTTCAGCATGTTGTTGTAGTTCCCGTAGGAGAGGTAAGGGCTATTCTTCCTTCCTTGGTTGTAAGGATTTGGGGGAGCATAATTTGGCAACTTCGGGTTCGTGTCATAGAAGTTGTGACAAGAGTTCACTTGTTCCCCCGAAGCACCGGATCCAGGAGCAATACCACGTGGGCACTCCATTATGTCATGTCCCTGTATTCCAAAACTCTCACAAACAATGTTAGTAGCACCTATTGAACTCACATTAGCCTTTTCAAGCTGATCAAAGTGTTTATTCAATGAGTCAATTTTAGACATAATGAGATCGGTGCTATTCATTTCAAACTTACCCCCCGAAATCTTTTTCGGGTTATTACCTCTTTCCGAGCCCCATTGGTGGTAGTTGGTGGCTACGTTTTCAATGATATTGAACGCTTCGGTCAGAGGTCTATTCATAAAGGCTCCGCCAGTTGCGGAGTCAAGTGACATCTTCGAAGAATAATCCAATCCGTTGTAGAAGGTGTGCACTAATAACCATCTCTCGAGTCCATGATGTGGGCAAGACTCTAGCAATCCCTTGTAGCGATCCCAAGCTTCAGATAGGCATTCTCCATCCTTTTGGAAGAAGCCGGTGATTTGAGTTCGCAAGTAAGCTGTCTTGGATGGAGGGAAGAATTTCTCCAATAATGCTTGCTCCAGTTGGTCCCAAGTTGACAAGGTATTAGCGGGCACTTGCTTCAGCCAAGCTTTTGCCTTTCCAGTAAGAGAGGAGGGGAACAACCTCAAGCGAATAGCATCAATCGGGGCGCCATGAATTCTAATTGCATCGGTGAACTCCAAGAATGTCTCCACATGATCAGTCGGGTCCTCCGAGGGCAATCCTCCGAATTGATGTTGCCTAATCATGCTAATTAGAATAGGTAGTATAGTGTAGTTCTCCGCCTCGATCTCTGGCCTAGTAATCCCAGTTTGCAAACCCCTCGTATTTGGGGCTGCTTAGTCCTTCAGTGGATTCGTATCCGGTAGATTCTCCATGAGTGGAATGAGAATCAACCTTTCCCTCTCTCTTTGTAGTCTCCTACGTCTATGAAAGGTCCTTTCGATTTCGGGGTCGAACTTAATAAGGTTTCCAAGACTTAGGGATCTTTGCATAAAAGAGAAAAACACAGAGATAGATATTCTAGATAGAAAAAGAGATAAAATATTTTTTTTTAAATATAAAAATTAAATAAAAATAAAAAGTCCAGAAAAATCAATTTAAAAATTAAATTGAGATTCAAGAAAGCACAGTCCCCGGCAACGGCGCCAAAAACTTGGTGTGCGTGGATTCCAGCAAGTGTACCGGATTCGTCGCCAAGTAATAAAAAAGATCGATCCCATAGAGACCGTGATATCAAATCACAACTAATTATCAAATAAATTAAACTAGACTATAAAAAAGGATTTTGAAAAGGTTTTGATTTTTGAAATAAGAGATAACTTAGAAAATTAAATATTTGAGAATGCAATCAATTAAAACAGAAAAGTAAATCAATTTGGGGTTTTTCAAATCTAAAGGGATTCCTAGGAATTGGGTTACCAACAAGATTCTTTATGTTACTAAATTGACTACCCCTTGTTAATTATCAAAATTGCCTTGAAGGCGAATTTATCCTAAATAAGTTAATGCTCCCTCTCGGGTTACAAAAACCATGCCCAATTAAACCAACCCCTACTCTCGTGGTAGTTGTATTTAGATTGAACCCTTTAAGCTTTGTGACAATTCGTGAATCCTCGAAGGACCGCTTCTAACTCTCGTGATTTAAGTCCTAAGTCTGATTCTATAGATCCGATACCTAAGTTCACCGCTAGGTTCCTCCTTAGAGTATCTACAACACGTAAATAAGTGGCCACCGAATTTACGAGTAATTAAAACAACAGAAATCAGATCTAAAGCAAAATCGAAATTAACAAAGGTAAAACATCAATTCATAACATAAATCAGATCTTGGGCATAGCCCCAATCCCTAGAAATAAAGCTACTGCTCAAGCATTAATTAACATGGTGATGACAAGCTTGGTTAACAAAAACATGAAATAAAACCTAAGAGAAGAGAAGAAGAAGAAGAAGATCCTAATTTTTGCCTAAGTGTAGCAGCCCCAAAAGTCTCCATAAGTCTCTGCCTAATTGCCCTATTTATAGATTAGGGTAATTTGAATCCCAATCAAACACAAATTCAGATCAAACCAGTTTCTACAGATCCAAATATTGCGCGTCACGACCGTGATGGCCATCACGGCCATCACGGCTAGTCCGTGACGGATTCTGGCTTGGAAGTTGCTTCGCTACTTGGTCTGTCACGGCCGTGATCACCATCACGGCTAGGCCGTGATCAGTTCTGCCTGTGAGGGTCTGGTTCACCTGACATGTCACGGCCGTGATGGACATCACGGCCTGGCCGTGACCAGCTCTGACTTTTCCATTCTTTCTTTTCAGCTCTACTCGATCATCACTACAAAAAACAATTGTTTAGCGATCGTACTTTTCGGTCGCTAAACAGTGTAAATCGGTCGCTATTTAATTTAGCGACCGAATCAGTGACCGATTTATGGTGGTGGCTGAATACCTGGTCGCTAAGGTTTTAGCGACCGAATTAATATTTCGGTCGCTAATTAGCGACCATAAATTCGGTCGCTAAATAATAATAAACGGTCGCTATTAGGTTGATCGCATTTTTGGGGTAACCATTTCTAGCGACCGATAATCGGTTGCTAATTCTGTCGCTAATTTTGGTTATTGTTAACCTATATTAGCGACGGATTTTCGGTCGCTATACCTCTGTTAAATAAAGTTTAGCGACCGAATTATTGGTTTCCAATTCGGTCGCTAAACTGGTTATTATTTTTTTAAAAAAATTTAAATTTTTAAAATAAATTTTTTTTTGGTTTTCTTTAAACGTTAGCAAACTTACTAATAAAACACACCAAATTACTTATGAAATATACAATCATAAGAAAGAATAAATATATATAAAAAGAATAATCCAAAATGTCGTACAAGAATCGTTTAAAGTCAAAAATATGGAGAAAAAAAATCAGTCATGATGAGGGGGAGATGGAGGAATCCAATCATCCTCAGCGTCCGTACCACCTCCGTCTGCTGGCCGATCGTCCTCTCGGAGTAGCAAGATCGATGGTGCCGGCAGCGAATCGAGGAGTGGGCGGCGGGCGGCTGCATACCGCTCGAGCATCATCTCGAGCAATCGAGTCTGGATCCTCATCTGCTCCAACACCAGCCGCAGCAGTGTCCGGCCCTCGCTCGATGCTCGCCGCATCAGCCTTTGGTGCCTGAGTCAATCAGGTGCAATCTGGTTCGCCATCTGCTGCTCTCTCTCGTTCTTCTCCCGAAGCTCCGCGTTCAGCTGCGTGATGGTGTCCTGCATTTGGTGGAACTGCTCCTGAGGGACGGTATCGGCGCGGGAAGGAGCAGGTGTGCCGGACGATGAAGCAATGAACTCGGCTCCCAGGTGTCCGAGGCCATACACGTGCCCCTTCTTGTTCCTGCCCCCGACGACCTCCAAATAAATGGCATTATCGTCGACGGAGATAGGAGAGCAGGGCCCATCACCAGTCAAAGCCTCATCTTGTGACTGTGAGGCACGTGACATGGCATCGTCCTTCTTCTCGTTGAAGCCCACCTACAAAGTATAGTTGAAGAGATTTAGTTAAAATTATATCCAATATTAACAAATCATTTATAATAAATTACAAGTAAACACTAAATTATTTTTTTTCTTACAGCATAGTTACGGGCCTTGTCGTTGACCCATGTCCCCGACTTCAACTTCTTCGTCCTCTCCACCAACTCCATAGCAGTCGGGGCCCGTTGTTTCTGTGTTTTCTGCACAGAAAAATATAATATTAAATTCATAAGAATAATTAAAAATGAAAACTAATTAATTAAATAGTATATTAAGTCAAAAGTTTAATGTATTACCAGCTCATCGTAGTGGGCGGCGGCTGATTTAGACCCATCGGTCCAAGCACATGCGCCACCATCAGAAGCTCGATTACGCCGAGCTGTGGCCTGAATCTCCTGGAACTTCTCAGTAGCCCAGTACTGGTCCTGCTGCCTCTTGATCTCAGGATCCACCCACCTCCCCCTATTCTGACCCAATCTCTTGTGTTAACCAAGCCATTGAAACAATAACCAAGGGAATCATGTCCACACTATTAAAGAATATAACCCACTTCCAAACTCCAAATGTTTAGAGCTTACTATGAGAAAGTAGCAACAACACCTTAAGACCATCAATACCACAAATAACCATCACCAAAACCTCAAGAACAGCCAATTACACTAAATACCCGCTTGAATCCTAGTAAAGAACATGAGCATGCACACCCAAAACAACTAATCCCCTTTTATCTGTGTCAGTCATGCGGCCCCCACTTTATTCTGATAAACTCCTATCAAATGACATAGCCCTCACAACTATTGCACATTTGTATATATCCTCAATGTTTTTCACCTTTAACTGCCTTTCCACACGACTTCCCCTGACCGAATTCACCTCCGAATCTTTGTGATTTAGTAAAAATGAGGTATTCAATTTATACAAAATTGATTTTGCTTAAAATAATTTTTGTGTTTGGTTGAAAAATTTACATTAAATCTTATATCAAACTTGTCTTCAAAATCATGTTTATCTAATACTTATCCAAACACATATTGATAGACCCAAACTCATTACCAAGACTACAAGTTTTACTGACTTATTCATAGAAACATTATAATTAGTAAGGATTTAATGAAAAATTTATTTAACTACGAGGACCTATTTAAATTTTTTAAAAGTGTAAGGATTTATTTAAATTAAACTATAAAAATTTATTCAAATGAAACTATAGAGACAAAAAATTAATTTAACCTAACATTAGTAGTATATTACAATGCATGAAAACGTAGGCAAATCTCAAAATTAATTTATCTCAAAAAAAAATTCTCAAAATTAACTGGGAGTGCATGGAAGGCGAAGCTGGACCCGAGAGTGGTGGTACGCTCTATACTGTCGCAGCCGGATGAGATTCATAGGTTGTACCCGGAAAAAACCAGATTGCACATGGAGCCATGAAATGGATATCTCCTCTCCTCCTTGCTTATTCCATGGGAATTTCCTTTGTTAGGACTTAGCAGCCATCTGCTTTCTTTCTCTCGTTTTCTTTTCTTCATTGTAAAAAAAAAAATTGTTGCAGTACAGAGAAGAAAAATGAAAAGTGCAGCAGGTATGATGCGTGCACAGCAAGAAAGAGAAAATACATTAGCAATGATAGAAGCAAAACAAACAAGATTATCGTGGTTCAGGGCAATTGAAGTCCCCTACATCCACACTGTAGCCAATCTTTATTCCTTCCAATGATCACAACTGCACAGGGAAAAACAGCAGCAAGACTTCTAGGGAGATTTTCACAAAACAGTCTCTCCTCACTTGCACACACACACAGAGTTTGATCACAATGAACCTAAAGAATAATGCTACACGATTTACACCAGCTGAGACTTATATACACCTATGCACACTCAACTTCCTGAGTATGGTTGTGGAGATTAACAACCTCTAACTAACAATTGAAACTAACCAACTTTAGTTACAAATATAGGTATCACACAGCTAATAGTTTTACAACAGATTTCTGTTACAAGGCAAGAGTCTTAGCTAACTAACTATTGTTGATCCATCTTCATAACAAAAATAATCCAAAAATCAGTTTTTTATAGGCAAATGTTAATAATCAGTATGTTATGTTAGTGGGGGTTGAACTCACGACCTCCTTATCACTCCAAACCATATGTCTCTCCCCCAAACTACCTTGACCACCTTATAACTCCCTCTAAAAATTAGTTGTTATTATGGGCAGGGACTGAGCCCGGGTTGAATGATAGGGAGAGTCAATTATAAAAATTAAAGTTCATATAATAAATATATACATATCAAATTTCACACAAAATATTCACAATTATACGTTTTCAAAATGTTAATTATATTAGTACTTTATCGAAACACATAATTATTTTCCTGCATGTTACAAAAATTATCTATAATCGAATATATACCGAACTTTCCTGCAATTTTCTATTCAATGTACACGAGCACAAAGTCAATTAAAAATTCATGTTTCATATTGTTGTGAAATGTAGTCTTTACTATTGTTCCGTCCAAATATCTCAAGTGAGAGATACTCGTCCGGAGAAGCTCTTGTGGGAGTGTTTTGGAATAGCTTGACAGAATGGGAATTCTGCTCCTACGTATCCAAATGGGAATCAAAGCAAACATAGTTCTAAGTGAGGGGGTTGGACCCCTTTTTATAGAGATGTTTTGGTGTAACAGTTTGAGTTGGACTGGTTGGTGTAACAGAGGGACATTTGGACCAGCGAGATATTCGGCCCAGTCAGTTGTGACTGGAGTGCACGGGACCGAGGTGCCTTCGCCGGTGGTTTATTACGGGATAGATCCGAGTATTTATTCTCGGCCGATAAGCGTATTAACGAGTCCTTGGCTTTGGAGGAGTTCGGGTCAAAGCCCATTTATAAGAGTAAGCTCGGTTGGTCCGGTTTATTAACAAGTCCTCGGCCTTATATTTTCGGTTAGTACACAAGCCCCCCGAGCTCCGAGCTTAAATAAGCGAAAGAGCTGACAAGTATCAAACCGAGCTTATGCTTCGGCTGCTGGACTTTCTTCCTTCCGTGTTTCAAACCGTCATTTCAAACCGTCATTTCAACTGACTTTTCCTCCTTTCAGAGAAGGTTATCATTTCCCTTCAATCTTCTGTCGCACGTTATGGGTGAGTAACCCTAGAGTTCCGCGCTCATTTAATGAGGGGAAAATTAAAAGTCGCGCCCCTTTTCCTTCTTTCTTTTTTTTTATTTGAAGGAATGTGGACCGTTGATCATATCTTATCATCAACCGCAACAGCTATAAATATCTCCTCTAACTCCACCTTATTCCCCCTTGCCCACTACCTTCCTCCATTCTTCATCTCTGTCTTTCAAGTTTCTGCAATCGTCCTCCTGCCTTTCACTCTCCAGGTACGCCCAGCCTTCTTCCTTCTTTCATTTTTCTAAGTTTATTTCTGGATTCTGGTCATGAGTTCATCCGAGTCCACCGAGTCAAACACTTCACCTCTGGTGGAGCGCGAGGTTTCCCCCATTGGGGGCTCTCCTTCCACTTCTTCTGTTCCTTCACAGGAACTAAACATCGGTCAGGTGAGACCGTCCTCCTCCGGGTCGTCTTCTTCTGAGTCTGATTCTTCTGGGTCCGACCCTTCTAGGTCTGGTTCTCCATCCCCCCAAATTTCCAAACCCGCCGCTCGCAAACAACGCCAAAGGGTTCCAAAAGACCCTGTTCCTGATATTACCCTACCTGGGTATACCTGGGTTAAGGGCGAGGTTGGGGCTTATTTTTCCGACTTTCAGTCTTCAGATTCAATTGCTCGTCTTCGGTCCCAGATTAATATCTCAGCATCCGGAGATGAATCCGAGTTTATTTGGTCCCCATGCTCGGGTACCGAGTATGTTTTCCTCAGGGCTCATCCTTCTGAGCCCCCTTTTACATATATGTATAAAACACTATTTGCTCAGCTGCGCGTGTCTCTTCCTTTCATTGTGTTTGAGTGTGACGTTCTGAGAACCATGAATGTCGCACCTACTCAGCTTCATCCCAACAGTTGGGCTTTTCTAAAAGCCTTTCAAATTCTGTGTAAATACATCGGGATGGAGCCCACTACTCCCAAAATTTTGTACTTTTACCAAACAAGGTTTGGTGAGAAAACGGGATGGATTTCCCTCAATGGGCTGAATCGAAGAGGACTGATTAGTTTATACACATCATCGTATAAAGACTTCAAAGTCGGCTTCTTCCGAGTTCGCCCCTCGGGCTCTCACCTTTCCCACTTTTTTTTGATGAAAATGGATGCGCCAGGTTTCCTTTGTACTGGCAGTCATCTCCTACCAAATTCGTTGGTTTTGAATACCAATCCCTTCCTGCCGGGATAGACGGGATATAGATATATTAGAAAAACTTCCTCGGCCTCTCCATTGTGGACGTCTTCTGAAACTCCCCTTTTCGTCCACTCCAAGAGCCGACTTTAAAAGTAAGTGTTCGACTTTTAGTTTTTAAATCTTTTCTGTGTGTGTTCCTGTACTAACAGTTTTTCTTTTCGGCAGTTATCATGGGGAAATTCGACTTCTCCAAGCTTTTGAAATCTGTCGCGAAAGAGGGTCAGGGTCCCTCAACGACCGAGAAGAAAAAGAAAATCCCTCCAGCCGCTGCTAAGGCCACTGCCAAGGGGCTTCATCATCCGCCCCTCACAAAAGAAAAAGGATAGAGATAATAGTCGATGCCGAAGATTCTTCCCCTCCTCGCTCAAGTCCCCCACATCCTACCACTCATGAGACGGGAACTACGGGGCGAGAGGAGCAAGTTCCTCCTTCTACTGAGGTGAAGTGGTATAACACTTCTCTGAAAGCAGGAACCTCGTCTCTCTGGGGCGAAGACTTCAATCCCTTCCCTTCTTTTGACTCGAATTTCCTGAAGCCCGCTGATCTCCGCTGATCTTCGCTTAATCAAGCAACACGGGGCTCAGTCTAGTATGGAGGCCCTCTCGGCCTACTGCATCCGAGCTGCTGCTCTGGCCCGCTTTTGTAGCCGAGATTTGATGGAGACTGAGAGGAAATCCCAGCACCTGGAAGCTGAACTTGCTTCTATTGAGAAGCTGAAAGGGGATTTTGCCCGGATCTTCGCGGAGCGTGATGAGCTGGCCAAAGCCAATAATCTCCTGAGTACTACCATTGCCGAGATTAATGGCCAGAACTCCGAGTTTAACTCCCAAGCAAAATTTGTTGAGGAGAATAAAGCTCGGGGTGAAGAGGATAAAGCTCGCGCTGAAGAAGAGCTCAAGAAGGCTCAAGTTGTAATCGAACAACTTAAAGCCGCCCTGGAGGCCGAGACTAAGCCCAAGATGGAGGTTCAGGAAGATCTAAAAGAGGCCACTGACTGCATTCTTGCTGAGCATCGGAAAGGTTTCACAGAGGCCATTGCTCAAGTTGAAATTCTTGCTCCGGGGATTGATATCTCGGGTGCCGATGTAACTAAAGAGGTGCACAATGGGGAACTTGTTCCCATTATTCCCGAAGAGGAAGAGGAGGTGGAAGGTGGGGAAGATTCTCCCGAGGATCACATCGACGCCGAAGAGAGCCCTAGGGATGAATAACTGTATTTTTATTTTTCATACCTCTGTAATGGGTTTTTTCCCTTGTAATCCTTGCTAATCTAACGAAAAACTCTTCCAGCATTTTGATGGCTTCCTCTTACTTTTACAGCATTTGTTTGGCCGAGATATTCTTTGAAATATTTTTATACTCCGACGTTGTTTGTATTGTGTGCTCGGCTATTTAAACAAGACATTGACTAAGGCCGAGATATTTTGTCATCCGTATTAAAAACTGATAGTTGTTGTCACATGTGAAATGCATGATTCACGTTTTGTATATGTGGTCACACTTTATGTGCCTTGGAAACCCCAATGGGTTCATGCAATTACTGCTTTTTGCTGAGTTTCGAGATTTGTTTTTTCAATAAACCTCTCCCCAGCGCATATTCCTCCTTTCCAACGCCTCTCCCCCCTTATAAATAGGGTTGTTTCTTTGCTTCACTTATTCATTCTTCATCTTTCCCACCAGTAAAATTCGTCCTCTTTCGACCCGAGTAGTTCTATAATATTGCTAGGGGTTTACGTTCCTCTCTCCCAGTTAACATCCTTTTTTGAGCTTTAAAGTTGCCAAAAAGGGTGTAATTGGGAGATGGGATCCAGAATCTCTTTCATGATGTGATCCCTTTTTTAAAAAAGGATGTTAGCTGGGAGAATAGCAGTTTCCGAGAGTGGTGAAAGGGGTAGTAACTGTCTCCTCCCGAAGCAGGCCGAGTATCTCATCGTCCAGCTTTCTCAAGGGGAAGTGATTACCTCCTCCTCCGAAGGAAAGTCGTGGCGTCCGATTGGGGGGACTACTGACCAACCGGTCTTGCCCCAGTTCTAATTGGGGGGACTACTGGCCAATCGGGCGGGCCTTATTTTCAATTTCAGCTCTGTAACTAAGTCGTAGTACTTTCTAATACTCGACCCGTACCTTGTTTTTATTTTCAGCATTGTACTCGGTTTCCTTTTAAATTTTAATGGCTCGAACTCGGCCTTTAGATTTAAACTTGGTTCTTCTTAATGCTCGTATTCGATTTCACTTAAACAATTTCAAAGGCTGGAACTGGGCCTTAAACAATTTAATTGGCTCGAACTCGACCTTAAACAATTTAATTGGCTCGAACTCGGCCTTCAACAACTTAATTGGCTCGAACTCGGCCTTCAACAATTTAATTGACTAGAACTCGACCTTCAACAATTTAATTGGCTCGAACTCGACCTTGAGGCTCAAACTTGGCCTTAAAAATTTGAATGGCTCGAACTCGGCCTTCAGGCTCAAACTTGGCCTTAAATTTGAATGGCTCGTACTCGGCCTTCAGGCTCAAACTTGGCCTTAAAAATTTAATGGCTCGTACTCGGCCTTCAGGCTCAAACTTGGCCTTAAAAATTTGAATGGCTCGAACTCGACCTTCAGGCTCAAACTTGGCCTTAAATTTGAATGGCTCGTACTCGGCCTTCAGGCTCAAACCTAGCCTTCAAAATTTAATGGCTCGTACTCGGCCTTCAGGCTCAAACTTGACCTTAAATTTGAATGGCTCGTACTCGGCCTTCAGGGAATATGAGTTCAAACCAATCACCAACCTCAACTGGGATCATGGCGTCTGTTCCGTATGTCAGTCTGAAGGGTGTTTCTTGAGTAGTGGATTGTGGCGTGCAGTGGTAGGCCCAAAGAATGCTCGGTAACTCTTCTGCCCAAGCTCCTTTGGCTTTTCCCACTCTCTTCTTCAGCTCTCCGAGAATGACTTTGTTAGCCGCCTCGGCTTGCCCATTGGTTTGGGGATGTTCCACTGATGTGACGTGGTGTTTAACACCGAGATTGACATAGAATTCTTGCAATGTTTTATCTATAAACTGCCTTCCGTTATCAGTGACAATTGCAAAGGGAATTATGTGCCTACAGATAAGGTTTTTCCACACAAACTTTTGTACCTTCTCGGCGGTAATTTTCGCCAAAGGTTCTGCTTCAATCCATTTCGTGAAGTAGTCCACTGCTACTAAGAGAAATTTGACTTGACCTTTGGCTATGGGGAATGGTCCGAGTATATCCATCCCCCACATAGCAAAGGGCCAAGGCGAGTTTGATGTGTGAAGTTCTTCGGGCGGGGTACGACTTACATTGGCAAATCTTTGACATTCATCACATTGTCTCGTCCACTCGATGCAATCTGCTCGGATGGTAGGCCAATAGTACCCTGCTCGGACTACCTTGGAAGCCATTGATCTGCCCCCGCAGTGAAAACCACAGATTCCTCTGTGAACCTCTTCCATTACATATTTTGACTGAGCTTTTGTTAGACACTTTAACATCGGTGCCGAGAATCCTTGTTTATACAACTCTCCGGAAATAATAGCAAAATGACTTGCTCTGAGACTGATCTTTCTGGCCTCGGCGTGATCTGGGGGCAGAATATTTGAGGATAAATATTCCCATATGGGGGTCATCCATTCTCGGTCAGCTGACTCATTGGCCATCACTTCTCCTAGTGTAATACTCGGTTCATTGAGAGTTTCCTGGATAACTGTTTTATGCTGGCCCGGCTTCTTCGTGCTGGCCAATTTGGACAGCAGATCGGCCCGAGTATTTTCTTCTCTAGGAATGTGTTCAATAGCAAATTTCTCAAAGTTGTAAATTAACTGATTGACTTTACATAAATACCTGGTAAGCTGAGGCTCTTTTGTTTGGTATTCCCTAGAGATTTGTCCCGTGACTAGCTGTGAATCACTTCTGCATCTAACAACTTTTGCTCCCATTTCCCTAGCCAACATTAACCCTGCTATCAAGGCTTCGTATTCAGCTTGGTTGTTTGAGGTTTTGAACTCAAACTTTAATGATTGCTCTAGGATTAGCTCTCCCGGACCTTCCAGTATTACCCCAGCTCCACTGCCTCTGAAATTCGAGGATCCATCCACATATAAATTCCACCATAAATCTTCGGTTATCGGCAGTGGATTGAGCTCGGCTACAAAGTCGGAGATACATTGAGCTTTCAGAGGGCCTCTCAACTCGTACTTGAGGCCGAACTCGGATAACTCTACCGACAAGCAATCATGTGGCCTGCCAACTCGGGCTTTTTGAGAATCTGCTTAATAGGGTGATCGGTTTTGACGATCACCTGGTGACTCTGGAAATATGGACGCAATTGCCGAGCTGCAGTTACCAGAGCCAAAACTAGCTTTTCTATGACTTGATACCGGGTTTCGGCGTCATGAAGGACTCTGCTGATGAAATATACCAGCATTTGCGTTTTCTCTACTTCTTGCACAATGACCGCACTGATGGCATACTCGGTGGCTGACAGGTATAAATATAACTCCTTCCCTAGGATAGGTCGAGTTAATATCGGCGGTGAAGACAAAAAGGCCTTGAAGTCGACAAAGGCCTTCTCACATTCCTCAGTCCATGCGAAGGTTTGAGGCCTCTTCAATAATCTAAAGAAAGGCCGAGCTTTCTCGGCAGATATGGGGAGAAACCGAGATAATGATGCCAGCCGTCCTACAAGTCGCTGCACTTCTTTAATATTTTGTGGGCTTCGCATCTCAATCACCGCTCGGCATTTATCAGGATTGGCCTCGATTCCCCGGTGTGTCAACATAAAACCGAGGAATTTTCCACCTTGGACACCGAAAACACACTTTTCTGGATTCAACCTCATATTATACTTTCTCAACTGCTGAAAAATTTCCTCCAAATCCTTCGGGTGGTTGTTGTGGTTATCGGATTTTACGACCATATCATCCACATAAACCTCCATATTCCTTCCGATCTGTTTTTGAAACACCCTGTCCATGAGCCTTTGGTAGGTTGCTCCAGCATTTTTCAATCCGAATGGCATTACCCGATAACAATGGTTCAAGCCTTCAGTTATAAAAGCAGTTTCTCCTCGTCTAGGGGATACATTCGGATCCGATTGTACCCCGAGTATGCATCCAAGAAGCTCAAAATTCTATACCCGGAAGCACCATCCACCAACCTGTCAATACTCGGTAAAGGATAAGAATCCTTTGGACAAGCTTTGTTTAAGTATGTATAATCAGTGCACATGCGCCACTTGTCGTTTGCTTTTTTGACCAGAACCATGTTGGCCAGCCAAGTAGTGTATTCTATTTCTCGAATAAAGTTGGCTTTAACCAACTTTGTTGTTTCTTCTTCCACCACTTTTCTCCTTTCCTCACCAAGTCTCCTTTTCCTCTGAGCTACCGGTTTTGCCTCAGGACAGATTGCCAGTCTGTGGCATAAGAAGTCGGGGTCAATCCCCGGCATGTCTGATGTTGTCCAGGCGAACAAATCGGCGTTGCTGCGGAGTACTCCCTTTACTTTCTCTTTTAAAGTTGTCTCAAGTTGACCGCCTAGCTTGGTGCACTGATCGGGCTGTGATCCCAGCTGGAATTTCTCCAGCTCCTCAATGGGTTGTGGCCGTTGTTCTTGCATGTCAGTCCTCGGGTCTAGTTCGACAGAACTAACTGAATTTACAGACTTGTCTTTTCCTCTGTCTAGTGGTTCTGCGGGTGTAGGTTTGAGTTTGCTTACACGCAAACTATCAGCATAGCACTGTCTGGCCATTTTATGATCAGCCCGGATAGCAACTATGTCTCCCGAGTTGGAAAGGAATTTCATTGTGAGGTGGGGAGTAGAGACCACGGCTCCCAACTCGTTCAAGGACGGTCTTTCGATTAAGATATTGTACGATGTTACTGCATTAACCAACACGTACCTGACCAGAATAGTTTTGGACGTTTTGCCATCTCCAAAAGTAGTTAGGAGGTCAATGTATCCTCGGCTATCCACCTGTTCCCCAGCAAAGCCGACGAGCTTACTGTCGTATGGCTGAATAGATTTTTCTGGGATCCCGAGCTTCTGAAATGTTGAATAATATAGAATATCAGCCGAGCTCCCTTGGTCGACGAGAGTTCTCTTGACCGAGAAGTTGGCCAATTGCACTGTGATTACCATAGGGTCGTCCTGATTAGGATCCACACCCAAGAAGTCTTCATCGGAAAAGATAATCGGCGGGGAAATCCTCGGGGGTTTGCCAGCTACCGAGTTGACAACCCGAATAGCCCGCAGGTGTTTTCTCCGAGCTGAACTCGTCGTGCCTCCTCCCGCAAATCCACCTGAAATAGTGTTTATCACACCTCGGACAGTATTATCCTCCTCTCGTCTTTCATTCTGATCTTCCCTATTTTCTGCTCTTTCATTATTTTGTCGACCGCCGCCCCTTCCCGGGCTTTGGCCACCTCCTCTTCTTCTACTTCTGCCACGCCCCTCACCATTGTTGTGATTTCTCCGAACGAAATTATTCAGATGACCAGCTTGCACTAACTCTTCAATCTTGTCACGCAGGACCCAGCACTCCTCGGTGGTATGCCCGTAGTTACGATGGTACCGACAATGCTTCTGTCGATCATCATTCTGGGGTGTGTGGCCACGGCTGGGGAGGTGCAAAAGTTTTGCGTTTTAGGCTTCCTCAAATACCCGAGCTCGGTTGGTGTTGAGGGGGGATAGTGTTCATACTTCGGTCCCCTATGTAAATGCTCGGATGTGTTTTTGAATTTCTGCTTGTCACCTCCAGCCCTCCTCTTTTCTCTCCCTTCTCGCCTATCAGAGTCATCGGTTCTTTCTCTCTTCTTAGACTCTTCAATTTCCTCCATATTATTGAATCCGACAGCTTTTCTCCTCAACTCATCCATACTAGTCGGAGGCTTCCGAGCTAGGTGTCTGGCGAAGGGGTCAGGCCGTAACCCGGTCGAGATAGTATGTAGTGCGACATCGGCACTGAGATTCCGGATGAGGACAGTCTCTTTGCTGAACTTGGGCATAAAATCACGCAGGGACTCGTTTTTTTCTTGCTTAAAATTTACCAACGAGGTCGAGGTTTTTTGATGAACTCGGCTCGTGGCAAACTGAGCATTGAATTTATTCATAAACGTGTCAAAGGAGTCAACTGATGCTGGCGGTAGCTGAGTATACCAGCTTAATGCAGCATCTTTCAGAGTAGTAGGGAAGACTTTACACATGACAGCATCATCGTCGTAAAGAGGTATAATTGAGTAGTGAAAGCATCTAAATGACGTTCCGGGTCCGAGGTGCCATCATACCTGTCAATATTTATTGGTTTGTAGTTGCCTGGTAGAGGAACCTCCATGATGGCGTCGGTGAAGGGATGTCTCGGCCTCCTCGCGCCGGCCCTTTCATTAGGCCTATTCGCCTGAAGTGAAAGTTCAGGGGCCTGCCTAGGAAATTCCTCCTCGCCTCTTCGGTCAACATGGTGAGAAAGACGGGGTTGTGGGACTCCTTCTCTGCGCGTGTTTCTGGATCCTTCATTCTAGGCTGTCCGACGCTCTCTCTCATGAGGAGAAGAGGCAGACCTTTCTCTGCTTTGTTCTCGTTCACGACGGCTGTTCTGACGACGAATCTCCTCATTCTCCCTTCTCAGCATTGCCACTTGTGCGAGGAGTTCTTGAATGATGGGATTGTCGGTCGTCATTGCTGGGTTTATGGATCGTTCTCCATTATCCCCATTGTTGGCATTCTCTAGCTCCTCTCTCCTGCAGTTCCCGCTCCTTGTCCTCACCATTGTTCGTGGTATGGGAAAATTTTGCTTCAATCCCCACAGACGTCGCCAAATGTTCCGTCCAAATATCTCAAGTGAGAGATACTCGTCCGGGGAAGCTCTTGTGGGAGTGTTTTGGAATAGCTTGACAGAATGGGAATTCTGCTCCTACGTATCCAAATGGGAATCAAAGCAAACGTCGTTCTAAGTGAGGGGGTTGGACCCCTTTTTATAGAGATGTTTTGGTGTAACAGTTTGAGTTGGACTGTTATTGAGATCCTATTTGTTAGGATCGGATTGTTATTGTAATTAGATAAAGATAAGGATAAGGCTCCGAGTTATACGGAGGGATATTTGGACCAGCGAGATATTCGGCCCAGTCAGTTGTGACTGGAGTGCACGGGACCGAGGTGCCTTCGCCGATGGTTTATTACGGGATAGATCCGAGTATTTATTCTCGGCCGATAAGCGTATTAACGAGTCCTTGGCTTTGGAGGAGTTCGGGTCAAAGCCCATTTATAAGAGTAAGCTCGGTTGGTCCAGTTTATTAACAAGTCCTCGGCCTTATATTTTCGGTTAGTACAACTATATTCATAGATAAAAAAATTGTTATGTATTAGTTGTAGAAACACGAAGTGTGAGAATAAAAATTATCATTCTATAGTCTATATACAAGAGGATAAATTTATGTTTTTCTAATTTTTATCAACCAGTGACGTAGATCAGAATAGGTTCCAAACTTATTAGTAATTTTATAATTAAAAAATAAATATTTTTTTAAAAAAAAAAGTTAGGGAAGGCCTTGGAGCATGTAGCTCCGTCCCTGATTACGGGCCTTTTATCCAAATTAAGAATGATGATTCCCACATAGTATGTTAGGGCGCGGCCAATGAATAAGCAATCCATTTCTTTGGTTACAAAAATCAGCAATGCATTTGATATAAGGGATTTTTTTTTCCGAATTTGTTTTTAAAAAAATAATTTTTAATTTAAATTTTAGTAAAAAATTTTTAAAAAAACTTTTATATTTTTTTAAAAAATTATTTAGCTTTTTTTAATTTTATTTTTTTATTAAATATTTTTTAATTTAAATTTTTTCCAGATTTTTTTAAAAAAAAATGTTATTTATTTTAATTTTTTTAATTAAACTTTTTTTATTAAAACTTCCTGTATCTTAAACTTTTTTTAGAAATACGCTCCAGCGTTTTGACCATTGTGTCACAGTAGACGAATTGGTTGACGACACGTGTCGACGGCAGTCCCAGCCCAAATTATATATATTTTTTAGATTATATAATTTGTTTAAATTAAATGGGATCTTGTTTTTACTTTTGACAAATAGACGGGCACCACGTGTCATGCGCCTGACCCATAAAAATTTTTTGGTCTTTGAATTTTTTATATTAAAAAATATTTACATAATTATTTTACTTATTGTATTATTATTTATTATATGGCCTTCTCTTTTTTTTCATTTTTTTAAAAAATTTCCACCTATAGGTTTGGTTAATTTAACAATTTAAATATTAATTTTTTAAATATTATATTATTCGCTTAAAATAAATGGTAGCTTTATTTTTATGTGGACGAATAAACGGGTGACACATGTAATTGACAGGGTCCACCATATATTTTTGTCATCTGTCATTTTTTAATAATAATGATTTAATTAATTATTTTAATTATTGTATAATTTATTGTAGGGCCTTTTCTTAAAATACATTTGTACCATTTTTTTTAACTAAAGAAGTGTGCAAAAGCATCACTGCCAAGC
This sequence comes from Sophora flavescens, assembly GCA_030762895.1. Lineage (NCBI taxonomy): Eukaryota > Viridiplantae > Streptophyta > Magnoliopsida > Fabales > Fabaceae > Sophora > Sophora flavescens. The sequence continues at coordinate 13,731,055 of CM061064.1, read as the reverse complement.
AAGACATCCCAGCTAGGCTGGCACCTCAAGTAAAGCCAATCATTTGCAGCACACCCAATTTATTGAAAAAAAAAAGGAAACAAGGAAAACAGAAACGTGGGGGGGCATCAACCTGACCCACAAAGCTAAGCAAATCTAAAAGTAGGAAGACTCATCCTATTTCTGCCAAAATCCTCTAATAAGAAGGAGGGCAATGATCTCCACCAACAAAAACCATCAAGACGCAAACCAAAATTGGCTAGCTTGTCAGCACAAGCATTACCCTCCCTATACAAATGAGAGCAAAAAAAGGACATATCCCTAGTAAGAGCAATACAGTTTAGCCACCTATTCCTAAGATGCCAAGGGACCAAACCATTAGAGTTGAAGGCATTGACTACTAAAGAGGAGTCACATTCTAACCAAAGCTTCTTCCAACCATTCTTGTGAGCCAGTTCAATGGCAATAATAGCTCCAAGTAATTCAGCATGGAAAGCAAACGAGACACCAACATTGAGAGCAAAGCAGCCAAGAAAAGAAGCATTTACCCTCTGCAAAATACCACCACAACCTCGCCACACCCTGGAGCTCCCTTAGTAGCCCCATCGCATTTTACTTTAATCCAATTGAATCTAGGGGCAGCCACATAATCGCTTTAATGGATGGGGCCTTGAAAGGTTAACCTGGATGTTAAATTTCTTAAGGATCATCAACTCGATGAACATTAGAGGAAAAGGATCCCTTACAAAACCTCCCAAAGAAAGGAGACATTGGCAAAGAATTGCATTGCAAATGACAGCCACTGAGATTGACTTAGAATCAAATCTGATGCTGTTCCTACAATACCAAATGCCCCAAAGAGAGTAGCAGATGGCAGATAAAATTACCTCTTTAACCTGAGGGCACCATCCTTGGTTTAAAATTGAGAGGAGAGAATGGATTGAAATAGTGTCAAGGTGGCAACCAAGGCAGCAACTCAACCACATCCAAACTCTACCAGCAAAGGGGCAGGAAAGAAAGAGATGGTCCGAAGTCTCATAACTACAGCCACAAAGGGAACACATGGAGACAACAATGCATCCTCTAGACCAGAGATGATCATCCGTTGGGACTTTTTTGTGGAGCAACCTCCATAGGAGAAAGGATTTTGAAGGGGGAATTGCCTTTGACCAGATCAGCTTCCCCCAGGGGCAAGAGGACCTATCCGGATTTAAAAAACTATAAGCTTCCCTTGCAGAAAGGCAACCAGAGTCAGAGTGCTTCCAAACCAAAAGATCAGGAGACTCAGAACAAGGAATAACCACTTTTCCAATTTCATCGATAACAGTAGGAAACCTGAGAGTAAGCTCTTGGGGGATACACCATTTCCCATCCCTGATGAAATCACTAACAGAGGCAGAAAGGGAATTATGCAGGAAGGCAGGAATATTCATCATGTCAACAATTGGTTTAGATAGCTAGGAGTCACACCAAAAGTTAATGCTTCGTCCATCTCCTAAAAGCCAAGAGACATTATCAAGAACCGTGGAGAGGAACCCTTTTAAACTAGACCAAATTAAGGAGGAAATGTTGTAGTTAATGAAGGATGCGTTCTTGAGCACTCTAGACCGAAGAAGGATAGACCAATCCAAGTCTGAGGAAATCAATTCCCAGCAACGCTTAAGCATGAAGGCTTCATTAATAGATCTAAAGGACCTCGGTCCAAGGCCACCTTCAGCAATGGGACAGCAAACCTTTTTCCAAGCAACCGTGCAAATCTTCCTAGTCTCAATGTTACCAGCCCAAATAAAGTTTCTAATGTACTGGTCAAGAAGCTTGAGGAGGGCAAGGGGCCAATAATACACCTGGAAAGAGTAAATCAAAGAGCTTTGGACAACAGACTTTACCAATTCAACACGACCCATGATAGAGAGCATACTACCCTTCCAAGATGAGAGCTTTGTTTTAATCCTGTCCACCAAAGGCATGAAGTAGGCTTTCTTAGGTTTCCCTTTGAAAATGGGAACACCTAAATAAATAAAAGGAAGATGGCCAGCTTTAAACCCCCAATTGCTAAACAAGACAGCCAGCCTAGATGACCATGAAGAGCCAGTATAATAGGTAGATTTTTCCCTGTTAATAACCTGACCGGAGGCTTGAGCATAAAGTGAAAACAAAGACATCAAGTTATCTAAATTCTTCTTTGTACCTCTGCAGAGAATGAGGATGTCATCTGCATAGAGAACATGACTAGGGACATTGGAACCCCTTGGACCAGCTATAGGGAGCAGTTTGTTATCTTGTACAAGCTTAGAGATACCTCTGCTAAGAACCTCCTCACAATGCAGAAAAGAAGAGGTGATAGAGGATCACCTTGCCTCACCCCTCTCTTACCGGAGAAAAAACCAACTGCTTTACCATTGACACTAATAGACAATTTTGCCGAATGGAGCACTACTTTCACCCAATTACAGAAGATAGGGTCAAAACCAAATTGGTGCAGCACTTTGAGAAGAAAATTCCAATCCAGAGTGTCAAAAGCCTTCCTAATATCAATCTTGAGAGCTATATTACCCCCAAAAGATCTCTTGTCCAACAGGTTGAAAGCATCAGAAGCAACACTGATACAGTCTGAAATTTGCCTGCCTTTTATAAAGCCCCGCTACTGACTGGACACAATTTTAGGAGCAATAATGGCCAATCGGTCAGCTAAGATCTTTGTGATTATTTTGAACTTAAAGTTGGCCCAAGCAATGGTTCTGTACTTATCAATGGAGTCAGCTTCCGGATACTTAGGGACCAACACCACCAAGCTGGAGTTGAAGTTAGGGAGAAGCCATCCCTGCTGAAAGAACTGCAAGACATCATTGCAAACGTCCTTACCAACAATCTCCCAGTAAGTTTGGAAGAAAAGACCACTGAAGCCATCTGGACCAGGAGCACCACTGGCATTCATTGAGAACACAGCATTCCTAATTTCCTCAATGGAAGGAAGAGTAGTTAACATCAGATTATCAGCTCTATCAACACAATGAGGGATTACCTGTTCAATAAGTCCATTATCCTGGCAGAAGTTCTCAGAGGAGAAGAGAGTTGAGTAGAAGTCCAGCACATGAGCTTCTATGTCCGCAGGTTTGTCCAAGATAACATCATCCTTTCGCAGCATGGCCATACATTTTGAAGACTGTCTAATCTTAGTGACTTTGTGGAAAAAAGAGGTGTTTTTGTCCCCCTCAATATGCCAGCTAACACGAGATTTTTCCTGCCAAAACAAATTCTGCAGATGCAAAGCCTGAATCAAATTACCTTCAGCAGCAGTCTCTTTAAGAGATAACTCATCAGTGTAACCAGAGATGGCTATTTGGTTCTGGATGGCAGCCAGATCTGCTTCTGCCAGTTTTACCTTGACATTAACATCCCCAAATTGCTCCTTATTCCAACGGATCAGAATGCCTTTCAAGTGCTTTAATTTCTGGCTAAGTATGTGCATGGGACAGCCAAGAATACAAATGTTCCAAGCATTAGAAATGACATTAAAACAGTCTTCATGCTCAGTCCAGATCTTCATAAATTTAAAGGAGGAGGGATGAGGTCCATCATGCTTATCAAGAGACAACAAAATAGGATAATGGTCCGAGTGATTTCTTACTAGAGTGCAGCAGGAAAGTTTAGTCCAGTGTGTTAGCCAGGCATCGTTGCAGCAGACTCTATCAAGCCTTCTTTCAGACCTAGCAGCACCACATCTGCCATTACCCCAAGTGAAAAGGGCACCTTTGGTTTGCAGATGGATTAAATTACAATTGTCAGACCATCTTTTAAAATCATTACAAGAGATCATGTTGGGGACCCCACGCCCTCTATGCTCATGAGATCCTAGAATAGCATTAAAGTCACCCATGCAGCACCATGCACCAAAGATGAGATCACTGCAAACTCTCCAATTCACTCCAAAGCTGCCTTCGACTAGAGTAATTAGTAGAGGCGTAAATTGCAGAGAAATATAAAGTCATGTTGTCCAAAGTTATGGAGAAAGAAACATGCTGAGAGGAAGTTGCAATAATGTTAGGAAAGATAGCCAATTTACAAATGCACCAAAGATTAGGTTTCAAGTTACCCCTACAGTTGACAGCAAACAGTTTCATGTTTAACCTTTGCCAAAACCAAGCAGGAAATTGATCCCAGAGTATCCAAGGTTCAGCAATAAACAAAAAGTCAGGTTTATTTACAGTAATTAACCTTTTAAGGACCAATCTAGTCTCATGGTTGGCAACCCCTCGAGCATTCCAGAAGATTACTTTCATTAGGCAAAATTCCTGGGACCAGCCCTAGCATGGGCTCCAACCACAGACGCCTTCTGTTTTCTGGTTTTCTGGTTGTTTGTTCTTTTGAGTTTCTTCTTCTGCGATTTGGAAAGGACTTTGACAAAGCCTGAACTTGAGCCAGTTTCAGCATCAACACTAACGTCCTTATGCAGATCATGCAGAATGGCTTGAGGGGGAGAATCAACCTCAATTTCCTCTTCAGTATCATCAGCCCAAAACCTCCCTAGGATGTTCATATCACGTGCCACATTTGGATTGGAGATCCAATTATCAGGAGAGGGTTGAATAGCTTCAGCCAGACCATCAAAATTTTGCTGCATGGGCAAACCTAGTAGAACACCTTCCCTAGCACTTGCACCATGAGGAGGACTAGGAGCCGGTTCTAAGGAAGGGTCAACATCAAAGGTTCCAAGAACTGCAGAAACCTGAGGGATGTTCGAATTACCATGAACTGGGGCAGAATAGACCAATCTACCAGGGATCTCCTCAATCACATGTAGCATATTTGAGGGTAGAAAATGATCATCCCGATCATTCCAAACAGACTCCTTTTCAACACGAATTTGGTCCAAGTCAACATGTTGAGAGACATGAAGTGCAGGAGGGGGGGGGGGGGGGGGGGAACCTGGGCCAAAGCCGTTGCTCCACTCGGACCAGCACCCATATTACTACCACCTGAGTTGGGATCTACGTCCACAGAAACCACAGCCTTTCCTTTATCAGCAAAGCTTGGAACCTCCTTCGAGACTAACTTCCCCAACAAGGCTTCTTTTTTTTTTCCACGTATTTAGCAACCACTTTTCTATTAGTTTTAGGAAGATCCACTGCAGCACCAGTGGATTGCTTGGAGAGGCTTCTTTTACAGTTGGACAAAGAGTGGCCAATGAGTTTGCATGAATCACAAAAAGAAGGAAGGAATTCAAATTCCACTCTGACATGAAAGGCAAAACCTTTCCTAACTACCATAATTTGGTCTCTAATCTTCCCAGCAAGGTCAATATCCACCAAGATCCTGGCATAGTGACCTAAAGATCTGTTCTTAGTAGCATCATCTAAAGCCAATGGAGTGCCCACCCCCCTTGCAATAGAGTAAAGAATTTTAGGACGCCAATACTCAAGAGGAAGGTTGAATATTCTGATCCAACATTGCGCATTGGTTTGCTTAACAAGAGATGGATTGAAATCTGGCGTCCAAGGAAAGAGTCTAAGAACCCCCGGATCCAGACTCCAAGAACCCGCTGCCAACACCCTACGCATATCCTCGAAAGACGCAAAGGAAAACTCGAAGAAGCCTCTGCCGATAGGTGTCAGTTTCCAAAGAGCAATAGGGTTCCATAACAACGAAAGCTTGGCTCTCAAGGCATCAATCTTAAGAGGTTTTTCACCTTTTGTACCATATTTTTATTGTGGACAAATAAACGAGCGACATGTGTCGCGGGAGGGGTGCACATATAATTTCGACCACTGGCATTTCTTTAATAATAAATATTTAATTAATTATTTTAATTATTGTAAAATCCATTCATGTGCTTTCTCTTATTTTTTAGTGTGTCATTATTTTACAGTGGACAAAAAGGTCGGCGCCAAATGTAACGGGCCGTGCCCGCATAGATTTTTGGCCTCTGGATTTTTTATAATAAAAAACATTTAGATTATTATTTTACTTATTGTATTATTATTTATTATATTGCCTTCTTTTTTTCAATTTTTTTTTTATTATTTCCACCTTCGTGTTTAACGAATTTAACAATTTAAATATAAAATTGTTAAATATTTAAAACAAATGGTAGCTTGATGAGCCTGTTATTCATTAACTATTGAATATACGAATCCAATTGTTGCACGCAATATTATTATTTTATATTCAAAAAAATAATACATTTAATATTGTTCATGTTGAAATTATTTATAATAAACTATTACGAAAATAATCATCTAACGGATGCTCGTGTGTCTCGTACGGACAACTACACTACTATATACACACACACACACACACACACACACACACACACACACCATGGGCCATATTTTATTAGACAGAAAGGACTCAAAGGAGGCAGCCAAATGAGCCCATACCCATTTATCATTTCATTTTCGTTTTAACCTAACCTAATCATGTTCGGTTTTTTTTATCATTTTGGTGTTCTTTTAGAAACCATTTACTAATTTAGGGTTATTTTGAAATTATTTACCAGTTTAGGATTCTTTTTGACACATGACATATTTTAGTTTTTTTATTCTAACTGTCAAAGGCGCCAGTCAGAATGGCTCCTTCAAAGGCGCCACTCAAACTGGCATCTACCTTAAAAAAATATTTTAAAAAAACAAGTCAAAGGCCCTGTCTCCGTAGCGCCACGTGGCGCAACCTGGGGAAGGCGCCATCTGCAATGGCGCCTTTTGTAACACCCCGACTTTTCACTGCTTTCTAATATCGGTAATAAATATATAAACATATATATTTTTATCCGAGACTTAGAAAATAAATTTGGATAAACCAAGGTCATTTTCATGTTATACTTATTTTTATAAGGTTACAAGAAAGTTTTTGGTTGGAAATTCATACGGAAACCGGTCTGCCGTTTTCCGTGTTTTCACTGACAGTAAAAGTTAATTGCTCAGAAAACCTAATTTTAATTCGTGAACGAGATGAAAAGTGTTTTTATCATATTTTCTACGATACTGGAAGTTTTGAAAATTTTAGCATAAAAATATAATATTATATTTGCTGCGGGTGAAAACGTTGAGATATCTCTAGGAAAACCTGAGTCAAATGAATCAGGGAGTTAGCAATAGAGCTGAGATGACTGGTGTGAATGATGTGACGAACATTTATGACGATCCTATCCGAGTCATAATGGCCATAATGACGCATTTGTGACAATTAGATATTTTGGCATGGAAAAGATAATTTTACCCCTAGCTTCACATAATTTTTACAAGCCTTGCCATTGGGATTTTGGACCAAATTGCCCCAAAACCCACGGCTCCTCCTATTTAGCACCACAATTAGGCAACTTGGATTCATTTTCAAGTCATCTTCTTCAAATATAAAGCCTTTTCTCTTAAGAACTCCAAGAACATCCATAGGTGTTCATACTCGCCGAAATTGCACAGAAACTTTGATCCTTTTTTGTTATGAATCTCGAAAAACTTTCTACTTGAATGTTGTTCCTCTTTCTCTCTTCTTTCCAACGACATAAATATCATTAAAAATGGATAAGTATATTGAGAGATATGTCCAAATTACCGAAACTACTCTAAATCTTCATCATCTTCATCTTTCTCTCTAAACTTCTCAAGAACACTTAGAACACCAAAGCTTGATTTTGTGAAGCAAGTCCTTGGATCTTCACTTGATTTTGATCTTCAAGAGGTGAATCATATTCTCCTTTCCTAATCATGTCTATGTTCTTCAATAAGTTTCATGATTCAAAGTCTATTTCATCTATGTTCATCACTTTTAAGTTTGTAGATCTAGAACTTTGAAAATTCATAACAAATTTTAGAAAAATCTCATGATGTTGAAACCACTTCCTATGTTCTTATAATCATGTATATTGTCTGTATCTAAGAGCATGTGATGATCAAAAATTTTCTTCCCTTGAAACCCATCTTGGCCGAATCCTAGAGGAAAGGATGGATGGAGTTTTTGTTCTTGCTTTTGATGTATGATCATGTCTTTCATCATACATACTTGTATACTTGTTGAATCATAGTTGGTTCATTAAACTTAAAACCCTAGCCTCATGAACATGTCTTGGCCGAATCTACCATTTACAGGATTAGGATGGTTTTGATTCTTAACTTTGTTGTTTAATCTTAATCCATTTCCTTAAGTATATTAGGATCATTAATCCATGACTTAAGCAAGTTTGGAGACTTTGACCCACAAAACCCTAAGGAGGCCGTGACCTATTAGAGAGGATTAGGTGTTTGTTTTGCTTGTTTTGATTGGTTGTTTGGATGTGTTGTTGAAGGTTAATTGTTCTACGGCATACGAGGGTTTCCGACAATCGACAGAGTTTTTTTAATTTCACTGAGGAGCTTCGAGAGGTAAGGGGAGCTTACTTGAGGGATTTTTCTCCATAACCATTTGCTTTTAGTGTAGTTTATATAATTTATATGTGGTTGTGGTTATTTGTTTATGACGTTTACGTTGTGTTGGTTATCTGTGTATCAGTGATTGATCTACTTTTAATTTATTTAATTATCTGCGGTAGTATATTATATTGCTATGATGCATGATCTGCCTGGTGATATAATTCTGATGATGTTGTTGAATGTTGTTTGAGAGGCCTGACAGTGGTCAGTGTACAACCGATTAATCAGATAAAAGCTTTAATAAGCTGTGAAAATTATATTCAATGTTTTATCGGAAATGTTGGAATATAATAGTGGTGGAAAATATTGTTTTGTAAAAATAATGAGTTTTGAGTTTTAATGATTTATTAATGAAAAAGTGAACTATCGGTCACAAAGAGTGCACAACCGTGAAAATATTTTAGTACCGCTAATTTTTACGTAAGAAATTTCGTAATATTATAAAAAGTTATTTTGTGAAATTAATATTCGAAAATACCTTATTTATTATATAAGAAAATTATTTTAGAAGAAAGGTCAAAGTTTGACTTAAAAACGTTTTCTTTGAAAATGCTAAACGACGACAAGTTTCGAAATTATTTATGGCGGGAAGTTTAAAAATAGTAGTACTTATTTTGAAAAGAGATTTCATCTCAATTGATTCATTCTTTTTTTGAAATTGAATTTTCATTAAAGAGTTCTTGATGATTAGACGTTATTTCGGGAAAAATGAGTTTCCAAAGGAAAATGGATTTTTCTATAATTTGATGTTTTACTAAAGAATTTCAAGTAGAAAGGATTTTCTGTAAATGAGTTTTACTCAATGACGTATTTCCGGTAACTTGGATAAGTTGGGGAGATCTTATTTTGGATTTGTTTTTCACAGACGAAAAATGACGTAAATGACGATATGAAACTTAGTAATCGAGATGTCGGGGTGCTAGTGTTCTTATGACATTATAGACTTGGTGTTCAGTAGACAGTGTCTACTTCACGACGTAATAAATGACGGTAAAAGATAAATGATGTTTCTAGTACCACGAACCTAAGACTGGTGCATCGGTCTAGGGGTTTCGTGATTGAGCATTCGGATTTTGAAGTCCTGTGTTATTAATGAAAGTTTTAAAATGTTAAAACTATGTTGGTCGCAAGCTTTGAGCTTCGACAAAGGAAAGATTGAACACAAAGAAAAATGACGAGAACAAAGTGTTTTACATGCATATTTTGGCAGACATGCCTACGAGGTTAATCATGATATCTTGATGATATTCATATCTCGATGTATTTGTTAATCATGGTATCTTTATGATATTCATGTAATTGGCGTATTCATTGTGCCTTTGGGCAATCGACGTACAATGAATTCATGTAATCGACGTATTCATTGTGCCTTTGAGAAATCGACGTACAATGAAAAACCATAAATCGACGTTCTCACTGTGCCAGACAGTGGGCTATGGTAAAATCGATGTGCCTCTTTTGGCAAAATCGACATGCCTCTTTTGGCAAAATCGATGTGCCTCTTTTGACAATCGAGCTTGATCAATTCATTTTAAATGACGTTGGGGATCTCTGCGAAGATTAAGTGTGAATATTTAGATGATGTATTGAAGTGTTCATGCATAGTTTTCCAACGTTGATGTTTAGGATGTGGACCCATTGATAAACTATATGCTATAATATGGATGCTTATGTTGTTATAAATATATATATGTGTACGTGCCTTCTTTTGTGTCGTGCATTTAGTTATTGTGTTAAATCAATATATTGGTGTCTTACCCTTACAAATATATCAAAGCCACACAAGAGGTATGATCTCTACAAGAAGAAGAAGGCTGTCTAGTTCGGGGCATGCTGTTGCTGCTTCTATCGGTTGTAGTGTCTGTTAGTTACGACCAGCTTAGGTCCTATTGTGTTATATTATGTTTTGGGAATAAACTAAATTGATAATGATCTAGGTGTGAAAACATATGAGGCAATATAGTTGTATGACTTATGTACCTTATGTATTTAAGTGTGATTTGATTACATTGTTGTTGTTATGAGGTTAAAAAGAAGAAAAAAAATTTATCACCATATTTTTAAAAGATAAACGTTGAGAAAACATTATTTTTCGAAAGCAACCAACAAATTAAATTTTATTTCCGCAAACGAGTAACCATGTGATGACCCGAGTTAGGGTGTCATACCTTTAAAGGCGTCAGCTGAAGTGGGGCCTTCCCCAGATTGCGCCATGTGGCGCTGCGGGACCCCTCCCCACCCAGTCAAAAAAGATGCTAATAATTACTATAAAAATATTTATAATGCTAATAATTGGGACATTGTTTAAGGAACCAAGAATGAAAAAATTGTATGAGAAATGATGTATTTTTTAATTTTTTGAAATAATGGGAAATGATGTATTTAACATTTCAAAAAGTGTAACATTTAGTTTTTCAACATAAATTTTCCTTCTATAGGTTAGTTAACCAACGTCCATAGGACACTCGTTAGGAAAACCCATAAAATAATAATCCCATTTGAAGTATTTTAATTTAGTTAAGAATCATTTACCTTAAGTTTGAAAAATATTTTTTGTTATATAATTTTTATATAAATTAAAAATTATTTTATCATTGGCAAAAGTTATTAAAAATACTTTACCTTCTCAATTATAGCTTCTACCTTTTTTTTATAAAAGCTAAACCAAACAAACATAAAACGTGATATTTTTAATACTTTACATTCTCAATTATAGCTTCTACTTGTTATTTTCATTGCTATGAATTTTAATATGTTATGTTGTCTTTATTTTATTAAGGTGCAATAAAATAATAATAATAATAATAATTTGTTATTTTAGATTAAATAGATTTTATTTTATTAAGGTGCTACTTGTTTGAAAAAATATTGCATATAAATGATATTATTGCTGTTAAAATTATGAAGAGTAACAATAAAATTATCACATTAATGATAAGTAGAATAATATAGTGAATAAAAATAACAAGCACCAATAAAAATATACCATAATAACAAGTAGCAATTAAAATAACAAGAGGCATAAAAACTAAACTATTAACAATATAAAATTAAATAAATAAATAGTCACCGATTATTATAGTTAAATAAATAAACAGTTACTAATTATTAATCAATAATTAAATCAATAAATAGTCACTAATTATTACTAATTATTATTATTATTGTTGTTGTTGTTATTATTATTTTATAGCACCTTAATAAAATAAAGACAACACTAGAGAAGAAAAATACTATGATAGATAAATATATTTTTATTTTCAAATGATTAACTTACACGGGAAAAAGTGGGCAAACAAATCAAATACATATTCAAAAGATAAGAAAATCTAATTTTATATATAAATATATGTTCTAAAACTGGTTAACTTACACGAAAAAATATGAGAAATAAATCAATAGATTTTCAAGAGAGAAAAATAGTAGTAATATTATGGATAAATATATTTCCTAAAAATGGTCACATCGAAAAGAGAAGGAAAGGATTGATGTTCAATTACTGCATTGTACCAATGTATTAAAATAAGCATAAAATTAAAGATAGATAAGGGAAATGACACATGTAACACCCTTAGCCGAGTATAACATTAATTCCCTTGTTATACTAATATTAACACAATAAAAAGGACATCTCGATTTCTTTCGGAAAGTTAATATTTAAATTCATAATTTATTTTCTTTTTAAATACACAACATAAGACATGAAATTAAAAGACCAACTCATATACATATAAAACATACATAATATTCACATTGATATTAAGGCCTTCTCAGAGACAGGTCCATTGACATTAACTTTGTTGAGTGTACATCCATGTTACTTAATCAAAATGCTAAGTCGTGCTAGAGGTTAAGAAGACAAAATAAAGACAAAATACTAAAGATCCACCCAACATCACTACTCCAAAAGAAAGTTATCCCCCCTAAGCTGGTCAAGACAGATACCAGTGATACCCATTCGGGAGACCACGAAAGTCTCCTCCATTCCCAGAAGAAGTATCAGAAGAGGATACTTTCACCCCGACTCCCCCACTAGGAGCATCATCATCATCATCATCGTCACTGCCCAAAGGATGATACTGGGGTACTTCTTCCATGAATTCCTCTGGATCCTCCTCTATAGGTGATGCCGGAGCCTCCACAGGCTGAGGTGGTGGATCTACCACTAGCTATCCTTGATCCACTAAGTGCTATACATACAACCAAGCTGACAGAAGTGATATCTGGATGGTTTTCACGGTATGAGTTCTCCTCTCTGGACCTCCTTCCTGTGTTCCTTCTATGGTGCAAACCGGGCCAGTGTACTCGACTGTGTGATTCCCTAGATGAATCACCCAAGCCCCTGGGTTGTTTACGTTCTCAACCATTATCGCCCGCACTCGGGAGTGCATGAGAGGTAGTGATGGGTCCATCTAATCTCAACGTAACAGAATACATATGTATATATAAAAGAAAATGCAAGGGTAAGATACCAATATATGGATAATCATGACAACCATATGTACCAAAAACATACAAAGAAACTTATACAGATAACAGAAAATTTCTTTAAACAGTACATAACATATAATAATTATCGCTTTTTGAAAACGCATGGCACTTCGATAATTCAACTTCTATCCTAATCTCCAGAGACCCCAACTTCGCTTTAAAAATGAGCTGATCAGGCCCGAAATTTGCCATAAAGGCACAACGTGTTTTCCACAACACCGCCCAAAACTCCCGGCTCAGTGGTCAACGTGTGTGGAGATCCATAGCATACTGTCCAACTCAAGGCACGGTAAACGAGGCATATGGATTTCATTGTCCATAAAGGCACCATGATACAACTTAGCATGATATACCTTACCCTTCAAGGTATTCACACAAAACAACTTTGGGCACGTCTGCCAAATGCATGAAAAACCTTTTATTTTCGCAGCTTTTCTTTATGTATAATTCTTTCCTTTATCGAAGCTCAAGTCTCACGACCTCCCATAATTTTAAACGTATTAAAATTTATAACACATGACATTGGAGTCCGAGTGTCCAATCACAAGACTCTTAAACCGATGCACCAGTCTTAGACTTTGTGGTCATAGAAAATCAACTTTTCACCTTTACTTCGTTCACCACGTTTGGTATAACGTATGTAGGACACACAGTCCACACCAACATATATAGGACATACGGTCCACAACGACGTGACACGGATCATAGATCAACGTGTTTATTTATAATAGTAACCCGACGTCTCGGTCACTAGGTTCACTTTTTAACGTTATCTTTCATTCAGTGAAAAACAAAAGAAACCCAAATTTGTAAACATAGGACATTTGAGTCCGAGTGTCCAATCACAAGAGTCTTAAACCGATACACTAGTCTTTGACTTTGTGGTCATAGAAAATCAACTTTTCACCTTTACTTCGTTCACCATGTTTGGTATAACGTATGTAGGACACACAGTCCACGCCAAAGTATATAGGACACACATTCCACAACGACGTGGCATGGATCATAGATCAACGTGTTTATTTACAATAATAACCCGATGTCTCGGTCACTAGGTTCACTTTTTAACTTTATCTTTCGTTCAGTGAAAAACAAAACAAAACCAAATTTCCATAACTTATCCAAGTTATTGGAATATCATTTTGAGTAAGGCTTTTTATTAAAACTTTTTATTTGAAATTCATTTTTCAAAATCATCAAAAAAACGTCAATCATTCTCTCTTCTAAAGTATTTCTTTGGCTTAAGAGAAATTATTGGAAAATCTTCTTTTTTTTTTTCTTGTTTAACATATTTCAAAAATCTAACTCTTTTCTTTATTTAAAATGGTATGAATTTTCCAAGATATATCTTTTTCATAAATATTTCATTGTTGCTTCATAAAAAAATCGAAACATAACTTTAATTTTTTTTTCTTCCCTTTCAAAACTTCTTTAAAATAATTATTTATTATTAACTTCTTCCACGGTTTTATTAAGACTTTTATCTTATTCTTATTAATTTGAGCTCTAACCCAATGTTAGGCTTTCCATGCAACAACTAAACAATTATATCATTGCATCGACACATTCATATAATTATAGACACTTTATAAATCAAATAAACATATAATACAAGTAAATCAAATAAAATTCAGCATATTAATCCAGACAAAATCAACCATCAAACCAAGCATTATCACAAATGTTCAACCAATCATCATCAAGTAATAATAGGTAACATATAGTCATCATAAAATAATATCCCTCAGGCTGTCTTTCCTTACCTCAGAGTTCAACGGTAAAGGATTTGGTCAAGTGTTTTAAAGGGACCAACTCGGTTCTCGTAACAATTGTAAATCTAAACAAAACAAATGTTTAACATAAGCTAAATTTTTTATAAAATCACCCCAAATTTCCATGCATGTTTCGGCCATGCTAAAAAAAAATATTAGGAATTTTAAATTTTTACAAACTTTTGGAATTGTGATCCTTAAATATCCAAGAGGTAAAATAAAAGCTTAAAACTTGAAAATAAAATTTCAAACTTTTGACCTCATCAACCATAGGTTTCGACCCTTACAAGAAAATAGGGAAAAAATTGATCTTTCCACAATCTATTTACTTGCATGTAATTGCTATAATATTTTAAGCATCATACTACTAAAAAAATTGAACAAGCTTCATCAACTCTTCCAAGTGAGTTTCGGCCTCCTCAAAATAAAAGGGCTAGGGACTTTAAAATTTTTCAAACTCTATATTAAATCATTCATGCAAAGAATATAGTTTATTAAACATGCATCCCTCCTAAAGATTTAAAGTTAGGCTTCACTAACTCTATATTTTTAGAGTTTTAGCCATAAAATCATATTAAGGAAGGAAAACATATTTTTAATAAATTACATAATTTGAAAGATACATAAATCAAAGTCCTTAAGCCATACATGTGGGATTTTCATCAAAAGTTCATCCTTTTTCCTCTTGGTGTTTTCGGCCAACACCATCATAGGGTTAGATGACTTTCTCACCACAAGCAATACATGAAAATAAAAGTGAAAATAAGTTGCAGTCATGAACATATAACATAGTATAACTATCATGCATGTGAAAAATGGTTGCAAAACCATCACCTTTCCTCCATAAGGGTTTCGGCCACCCTTCAAAAATGTTCATAGGAAAGTCTTTTTCAAACGGCTTTAAAACAAATGAACAAGCTTTGGTGAACAACTTAACATGCATGTGTAGGAAATGAATATTATACCTAGGTGCTGCAGAAAATAGAAGTCTTGAGAGCAAGACTTGAGTTTGCTCAAGAACATGATGAAACAAAAGCAAGTATAGTAGGAGTGTTTTGGATAGATAGGAGGAAAAGTGATGAATTGTGAAGGAAAGGAGTTTATACAGAGGAGGGAGGAGTGGCGCTGGCTGATCAGAAAAAGGGAGAGGAAATGTAAAATTTTTAAATGAATTTTTTTAATGTAAATTTTGAAATATAATAATTTATTATACAAGTAGTGATTTCATGTCATGAATAACACTATTCACCTTTCACCATCAGATTTTTGCTCACCAAATACTCCAAATCTGATGCAAATTAATTCATTGACTTCTTTTTGTTTCGTTCCAGTTCAATTTATTTTCCGACTATGCAAAAACGATCGCATTCTTATGAAAATCGAACCCAAAAAAAAAAATCAATATAATAAAATTTCTAAACAATTTTTTAAAAAAACTATGGAAACGTTAGCAATCGTAATTAGAAGCCCAAGCATTTTGTTTTCGAGTAAAAATTTCATTTTCTGATCAATAAACTTGTACCGATATAGAAAACGCAGGCCGTGATTCGTCTGAATTTTCAGTTGAAATTTTTACTGAAGCTTCCTAAGATAAACTAAGTTATGAAAATTATTTTAGTTTATCAAACTATTCTCGAAATCTTAAAATTAATTATTGGCAAGCAAAGCACAGGT
Source organism: Sophora flavescens (assembly GCA_030762895.1). Taxonomy (NCBI): domain Eukaryota; kingdom Viridiplantae; phylum Streptophyta; class Magnoliopsida; order Fabales; family Fabaceae; genus Sophora; species Sophora flavescens. The sequence goes on along the minus strand of CM061064.1, from coordinate 13,714,734 downwards.
TAACAGGAAACAGAAAAATCGGGACGTTACAACACAAATCTTAGTTGAGAGAGTATTAAATGAATTCATAAAAATGAGATGATTTGTTAAATAATTTTGCTATGATTGCATGAGGATCTACGTGTTATTTTCTTTTTATAATTCGTATTTGATTTAACCGGAATATACATTGTCATGTTATATAAAGAATGATTTTAATTAATTGAAATATATTTTTAACATTAAACAAATTTGTCCCCATGCTATTTTATTATGTCATTATGTTAATAATTTGTAACTTAGTACTTATTATTTATTATTCATCTAAAATTATTTATTTATTTCTTTAATTTACATATCAAAATCACCTATATTTTAATTTTTTCATTTAGCAATGTTATTCCCGTGCATTGAACTTTGAAGTTTGGAAGTATTAAAGATCAAGTCTGTAAATAAGAGAGAGTTAAATAATAATTTACATGATTTGTGTTTACTTTCGGTTTAGCGTGTGATATTGAAGATTGAACAATTATTTAAGCAAGAAAAAATCATAACAAGATCTTTTATAGATTTTTAGATTTTAGATAAATATGTTTTCTATAAATTATTAACTTACATGGGAAGATGAGAAAAAACAAATCAAATAGATTTTCAAAAGAGAATACAAAATAATATGGTAGGCCAATATATTTTCTAGAAAAAATTTACTTTTAAAGAGAAAGAGGATAAATAAATCAAATTTATTTTTTTAAAAATAAAATAATAATGAAAATATGATAAATATATTACAAAAAAATGGTTAACTTAAACAACGAAAAGATGAAAAATAAATCAAATCAAATAGATTCTTAAAAGAGAAGAATAAATTTATCAAAATTAATGTATTTTCTATAACTGATTAACTTGCATTCAAAAAGAGGAGAAACAAATCAAATAGATTTTGAAGCGAAAACAAAAAATTTATATGATTGATAATATATTTTCTAAAATAGGTTAATTTTTAAAGGAAATGGAAAATTAAAATCTAATATATTTTTATGAGAGAAGACAAAAACAATATGAATGATAATTATATTTTCTCAAAATGATTAACTTGCACGAAGAAAAAAGAAGAAACAAATAAAAAAAATCAAAATAGAATAAATAGTAATATCATAGATAAATATATATTTTAAGAATGATTAGCTTTCACGGGGAAAATAGGTGAATTAAATTAAATAGATTTTTAACGGAGAATAAAAATAATAATATGGTAGATAAATATATTTACTAAAATTGGTTAATTTGCATGGGAAAACAAGTGAAATAAATCAAATAAAATGGTAGATAATATATTTGGGAGGACCAAATAAAAATGATTATCTCACGATGCTACTTGCATTTATGGATGTCTAAATTATTCTTTAGATGATATTATTATCCTTGAATTAAATATTGATGTCCATAGTCAGTATTATAAAACAATTTTGAAGGATACATAATGAAAGGTTGGGTACAATTTGAAATATACATAACGAAGGGTTGTGTACAGTTTTGCTAGAAAAACAAGCTGAATAAGGAGAGCAACGTTGATCTGAAAGTACTGAATGTTGCAAATAATAAAATAATATATGCGTAGACTAAAGATGTTTAGAGTTTTTTTTTTATGAAAATCGAGACTAATGTTGTTTTAAATGATCTTGAACTTTTTGGGTATGTAAATATTTATCCAAGTTACCAACTCAACCTTTGATGCTATATACGGTTGTGTTGATATTTTTTTTTCCATTACTTAGTAAAATCAGATGGACGATACTTTCAAATTCTAATATAAGCAGATTTACAAACACTTTAACGTTCTAAAATTTTATTAATTATAAAATATTTTGTTAGATATGACTTCTTTAAAATATTAATTATATTATATTACATTTCATGTTAAGCAAACTTCTAGCCCGTGCCGTGCACATAGTAGTATGTTATACATCCTTTTCCAACTATTATCACACTGTCATTCGTTAAGACCACATTGAAAGTTACAAATTCTGTGTTAAACATGATATAACATCAAACACATGGAAAAAGGGAAGAAGACATGATTACTGGAGAAATAAAATCTTTACGCATCTAACATTACCAGTAGTTTTTGGTTGATATGAAGAAATATATGTAATTGTTACCACTTTAGACAACAAACAATAATAACATATAGGATATGTTTGGAAACAGAAGTCTAAATAGCATCAAAGTTGCAAAAAACTGCAATATTTCACAATTAAGAAGAATTAAAATGAATATAGACGAAAGTCATGTTTAGGACATTTGTAAATATCACATATAATATAAGTTGCAATGGATTTAGTTCACTGACCTATGACAATATATACAGTAGCTTAGATCCTCCCATCATGTATTAAAGAAAATTAGTTACTTCAAATATCATTCATGAAAGTTGTAAAAAAAAAAAAAACATAGGAAGCAAAAATGTTAAACAATTGTTATAGACATTACACTCTCATCCAAAAAAATATAGGAAACAAAAATGTTAAACAATTGTTATAGACATTATAATAATAATTTTGTTATTGTTTAAATTCTTAATTTTTAAATAAGAAGTAAATATTATAATTTTCAAGTTAAAGTTTCCTAATTTTTATCATAACTTATTGTATATGTGATTATTATATTTTTCTTTAAGTAATTTGGTAAATTTTAGGACTTTAATTGAATAATAGTCATATTTTAACAAAAATAATAGTCATTATTATGATATATATATATATATATATATATTATAATTATAATCTTGGTAAATTTGGTACGAAAATTATATTCTTGACCATTTACAATCATTTTTTTTTTAAAATTTTGAATATTCAAGCAGTAAAAATAACAAGTAGAAGCTATAATTGAGAAAGTAAAGTATTAAAAAACTTCTATGTTTGTTTGGTTTATATTTTATAAAAAAAAGGTAGAAGCTATTATTGAGAAGGTAAACTATTTTTAATAGTTTTTGCAAAAGATAAAATAATTTTTAATTTACATAAAAATTATATAACAAAAAATAATTTTCAAGCTTAAAGTAACGGATTCTTAACTAAATTAAAATACTTCAAATGAGATTATTATTTTATGGATCTTGCTAACGAGTGTCTTAAGGGCATTGGTTAAGGAACCCACAGAAGGAAAATTTGTATTGAAAAACTAAATGTTACACTTTTTGAAATGTTAAATACATCATTTCCCATAATTTCAAAAAATAAAAAATACATCATTTTTCATACGAATTTTTCATTCTTGATTCCTTAAGCAATACCCCAATTATTAGGATTATATTTTTTTATAATAATTATTAGCATTTTTTTTACTGGGTGGGGAGGGGTCCCGTAACACCATGTGGCGCAACCTGGGGAAGGCGCCACTTCAGCTGGCACCTTTAAAGGCGCAGTTGCAGATGACGCCTTCCCCGGGATGCGCCACATGGCGCTGCGGAGATAGGACATTTGACTTTTTTTAAAAATTTTTTTAAGGTAGATGCAGTCCGAGTGGTGCCTTTGAAGGCGCCACTCTGACTGGCGTCTTTGACCATCAGAGTGAAAAAAAAGTCATATATCAAAAAGGACCCCAATTAATAAATAGTTTAAAAGGACCTTAAACTTAAATAGTTTCTAAAAGAACGCCAAAATGATTAAAAAAAAAGTCAATCATGTTCTCTTTCTATCACTCTCAGACTCATTCTTCACTTTCTCTCCCTCTTTCTCTTTTTTATTTACACAATCATTTGTTTTGCTTGTGTTCAAACTTCGATGCCTCTAATGTTGGAAAATAATCACGACCCAGTTCTCAAGTATTTCTCTTTTCTGTTTTGTTCTTCAAGCGAGATTGGAGGAGCATAAGGCGGAGGTCGGCGTGACGACGACGGTGCTGGGAGCAGCGGCAACAGAACAGGGCAGGGTGGGGCAGCAAGACGACTGCGACGACACTGGAAGGTCACCTGGGTCGGTGGGTGGTACGAAGAAGAAACGTGGGATTTGGTCCATTCTTTTAAAAAAAATTGATTTATTTAAATCTAAATAAAATCTGAACCATTGATACAACTTGTGATGCTTGTGAACACCCATTTTTGTCCATCTTCATTTTATTCTAATTTTTATGTTATTATGTTTCAGGGAAACTAATAATAATAGTGAAGAGAGAAAGAAGAAAAAGGAAAAAAATGAAGAAAGGAGGAGACTCATAACTAATTTGCTATTGGACGGTGAGGTCCAGTCCATTACATTGCATTTGTTGTTGGACGGGAGGTCCCGTCCATTGCATTTGCTGTTGGACGGTGAGGTCGAGTCCGTTACATTGCATTTTTTGTTGGACGAGGAGGTCTCGTCCATTGCATTTGCTGTTGGACGACGAGGTCCAATCCATTGAATTGCATTTGCTGTTGGATGGGAGGTCTCGTCCATTGCATTTGCTGTTGGACGGTGAGGTCCAATCCATTACATTGCATTTGCTGTTGGACGGCGAGGTCCAGTCCATTGTTTTTCATTTGATGTTGGACGGTGAGGTCAATTCCATTACATTGCATTTTCTGTTGGACGGGGAGGTCCCGCCCATTGCATTTCCTGTTGGACTAGAGGTCCCGTCCATTGCATTTGTTGTTGGACGGCGAGGTCCAGTCCATTGTATTGCATTTGCTGTTGGATGAGGAGGCCTCGTCCATTGCATTTGCTGTTGGACGGCGAGGTCCAGTCCATTGCATTGCATTTGCTATCGGACGGGGAGGTCCCGTCCATTTCATTGCATATTTAATTTTCTGTTGGACGAGGAGGTTCCGTCCATTGCATAACTAATTTTCTGTTGGACGAGGAGGTTTCGTCCATTGCATGTTTAGACTTCTATTGGAGCAGGAGTTCCGTCCAATGCATATCTAATTTTGCATATCTAATTTTCTGTTGGACGAAGAGGTTCCGTCCACTGCAATTTTATTTTCAGGTTGGTGGCTAAAGAATAAAGAAAGAAGAAGAAGAAGATAATGAAGAAAGGACGAATAAAAGAAGGAGAAAAGGACAATCAGTGTAAAGAAGAAAGGAGATGGAGTTACTTCTCCTAACCCTAAAAAACCCTATTTTACATATCAAACAAGACCTCTTTTCCTCCTCCCACTCTTCAACCGCCTCTGCTCCTCCTCTACCCGTTGGTTCTTCTTCTTCCTCATCTCCTCTCTCATTTTAACGTAGCAGCCCCACTCCTAATCCTAAAAAACCCATCTTACGTATCAGACAAAACCCCCACCTCCTTCTCTCTTCAAACACGCAACCTTCACATCAAATCACCTCCTTTCCGCAGCTCGCACCACTCCCATCTGGACACACGCTATTTCTGCTCAGAACCACCCAAGCCCCGGATTTCGTGAAGACTAACCTTGAAGCCACTGGGTAAGAAGAAGCATGAAGCCCTCTCCTCCATCTATAAAAAGGGAGAAGAAATCAAAGGAGGAGGATAGAGGGGGAGAGAATTTTTATCTGATATTTTCTTTGTGAAGAAAAGAGATTAGGGATTTGAGTTTTTTTCTCTGTCATTAGAGTGGTTCCAAATTGTCAGAAGAAGGGAGGGTTAAAAGAGTCAGTGAAATTGAAATGTAAGGGTTTTGATCTTGAAATCTTACCACTAGGAGAAAATAAAATCATTGTTATTCTGCTCTCATTTGGTAATCCTTGTTCTCTTTGTTGATATTATTCATAAGTTTCTCTTGACATTCTTATTTTTGTGTCTCTGTTTACTGAAAAAGTTAGTAAAACGTTTCATTTCTAAGTTTCATTTCTGTTCTATTTCCAAGAGGTAAAATTATTTATTTTACAGATTGGAAGATAGTAAGTCTATTGGAGCTCCGACCTGAACAGCTAGAGAAAGTGGAAAAAGGAACCACCAAAGGATTGAAGAGGCGATTTTTGGAAGTGTATCTCAACAAGCTGGCCCAGCAACAACGATGGGTTACTTTCAACAAAGTACTAGCCCTCATGATATATGGGTTGGTGTTCTTTCATTTTGTACCAGATCTGATTGATCAGTCAGCCATGGATGTTTTCTATAGGATTGAAGAACATGGTGTGAACCCGGTCCCTGCTATCATAGCTGAAACTTTCCTCTCCCTACAGGTTTGTCATCATAATCAACAAGGGAAACTGCGATGTTGCACATCAATATTGTAAGTTTGGATCATGACTCACTTGTACACTCGCGATAAAATTGATAGAACAAATGACCCGCTGAAAGGATTCGCTCGCATGCAACTAAAGCTATGTAAGCTATATGAATGGAAACAAGAGTTTGATCAGATCGACCCGCGGTCATTTAGTTGGATGTGTCCATGGTACAATGGAGATTCAGTTGTGTTCATCTGTGGAAGTTTTTCAAATGTTCCATTGATGGGTCCCAGAGGTTGTGTATCATATTCACCGGCTATGGTGATGCGTCAGCTCAAGTGGACACAGGATGAACCCCATGAAGAGCTGCTCGATGGGGTATTCTTCCTATACCAAGAAAGTGAAAGCATCAAGAGTCAAATAATAGCAGTAAGGTCAGCATGGAATGATGTTCATATGAAAGGACCTGAGGAATTAGGGAGGCGAATCATAGCTCACACAAAAAGATATGAAGTATGGAGAGAGGCAAGAAGATGTTTCCCCCCAAGACCTGCATCCCCTCTCCGTAGTGAAAATAATCCTCTTACTGAAGATCAGATGTTGAAAGAAATCGAAATTTTTAAAGCTCAGATGAGGGTTTTAGATGAGAAGAACCAAGCTGCCGAAAATAACTATTGTCATGCTCCGAAGCCAAGCACAGAAGCTAAGTTTATAGATTGAGCATTTGAAAGACGAATGCGCCGATGCCCACGAAGCCCCGAGTCGTGCAAAAAGGGCAAGAAAAGACAAAGAAGCAGAAATTCTAGAGCTGCTGGAAAAGATAGAATATCAAGAGAAGATGCTTGTCAAACTTCAAAGGAAGAAAAAAGAGCTCGAGACAAACGTAGGGGTTCATGTTGAAACAATACATATACTAGAAGAGAGAATTGAATCCCTGCAAGAATCCTTGGCCCAAACAGAACTGTACTCTGATCGAGGATGGAACGAAGCAGCCAAGTATCGCGAGCTACTAGAGGAAGCCAACATGAGAGAAAATTGGCTCAGAACCAAAATAAAAGACTCTGAAAGAGTTGAAGCTCAACGTCACGCAAAATGGGCAAAGGGATGGAAATTGGTAGTGAATGATGTAATAAATGAAAAGGAAGCATGGAAAAGAAAATACGAGGACATGATAGATAAGCTCCAATATCACTTCCCAGTTGGTGGGGTGATTTGAAGAGGCATCCATCCACATTCGTATGAACCATTTCCTTCAGCTACCACCAAAGGTGACCGAGTTCTTCAATCATTTTGGGAAACTTGCCAAAGGTTTCAGGAAAAAGAAGATGAGACTCTTAACATAGTACTTTGTAGACCTCGGAGAAAGATGGAAACTATCAATGTACTTATTTTATTTTGATCAAAGACTCATGATCTGTACCAAAATATTTATAAAGGAATGGAAGTTTTCATCAATGTCTGTCGAGCATTTTCTAGATGATATATATCGAGGAGTGCATTATCCCTTAGATACGTCATCAACTATATTTTTACCCTAAAAACGACGTGTTTTTTGCTTAAAAATAAGGACGTTGCTAGTACGGGTGTGGTCTATCGAGGAGTGGATTCTCCCATGGACTTGACACCAACTGCATTCAAACTTGAGGGAACCATACCACTAGATTTGATTGCAGGATGGGTTTTCTTGCTATAGGTGTATACGACAGTCTTCCTAAGAGTACTCTCGCGATCGAACAAAGGATGTTAACTTGCACATGCATACACACACACACAAAAATTAGGGTTTACTAATGATAATCTTGGATGCTTTACAGAGTCACATACTTCTGAGAAGCAGGGAACCATTGCACGACCTAGGAAAGGTAACACCAATCAAACCCAAGTTCACAATACCAGATCTCGGACCAGGATGGTTGCCAATGCGTCTGAGGATGGAAGAAACTTAAGCTCTGAGATAGATGAAGTGAGGGGAAGAATAAGTGAAATGACTGAAACCCAAGCAAGATTAGAAGCCATACTGCAGGATATGAGGGAATCTCTCCCATTTCTTAGTGCGAGCAGAGATACAATTGAACCTGGTAGGCAACAGATTTCTTCCGTGGTAACAGCACCGATGTTTTCAAGCATTAGCGCGGGTCTCATTCAGGGAATATATGGCACCGACCAGACACATCACACGGCACCAATAACACTTCCCATTGGAGAAGGATATCCCCCTTTTGAAAATGCCTATCATGAAGTCCCGGGCTATACCGCACCGACATGGGAGCAACCACATGTATCTACTCATAATCAGTCGGTGGGAGTTCAGGCTGGTAAGGATAAGATGAGAGATGAATGGATGGAGAAAATGGAAGAACAGATAAAAGCAATAAAAGGTCCAAGTACCTACGACCCTCTCCAGATAGAAGAACTCTGCCCCGCCACAGATGTCGTGATCCCCAAGGACTTCAAGATTCCTGATTTCTCCAAATATGATGGATGTGGGAAACCACGATTTCACCTCATTAGTTATGCCACCAAGATGGCAATTTGGTCCAAGGATGACAAGTTCCTTATCAGCTTTTTCCACGAAAGTTTGACTGGCCTCGCCTTAGAATGGTACCTCCAATTGGACCATTCCAAGATCTCGCGATGGATGGAATTGACTGACTTATTCATGGACCAGTACAAATTCAACCTGGATGCATCTCCGAGTCGTGAACAGTTGACTACAATGCAGAAAAGAAGTGATGAGCCCTTCAATGCATCTCCGAGTCGTGAACAGTTGACTACAATATGCATAAGTCCAGCCCCGTTGACTTTATCTGAAATATGCTCATACTTTTTAGGAACCCTTGGAGCATCTTTTATAGGGGCCATGGCTGGGGCAGCCTATAAAGATTTCTCCGACTTGATCGCCGCCGGTGAAAGGATTGAATTTTTGGCAAGAGCTGGAAAGCTCCCCATGAATGATGGTGAAGGAAATGCATCCCGGAAAGGATTTCAACCAAAGAAGAAGGAAGTTAAGGCAAATTATTACAACGCCAACAGAACTTTAATCCTCAATACCAACCACCATATAACCCTAATCCACATATTCCAAACCAGACAAAAACCCCACTTTACCCGTTATAATCATCATCACAAACTAACACTTACCCACAAAACCAAATCAGCAATATTCCTACCCCTCAACCATATGGCCTTGCCCACCCATCATACACCCGTTACCCGTCGGTACCCCCGCAAAACCGCCCAAACTATCCTCCGCCTCGCCCAAATTTCCAAAACCAAGGACGTTTCCAAAGTCCAAATCTGCCACCCTTCCCGAGATTGTCCATCTCTAATGCGGATTTATTCCAACAATTGTTTGACTGTCACTTAATTGCGGGGAACCTTGTACGTCCCCTAGAACCACCATTTCCTGCTTGGTACAATCCAAATCAGACTTGCAAGTATCACATGGATGTCACATGACATTCCATTGAGGATTGTGAAGCTTTTAAAACGACAGTGAGAAAGTTGATTGCTTGTGGGAAGCTAGGGTTTGAAGAAGAAATCGGCCTAATATTGTTAAAAATCCAATCCCAAACCACAATGATGGAAATCGGGTGAACAATTTGGAGGTAAGAGGGTCCCCAATCAGGAAGGTACTGGAACTATGAGTGTCAACGCCGAAGATCTTCGAAGAACTAAAGAAGGCGGGATACCACGTTGTTGCACCAATAAGAATTCCAAGAGAAGAAAGAGGGTATGCCGAAGATCTAAGGTTTGACTATCATCCTGGGCAAGAGGGGCACAACGTTGAAACTTGTTGGGATTTCAAAGTCCGGGTCCTGGGATTACTCACCTTGGGGGTAATTCAAGCTAGACGGGGTGCTGCCAAGGAAATCAATGTAGTTAAAAAATTTGTACTCCGAATACCACCTAAGAACAAAGCTTCAGCCCTAACCCCGGAAAGAGTCATTGTAAGGGTGAAGAAGCCAACTCCTTTTGCTTATGTTGATACATATGCTGTACCATGGAATTATGAACAGAAGGTTGAACTAGCTGGGGCTGAGGGAGAGACCTCGAAGGCCCAAGTTACTAATATTGTGAGAATTGGAGGCATTACAAGGAGCGGGCGATGCTACAGCCCTATCGAAGAAGAAGTAATGAAGGAATCCAAAGAAAAGGAGACCATGGATGAAGGAAAGGGAAAAGAAGAGGAAGAGTTTCTGAAGATCATGAAGCAACGTGAATATGATGTGGTAGAACAGTTAGAGAAAACTCCGTCGAGGATATCTCTTTTATCGCTTGTCTTGACATCAGAGTCGTATCGTAAGGCATTATTGAAGGTGTTGAATGAAGCGTATGTCAAGCCTGACGTCACTTTGGAGAATGTGGTAAATATGGTGGACCCAATAAGACGTGTCAACATGATTACTTTCTCAAAAGATGAAGTGGCTTCGAAATCCAGCAGTAGCTCCAAAGCTTTACACATTACCCTAAAGTGTAAAGGGTTTGTGATTGCAAAGGTGCTTGTAGATGGTGGTTCGGCATTGAATGTGATTCCAATGTCCACTCTCGAGCAACTAAACATAAGCATGGCAGATTTGACACCACAAGAAATGATTGTACGAGCCTTTGATGGGACAGCAAGACGAATCTTAGGGGAGATAACTCTGTCCCTTGAAATAGGGCCTAGTTGTTTTTCTGTCCTCTTTCAGGTCATGGAGATCCAACCAGCTTATACTATGCTTCTGGGAAGACCTTGGATTCATGAAGCAGGAGTGGTTCCATCGACTTTGCATTAGTGTTTGAAGTACATTCAAGATGGGTCCGTGATTACTATCCATGGTGAAGAGGAAATCATACTGACAAAGCCCGCCGCAATACCTTATGTAGAAAGCACGGAGCAAATGGAAGATGATTCACTGCGTAGTTTTGAGGTATTGAAGCCAGAGAACAAGAAAAGGGAGCCGCCAATGAAGAATGTGAATGAAGTGGCAATCCGCATCATGGAAAAGAATGGGTATCAAAGAGGAAAAGGCTTAGGGCCTAAGCTTCAAGGGATCTCTCAACTAATTGAAGCAGCTATGAGAGAAGGAAGGCATGGATTAGGGTATCAACCCTACTTAGCAGAAAAGATGAAATTCATGACCCTCGAGGACAAGAAAGAAGAAGATGATGAGAGAAAGTATCTTCCCTTTCTGACAGAGACTTTCCCAGCAGCTGCTGAAGTTATCAGTACTGAAAAGTCATTTTCCTCTCACTTCACTATCAGCACACTTGAAGAGGAGCTGGACGAGAACCATGTCATCTATCTCCCTGCTAGCGATGAAGTTCTCAATAATTGGCGATCTGAACCGTTTGTTGATGTTATTTCCATGAAGTAATTATCTTATTGTACTAAATTTGAACTGATGTTTACTTTGTTTGAGATATAAATGAGAATGTAGCACTTTGTCTGGTGTTTTCCTTTTGGTTCCATCATTTCTTTTTTCTCTCTCTCATTTCTTTACTTTGTTTAAGCTTTTCTTTCATAAGACTCTTTCCTGCACTTCTCCTATTCCCGACTTTTTCTTCCAGGAATACTTCTTCCACTGAAGATTTACCTCAGGAGAGGAACTTTGAAAACTCATTTATTGATTCCCTCGCGGCCGTTGATGAATACAACCTTGAATCCGATGAGGAAGAAGAAGACATTGAAAGATTCATGAAGATGGTGAAACGGTCAGAAGAAGGGATTAGCTCAAATGATGAGGTTGCAGAAGTGATCAATATGGGGACCAAGGAAGACAAAAAGGAGTTGAAAATAGTGGATAACCTAGAGCGTGAAGAATTGGTTGCACTATTCGAAGAGTATCTGGATGTTTTTGCATGGTCCTATAGAGATATGCCAGGTTTAGATCCCGAGATAGCATCGCATAAAATTCCCATAGACCCAGATGTGGTTCCAAAGAAGCAAAAGTTAAGGAGGATGCATCCTGAGATGTCACTGAAGATCAAGGAAGAAGTGACCAAGCAGTTAGAGGATGGCTTTCGGGAAGTAGCTAGACACCCATAATGGGTAGCTAATATTGTTCCAGTACTAAAGAAGGATGGAAAGGTCAGAATGTGCGTGGACTACCGAGATCTGAATAAAGCCAGTCCAAAGGATGATTTCTCCCTACCTCATATTGATGTCCTTGTAGACGGTACAGCCAGAAGTCATAGGTTTTCTTTCATGGACGGGTATTCTGCGTACAATCAGATCCTCATGGATGATGATGATAAAGAAAAGACAACTTTTATCACTCCTTGGGGAACTTTTTGTTACAAAGTGATGCCTTTTGGATTAAAGAAAGCTGGGGCCACTTACCAACGTGCTATGGTAGCATTGTTCCATGATATGATGCATAAGGAGGTAGAAGTAAATGTCGATGATATAGTGGCTAAGTCCAAGGAAGAAGAAAGTCATGTAGCAGTTTTACGAAAGTTGTTCGAGCGGCTAAGGAAGTACAAGTTGCGGCTCAACCCTGCAAAATGTACTTTTGGTGCATCCGCAGGGAATTTACTTGGCTTTGTTGTCAGTAGAGAAGGAATAAAGGTGGACACTAACAAGGTGAAAGTAATACGTGACATGCCAGCACCTAAGAACGAGTGAGAAGTAAGGGGTTTTCTTGGAAGGTTGAACTATATTGCACGCTTCATTGCAAATTTGACCAGCACATGCGAGCCAATCTTCAAACTCCTCAGGAAGAATAATCCAGGAAGATGGGATGATAACTGTCAAGAAGCCTTTGACAAGGTAAAGGCATATTTACTGAATCCCCCAATGTTGGTACCACCTACCTATGGTCGTCCATTGTTACTCTATATCACCATATTGCCAACCTCAATGGGGGCAATGCTGGGACAACATGATCAATATGGCAGGAAGGAGCAGGCAATTTACTACCTGAGTAAGAAGTTTAATGCCTGTGAGGCTCGTTATATGGCAATCGAGAAGACTTGTTGTGCGTTAGTGTGGACTTCCAGAAGACTCAGATAGTACATGTTATATCACACCACTTGGCTAATTTCTCGAATGGATCCTTTGAAGTATATCTTCGAAAGTCCTCATATCTCCTTAAGAGTTTCAAAGTGGCAAGTGATATTGTCATAATTTGACATCAAATATGTTACTCAGAAGTCCATCAAAGGAAGTGTGATTGCTAACCATTTAGCAGAGAATCCTCATGATGAAGGATGTCCTGTCAATTCCAAGTTCCCAGACGGAGAGATAATGTCCCTCGAGGAAGATGAAGAACAGGAATATGTGTGGAAAATGTATTTTGATGGAGCAGTCAATATGCATGGCAGTGGTATAGTAGTAGTGGTTATCTCACCAAACGGCAAGCAGTACCCGGTTGCCGTAAAACTGAAATTTAAATGTACGAATAATATTGCAGAATATGAGGCATGTGCTGGTGGATTACAAATGGCACTTGAACTTGGTATAAAGCAGTTGAAGATCTTCGGGGATTCAGCTCTAATTATTTACAAAGTCAATGGTGAATGGCAAACCAAAGACTCCAAGTTGATTCCGTATCAAAAATACTTGACTCAGTTGATTGCAAAGTTCGACGAGATTACTTTCTCGCATTTAACTCAAGACAAGAATCAGTTTGCTGATGCTTTAGCCACACTGGCTGCCATGACCAAGCTGGATATCCATACCAATGTCCAACCCATCCAAGTTAGAGTGCAAGATGAACCACATACTGTGCCCATGTGGAAGGAGAACCTGATGGTAAGCCTTGGTATCATGATATCAAGCAATATATTCAGAACAAGGAATATTCGGCAGAAGCGAGCGAAGCAAATAGTAAGACCATCTGAAGACTGGCTATGACCTTTTTCTTAAGCAAGGAAGTCCTCTATAAAAGAGGATATGATGGTACCCTACTCAGATGTGTGGATGCTAGCGAAGCTAAATTGATCATGATCGAAGTTCATGAAGGAATCTGTGGAACTCATGCCAATGGTCATATAATGGCTAGGAAAATCTTGAGAAGTGGTTATTATTGGTCTACTATGGAGTCAGATTGTATAGAGCATGTTCGTAAATGCCAAAAATGTTAGATGTATGCAGACCGGGTTGATGCACCTCCATTTCCACTGCACAATCTAGCATCCCCATGGCCTTTTTCGATGTGGGGAATACATGTCGTCGGTCCCATTAATCCCAAGGCTTCCAATGGTCATCGTTTCATTTTGGTGGCGATATACTATTTCACTAAATGGGTAGAAGCTGCTTCATATGCCAGCATAACTCAAAAGGTGTTTCTCAAGTTCCTCAAGAAGGATATCGTCTGTAGATACGGGATCCCAGAGAGGATAATCACAAATAATGTTGCTAATCTTAATGGTACCGAGATTCAAAAGTTTTGCGATAGTTTCAAAATCAAACACCACAAATCAGCTCCTTATAGACCTCAAATGAATGGTGCAGTTGAGGCAGCAAACAAAAATATCAAGAAGATCGTTGTCAAAATGGTTGTAAATTATAAAGACTGACACGAAATGCTGCCATATGCTCTACATGTTTATCGGACTAATATACGATCAAGCACTGGGGCAACCCCTTTCTCTTTGGTGTACGGGATGGAGGCTGTCTCACCTATCGAAGTAGAACTCCCTTCGCTAAGAGTCTTGATGGAAGCAGAATTAGAAGAATCTGAGTGGGTGAAAACTTGATATGAGCAGTTGAACATGATAGAAGAGAAAAGACTAGCAACTATCTGTCATAGGCAATTGTATCAAAGCATAATGGTAGGAGCATTCAATAAGAAGGTTCGCTCTAGAGAATTTTGCGCAGGTGACCTGGTTTTAAAGAAAATCCTCCATAATCAGGAGGATGCCCGAGGAAAATGGGCACCAAATTATGAAGGTCCTTATATCGTCAAGCAAGCATTCTCAGGAGGAGCTTTGATTCTGCAAAACATGGATGGCGAAGAGTTATCAAGGCCGGTAAACTCTGATGTTGTGAAAAAGTTCTACGCTTGAGGGCCCGCTAGGTTGAAAACCCGAAAGGGCGACCTAGGCAAAAGTTAGGGCAAAGAACAATGAAAACAAAAGAAAAGAAAAGGTCCGCTAGGTTGAAAACCCGAAAAGGGCAACCTAGGCAAAAGTTAGGGTAAAGAAACCTTAGACTGAAAACCTGCAAAGGCAGCCTAGGAGGAGGATATGGTCCAACATTGAGAAAGACTTGGTGTATCCGACCGGTAAGCGGACTCAACCGGTATAGAAATGTGACTGCCGGAGCATAGGGCCTCTAGTGAAAAACCCCAGAGTGTGGAGGGATGTTGAGCAGTGACCAAGGTCACTTTCTCGTCAGTGGGGTTACCAGGGTATAAATGTCACCATCGGAGCGGGAGACTCTAGTGAACAACTCCAAGGGGATACACAAGCATCCTGCTCAATGGTAATATGAGATTATGGCGATTTGATATCACTACAGTTTAACTTTCCTCTTGATAAGGATTATGTGGTATGATTATGAATGTGTATAAATGTATTTATTGCTTTGTTTTTATTGTTTGTGTTTATCCCTCATTGAGTTCTGGGACTCATCCCCGTCCTTTTTGATTTAGCTTAAGGTACCTTTTGCGATGATCCATCTCAGGAAGCCCATGTACTCGAGAAGTGCGGGCAGCTGGTGTTTATTCTGCTTTCTATTGTTGTTGTCATATGAGAAATCTTTGCTACTTTGGAGTTTTAGAAATCTTTTGGTTTTAGATTTAAAATTGTTATTGTTGATTCAAGGCCACCTTTGACTTGCTTTTGTATAATAGCTCACTCTGATATGTACGTTGGATATTATATATCTTGTGAGGATGTGACTTAAGTGTGTTTGAAAGGCCTTGGGAATGAGATGGTGGAGTCTCATTCTGGCCGGTCAGGAATGCCCGAGTTAGGTCCTGACAACCAATGCGGACTGGACTTAAACGGACTGGACTGGTTAGTATACCCAGCTCTACCTAGAGGCCCCATGACTCAACTAATTCTAGAAGGATCTATTATATATTTTGTTAATTTGTTACAGTTGTCTTGGGATAATTAGTGAGTATGTTATGGTGTGCTGTCTTGTTGTGTGTATGCACCAACTCTATATAAGCATTGTATGACCTAGTGATTGGAATCAATGAATGAAGAAATTAGTCTCTTTTTCTCTCTTATTATCTTCTTAGGAGGTCCTCTGCACTCAAAGCAGAGTTTCTTTTTGTTACTTCCGTAGATGTGATGTGCAAGTGTACACAGTCAAACAAGTAATAAAGTGAGTAAAGATCGTTCCCACGATGATTTAAATGAATTGAATACAAATTCTAGTTTTAACTTTGTCTACTTAGCTCAATAAAAAAAAAGTAATTTTAAGCATGTAAATTAAATGGAGTAAGTGGGTATCAGAACAGTACGTAATAAATGCAAGGAATAAATAAAAGCAATAATTGGGTGTTTTAAAAACAGAGATAGAAACAGTTAGGATTCTAATCCCTTGTAATCTTAACTTCAGGGTAATCGATGCTTTAGGATGCTACAGCATTTAGTCCAGGAATTGAAGTTTGCTTTCCAGCAGTAAAACCGAGTTCATTAAAAGCTTCTTATTCCTAGGTTCATATTAATTTCCCCCAGCTGTCAGATAATTGCGTCAAGCTAGGCTATTCCTAGCTCATTCAATACAATTAATTTTCCAATTAATTGTTTTATCTTTATCTTCAATTCAAGTCGACTAACTTGGTTTTTCCAAACTAGTTAGCTAATAACTCAGCTCAGTTGATCATGCTAAACAGAATTTAACGTTAAATCAGAAGAGAAGAAAATGAATAACATCCATAACATTGATTAACCCTTCAGCACAATTACAAGTTCAAAGAATCCTAACTAAAGGAAATTAGCTCATAATGAGCTTGCAAACAGAACAAATAAAAGAAATGGAAAATAAAGGCATAAAAGCATAAAACGTAATTACAAAGAAGAAAATGGAAGCTGCGGTACCCTGTGCCAGCTGACGCTTAAAAGGAGGCTAACCTATCACTATTTGTACTAGTGCTCCCCAAGTAGGGTTTGTACATTATCTTATGCCTCCTTTTTGGGCTTTACACAAATTCAAATATTAAAATACTCCTTGGCCCAATTCCCAAGTACACTCAGCTGAGGGTTGCATTTCTCTTTCCTAGATGTGGGACGTGCTGCATGTTCTTTGTCCTTTAGTGAATGTGCATTGAGCTGGTAACTCTTTTGTCTTATAGTGATTCTATCTTCAGAAGCTGCAGCATTCCATAGCATTACTGGAGCAGCTCCACTCAACTTGAATATCAGATTTTCCTGCTCAACACTTCAAACATCTTTTTTGTTATATAGTTCCAAAATTTATCATTCTTTTCAGCAATTAAACATTTTCAGCTCAAAGACTCAATTTCTTGTTAAGACTCTACTTTATTTTACCAAATTACTCATAACAAGAACAATGATTTAGTTAAAAAGATAATAATAACTCTTATTTCTAAGAGTTATCACACCCCCAAACTTGAACCATTGCTTGTCCTCAAGTAATGGCACTCAACAAGTATTGGCAAAATATGAATAAAATCAGAACAACATAAGCAAATTCCATGGCAGTCCTCAGATGCATTTTTTAAAGACATGTTCAACACAAAGCACTCTTTCTTAATCACCTTCCATAGTGTGTGTGTTATTTCCCTTTGTTCTCAATTCATCTTTAAAAAAAACAAAACTCCAACCAAACCACCTCTCAACAGAGTCTTAGGTGCATTTTTCAACTATCCTTTGGGCATAAGGACGAGAGTTCACCAGATTATCTTCCTAAGGAAAGGGGGTTAAACATACATTTGGATTTGTCACATCAGTCTTTTCACTTTACTTTATGATCTTGTTGGTGTTTCATTCAATCATCATTCACATGCAACTCTATCATAGGCTTGACAAATTTCCAACAATCAAAAACACAAACACAAATTGCACACAACAAGAGGACTTTACTGGGTTGTCCTGAGGCTAAGGTTCAGGTGTGGAATTTTTGGAAAGCAGTTAACTTAGGTGGAGTTCAAGATCTCTTGTTAAAATCACCTACCCCCAAACTTAGACATTTTTATATTCCTGCCCATATTTCTGCTGGCAGGGGGAACTTATTTTATTTTTAATTCTGTTTTCTGTTTTTTTTTGAATAAAAATATTTTAGGAGGAAGGCCAGCAACTTCAGTACAAACATATTCTGCAGCTTTTCAATTTTCACATTGTTCCTTAATGATATACTCTTTCCTCATTTTTACTGCATAGACACCCTCCCCCCCCCCCCCCCAAAAAAAAAAAAAACCTTATACTGATGGTTGTCCTCATCCATTGTGGTCAGGACCCATATGTAGATGACAACTTAGAAACAATCTCAGACTCCACCTAAATAGGGTAGTACATTGTTTTGTAGGGGATTTGAGCTTGTAATGTGGCTTAATATTAATAAGAAAGGTTTAGGCTCAAAGGGGTTCACTAAGGATAATAGTTGAGGGTTGACCTTTTAAGTCATAGTAGGTAAAATCAATAAACATGCCTCAAACTATTTTGTGTGCAACAGTGAAATGTGCAATTAATCACAGAAATCAGTCAAGTTTTGCAGAGAAAACACATGCATGGAATGCATGATGAACAAAAATCTATTGAAGCCCAAAAGCTCACAGGATTGATGCTGTAGAGTGCTACAGCATCCCATTTAATCTCACACACTCCCAAAATTAGGTTGACATCTAGTGCAGATCTCACCCTCTCTTCCTTGGATAAGGGTCCTTGTAACCCAATTCCCCCTAGTTGATGGTGATTTTGATTGAAGTCCTCCTTCTAAGTCCATTTTAAGCTAGGGATTTTGTGTTGAGAAAGGATTAGTTCAGGGTATTCATGTATTTTACATGCATTACAGCACACACAAACAAAGTATCTTCATCAGATGCATATGGATAGCTAAATCATTCATTCATTCATTTACTTTTTCTTTCAGAAAGGCCCCCACTTTCCATTAATCGCAATTATTTTTGAAAGGGTGGGGGCAGGCATACCTCAAACTAACTACACAAACAAAACAAACAACTACTTCTAACAACAGAAACTACAAACATTAAAAATGAGGAGATTAAAAGTGGGGTCCTGGTCATCTGATGCTGCAGCACCGTGGGTGTTTTTCTTGCTCAAGGATGAGCCAATCTTGCACTGATCCTGGTGCTTCCTCCTCTGGCTAGTTGCTTCATGGTGGGCCTGCTGGTTGCTGGATTTTCTTTTGCAATCACCACCTCAACACTAGGCTCTTTTTCAGCATCTTCAGCCACTCCTCCACCAGTCTTTGCCTTAGTTTTTCCCCCTTTTGCAAAATTTTGACTTAGAGGTATGTTATCCTCCGATTCTTCACTAGAGTCAGAATATATTTCAGCCTCCAACTCTGCCTTTGTTTTTCTTGGCCAGGGGGGAGCTGTGTGCTTGATTCTGCCTTTCTTGGGTGGAGGAGGGCCTTCAGGCTCAGCTTCAGCCACTTTCTTCTTGCCTTTGTCTTTGCTACCGGGTTGTGCTGGAGGTGGAGTAGGATCCCTTGGTGGTGGTGGTGGTATTCAGTTAGAACTAACTTCATTGTTATTCACTGAGTGCTCACTAGCAGTGGGGTTCACATATGGGATTTCAGGGTCTTGTTCTGGTGCATGGGGGTTTGCAGGTTCAGTTTGTTTATTGGGTTCAGGGGGAGAGTATTGGAATGGTTCAAAGAGCGCTTCAGGGAACAGGGGAGGGGAGCTACCTTGCCTCAGCTAATTGACTCCAAGGGTCCTTTGTACCCAGAGGTGTTGCTTTAGAAAACTCCCAGAAAAGCTGCTACTGTTTCAAACTTTGCCGCAGCATTTGGCAGCATAGGTCGATTTTCTTCTCCAAACCTTTTGGGTGATCCTGCTGCCCAGAAGGTGGTTCTTGTGCAGCCACCTTTGAAGTTGACCCTGTAAACTGCTTAATTGCAAGCCAATCAACAGCTCCCTTATTTGCTACTACCTCCTCCCCTGGCTTTGTCTTCAGTCCACTTTTTAAACATAGTGATGTGATCAGTGATGGAAAGAACAGAAGTCCCTTTGGTTTGAAGGCACAAGCAATGATCTCCTTCTCTATTAGCTTTCTCAGATTGATCTTCTTTCCCTTTAAGATGCAGTAGAGGAGAACAAGCCTCTCCTTGTTCACTGTCTCCAAGTGTGTAGTAGGGAGTATTTTGTGCCTTATAATGTGATACCAGACTTTCGCTAATGGGGTGAGATCAGGCCTAGTAATCTTCCAATTATAATCTTGCTTAATCCATTCGGCGCCTTCCACCGTGACCTCCTTCATCATATCATTGAGAGTGGTTTCTTTAACTGTTGCTAACTCTGTGTTGTACTCATCTTCAACTTCCTTAAAGCCCCAGCGTCTATTCAGAGTGGGAGCAGAGAACTAGACTTTGGACCCCCTCACCATAACATGTTTCTGTTGGGGTGAAGTGAGGTTTGCGTAGAACCCCCTATCAAATGGAGCAATGGGGTCCCTAGGGTGAGCAATGAATTATTTCCATTGATGGGTGTCAATCAAAGTGGCCACCTCTTCAGTAAGGCCGTAATGGTCAGTGTCAAGAAGGAAGAAGGCCTTTTCCAAATGGAACCTCTTTTTAACCACTTCTTTTTCGTATTTCAGTCTGCTCTCCTCATCCACAAACGTATGGTCCACATCTTCAGAGGACGAGGATGGAATGACAGTTGCGTGTTTCTTGGAAACTCGAGTATTGGATTTCCCCAAGGTATTTCAAGTAGGAAGGGGTAGTATAAGCTGATATTGACAGAAAGGGATGGTTATGACAGAAAAGAGTGGTAGGGTCGATTGTGGGGTTAGGGCAGAAAAGGTTGAGTCTTTAATAGGGAAGAGTGGGCTGAGGTGAGAGGTTGAGGATGGATGTGAGTGGTGGAGAGAGATGGTGGTAATTAATGGGTGGTTAATGACAAAATGTACTCCCCACGTTTTCCTGTACTTGTTCCCCCCAAAACCTTTCAGCTTTCTGAATTAGAATTTCAAAATGCTTGCAGTTGAACTTGGGCCTTGGAGCTACTCAACTGACACAACCCCCAGCACCTAAACAATGGACTGAAACTGAATTGACCCAACTCCTAACACAACCCAATGACTATATTGCTACAACCTGCAGTTACAGGGGTTAATAGCATATATTTATTTGAAATTAAACTAAAACTAAACAAAACTAAAAGCTAAAATAAACTAACTAATTAAAGAATATAAAACTGGGTTGCCTCCCAGGAGCGCTTGGTTTAATGTCCTCAGCCTGGCTCCACACTTGTGGTTAAAGGTCTGAGAGATGAATGGTGGCCTTCATTCTTGCACAAGGCTCACCCCAATATTTCTTCACCCTTTGGCAATTAACTTTGAACTCTTTTCCAGAGCTTTCATCCAATAATTCCACAACTCCATGCGGATATACCTTGACTAATTTAAAAGGTCCAGACCATCTTGATTTCAGCTTCCCAGGGAACAATTTCAGTCTAGAATTGAACAAGAGCACTTGCATGCCTTCAACCAATTCCCTGGGCTGAATTTTTTGACCATGCCAAGCCTTGACCTTGCTCTTGTATGCTTCAGTATTTTCATAGGAAAAAAGCCTAAACTCTTCCAGTTCATTTCGCTGCAACATTCTTGCTTCTCCAGCTGCTTGTGCATCAAAATTCAACTTCTTTATGGCCCATAATGCTTTGTGTTTCAGCTCTATTGGTAAATGGCAAGCCTTGCCGTAAACCAATCTGTAAGGGGACATGCCAATGGGAGTTTTGAATGCAGTTCTGTAGGCCCAGAGAGCATCATCTAGGTGCAACGACCAATCCTTCCTGGAAGGATTTACCATTTTTTCAAGAATTCTTTTGATCTCTCTGTTGGACACTTCAGCTTGCCCACTAGTCTGAGGATGATATATAGTAGCCACTTTGTGTTTCACTCCATATTTTGTAAGCAAGTTAGCAAACAACTTGTTACAAAAATATGTCCCTTCATCACTGATTATAGCTCGAGGAGTACCAAATCTGGTGAATATGTTCTAGTGCAAGAACTCTGTGACTACTCTAGCATCATTGGAAGGCAATGCTATTGCTTCTACCCATTTGGAGATGTAATCCACTGCAACTAAGATGTAGGCATTCCCATAAGAAATAGGAAATAGCCCCATAAAATATATTCCCCATACATCAAATTATTCAATCTCCAAAATGGGGTTGAGTGGCAACTCTCGTCTGTTGGAAACATTCCCTACCCTCTGACATCTATCACAATTCTTAGCATACTCTTGAGCATCTCTGAATAAGGTGGGCCAGAAGTATCCTGATTGCAGGATCTTTGCAGCTGTTCTTTTTCCTCCAATGTGACCACCATAGGGAGCAAAGTGGCAATCACCCAAGATATCTTGCATTTCTTCCTCAACAGCACATCTTCTCATGATCTGGTCTTGGCATCTTTTGTACAGAAAGGGTTCATCCCAGTAAAAGTGTTTAACCTGATGCAGAAACCTCATTTTTTGTTGAGAATTATCTCCACTAGAATTACCCCACTGACCAGAAAATTCACAATGTCTGCGTACCAGGGTGCTGCAGCATCTTCAAGCATTAGCAGGTGTTCATCAGGAAAATTTTCTTTGATTTCTCCTTGAGACTCTGATTCCCCTCCTTCAACAATTCTGGAGAGATGATCAGCTACCTGATTTTCAATGCCCTTCTTATCTTTGATTTCCAAATCAAATTCTTGAAGTAAAAGTACTCATCTAATAAGCCTTGGCTTTGCATCCTTCTTGTCAATGAGATACTTAATGGCTGCATGATCTGTATATACCACTACTTTGGTTCCCACCAGATAGGGTCTGAACTTGTCAAAAGCAAACACCACAGTCAACAATTCTTTTTCTGTAGTGGTGTAATTGATCTGAGCATCAATGAGAGTCTTGCTAGCATAATAGATGGTATGGAAGACTTTGTTATACCTTTGGCCTAGCACAGCTCCTACTGCAAAATCACTAGCATCACACATCAACTCGAATGGTCTTTCCCAGTCAAGAGCTACTATTATAGGTGCAGTAATCAAAGCATTCTTCAACAATTTAAAAGCTGATAAACACTCATCCTTGAAGTCAAATGCACTATCTTGCTCTAGCAATTTACACAGTGGCATGGAAATTTTTGAGAAATCTTTGATGAATCTTTTATAGAACCCAGCATGTCCTAGAAAACTTCTGATGCCCTTGACAGAGTTAGGTGGGGGAAGTCTTTCAATCACTTCAATCTTAGCTTTGTCCACCTCAAGGCCTTTCTTTGACACTTTATGGCCTAACACTATGCCTTCCTTGACCATGAAATGACACTTTTCCCAATTCAAGACCAAGTTGGTAACTGCTTGATCCTTCAACCTATAGGCTAGATTAAGATGCAACCGAATACTGATAGGTAAGTGAAGCCGCCAGTGGGGAAAGGGCTACCATTGGGTAGTGTGAAAGCTGCTGTGGACGTCGGCTCTTAAAGGGGGCGGCAATGTTACGAGTCCCACATTGAGTAAATAATGATGCTCAATGTGGTACTTAAGTTATGAGGCTCTCCCACCCAATGGACCAGTCTTTTGGTTGGATTCTCCTCACGAGCTTAAAACATAACATAAGGAGAGATTAGATATATGATAGATGGATGCAGATCCTCTATCCCATACTCCGTGTCTCATTTCCTATCACTCCAATAAACACCTGCCACATCAATATTCCTTTTACTTTATATGATATACTACCGTAACCATCGTTAAGTTTTTTAGCCTTAGAGCATCTTTATCCCAGCACCACACTTTAGAGTTCTTAAATGGGTTCCACCATTACATGTCACTCAATTTTACTTTTTGTAATTTAAACATCTCATCTCTCCAACCCAACAACCTCAAAAAAATTCTTAAATGAACCCCACCAATAATCCTACATTCTTATATTTAGTTTCCCAAACATTTTTTATTAAAAAAAAATGTAAACCTGGCCCCACCGTAAAATATAAGACCCGATGCTTATTTAATCACTTCAATCGTCCCATAAGCACCTGCTGTCCAATCAAGGGTGCGTTTGGGTAAACAACTTAATTAAGAGCTTATCACATAAGACCTTATCGTATGAGAGCTTATGCCATAAGTGCTTAAAGAAAGAAAGGGACATGAGAGGATTCGAATAGTGAAAAACATAGAGATGGTGTTTAGTGCATAAGCTCTTATGATAATTCCATAAGCTTCTCCCAGTGACTTATGAAAATAAATCAAAAACTCCTTATGGGATGGCATAAGTTATTTTTATAAGCTCTGCCAAACACACTGCATAAGAACTTATGTCATCAGATAAGTCAAAAGGAACTTAAATAAGCTCTTCCAAACGCACCCCAACTCCAACGGACTAAAAAATTAAGCTTCGGCGCTTGTTGAAAGAGTTGCTTAATAAGCATCCGGATGGAGATGCTCTTATATGTGAGTCTCGTTTGCAATTTTTTTCTCTCTCCACCCGCAGTATTCTGGCAAATTCCCGCTACCTATCGACCACCGTCTCCAAGACACGCAATCAAACCATCTTCACTTTTTCTCTGGACACCAAGACTTGCACTTTTTCAAAAGGTAAATTTACTTAAATATTGAAGATCCCCTTTGATAAAGGATTATGAAGGTACTGGCTGTGAAGACGGAGCCACAAAACCAACTTGCAAAATTAATTTGTCCCCCTGCAAACCCAAACCAGCAACTGTAACCGTGAAGAAGAAGCAAATGTAGAGGCCTGATTCACATGGTGATGCACATGTAGGAAACCAAATGCCAAAACCAGTCCAGAATTGAAGTAAATAGCCACAAAATAAAACTTAGGATAACAAGTACTGTAACTCGATTGGTAGATCCCATGGCAAGACAAATGATTGGCTTCTAAAAACTCCACTGTAAATGCCACAAAACAACAATAAAGGAACACAAAGTCCCAGAAGATGGACAAAATAAAAATGGCAAGTCCAAATGAAGAATAACGCGGCAGGTGAGAAGACCTAACGGCGTTTTTGTATTGGTAGCAAAAGACTTAACTGCGTTACTGTTCTATTTTATAAAATAAAAGAGATAATGTTTCATTAATTGATGTGGCAGGAAATGGGATAATAGATAGAGATAACCTTATATATGCATCATTATCATAGATGGGCACATGGGTTGTACTCCGGCTTTTTGACCAAACTGGGTTCCTTTTAGAAACTATTTATCAGTTTAGGGTTGTTCTGAAACTATTTACCAATGGGGGGTCGTTTTGAATATTTTATTATTTTTGGGTCTGACGGTCAGGCAAATTTTGCTGAGATGGCGCCTTTGAAGCGCCATGCGATTCTTAGCGTCTTTGACTTTAAAAAAAAAAAAAATTGAAAAGGGAAGGCGCATTTGGCAGTGGCGTCCTCCCCCTGCTTGCTACAGTAGCGCTACTATAGCAGGCAGCCCCTTTTCCTTTTTTTTTTTTTTGAATTTTGACTTTTTTTAAAAAGATAAAAAAATTTATTTATAAAAAAACTCATTCACCAAATAATGAACTGAATTCACCAGATATTTGTACCCGATTCACCAGATATTTGTACATACTTAAAAAAAAAAATTTATTTCTCAAAAAAACTCATTCACCAGATAATGAACTGAATTCACCAGATATTTATATCCGATTCACCATATATTTGCACATACTTAACCAAAAAAATTATTTCTCAAAAAAACCATTCACCAGATAATGAGTTGACCATATCTAATCCTCTAATCCTAATAAATGAATCCCTTCCTGATCAAGCAACCAACAAACAAAATAAATAAAATAATAGAAAATAATAAAATAACCAATAAAACAGACAAAATAATATAATAATTGAAATAAAAAAATCCCAAATATTTGTGAGGCCGCCACCTCGGCCTCTACAGGAGGCACAAAAATAATAGCGATAACAATTTACACCAATAAATATTCATCAATTATTACGAGTAGTAAAAAAATTTATTTGGTGAGAGCATTGCGAGTCACATCTGAGGTTTGCTTACAACCATTTTGTCATTCATCTCCAAGAGCTACCACACAATAAAGGGAAAAGAAATCATTTTTAAAGTAAAAAACCACTGACTATTTTTAACATGAAAATACCACCTACTTACAGCTTTGGATGCCTCATCAAGAGTTGAGAATGCAACAAATCCTGATCCCGATCCTCGACTTATGCCATTGCACATATTTTTTTACGAGAGATATTTACTGAGATATTTACACATACTTAACCAAAAAATTTATTTGGTTAAGATAGCGATTATGCATGCTCTTCCACATCTCATCTTCTCGCTTCTTTACCCCGCCTCCCAAAGCGATTTATCAACCCTTTCATCTCCCTTTCTTACAAATCAATTTGCTAAAAAATCATGATGTCAAAACGTCTTTGGTTTCTGTGAACATGGAACCATTTTATTTATCAAAATTTTCATACTTGTACTCAATAATTTTTTTCACCAGATATTTGTACCCGATTCACCAGATATTTACACATACTTAATAAAAAAAATTATTTCTCAAAAAAACCCATTTACCAGATATCTAAACTGGTAAATAGTTTCTAAAAGGAACCCAGTTTGGTCAAAAAGCCGAAAAAGAAAGATAGTAGAACGAACGTGTAGAAAAAGAAAAAGAAAAAGAAAAGGGGAGGTGAACCTATGATCCTCCAAATTTTTCATTATAATTAACTATGTGCAATCTCTGTAAAAAAAAAATATATGTGCAATGGCATAAGTCGAGGATCAGGATCAGGATTTGTTGCATTCTCAACTCCTGATGAGGCATCCAAAGCTGTAAGTAGGTGGTATTTTCATGTTAAAAATAGTCAGTGGTTTTTTACTTTAAAAATGATTTCTTTTCCCTTTATTGTGTGGTAGCTCTTGGAGATGAATGGCAAAATGGTTGTAAGCAAACCTCTGTATGTGACTCTGCAATGCTCTCACCAAATAATTTTTTCACTACTGTAATAATTGATGAATATTTATTGGTGTAAATTGTTATTGCTATTATTTTTGTGCCTCCCGTAGTCTTGAGGTGGCGGCCTCACAAATATTTGGGATTTTTTTATTTCAATTATTATATTATTTTGTCTGTTTTATTGGTTATTTTATTATTTTCTATTATTTTATTTATTTTGTTTGTTGGTTGCTTGATCAGGAAGGGATTCATTTATTAGGATTAGAGGATTAGATATGGTCAACTCATTATCTGGTGAATGGTTTTTTTGAGAAATAATTTTTTTGGTTAAGTATGTGCAAATATATGGTGAATCGGGTATAAATATCTGGTGAATTCAGTTCATTATCTGGTGAATGAGTTTTTTTGAGAAATAAATTTTTTTGGTTAAGTATGTACAAATATCTGGTGAATCGGGTACAAATATCTAGTGAATTCAGTTCATTATTTGGTGAATGAGTTTTTTTATAAATAAATTTTTATCTTTTTAAAAAAAGTCAAAATTAAAAAAAAAAAAAAAAGGAAAAGGGCTGCTCACATGATGGCGCTACGATGGCGCTATCAGATAGCAAGCAGGGGGAGGACGCCACTGCCAAATGCGCCTCCCCTTTTCAAATTTTTTTATTTTTTTTTAAAGTCAAAGACGCCAACTGCAGTGGCGCCTTTGACCCGTCAGACCCAAAAATAATAGAATATTCAAAACGACCCCCCATTGGTAAATAGTTTCAGAACAACCCTAAACTGGTAAATAGTTTCTAAAAGGAACCCAGTTTGGTCAAAAAGCCTGTACTCCTGTCGTTGAGAACGGGCTTGGTTTGGTAAACATACATAATCAAATTCGGCGCTATGACCGGGGGACCTTCAAATTTAAAACTGCTACCATATTAGATATGATCACAGAAAAACTTTTTCTTTAAGTTGGGTTAAAGTGTACCACACATATTTTATACCATTCATTACATCATTCATACGTGACAAATTTTGGATCAATCAAATTATTACATGAGTTTGGTCAAAATTTCAAACTTTTTAGTTGTATTTCTAGTGTAGTCAAATATATGAATACAATATATTGCAGTATAATATATGTACTCTTTGTATTCGCAAATTTAACCCATATTAAAATAATGTTTTGATTAAAAAAACTGATTATATTATAAAATAATATTTCAATATGAATTAAAATAATGTTCGTTATCAGTAATATTCTGTAATATAATCAGTTTTTTTTAATAAAAAACATTATTTTAAAAAGTTAAATTTGTAAATACAAAAAGCACATATATTATACTACAATATACTATATTCATATAGTTTGACTACAGTATAATACAACTAGAAAGTTTGAAATTTTGACCAATCTATATAACAATTTGATTGATCCAAAATTTACCACGTGGATAATATAATGAATGGTATAAAATATGAGTGGTGCATCATAACCAACCCCTTTTTCTATATATAAATCAACCTTGCCATCTTGAGTAATGTCACGCCATTTACATTTCTTTACTTCATATTTAAACAAGTTTCACTATTGGATCAACCCAATATCTCAAGGACAAAATTCGGGTGCTAATTTTTTTCCCCGTGTTTACGTTAATTTTCAATAAAAAATAGAATATGTCTAACTATTACACATATTATATTTTCATTAATAAATTATTTATGTATTAATCTCATTAATTAGAAAACAACATCATAAATGCATAAGGAAAAGTTTTGTCCATGTCTTAAAGTAAACCATTGTCTACAATAGGGCTGGACAAAAAAAAAAACCCGACCGGAACCCGAGAAAACCGAGACAGGAAATGGTCATACGGGCGGGTCGAAGCGGGTGTCGAGTACCCAAATGAAAAAAGAGTTAGAAATGGGTTAATTTGGGCGGGTTCGGTTCTCAAAAATTAAACCCATCGATACCCGAACCCGCCCGAAGCATGTCTGTCTCTGTGTCCTACTAGCTACTACTTTACGCATGTCCAATGCATTAAACTAATACGTTACCAGTGCATTTAATAAAGTTACAGCTATTTGCATCAAAATAATATTAAATTGCCTAGAGAAACTGAGAAAGAGCAAAAGGCAACTTGGAAACCAGGAAGTGAAAATAGTTGCCCACTGCCCAATGACTTGTCCACTGCCCAATGAGTCCCGCATTTCCATCCACACCCGTAAGTCTAACCGAGGGAAATAGATAGTCACCTACACATTCTTCAGACTCTCCCCAGTCCCCATTCCTCTCTTTCTCTTTACATGGAGCCCCTGCAACTCGAGCCCATCTCTCTCGCGCATTGATCTGATACAGAGGCCTTCGTTGCTTCTTTTTGCCGCCGTCAAGAGCATCATGTGGCCGTCGTCCAGAGCGGTGACCAAGCCCGTCTCTGGCCAGTACCTCGTTGTACTGCTCCGATCGGCGCCACTGACCCGCTCTGCCATGCATGTCCTTCGATCTTCCACTCCGTAGCATCACAGGTCCTCTGCCCCGTCGTGAGACAGACGCATCCAACCATCCTCCATCCAGATCTGTGAATGAAGAAAGCACATAACTAAGAATAGGTGCTTTTTTGTTGTAAATTTTGATTATTTTTGTTGAAAATTATATGATTTTATTGAAAGTTTGAAGCTTTATGGGTTTATGTTCTTGTTGAAGTTTGATGCTTCTGGGTTTATGATTGAAATTTTCTAGGTTTATGGTTGCTATTTCTGTTGCTGGATCTTCTTCTCCTTCTATGCTTTTTGCAATTTTTTTTGGTTATCCTAAACCGAGACAACCCACCCGCACACACCCGCCACCCGCACACCCGCCTTATCCAAAGCTTCAATCAGACGGGAATGGGTCACGTATTTTAGTGTCCAAAACCGACCAAAACCGACATACGTCACCCGAACCCGACATAAATGCCTAAACTATATGAAAAATGCATGCAAAATGTCAAGGGAATATGAGGTGAAATCACACTCATCACACGCCTGTTGGCCACTAGGCTAACGAGTATTATGTGTCAGTATGTAATCGCTATTGTTACTTAAGTAACGAATTTGACAGTTATTGAATCATTTGAAAGGTTGTTTTGCTTCACCAAGTGACATGAGTTGGTCTATAAATAGGACCATCTGCATGCAGTAATGGATACGAAAATCTCAGAATTTCCCGAGCCATCATCACTCCAAATCACCTTCTTTTCTCCCTTGTGCGCAGAGAGAGTTAGGAAGACTATTGTTCTGTAAACTGCCATTGACGATACGCTTGATTTAGGGTGTGCAAACCAAACCAAGGTTACTCCATTGTATCCTGAAGGGAATTCGCTAGTTTTACCTGTTGCATCCAATCTACGAGGAGAGATTGGTGGGGGCGAATCGAACCTAAAGCCCAGTGTTCTTACACGCCTTGAAGATTGCGCATTATCTTTTGTCATCTCTTATTTGTTGCAGGTCAGACCTCAGATTTTTAACAAAGTTGTATCAAAGAACAAAAGAAAGAGGCAAAGTGTTGCATACCAAAAAACTTGGAAGGCCTAAACTCTTTCATGAATATGAATATTAATAACCCAATTGTTAAGCAGCTATCATAGCTGCCAATTTTGCCTCCTTTTATTAGGAGGCTCGTATATAGGTTTGATACTACCATCCCCACGTTCACATTTTTAGAAGATGGATGTGTTCATTCCGGAAGAGTTTGTTATAAAGCGAAGGATTGAGAAAGTGGCATCCGCAGATGCGCTGGCTTCAACAAAAACTGCTTCAGATTCGCATTGGAATAATAATAGCAATGGGAGGATCAATGCCTGTGCCACGGGCAGGGACAACAAAGGAATTAGGTCCAATGATGATATGTTCCTCTCTAATTCTAATGCTCTAACCTTCGTTGGTGATCATCTTCTTTCTACCTTATCCACTTAATTAATTACTACCCTACATTACATTATTTGGAATTTGGAATATGGTATGGAATGGAACTTTTGCTTCATCTCCATAATCAACGTTGAACATATTTGTATATATATACTAACAACACCAATGTCTGTTGCATTTGTGTTATCTTTTTAGATTTTTTATGGATTCTTATTTTCTTTTTCGTAAATGTCGTTTTATAATTAATTTTTTGTCATAAAAAATTATTTGTTTTATTTATTTATTAACACTCAATCAATTGTAACCTAGGTCCTAGAACACGATTCAGGTGCCTGACCAGTAATGGAGACAAACTGGAGAGCAGGGTCTGGCCTCGCCCAATTTTGATGCTCATAAAATTATGGAGAAGGTTGAGGAGTGCCCTAAGTTTATTCGTTAAGTAAACAAAAATATAAAGTTTTTATAGAGAATTGATGTATTTATTATTTTTAAAAAATAAAATACTTAATTTTCCTGACCCTAAAAATATATAGTATTTAGCAACAAGGGTCAGCACAGATAATATATAGCTGAGTTCCTTAAATATAATGTCAGAGATTCGACTCCTGCCATATTTACGGAAAATGCTCTGTGTTGTTGGCTGAGTATACCCTTGGACATCAAGTTTTTACTTTATATATCTAAATATGACTAAGATATATAATTTTTGAAAGATGAATTTGTTTTGAATTATTTAATCTTGTTTTTAATACAACAATATTTTTACAAAAATCATGGATTGGTAATGGCTGCTGCAACATGGAAATTTTGTGCGTTTCC
This sequence comes from Sophora flavescens, assembly GCA_030762895.1. Taxonomy (NCBI): domain Eukaryota; kingdom Viridiplantae; phylum Streptophyta; class Magnoliopsida; order Fabales; family Fabaceae; genus Sophora; species Sophora flavescens. The sequence continues at coordinate 13,682,907 of CM061064.1, read as the reverse complement.
TGATGTGGATATTGTTGCTTCATGAATCCAATTGCTGAAACCGACTCTCTTAATGTTGCTTCATCTATAAAAGCTCCTGTTCAAGCACCTTCATATTTTGGTTCAATTATTTTTTATTGTAAGGCCACTTTTCCTCATTTTGTTACCTCTGTCGTCTCCCATATTAAGCGAGAAGCAAATTTGCTAGCTCACACTTTAGCTAAATTTGCTTTAGATGAGATAATATTTGGATTGAGGAAACACCTTCTTGCATCGACTCTTTGTTGGCCTCTGTTTTTAGAGGGTATTAATATATAACCCCATTCTCGTAAAAAAATATATATTTAAGAAGAATAATGACTAATTTTTCAAGTGAAGAGAGAATAAATAATGAAACATATTCTAGTTCACCAATTTTAATTTCAAATAGTAATGTTAAAAATGTTGTTGAGTAACCTATTATGTTACATCCTTCTAAAACCATAAGGATCGAACAAGGAAAAATTAACATTGATACTTTGTTATATAATTCTGGAAAGCATGCACAAATTTGTGAATATCCTACCAACTAACTGATGAGTGTGATTTCACCTCATATTTCATCGACATTTTGCATGAATTTTTCATATAGTTTAGGCATTTTTAATTTGATATTTGTTAGTTTTTACCTTGGAACGGGTAAGGCGATTTTGTGGTGTTGTTGTGCAGGAATTAAGGATTAAATGCTCAGGATCAACCATGACGGAGCTTACATGAAGACAGAGCTTGAAAAGTAAGGAAAATGAGCCAAACAGAGCCCATCACGGTCTAGCCGTGACAGCCATCACGGTCATGATCGAGTAGAGCTGAAAAGAAATAATGGAAAAGTCAGAGCTTGTCACGACCAGGCCGTGATGTCCATCACGGTCGTGACATGCCAACTGAACCAGACCCCCACAGGCAGAACTGATCACGGCCTAGCCGTGATGGTGGTCACGGCCGTGACAGACCAACCAGTGAAGCAACCTCCAAGGCAGAACCCGTCACGACCTGACCGTGATGGCCATCACGGCCGTGACGCGTGATATATGGATCTTTAGAAACTGATTTGATCTGAAATTGTGATTGGTTGGGATTCAAGTTACCCTAATCTATAAATAGAGCACTTAGGCTCGAAAATAGAGGACTTTTTGGGATGCTACCTTAGGCAAAATTAGGATTTCTCCTCCTCCTCCTCCTCCTCCTCTTCGTCTTCTTCTTCTTCTTCTTCTTCTTCTTCTTCTTCTTCTTCTTCTTCTTCTTCTTCTTCTTCTTCTTCTTCTTCTTCTTCTTCTTCTTCTTCTTCTTCTTCTTCTTCCTCCCTCCCCCTTCTCCCCTCCCTCTCTCCTCCTCTCTCTCTCTCTTCTTCCTCTCTCTTCTCTCTCTCTTCTCTCTCTTCTCTCTCCTTCCCTCTCTCTCTCCTCTCCCTCTCTCTCTTCCTCTCTCTCTTCTCTCTCTCTTCCTTCTTCCTTCTTCTCTCTTCTCTCTTCTTCTCTCTCTCTCTCTCTTCTTCTCTCTTCTCTCTTCTTCTCTTCTCTTCTTCTTCCTCCTCTCCTCTCTCTCTTCCTTCTCTTCCTCTTCCTCTTCTCTTCTCCTCTCTTCTTCTTCTTCTCTTCTCTCTCTCTCTTCCTTCTCTCTCTTCTCTCTCTCTCTTCTTCTTCTTCTCTTCTTCTTCTCTCTTCTCTTCTTCTCTCTTCTCTCTCTTCTTCTCTTCTCTTCTCTCTTCTCTTCTCTCTCTCTTCTCTCTCTTCTCTTCTTCTTCTTCTCTCTCTTCTTCTCTTCTTCTCTCTTTTTTCTTCTTCTTCTTCTTCTTCTTCTTCTTCTTCTTCTTCTTCTTCTTCTTCTTCTTCTTCTTCTTCTTCTTCGTCCTCCTCCTCCTCCTCTTCTTCCTCTTCTTCCTCTTCCTCCTCCTCCTCCTCTTCCTCCTCCTCCTCCTCCTCCTCCTCCTCCTCCTATTCCTTCTTCTCCTCCTTCTCCTTCTCCTCCTCCTCCTCCTCCTCCTCCTCCTGCTCCTGCTCCTTCTCCTTCTCCCTTCTCCTCCTCCTCCTCCTCCTCCTCCTCCTCCTCCTCCTCCTCCTTCTCCTTCTTCTCCTTCTTCTTCTTCTTCTTCGCTTCTTCTGCTCCTCCTCCTCCTCCTCCTCCTCCTCCTCCTCTCCTCCTCCTCCCCCTCCTCCTCCTCCTCTCTTAGGTTTTCTTTTATGCTTTTGTTAATCAAGCTTGCTATGAACATGGCAATGCTTGAGTAGTAGTTTTATTTCTAGGGATTGGGGCTATGCCTAATATCTGTTTTATGTTATAAATTGATGTTTTCCCTTTGTTAATTTCGATTTCGATTTCGATTTGGTTTCTATCGCATGAATTACTTGTGAATCTGGTGCGTACTTATTTGCATGTCATAGATACTCTAAGGAGGAACCTAGCGGTGAACTTAGGTATCGGATCTATAGGAATCAAAATTAGGACTTAAACCACGAGAGTTAGAAGCGGTCCTTCGAGGGTTCACGAATTGTCACAGAACTTAAAGGGTTCAATTTAAATTCAATTACCACGAGAGTATGGGTTGGTTTAATTGGGCACGGTTATTGTAACCCGAGAGGGAGCATTAACTTATTTAGGATAAATTCGTCTTCAAAGCAATTTTGATAATTAACAAGGGGTAGTCAATTTGGTAACATGAACAATCTTGTTGGTAACCCAATTCCTAGGAATTTCTTTAGATTTGAAAAACCCCTAATTGATTTACTTTCCTATTTTAATTGATTGCTTCTTAAATATCTGATTTTCTAAATTATTTCTTATTACAAAAATCAATTTTTTTCAAAATCCTTTTTTTTATAGTCCAGTTTAATCGGTTTGATAATTAGTTGTTATTTGAGATCACGGTCTCTGTGGGATCGATCTTTTAATTACTTGGCGACGAATCCGGTACACTTGCCGGAATCCACGCTATCAAGTTTTTGGCGCCGTTGCCGAGGATTGTGGTTTCTTGAATCTCAATTTAATTTTTAAATTGATTTTTCTAGACTTTTTCTTTTTAATTGTTTTTTTTATAAAAAAATAATATAATATTTTTTTCATTTATCTCCTTTTCTTTCTAGAGTATCTATCTCTCTCTTATAGGTGTTTTTCTCTTTTATGCAAAGATCCCTAAGTCTTGGAAACCTTATTGAAGTTGACCCCAAAATCGAAAGGACCTTTCATAGACGTAGGAGACTACAAAGAGAGAGGGAGAGGTTGATTCCCATTCCACTCATGGCGAATCTACCAGATACCAAACCACTGAAGGACTACGCAGACCCAAATGCTAGGGGTTTGCGAACTGGGATTGCTAGGCTAGAAATCGAGGCGGAGAACTACACTATACCGCCTATGCTAATTAGCATGATTAGGCAACATCAATTCGGAGGATTACCCTCGGAGGATCCGACTGATCATGTGGAGACATTCTTGGAGTTCACCTATGCAATTAGAATTCATGGCACCTCGATTGATGCTATTCGCTTGAGGTTGTTCCCCTCCTCTCTTACTGGAAAGGCAAAAGCTTGACTGAAGCAAGTACCCGCTAATACCTTGTCAACTTGGGACCAACTGGAGCAGGCATTCTTGGAGAAATTCTTCCCTCCATCCAAGACAGCTTACCTACGAACTCAGATCACTGGCTTCTTCCAAAAGGACGGAGAATGCTTATCCGAAGCTTGGGATCGTTACAAGGATTGCTAGAGTCTTGCCCACATCATGGACTCGAGAGGTGGTTGTTAGTGCATACCTTCTACAACGGATTGGATTACTCTTCGAAGGTGTCACTTGACTCCGCAGCTGGTGGAGCCTTTATAAATAGACCTCTGACCGAAGCATTCAATATCATTGAAAACGTAGCCACCAACTACCACCAATGGGGTTCGGAAAGAGGTAATAACCCGAGAAAGATTTCGGGGGGTAAGTTTGAAATGAATAGCACTGATTTTGGTTAGTTTTTACCTTGGAACAGGTAAGGCGGTTTTGTGGTGTTGTTGTGCAGGAATTAAGGATTAAAATGCTCAAGATTAGCCATGATGGAGCTTGCATGAAGATGGGGCTTGAAAAGTGAAGAAAATGAGCCAAACAGAGCCCATCACGGCCTAGTCGTGACAGCCATCACGACCATGATCGAGTAGAGCTGAAAAGAAAGAATGGAAAAGTCAGAGCTGGTCACGGCCAGGCCGTGATGTCCATCACGGCCGTGACATGTCAGCTGAACCAGACCCTCACAGGCAGAACTGATCACGGCCTAGCCGTGATGGTGATCACGGCCGTGACAGACCAAGTAGCGAAGCAACTTCCAAGCCAGAATCCGTCACGGTCTAGCCGTGATGGCCATCACGGTCGTGACGGGCAATATTTGGATCTGTAGAAACTGGTTTGATCTGAATTTGTGTTTGATTGGGATTCAAATTACCCTAATCTATAAATAGGGCAATTAGGCAGAGACTTATGGAGACTTTTGGGGCTGCTACACTTAGGCAAAAATTAGGATCTTCTTCTTCTTCTTCTCTTCTCAGGTTTTATTTCATGTTTTTGTTAACCAAGCTTGCCATCACCATGGCAATGCTTGAGTAGTAGCTTTATTTCTAGGGATTGGGGCTATGCCCAAGATCTGATTTATGTTATGAATTGATGTTTTACCTTTGTTAATTTCGATTTTGCTTTAGATCTGATTTCTGTTGTTTTAATTACTCGTAAATTCGGTGGCCACTTATTTACGTGTTGTAGATACTCTAAGGAGGAACCTAGCGGTGAACTTAGGTATCGGATCTATAGAATCAGACTTAGGACTTAAATCACGAGAGTTAGAAGCGGTCCTTCGAGGATTCATGAATTGTCACAAAGCTTAAAGGGTTCAATCTAAATTCAACTACCACGAGAGTAGGGGTTGGTTTAATTGGGCACGGTTTTTGTAACCCGAGAAGGAGCATTAACTTATTTAGGATAAATTCGCCTTCAAGGCAATTTTTATAATTAACAAGGGGTAGTCAATTTAGTAACATAAAGAATCTTGTTGGTAACCCAATTCCTAGGAATCCCTTTAGATTTGAAAAACCCCAAATTGATTTACTTTTCTGTTTTAATTGATTGCATTCTCAAATATCTGATTTTCTAAGTTATCTCTTATTTCAAAAATCAAAACCTTTTCAAAATCCTTTTTTATAGTCTAGTTTAATTTATTTGATAATTAGTTGTGATTTGATATCACGGTCTCTATGGGATCGATATTTTTTATTACTTGGCGACGAATCCGGTACACTTGCTGGAATCCACGCACACCTAGTTTTTGGCGCCGTTGCCGGGGACTGTGCTTTCTTGAATCTCAATTTAATTTTTAAATTAATTTTTCTGGACTTTTTATTTTTATTTAATTTTTATATTTTAAAAAAAAATATTTTATCTCTTTTTCTATCTAGAGTATCCATCTCTGTGTTTTTCTCTTTTATGCAAAGATCCCTAAGTCTTGGAAACCTTATTGAGGTCGACCCCGAAATCGAAAGGACCTTTCATAGACGTAGGAGACTACAAAGAGAGAGGGAAAGGTTGATTCCCATTCCACTCATGGAGAATCTACCGGATACGAAGCCACTGAAGGACTATGCAGCCCCAAATGCGAGGGGTTTGCGAACTGGGATTACTAGGCCAGAGATCGAGGCGGAGAACTATACTATACTGCCTATGCTAATTAGCATGATTAGGCAACATCAATTCGGAGGATTGCCCTCGGAGAACCCGACTGATCATGTGGAGACATTCTTGGAGTTCACCGATGTAATTAGAATTCATGGCGCCCCGATTGATGTTATTCGCTTGAGGTTGTTCCCCTCCTCTCTTACTGGAAAGGTAAAAGCTTGGCTGAAGCAAGTGCCCGCTAATACCTTGTCAACTTGGGACCAACTGGAGCAGGCATTCTTGGAGAAATTCTTCCCTCCATCCAAGACAGCTTACTTGCGAACTCAGATCACCGGCTTCTTCCAAAAGGATGGAGAATGCCTATCCGAAGCTTGGGATTACTACAAGGGATTGCTAGAGTCTTGCCCACATCATGGACTCGAGAGATGGTTATTAGTGCACACCTTCTACAACGGATTGGATTACTCTTCGAAGATGTCACTTGACTCCGCAACTGGCGGAGCCTTTATGAATAGACCTCTGACCGAAGCATTCAATATCATTGAAAACGTAGCCACCAACTACCACTAATGGGGCTCAGAAAGAGGTAATAACCCGAAAAGGATTTCGGGGGGTAAGTTTGAAATGAATAGCACCGATCTCATTATGTCTAAAATTGACTCATTGAATAAACGCTTTGATCAGCTTGAAAAGGCTAATGTGAGTTCAATAGGTGCTACTAACATTGTTTGTGAGATTTGTGGAATGCAGGGACATGACATAATGGAGTGCCCACGTGGTATTGCTCCTGGATCCGGTGCTTCGGGGGAACAAGTGAACTCTTGTCACAACTTCTATGACATGAACCCGAAGTTGCCAAATTATGCTCCCCCAAATCCTTACAACCAAGGAAGGAAGAATAGCCCTTACCTCTCCTACGGGAACTACAACAACATGCTGAACCACGAATTCCAAGAAGGCCAAGGTAATAGGAAACCCGCATCGGGGTATCCTCAGGTACAAAAGTCTAAACTTGAGTCTCTCTTGGAAAACTTTGTTGAAACTCAAATAAAACAAAATGAAGAGTTTAGGCAATAAGGTAGGGCAGTCAATGAGGCAATAAAAGAGTTATCATCTAAGGTAGATAACTTAGCCATCCATAATAAGATGTTAGAAACTCAGATTGCCCAATAAGCTAGTACATATTCTAGACCTAAGGGTACGTTTCCGGGACAACCCGAAGTTAATCCCAATGAACATTGTAATGCCATATACTTGAGGGATGATAAGCTTGGGATGGTTGAAAAGGATGTGGAATGTGAGGAGGACATGAGCGAAGATGAAGAGATAGAGCCAAAGTATGTCCCTCCACCACCTTACCAACCCCCAATACCTTTCCCACAAAGGCTGGTCAAGAAAAAGCAAGTAGAAATAGAAACTAAGAGCTTAATTGAGGAGCATAATGCCATGATAAAAACTAATATGCCCCCTAAACTAAAAGATCCAGGTAGTTTCTCCATTGCTTGCTCAATCGGAGAAGTAAAAATAGACCAAGCCTTATGTGACTTAGGGGCTAGTGCGGGTTTGATGCCGCTTACTATCTTCGAGAGGTTAGGAACCAAGGAATTGAGTCCATCCAAATTCTCTTTACAATTTGCGGATGACTCAACTAAAACTCCTCTAGGCTTACTAGAGAATGTCCCCGTAAAGGTAGGAAAATTTTTCATTCCTACCGATTTCATGGTGTTGGATATGAACGGGGATTCTAAATTCCCTATCATTCTAGGAAGGTCATTATTGGCCACAGCTGGAGCAATAATAGATGTAAAGAATGGCAAGCTCTCTCTAAATGTAGAGGAAGGTAGGGTAGATTTTGATTTGACTAACTCATATAACAACCCTCCTTTTGAGAGCCATGTGTGCAGGATCGAGATAATGCCTCCAGGGGTGAAGGAAGAGCCTAATATGGAAGCAACTCCCAAACTTTGCATGACGAATAATGCACCAAATAATGATGAAATGGGAGTTGCTCATCATGTGGAGTTAGAACTTCCGCCGGGAGGAAGTAAGACCATGAAACTTAGTAAAAAGAGCAAAGCGAAAGCGCAATTGGTCATATGAACAAAATAGGCTCTTTGAAGGACTTCCTTGAAAGAGAGGTGTTCTTTCACCTCCACGCCCAGTCGACCCCGGTTGATTGAAAGAAGTATGGTCAAGCTTAAGACCGTAAATAAGCGCTTCTTGGGAGGCAACCCAAGTTTCCTTTCCATTTTCCATTTGTTTTTGAATTTTGTTTTTGAATAATTTGAGAAGATTAGAGAAGAAAGATCATTAATTGATGGCTTTGCCAAGTATTTTCAGGTTATGAAAGTAGTAAGAGCAAAACGGCGAAGAAAAATAAAGTCAGAAGTCATCACGCCCAAGACATGACGGTGGTCACGACCGTGATTAGCTAACCAAAGAAGATCAGAAAGGATCACGGCCCAGCCGTGATATCCATCACGGGAGTGATGATAAGGACCCTGAAGATCAAAATGTATCACGGCCTAGCCGTGATGAAACTCACGGTCGTGACATGCCAGATCCTATAGACCATAATTGATCACGGCCTAGCCGTTATGAGAATCAAGGCCGTGACACATTTTCCAGCATCTCTTTGACTGACATGTGAGCTAGCACCCTCTACCACCTCGGTGAGTTGTTCCATTTTTCTCCTCTCTCCGACTTGATTATTTACATTGGGGACAATGTAAGTTTTTAAGCTTGGGGTATGGGTATTTTTTCAATTTTTTGCATTTTTGCATTTTTCATGTTGCATTCATATAGGCATAGTTTTGCATGATCACATGATTAGATTGCCCTTTGCTTAGAGTATGCATCCAATTGTGAGAACTTGGTGCCAAATGAATCGAGACAGTGAATTTATGAACCCAATTTTTGTATTCTCGTGATAGGTTAAAAATAAAAATGCTTAAGATGTATCCTCAGACTTGTGTTTCTCATTGATTTCAAACTACTAAATGTGAGATTTTTGAGCCTAAAAGGGGTACTCACTAAATCTACCCCATTCTTTGTGATTGAGTGATTTATTCCTCTTGGACTTTATTCTCTAGAACTTGACTTGAAACCGTTTTGAAACTTAAAATTTTTTAAAAACATATTTGAAAATGATTGAGGTATTAGGTATCTTTCCGGCCGTCTGAGCTTTTATTGATTAAATACTATCCCTTAGTTGCCCAGTTTTGAGCCTAAAAGAATAAAATACTTTTCTTGGTACCTTGATTTATTTTGATTAATGATGCTTGGTATGACACCTTTTAAAGTATTTCAAAAAGGGTAAAAAGGTAGTTTGAAAAATAAATTGTGGGATGAGAAAGTCAAAAATATTTCTCTTAAGTTGAAAATCTCCCCTTATCCAAATAAATAAATAAAATAAAATAAACAAAAAAAAAATGGAGAAGGGGATGAGAAAAAGAAAGTGAGAAATAAAATAAAAATAAAAATAAAAAGGAAGAAAGAAAGAAAGGTGGAAAAGTGAACTAAAGCCCAAAAAAGTATTTTAGAAGGTTGTCATGCTTTGCATTTTTTATATTTTGTTTAGCCTTCTTGAAATTTCATTTTCTTGATTTCCCCACCTAACGATTAATCCCATGGCCTCATTACAACCAAAATAAAAGACCTCTTGATTCTTATGTGTTTTCATTAATAAAGTAGAGATTTGGTTAATAGTTAAGCTTATGGTAGAGTACCTTCCTTGAGGAAATTGAGCGAATTGTCATATTCCCTTAAACACTTGAGTGAGGTGAGAAGAGTGCCCGAATTAGTGAGAGATATGAACTTAGGGAACCTAAGCTTCTAATTGGACTTGAAATTGATTGTCTCTTGGGTACTTATTGAATATGCCTGTTACTTGGATTAATTACTCGGGTTCTTAGTTCACTATCCATGCTCTGACTGTTTATCTTGACTGGCCTTAGTGATTGCTTGAGGACAAGCAAAATCTTAAGCTTGTGGTAGTTTGATGAGTGTGATTTCACCTCATATTTCATTGATATTTTGCATGAATTTTTTCATATAGTTTAGGCATTTTTAATTTGATATTTGGTAGTTTTTACCTTGGAACGGGTAAGGCGGTTTTGTGGTGTTGTTGTGCAGGAATTAAGGATTAAATGCTCAGGATCAACCATGACGGAGCTTGCATAAAGGCGGAGCTTGAAAAGTAAGGAAAATGAGCCAAACAGATCCCATCACGGCCTAGCCGTGACAGCCATCACGGCCATGATCGAGTAGAGCTGAAAAGAAAGAATGGAAAAGTCAGTGCTGGTCACGTCCAGGTCGTGATGTCCATCACGGCTGTGACATGCCAACTGAACCAGACCCTCACAGGCAAAACTGATCACGGCCTAGCTGTGATGGTGGTCACGACCGTGACAGACCAACCAGTGAAGCAACCTCCAAGGCAGAACCCGTCACGGCCTGGCTGTGATGGCCATCACGACCGTGACGCGTGATATATGGATCTTTAGAAACTGATTTGATCTGAAATTGTGATTGCTTGGGATTCAAGTTACCCTGATCTATAAATAGAGCACTTAGGCTCGAAAATAGGGGACTTTTTGGGCTTCTACCTTAGGCAATATTAGGATTTCTCTTCTCCTTCTCCTTCTCCTTCTCCTTCTCCTTCACCTTCTCCTTCTCCTTCTCCTTCTCCTGCTCCTGCTCCTCCTCCTCCTCCTCCTCCTCCTCCTCCTCCTCCTCCTCCTCCTCCTCTCTTAGGTTTTCTTTTATGCTTTTGTTAATCAAGCTTGCTATGAACATGACAATGCTTGAGTAGTAGTTTTATTTCTAGGGATTGGGGCTATGCCCAAGATCTGTTTTATGTTATAAATTGATGTTTTCCCTTTGTTAATTTCGATTTCACTTTCGATTTGGTTTCTATCGCATGAATTACTTGTGAATCTGGTGCGCACTTATTTGCATGTCATAGATACTCTAAGGAGGAACCTAGCGGTGAACTTAGGTATCGGATCTATAGGAATCAAACTTAGGACTTAAACCACGAGATTTAGAAGCGGTCATTCGAGGGTTCACGAATTGTCACAACTTAAATGGTTCAATTTAAATTCAATTACCACGAGAGTATGGGTTGGTTTAATTGGGCACGGTTTTTGTAACCCGAGAGAGAGCATTAACTTATTTAGGATAAATTCGCCTTCAAAGCAATTTTGATAATTAACAAGGGGTAGTCAATTTGGTAATATGAACAATCTTGTTGGTAACCCAATTCCTAGGAATCTCTTTAGATTTGAAAAACCCCTAATTGATTTACTTTCCTATTTTAATTGATTGCGTTCTTAAATATATGATTTTCTAAGTTATTTCTTATTACAAAAATCAAATCTTTTCAAAATCCTTTTTTTTATAGTCCAGTTTAATCGGTTTAATAATTAGTTGTTATTTGAGATCACGGTCTCTATGGGATCGATCTTTTTATTACTTGGCGACGAATCCGGTACACTTACCGGAATCCACGCTATCACTAACCTTGATCTGTTTGAATAATTTATATATTATTAAGTTGTTAATCTTATAACAAATTTGTTTTTTAAATTTTGTTTTTATATATTAGTTGATCTTTTTTTATTGCTATTTCATTATATGTATATATTTGATCTTGTCCCCCCTCATTTGACAATATCGAACATTATTTTAATTCATATTAAAATATTATTTTTTAATATAATCAACTTTTTTAATCAAAAAGCAATATTTTAATATGGGATAAATTTGTAAATACAAAGAGTACATATACTATATTACAATATATTGTATTCATATATTTGACTACAGTAGAAATACAACTAGAAATTTTGACCAAACCCATGTAGCAATTTGATTGGTCCAAAATTTGCCGAGTAAATAGCCAATTTGGTCCCTGAAACTAGGGCTCAGTATCAAGTTGGTCCCTGAATTGATCGAAATAGAAAATTAGTCCCTGAAGTTGCAGATCGTGATTCAAAATGGTCCCTCAGTATACGCCCGTCCCATGACGTCGTTAACTCTGCTTATGTGGCACGTTAAGTGTCTTGTTGTACTGCCATCTCATCATCCACTCACCTAAACACAATTTCGAGGACTAAATTGAAATTTCGGGGACTAAATTGAAACACCTAGAGTTTTAAAATGAGTTTCTTCTTCATCCCCCTCCTTCTTCAACGACTCTTTTCTAGTTCTTCCCACTCTATGTGCTGCCTCCTTATCTGTTATGTTGTCTCTGCATCACTCTCCTTATTGCTTGCAAGCCTGAACCAAAGACGAAGGAGAAGAGGAAAGGGGGCAATGGGTCTTCCCTGCGAAGTGGGTAGTAATCCTCAGGGTTAATGGGTCTGAAACACATGTGTAAGCACATGTTGATGTGTTTTCATTGCTGCTGCACTTTGATATTTGAATAAATTGCTAATTTGATGATGTGTTTGCTGAGGAACCACTGCAAATTCAGGAACAAGGAAATTCTCAACAACCAGTTCAAGCTCAGCCTACACAGGAAGTGCAGGTGAATGCACCTCAGAGGGTATGTATGTGTAACACCCCGATTTTCGATGCTTCGTAATATCGGTAATAAATATATAAATATATATTTTTATCCGGGACTTAGAAAATGATTTTGGATAAACCAAGGTCATTTCCTTGTTATACTTATTATCATAAGGTTACAGGGAAGTTTTGGTTGAAAATTCAGACGGAAACCGGTCTGCCGTTTTTTGTGTTTTCACTGACAGTAAAAGTTTACTGCTCAGAAGACCTAATTTTAACTCGTGAACGAGATGAAAAATGTTTTTATCGTATTTACTACGATACTGAAAGTTTTGAAAATGTTGGTAAAAAAATTAAAATATTATATTTGTTGCGGGCGTATACGTCGAGATATCTTTAGGAAAAGCATGCGCCAGATGAATCGAGGAGTCGGAAACGTAGAAGAGATGATGGATTTGACCGACTTGACGAGCATTTATGACGATCTTATCCGAGTCATAATGGCCATAATGGCGCATTTATGACAAAGTGAATTTTTGCTATGAAATGACCATTTTGCCCTTGTCTTTTTATGACAATTACAAGCAAATGCCATTGGAAAATTTGACCAAACCTATCCAAAACCCACGGCTCACTCTTGCCTTCTTCACTAAGTATCTCTTCATCTTCCATTTCCATGTTCTTCTTCTTGAGAACCTAGCTTTTCTCATAAGAACTTCAAGAACATTCAAAATTGTTCATAATTCGTCAGATTTTGCCTAGCAATTCTGACCATTTTCTATTCTGAATCTAGAAAAACTTTATACATGAAAGTTGTTCATATTTCTCTCTTCTTTCCAACGACATAAATATCATCCAAAAGGGACAAGTATGTTGAGAGATCTACCCAAATTACTAAAACTGTGCTAAAACCCTCATCATGTTCATCTTCTTCTCTAAGTTTCTCAAGAACACCATGAGAAATTTGTGAAGAACATCATCAAAATCTTGCTTTCCTTGAATCATCAAGAGGTATAAACTTCTTCTCTTGTCATTTAAATCATTTCTCTTCACAACTTTTGTAGATTCATGGCTTAGGTGAGTGGATGATGAGATGACAGTACAGCAAGGCACTTAACGTGTCACATAAGCAGACTTCACGGCATCATGGGACGGGCGTTAACGGAGGGACCATTCTGAATCACGGTTTGCAATTTCAAGGACTAATTTGCTATTTCGATCAATTCAGGGACCAACTTGATACTAAGCCCCAATTTCAGGGACGAAATTGGCTATTTACTCAAAATTTGCCACATATGGATGATGTAGTGGGTGGTGCAAAATATGGATGGTACATCTTAGCCCAACCCTCTCTATATATATATATATAATTTTAAATAAAGAAAATATCCCGACCCATCAACCAAGTTACAATTTGTACAACATCACAAAACAATTGTTGGGCTTTTTTTACGGGTTCACTGCCCATCTGAAACTATCCCTATCTCCATTCCTCTGGGAGTTGGCCTGTGATGTGATTGTGAACGCTCCCAAATCATGCCACTAAGGTGCGGTTTGTTGCATGTTATTAGGCTTGAAATTAATCCTCAGGAAAGTTCTTTCCCTCTATTTTCCATTTCTTTCCTTGCCTTCTCTTTTTGACATTGGAATTGCACGTTTTTTTGCATCTCTTCTATCTTTCATTCACTCCCTTTTCAGGGCCATAACAAGGTGGTTTGTGTAATTGTGTTTCTAATTCTTAAGAAATTGGGTGTGTGATGTGTCATGCACCCTGGAGTCTTATAGAGCTGAGAGGGACTCGTTTACACGCTTTTAGACCATCTCCAATGGTGATTCACCTATTGGAGATAGATGACATGAATGTTCCTAAATGCCACCATATAGAACGATTCTTATATAAGAACCGTTCTTGCCAAAAAAAAAATTTTGCAAAAAACTTTGTTTGAAATAAAAATTAATATAAATAGAAGTATAAATAATAAATGAGGTCAATTGTAGAACATACTTAAAATCAAAATGAGTTTTTTCATTGGAATGAAAAATGGGTTAGGTTCTTATATTTCATATACATCTATGGACCCATAAAATGATAGGTAAGAACGACTGCGATTGTGAATGCTTTTAATAGCAAATGGGGGTGTCTTGTGAGTGGTGGTTTGTGAGGATGGTGGATTATGGATAGGGTCGACCACACCTTCACGTGAGCACCTTCTGCTGTCTCACATGTTTGTCTTGTGTGCACACACAACACAAGCTCTCATCATTCCACTGCACCTTCCCCTACCTTATACTTACTTCCACTCATTAAGCTTTGTCTTTGTTTAAATGAAAAGAAATAAAGCCGAAGCTAAATATTTTATTTAAACTGAATGATCTATGATTCTATAGCTTTATTGAGTAAAGACATGGAAGGTTTCATATCTCATTGTAGTCACGTTATTGAAAGAGACGTGAAACACCTTAAAGGCTTAAACTAAAGAAAACCATATTCACGAGAGCATCAACAATAGTGATCATCAAAGAATCAGACCTAGCCAGGTACTTCTAGGACCACATCAAACACGTGGATAGATAGATAGATATTTGATATTTATTTGTTTCCTCTAAAGTGCCACTGCCATATATGCCAACTATTTTCTTCCCCCTTCCCCCTTTTCCTTCTGGTGTAAATTTTCATTTACCCATTTTAGACGCAAGTGTGCTTAGAAGTTTAATTGCATAAAAAAAAACCAGCAAATTAAGTGGCATTTGAACAATGGAATATTATATATATATAAATAGAAGGGAATGAACTTATTTACGTTTTACTGATAATTAATTAACTTGGAAATTTTAGGCACATAACCATGTAAGAATTATTAAGTACCATATAAGAGAGTGCTATATTGGGTTCATTTTTATATGATACATATATATAGCTCAACGAGATTACGAAGTTTTTAACCTAAATTTAACAAGGATTACTGTTCTAGATACAAGAAGATAGTTATTTTTATTAAATATGTATATTTTTTTGAGACAAATTATAGTAGTCAACTGTGGGACGATCCCACATTCCTGAAGGTATTTGGCAAATGGTCCCGGACGTTGTTCACCTGAACCGTCATACCTACCGTAATATTCACCTCCACGGTCAGATTTGACACTCTTAATTCTTTTATCGAGTTGATTTTCAACTTCAGCCTTAAATGATTTGAACACGTCCAAAGATTGAGACTTTTCATGTATAAGAAATAGGTATGCATATTTGGAATAATCGTCTATGAATGATATAAAGTATTGTTGACCATTCCAAGATGGTGTTGGAAATGGCCCACAAATGTCCGTATGTATCAATTCTAAGACATTTGTAGCTCTATATGCTCCCAATTTCTTTTGTTTGGTCTGTTTGCCCTTAATGCACTCAACACAGACATTAAAGTCTGTAAAGTCAATGGAATCAAGGATCCCATTTGACACAAGTCGTTCAACCCTATTTCTAGAGATGTGACCTAGACGCTTGTGCCACAACGCTCCTGAATTTGCATTGTCAACTTTGCGCTTAGTACCACGTGATTCCACATTCAAGTTTTCATTATAGGAAGCAATAGTGTCAAGCAAATATAGATTGTCATACACCATAAGAGTACCAGTTCCAACAACATTTGAATTAATAGATAAACTGAATTGATTGTTTCCAAATGAACAATGATAACCAAATTTATCCAAACAAGAAACAGAAACTAAATTCCGTCTAAAGGACGGTACAACAAAAGTATCCATTAAATCCAAATAATAACCAGTACTTAATAACAACCTAAAATGACCTATTGCCTCTACTTCTACCGACTTGCCATCTCCCACATAAATGCGTCTTTCAAGATCGCTTGGCCTTCTGTAACTCGAGGCAACCCCGCATTGAAACACCGATGTTAGTAGTAGCCCCGAATCTAACCACCAAGTGTTTCTAGGTACTCAAGCTAAATTTACCTCGAAACGGACCAAAGTAAGGAACATACCTTTGTTTTCACACCAGGCATGATACTTGGTACATTCCTTCTTGACATGTCCAGTCTTGCCACAAAAGAAGCAACCGTTGTCACCCTTATTTTGCTTCTTTTGTGTTGGACCCTTAGCAGCTTCATTCTTCGTATCCTTATGTTTCCTCTTTTTGCCCTTGTCTTTAGAGGTGCTTGCTAAGTGAGCACTTTCTGTCCTTTCTTGCTTCATCCTCTCTTCCTCTTGCACACAATATGAAATGAGCTCGTTAAGAGACCATTTCTCCTTCCGACGATTATAAGCGATCTTAAATTGATCGAATTGTGCGGAAGAGATATTAGCACCAAATGTGCGAGTAAGTCATCTGATAACTCGAGCTTTAGAGCCTTAAGCTTGGAAGCAATATTAGACATTTCCATTATGTACTCCCTTACATTTCCTTTGCCCTTATACTTCATAGAAATCAAGCTTTGAAGGAGTGTGCTTGTTTCTGCCTTATCACTTTTGGCAAAGCGTTTCTCAATTTCGGCAAGGAATTCTATGACACTTGTTATCTTTTCAGATATAGCACCCCTAAATGCCTCAGGAATGCCGCGCTTAATGATCATGAGACTCATACGATTGGAGCGTTCCCACTTCTCATAAGTTTTCCTCTCTTCAGAGGTACTGGAGTCCGTAAGAGAAGAGGGTTGCTCCATCCTTAGTGCAAGGTCAAGATCCATGCAGCCCGAACAATTAAAATGTTCTCTTTCCATTCCTTAATGTTGGTATCATTAAGTACATGAACATAATTCATGTTAGTAGATACAGTAGCAATATTAGCTGGAAAGAGAACAAAACAAACAACATAAATATACTCACATCATAATTTAAAATTCAATCGTCAACAAATTCAAATAATTGTATAATTCATCTCAAGATACATAGTGCAACATTAATGTCAAGTCTTTGGACAGTAATATTAATTGCTAGTGGTACTCTTGTTGTAATGATCAAACATTGATAATAATGCATGTCAAATAATAAACCCCTCTTTGGATTGATTTATCATTCACATGTACAACATTATAATTATCACATGTTTACCATCACAGGTGTCTACGTAATGCGGCCAAATATTAACCTTCCTTTGGGCCGATTAATACCCGCATGGATACACGTATACACTAACATTTAACATTTCTCATGAGCAATCTGCACAGAGAGGTCACTTTGGCGACTTCATGTTTCAATTGGCTCACTTAAAATGTTAAACAATTATACAATTCAAAATTATGAGCAAAAAATTTGAATTCATTAAGATCTCCTTTAACAAGATTGTTTGAACACCAAACGTCAGAAGTTAAACTGTAGCCTAGTGGTTGGCCCTCTGCCTACAAACCAGTATGTACTGGGTTCGATTCCTGCCAATGAAGGAGCCCAAGATTGCATCAACGAGAATCATACTAAACTTTAACCTTAGAATTCCTTGAATCATACATGAATTGATCATGGGTGGCTCTGATACCACTTGTTAGATTTAATTATTTATGCCTAGACATGTTTCTAATTCCTTAAACATCATGTAGACAAAGTCAATATTAACAAGAAACATGTTCTTCATCAAGCACAAATCCAAAACCAATAATCTCATGCCAATTCAAGATGACTAATGAATGCGGAAGCGTGTCCGGAGGATCCATGAAGTCTTGATGGAAATGATGATGTTCTTGATAGAGTAGTGATCTTCCAATTGTAGATTCTCCTTAGCCTTAATTCCTCCTCTAATGGGATGAAGAGAATTGAAATTCTTTTCCTTTTGATTATGTCTACAATTGGGGACCATAACCCTTTATTTATAGGAATTGCATGCCCTTTCACGAAGAGTGATGTCCCTTCGGATTCAAACTCTTTCATGAAGAGTCATGACTATCCACACATTTCTTATCTCTAATTTTGCCCATCATAAAAATAGAAATAAGACCTTATGGTATCTACACAATAATTTTCATAACAATTATGTCCATAGCCATAAACCTTACTTGAATTAGATCACTTTTAATTTGACTAATTAAAAAATAATGACCCTAACACATTTAAATATTACAAGTGTGACCCAAAAATTTCTAACAGTAAATCCACAAACTAAGGAGGTATTATTGTGAATATGCCTTCCCTGACATGATGGATGATGATCTGTGAGTCAAAAGGGAGAGGGAAAACATGATAGGCATCAATCTTCAAAGGTGAAAAATTAATTAGGGAAGTATATCACTATATCGACAAGAGAAAATCGAACAAAGTTTGGTAACCGGCAAAGTCTTGATCTTTGTCAAAATTAGTTCACATGTCCAATTAGTTCCTACGTAGTAATGCAGTTTGGTGGAAACTACAAAATTCTATATCCTAATTAAGCACTTCCCTTTCTCTGTTGATTGATTCTGAAGATCACTGGCTAATAATACACCTAAAAGGGTTTCCTTTTTAATTTGATGGGGCAAAATGCTGTTAAGACTAAAGATGTGAACCAATAATATTAAATTTGCAATCAATGAAAATGTGAAATGGGACTAACATTTTCACTCTCGTTGAAAATGTGAAATGGGACCAACTAGCGCATATCATTATAAGCTAGCACAACATCTTTAATCTTTATGCATGGTTTCCACTTTTTAGTCTCATAAGATAGACCTATGTCTCCAACAACCAACAACTAAGTCCCTTTTAATTACAATATATGTTGAGTTGTATGGTTTTCAAACTAATCCTGAACACAATCCTTTTTCATGGTCGCATAGTTATTTAGGCATAATCTAGAGACGAACCCAAGGTATATTGTGATTTTGCTACTTAGATATTTGTAAATTAGACCTTTGACATACACTTGGGCATCTTATTATTAGACAAAAGATGGCCCAAAAGCAGCACACAACACATGGAAGTGTTTGCCAGAAGAGACAAACACTCGAGGTCCACGAATGACTCGTGGTTTGATGGTTTCTACTTTCTACTTTCTACTTTCTACTTTCTATCTATAAACCTCCCACAATGAGAAACACCTCAGCTTTATTTTCATTGTTTTCACGAATTGGCCTATGGCCATAGGCCAACCAGAGTGGCGAGGGTGTGTGTGTGTTCTGTTCTGTTCTACCTACCACACATGTAAAGCTAAATTGGGGAATGAGATATGTTTTTTTTATTTTTTTTATTACAACATTTCTAGACAACATTAAAATAATAATTGATGGGTAATGCTAGTAAGGTCTTTTTTATCACACTCCTTTCAATACGTTCTTTATTACTGAATGAATTTTTAGCACACTCCTTTCCATACGTTCTTTATTACTGAATGAATTTTCATGTGATATACTCACTGATGAAGAGTAGGCCCATGTGATTTAGTAAATCTCACATGGAATCTAATCAATGATAGTGTGTTATTAGCATTTTGATAATTAATTTATGTGAGTGTGAATAAATATGAAAAGAAAATGTATGTAAATATGAGATGTCTTTAATATTTTATAAATATGTTATAGCAGTAACAGAATTGATATAGAATAGGGGATGGACCCCAGTTCAAAGAGGTAGTTTGGTTTGGCAGTTGGCATTGAAAGGTGGTGGACTTGTCCAGAATTGTGACTCAAGTAGACGACACTGCCTCTGCCTTAACCAATTGGAAATACGTGTATGGTGTACATAGTTTGAGAAGTAATGTATATGTATATAACTGATGCTGCTGTTGAATGTTGAGTTTTCTTCTGGTAGCAAGTGACTGCAGATGCACGCTTTGTAATTGGACCCGAATGGACTTTAGTGGTTGACTACTATTCTACTAGTAAGCTCACCTCACACCCTGCACATTACCAGCTTTAAAGCCAAGTAAATTAAAAGCGCTACCAAAGCAACTCCTACCTCACCACCTCATATGTATACTTATCTACGCTACACTTAATTCGCCCTCCAAATAATAAGAGGGCAGCACATGAGTTTTCAATCAGGCTATGCACAATACAACCATATATACAACTATTTTATTTATTTATCATTAACCACGGTAATTAGGATATTTGGCTCTCGAGTGACATTTCAGGTATCTCACAAGTTTCGGTCTTTTGGACCGACTATAGTTCTAATCCTCGATTTGTTGCTTATAGTAGAGAATTAACCTTTAGTTTTTACAACTTTCCAACTAGAGTGTATGCCACCAGGATTCGAACTTACGTTTTCCTTCTCATGGGGTCGAGATGATTATCACTCACCAAATATAACTATATGCTTATACAAAGAATGTGTTGATATACAATATACTTTATGACTATCATTTCCAGAAAAAAATTATACTCAAATACAATTTCTTCTAGCACATCACACCTAATATAAGAGTGGTTGAATACTACTATATATTATTTAAAAGCTAAAGTTAATATACTACTTTTTTTTTATTGTCATTCACCGAGTATTTTTACATGTGAAATTGTGAGACTAGTTTTTGGATCGAAAATGGTAGTTAGGTAAAGTCCATCCTAAAATGATGATTCCTTCGGCATTCGAACCTTTGACTTTACAAGTAAAGTTTGTCAGGGGACACAGTTCACTTTCACAGCGGCCAACCACTTTTGGGTGTTAATACACTATATTAATATAAGAAAAATGCCATCTAATATAGTAAATTTTGAATTTTCAAATAAAGAAACTCTTATATTTAATTAGGGAGGTAGGATTTGGAGACTTGTGTGCTGAGAAAGAAACCATCATCGTCCTCTATTACATTGTTTATCAACCCATAAAAAATAAAACCACTCATCTGCTACTATGCTTTGACACATAAACAGAATAATAAAATAATAAAGCTAAATGATTCTATGATATATTTTTTTCTCGAAGGTATCCGCACGCAACTGCAGAAACTAATCCCTTAAAGTACTGGACAACATTGAATGACTGACCTCTCCCAATCAGATTTTTCCCATATACAAGAGTTAGGAATCGAACCTCTGACCACTTACTTAAGGGATCCGAGCTCGTTACCACTCGGACCAACATGTGGTTGGTCTATGATAAATAACCTTCTGTAATAGTTTTTAGTCTTTGGTACACCTGATAACATTTTAAATTAATTTTTTCAGTATATCAAAGTTTATGATTGAAAATTTAATCGTCCTATGATTATTGATTAGTATATCAAAATTAAATACAGTTTGTAATTTTGTGGTTAAAATATTTTGTAAGAAATAAGATGAAAAATAGTCATATAATCACAAGTTAATATTTTAATAATAAAATGTATTTGAATCTTAAAGTTACTATTTCGAAAAAAAATACCTAATCGATCTTAGTTCCAAATTACATGATTAATTGATGAAAAAAATTATGGAATTGATATTGATTATTAATCAATACACATTCCTTCGTATTGGGGTCAAAGAAAAAACAATAATATTTTTATTAGCTAGGCACAGGCGATAGTTGTTGAGTAAGGATGTAGGTAAAGATTAGTTAGAATTGGTTATTGTGATAGTTAACATATCGTTTTCGGGATTTTATAACTTTTTTTTTGAAAAACAAAATACCGCTTGCAAATAAATTATAAACAAGTTTATTGGACTTACGAAATAAAGCCAATAGATCACATTGACAATCAAAATCAAGTTTAAATTTTTAATGTTAGCACTAAAAAAAACTAGTTTAAAATGGCAGTTGTTTTGGGCAAAAAAAGACGATCTGAACTGTCGCAATTTTCATCAATGATGGTAACTATATTGCCATAATTGCTACGCATTCGGTATAAAATGGCACCTAAAAAACGAATTCAGAATGGTAATTACGACAGTTTGAACTGTCGTAATTTGCACCTAAAAATGAATTCAAAATGGTTATTACGGCGGTTTGAACTGTCGTAATTTACACCTAAAAATGAATTCAGAATGGTCATTACGATGGTTTGAACTACCGTAATTTGTACCTAAGGAATGGATTCATAACGTTTATTACGACAGTTTGAACAGGCGTAATTTGCACCTTTAAAACAGATTCATAATTTGCACCTGAAAAATTGATTCATAACAGTTATTAATGTGCACCTAAAAAACTAATTCCGAGCGGTAATTACAGCAGTTTGAACTGTCGTAATTTGCACCTAAAAACGGATTCAGAATGGTTATTACGGTAGTTTGAACTGCCGTAAGTTGCACCTGAGAAATGGATTCAGAACGTTTATTACGATAGTTTGAACTGCCGTAATTTGCACCTTTAAAACGGATTCAGAATTTGCACTTGAAAAATTGATTCATAACGGTTATTACGACAGTTTGAACTGCCGTAATGTGCACCCAAAAAACGAATTCAGAACGGTAATTATGGCAGTTTGAACTGCCATAATTTGCACCTAAAAAGGGATTCTGAATGGTTATTACGGCAGTTTGAAATATTGTAATTTGCACCTAAGAAATGGATTTAGAACGTTTATTACGACAGTTTGAACTACCGTAATTTACAGCTAAAAACGGATTCAAAACGGTCATTACGACGATTTGAACTGCCATAATTTGCACATAAAGAATGGATTCAGAAAGTTTATTACGATAGTTTGAACTGCCGTAATTTGCTCGTTTAAAACGGATTCTGAATTTGCACCTGAAAATTGATTCATGATGGTTATTACAACAATTTGAACTGCCGTAATGTGCAACTAAAAAAGGAATTCAGAATGGTAATTACGGCAGTTTGAACTGTCGTAATTTGCACCTAAAAATCGATTCAGAACGGTTATTACGGTCGTTTGAACTGCCATAATTTGCACCTAAGAAATGGACTCAACGTTTATTATGACAGTTTGAACTACCGTAATTTGCACTTAAAAACGGATTCAGAACGGTCATTACGGCGGTTTGAACTGCCGTAATTTGCACCTTTTAAACGGATTCAGAACGGTTATTACGATCGTTCAAACTATCGTATTTTGCACCTACGAAATGGATTCAGAACATTTATTATGACAGTTTGAACTGCCTTAATTTTCACCTAAAAATGGATTCAGAACGGTCATTACGGCGGTTTGAACTGCCGTGATTTGCACATAAGGAATGGATTCAAAATGTTTATTACGGTAGTAATTTGCACCTTTAAAAAGGATTCAGAAGTGTTATTATGACAGTTTGAACTGTCGTAATTTGACCTAAAAATGGATTCAGAATGGTCTTTACGACAATTTGAATTGCTGTAATGTGCACCTTAAAAACGGATTCAGCACGATTACTACGACAGTTTGAATTGTGCTAAAAACGGGTTCAGAACGGTTATTACGGCGGTTTGAACTACCGTAATTTTCACCTAAGAAATGGATTCGGAAGGTTTATTACGGAAGTTTGAAATGTCGTAATTTGCACCTAAAGACGGATTCAGAACGGTTATTAAGGCGGTTTGAACTGTCGTAATTTGCACCTAAGGAATGGATTCAGAACGTTTATTATATCAGTTTGAACTGTCGTAATTTGCACCTTTAAAATGGATTCAGAACGTTTAATACTGCAGTTTGAACTGCCATAATTTGCACCTAAGAAATGGATTCCGAACGCTTATGACGGCAGCTTGAACGGTTTTTTAACCCTTTTGTAAAAAAAAAAAAAAATTAACCCAAAAATATTAGTAGAACTGTTCAATAAAGAAGTTTTTTTTAAAAAAAAATTGGATGCCACTGTTAGTTTCTAAAAATGATAACTTTTTATTTTTTTCCTAATTAATATATATAGAGAGATTAATATATACAGAGTCTAGATATACACGACCATAAGTACGTTATTCTGCATGATTTATACATGTATCATATAATTGATTAACTAATTTTATCAAATGTTTTTTATTCAGGCAACGTTTGTTACAGATTATTTGATAAAAAATAATTTTTTGAATAAAATAATCAATTTTGTTATACTTTATCGGATAGCTTATTAATTTTCAACTCTCAACTCTAGGTTAACTAGCCAAGTTTCAATCTCATAGGAAGCCCAAAATGCTTACTACAACTATGCAATGCATTGTTGAGGGTATCATTTATCAATGCGAAAAATACACCTAACCACATACATTAGTGGGTCCTGTTAATTCAAGTATCCAAGAGAGAATGATGACAACCCTATATAGGAATCCAACAATAGTACCAAGTCAAAATCTTGTTAGATATATATGGTTTTGCTAGAAAGTGGAAAACCAATATATGGAACAAAGCTCTCTATCTCAATATTTAATTTAATTATGATGTCATGTTAATACAACAAAGTTTTATATATGGTAGTATTTCATTATGTTTTTTTTTTTTTTTGCTAAAAAAGATATTCATTCATTCAAATTGGTAAAATACATCGAAAACAACACAAATTCAACATCACCAAAAATCGAAAAGGATGAATCTGCGAACAAACTCACAGCACCCATGTTAATAACATAACACGGCAAAATGCCTACAAATGTGACAATCAAAGTGACCGGAATATCCATACCTCCGGATCTGTAACGTTGACACACAAGTCTTGATTGAATCTGTAATGGATATCGAAGCTGATCTGTCAATCTGAACCAAACAAACACCGCAACAAGACGGGAAACCAAGCGACGCCGCAACAAGACAACGAACAAAACACCGTCGCACACAGATGATGAAAACACAAAAAAACACGAAAGAAAAACCAGATCTATGTGGAACAACCACTTATTTAGATAAAAGGAGAGAAAAAACGATGTAGATGGGTGATTTCGGGCCAAAAGATAGCCCAAAACCACCCCCTTCCAGTGGATGTGGAAGAAGGAAAAGAGGAGTAGAGGGAAGGTTGAGAGAGAGATACGCTCTAAATTTTTTATATTAACATTATTTAATAATGTGTTATTACATTATTTAACTTGATTAATTATATTAACATCTACATAAGACGTCAGCTTAATTTAATAATATGATAGCACATAATAGTAGATATAAGACCAACAAAGCCTTAAGCCCTCATTCAACAAAATCCGGGATTCCAAATGCTATGCCAAATAAAACTTGAATTATATGTCCAAGAATCGGTTCCAAGAACTAACCTCTTGGGTAGTATTTAGTTTTGAAGATCCTTGAAACTAAGGGTGACAAATGGATGGATCGGATAAATTTTTATTCGGATTTTAACGGATGGATTAAAAACAATCCATTAATCCATTATAATCCATTAAAAATTCTTTAAAAAAAATCCAATCCATCCATGATCCATTAAATAAAATCCATCCGATCCATCCATTAACAACTTTTCATGGATGGATATCTAATCCATCTACTAAAATTTATTTTAAGAAATTAAATAATTTTATATCTCTTTTATCCATCCATAAAATAATTTGTAAAAAAAAATTAAAATATTATCTCTATCTCACTCTCGCTCTCCTCTTTCTTCCTCTCTCTACCCTTTCTCTCTCTCCTTTTTTTTCCTACTCTCTCTCTCTCCACTCTATCTCACAACCATTTTGTATCACGGTCATTTTTCTATTACTATATGGGAGTTATTGATTTTGTACATCTACAGAGGTTGTTTTGCCACAACGTTCCATGACATTGTTTTACGAAAATTGTTACGACTTTCTGTGCTTTCAATTAGTTAATATTTTTTTAAAAGTTTCTCAGTAAAAAAAAAGGCAACGAAAAAAGAAAACGTACGTGATAACGTGGACTACAACTGGTGCTTGAGAACAATTAATTAGTTAATACTTAATGTAACAAAAAAAGAAAAAAAAATACAGATAAATAAAATAAAAAATAGTGAAGAAAAAATAATAGGGAACGGAAGAGAAAATTAGATGGATTTTTTTTTGTTACAAATGGATGGTTTTTTTATTTGGTGAAAATAATATGAAAAAAATAAATTGGTGTTGGAATGGATAAAAGTTGATCCATTACATTTTTGATTGTTGGTATGAATTTTCACTACAAAAAAAAGCTCATTTAGCGATCGAAAATAGTGACCGAATTTGGTGGTTGCTGTTTGCGACCGAAATGGTGACCGATGATAGGATCTAAATCAAACACTGATTAGAGTTGATATTGCGACCGAAATAGCGACCGAAATATAGTGTAGCAGAGATATCGGTCTCTATTTTGGTCGCAAAATGAAGGAAAATAAAAGGCAAAAATTTATGATTTTTTAGCGACCGAAATGGCGACCGAATTAAATTCAACGATTTAAATATATTTTATAGTTGCGACCGATATTAAATCGGTCGCTAAATGGCGCGTAAAAAATTTAAGATAGAGCGTGTTAGCGACCGAATTTTAAATCGGTCGCTGAATTTATGAATTCAAAATTCAAAGTAACTCATTTAGCGACCGAATAATTCGGTCGCTAAAACTAAAATCCCTAAATCGCGAGCCCTTCCCCTTTCTTCCCCATTTCTCTCATTCCTTCTCTTTTCTTCTCTCTCTCTTGCACACTCTGCTCCTCCCTGCCACCACGCGACGTCTGTGCTCCGGTCACCGCCAGGCCACCTCCGGTGATGATTCCACCTCCCCCCCCCCCCCCGCTCTCTCTCTCTCTCTCTCTCTTTCTGATGTCTCTCTGTCTGTCTCTGTAGCGCACCTGAGCCGCCTCCCTTGAGCCACCACTGTCCGCAGCTCCGATGACACCACCACCACCACCAAGGGTAAGCTACCTTGTCTTATCTCCTCTTCTCTCATTCTTTGTTTCTCTAACAGAATGGATATTTGGTAGCAACGGTAAGGGAGATTCAGCTAAGGAGATTGTGGGGGTAATGGCCATGTAAACTCAGAATCAGTGCTGAGTTAATTAGAGATTGGACATTCAGCTAATTAGGAGGTTGTTTTCAAAGTAGAATGACAATAAGTTTCATAGGGACAGTGTGTCTATAAGTAGTTGGGAGCAGTCTGATGTGGAAGTATCAGGTGCATCTACCATGGAGGTTTTAGTTGCTTCATATCTTTATTTGTTATATTTCCGTAATATCATGTAGCATTGTGATAAGTTTTAAATCAAGCCCATTGTGTATTATGATAGACTTGGCTTGATTTGTTCCTCTTGTCTTTTCTTTTTCTTCTGACAGGGGGGCTTATTGTTACCCGGTTTGTGGTTTCTAGAGCACAGTAGTGGGTAGTATGTGTAGTTTTAGGTTTAAGTTGGATTCCCGTGTTCCTTTACTATTATCATACAAAGGCATGGGATTGGTTGTCCAGACTCCATATCTACCTTTATAGGTAAAACACGTCCAAATTGAAGTAGCATTGTGGGGTGCACCAATTTAACCTGTCGACAAGGTGGCATGCATGACAAGCTTTTCTGAACAGTAGATGGATGGCATGCCTAAGTTTTAAACCTTGTTTCACGGTGTTATGATTTTAGTTTCTTCTTCTGACTGTTCGCTTGGTGTAGTTTTGTATCATCTCTTGTTTCTCAGTTGATTGGACTGTGGGTTTATTTTTCTTGTCTCCACGTTGGGTTGTCTTGATTTTCATGTTTATCTCCTATGATTTTGACTTGTTGCTGTTGTACTTGATAACAATATATTGAATTTTGTGTCATTAAAATAAAGCAAATGTAATTTTGATAACTTTATGGTCGGTTTTCTCAACCGTGTTTGATTTCTGGACTTAAATGGTTCATGGATTTGGTTGCCAAACCATGCTAACTGTGCAAGGCTTGTCTCCTCCCGGGTCTCCTTGTCAATCTTTTATTGCATCTGCTGAAGCTTGTTCGAGCAAATGAATTACTATTTCAATGATATTGTATATGTCACATGTATATATTTATGTACGCTTTGATCATTTTTAAGCTGTGAAGTTTCTGAATCTTTTAGACTTGATCCATCAGCATGTGCTTGGTAGCAATGACTTGGGCGTGCTTTTGAGTTATAGTTTTGGTGTTTTTTTCATAATTTTCTTAGATGGTTTCTGATATATGTTCTATTTGATGTATATTAGTCTTGGCTTTGTTTTGTAAGTCCTGTGGAGTTTCTCCTGCTGGTTCTAGTTTACTGCTATATGTTGTGTGTGGCTAGCAGATATTTGGTAGTTGTGGCCTTGCTGTGTTCACGGACACTACAACTTGATAGAAAAGCTGATTTTCTAATGTCTTGTCCTTTTTTTTTGTGCTTCTCTACCTGGGTGTTTGTTGGGTATATGATTTGGTAATGCGTGTCACGACCGTGATGGCCATCACGGCCAGGCCGTGACGGATTCTGCCTTGGAACTTCTTCACTGGTTGGTTTGTCACGGCCGTGATGGCCATCACGGCCAAGCCGTGACGGATTCTGCATTGGAAATTCTTCACTGGTTGGTCTCCCAACTCTGCATGGATCCAAAAGTAAATTATAACTCTTTTAAGTGAAAATCTCAAAATGAAATTTGGTTTATAAAAATATATATATCAAATTAGTATAAGGTTAAAGTAATATTATCAAATGTTGTCATTTAAGCTCTGACACGATTATTTTTATTTATGCATTATAGGTCCTTGTCTAATCTTCGTTGTCCGCGGCTCCTCCCTTATCCTTACTTGGTATTGCTTTGTCGAATAGGTAAGTTCTCTCAATACTCTCTTTTAAGGTTTTGCTTTGTCTAATAGGTACTGATATGTGTGGTGCTTCTAATGTATTATGTGAATTATCGTGTTGTTTGGTAGTGGAGAGCTGAGCTCAATAGGATGTGATCTTGTCTGATTGTATGTTGATAATTTAATGTTTATGCATGTGTTTGTCAATATGTGTTGTTTGTTAGTGGAGAGCGGAGCTGAATAGGATGTGATCCTGTCCGAAAGGCAGGATGCTGGTTGTGTGCTGATAATTTAGAAATTATGCATGTGTTTGACAATTAACTGCTACTTGTTAGTGGAGAGCGGAACTCAATAGGATGTTTGCTATAATATTTAATCTAAGTTTGTATTGATTTACGCTGCAATTTATATAAGCTCAACAATGTTGCAATATTTATAGGTTAATGGTTTTATTTTGTTAGAGTTAATAATTAATTTATGAAAGCCTTAGTTTCCTATTTGAGATTCAATATTAATGAGCATGCGTAACTTATCAAGGTATGCATGCTCATTGTATTGAATCTTGAATTGTCCAAGTGGGACAGTTTGGGAAAAAACCTTTTTCACACTCGTACAATAGTCATTTCAATGTTCAAATGCCTTATATACTTGTTGAAATCTCGGTCTGATGCATTTCCTTTTGTTCTCCTGGTGCATACTTGATCGCGGTGATTCTCACCGTACTCGAGTCGTGTACTTGGAGACCGATGGGAAATGCTGCCAAAATTTTGTCAAGTATAAGGTATTTGAATATGGGAATAACTATTATTAGCCGAGTGTGGCAAAGGTTTCTTCTCGAATTGGATAGGTTCATACCTTGTCATAAGAACGAGATTGATGGAGTTATTGGGAAGCACCGTAATATATAAGTGTTATTGTAGGATTGGTCAGGCTATTTAATTGCCAGCAATGGATATTCCGGAGAATTGAAAATGGATGTATCGTAGGTTGGATCGGAATAAACGTCTTAGGGAAGAGTATAGAGTTGGAGTGGGTGAGTTTATAGAGTTTGTTGTTAGCCAGGAGAGATTTATACGGTTGTGCGGTGATCAATTGAGGTGTCCTTGCAAAAGATGCAAGTGTCAATCTTTCAAAAGCGTGGATGGAGTTGTAGCCGATCTTTATGAGAAGGGCTTCATGCTTGATTACTATTGGTGGAGTAACCATGGTGAGACGTTGCCTAATTTAAACCCGATTGTGTTTGAAAGTTCGTACTATGGAAGTGGTGACCGGAGGGAAGAATTGAATCCATACGAGCAGATGATAATGGATCATGCTGGACCATCGGTTGGTGTTGTACTAGAAGAAGATGGGGGACAAGATGGTGGAATGGGTTCCCAATACATAGAGGAGAATCTGAATCCCGAAGCTCAAAGATTCTATGATATGCTGAGTGTTGCACGATCTCCATTGTGGGAAGGATGTCGGGATTACACGGAGTTGTCGATGTGCATGGAATGGTTGAGTATCAAATCTGACTACAATATGCAAGAAGGCTGTTTTAATCGCCTCACCAGGTCAGTGTCCAAGGTGTTGCTAGAAGACAATCGGATGCCTACTAGTTTTTGTCATGCTAAGAAGTCTGTGGAAAATTTGGGTCTGGGGTGTTTGAAAATTGATTGTTGCCCGAATGGATGTATGTTGTACTATAAGGATGATTCAGCGGAAAGCATAATATGTTGTCGATTTTGTGGTGCGGATCAGTATAAGACAACCACTAGGATGGGCATTGAGAAGAAGAGGTCGCTAAAAAAGATGTGGTACTTTCCGCTCATGCCAAGACTTACAAGATTGTACTCTTCGATGGTCATTGCAGCTCACATGAGGTGGCATAGTGAGCATGAGAGGGAGCAAGATGTCTTGTGTCATCCATCTAATCCATCTGATGGAGAAGCTTGGAAGCATTTTGATAGGGTTCATATGGCATTTTCGCAGGACCCTCGCAATGTCCGATTGGGGTTATCTACTAATGGATTTAATCCTTTTGGGCAGTCTGGAAAAGCATACTCTTGTTGGCCGGTTATCCTGACTCCGTACAATCTTCCCCCGGGGATGTGCATGACGCGGGAGTTTATGTTCCTAACAGTCATAATTTCGGGTCCGTCTAATCCAAAAGGTAAGATTGATGTGTACTTGCAGCCGCTGATAGATGAGTTGACGATGCTGTGGAATGATGGTGTGTTGACATATGACGTATCTTTGAGGCAGAATTTCATCATGAAAGCAGCTTTGATGTGGACGATCAACGACTTTCCCGCTTATGGGATGATGTCGGGTTGGATGACCGCGGGGAAGCTTGGATGCCCAATATGTATGGAGCGATCGAAGGCATTCACTCTTAAAAACAGTCGAAATATCTCATATTTTGATTGTCATCGTCAATTCCTTCCAGAAGATCATCCTTATAGGCGGAACAAGAATGCATTCAAAAAGCATTGTGCGGAGACAACACCGCCTCCACCACGTTTGACTGGTCCTAATGTATGGCGCATAGTACAGTACTTACCGCTCATCCATGAATCCCAAGGAGAACATATTCTTGATTATGGCGTCAACCATAATTGGACAAAACAAAGTCTATTTTGGAGGTTGCCGTATTGAAGGACGCAGCTACTCCGTCACAACATTGATGTCATGCATACTGAGAGGAATGTGTTTTTGAATGTGTTTGACACTGTGATGGACATCAAGGGGAGGACAAAGGATACAAATAAAGCCCGATTGGATCTGGCTGACATTTGTAATCGGAAGGAGCTTGAGTTGCAGGACGGTGGTCGTGGCAGACTTATCAAACGGAAGGCAAGTTATACACTAAGCAAAACACAGAAAGTGGGCGTCTGTAAATGGGTTAAAGAACTAAAGTTACCAGATGGGTATGCTTCCAATATGGGTAGAAGTGTTGACATTAAGGAAGCAAAGTTACATGGAATGAAGAGTCATGATTGCCACGTGTTCATGCAACGGTTGCTTCCAATTGCGTTCGACGCATTACCAAAGCAAATTTGGAACCCACTTGTTGAGCTTAGCCACTTTTTCAGGGAGCTTACACTAAATGTGAATCAATTAAAGGATATGGAAGTCAAGATACCCATTTTGTTATGTAAGTTGGAGCAAATCTTCCCGCCGAGTTTCTTTGATTCCATGGAACACCTGCCAGTTTATATACCTTACGAAGCAAGAGTTGGTGGCCCAGTCCAATACCGCTGGATGTATCCATTTGAGAGGTAAACAACATCAACTATTTTACTTAATACATATGAAATTCACGAACACGAGAGCATAGTTTAGCTTTCCCTAAAACTAGTAATTATTTGTATGTATCCCTCTTTAATAGGTTCCTGCACTCCCTTAAACACAAAGTCAAGAACAAGGCACGAGAGGAGGGTTCCATTTGTGAAGCATACTTAGTAGAGGAGACTTCCACTTTTGCCTCTTATTTCTATCCGGACGAAGTTAACACGAAAAGGACAAGGATGCCTAGAAACGTTGATTCGGGCGAAGGAAGTTCAACTAGTCATCCTATATCAATATTCAACTATCCGGGCAGATTTAGTGGCAAACCAAAAGGATATTTCTTGGAGCAGCGTGACATTAATGCTGCTCATCTGTATATCCTTCAAAATTGTGAAGAGGTGGCACCGTATTTAGAGTAAGTTTGTACAATGTCTTTTATAAGTTCAATTGACATTTATGATTATTAATCGCCCTGCTGTTAATCTCCCATATGTAGGATGTACGACAATTTTCTAAGGGATCTCCAACCTGACATTTCAAACGATCAGGTTGATCGAGAAATTACTTCTCACTTTGCTACGTGGTTCAGTAAATATGTAGGTTAAGCATCTTCATTTGCTGAAATACATTTTATCTCCTTAAATATATAGCATGTATAAAAATAATATAATATTTGATTTTTTAGGTACTAGATCCAGAAAACAATGTTCAAAATCCATTGTTGACAAATTTGGCATGGGGGCCTAACAGATGGGTTACATCATGGAATACTTATATTGTAAATGGATATAAATTTAACACAAAAACATGGAATGAAGGAATGCAGACGTGTAACTATGGTGTTTGTGTGCGAGCCACTGATGGCAATGTAGAGGATGATTTCTACGGGGCTCTAACTGACATCCTTGAACTCGATTATACCGGTTTCCCCGTGATGAAGTTAGTTATCTTCAAGTGTGATTGGTTTGATCCTACTCTTGACGTAGGGACAAAAATAGATAAAAATTATGGTATTGTTCAAGTTAGGCTGTCTCGAAGGTATAATAAGGCGTACGACCCATTTATTTTTTCACAACAGGCAGAGCAGGTTTATTACTCGCCATATCCCGAAGGACATCATGGCTGGTTGGGTGTTATTAAGATAAAGGCTCGTAGTATAATTACTGATAATGTAATCAACCAGACTGAAAAAGATGCTCCGTACCAAGATGATGAGTTTTCAAGACCCCACGTACCGTTGCAAATTACGTCGGACATTATTGTTAATTCTCTAGCGGACATTTCCGGAAATGGGGAAGAAGTTGAAAGAGAGTTAATGGATCAATTCGAGTTGGACGCATCTAGCGAAGGTACATTCAGATCAAGTGATACTGATGAGAGTGAGGGTGACTTTAGTGACGGAGATTCTACTTAGGTAATTTATTTATGTCATAATTCATTGTGTAAATGTCATTCTACTTAGGTAATTTATTTTTGTATTATTTACATTGTTGTGTAATCATCTTTTCATTTTTTTCACAGATGGCAGATTCCTCGAGAGGTAGGGGTCGTCGTGGAGGTCGTGCTGCGAGAGTCCCTTCGTCGGCCGACCCACGGCCTTCAGATCGAGACCACCCTACCAGCACCTCTGTGGACGGGACACCTCAGGGTGATGGAGTTGCACCCCCTACCCAGCCTCATGTGGTCGGGACACAGGCTGCACCCTCATCATCCACACCTACGACAGGACCATCATCATCATCGGGACAGAAGAGTCGTGGTCCATCCGACAGGAGGATTCTTCTTATCCCCAGGGGGGATAACGAGTAAGCTAATTTAATTTTTTAATATATATAAAGTATCGTTAATTTCTATTTACTTGTTTTTTAAATTTATTTATAACATTTATTAATGATCTAATTTTGCTGCAGCTTTCTGCCCGCGAAGGGCCCTTCTGATTCGATATCGAAGATACCGCGACGCAAGTTTGATGGTCCATGACCTACATGGAAGGCCATCCCAGGGGACCATAGGGATCCGTTGTTCTAGAGTTTAAGGTATCAATTTATTAAGTTATTTAAATTAAATTTACATTATATATATATACACACACACGAATTGCCTAACAACTGTACGTTGCAGAAAGAGTATATGTGGGACGTAGCTTTAGAGGCTCTCGTCAGGGACATATTTGAGCATGAAGGCTCACTGATCATGAAGAATCTGACGAACAAGCTGAGGAAGGGTCAGAATAAGGGGAAGTGGGTGGATCCTGAGATCAGGAGGCAGCTGGACCAGTACTGGGCTACTGAGAAGTTCCAGGAGATCCAGGCCACAGCTCGGCGTAATCGAGCTTTTGATGGTGGCGCATGTGCTTGGACCGGCGGGTCTAAATCAGCCGCCGCCCACTACGACGAGCTGGTAATACATTAAACTTTTGACTTATTATACTATTTTATTAATTAGTTTCCATTTTTAATTATTCTTATGAATTTAAGATTATATTTTTCTGTGCAGAAAGCACAGAAACAACGGGCCCCCATTGCTATGGAGTTGGTGGAGAGGACGAAGAAGTTGAAGTCGGGGACATGGGTCAACGACAAGGCCCGTAACTATGCTGTAAGCAAAAAAACAATTTAGTGTTTACTTGTAATTTATTATAAATTATTTGTTAATATTGGATATAATTTTAACTAAATCTCTTCAACTATACTTTGTAGGTGGGCTTCAACGAGAAGAAGGACGATGCCATATCACGTGCCTCACAGTCACAAGATGAGGCTTTGACTGGTGATGGGCCCAGCTCTCCTATCTCCGTCAACGATAATGCCATTTATTTGGAGGTCGTCGGGGGCACACTAGTGCAATAAGTGCTTTTTACGTCAGTTAAAATTGATTTTTTACGTCAGAATACTGACTGGCGTAAATACAGCTGACGTTAATAGTTAATATTTTAATGTCAGTTGAGAACTGACGTTAAATATAAAACTATTAACATCAGTTCTTTAACACAACTGACGTTAATTTTGTAAAAATTAACGTCAGTTATTTAAACAATTGACGTTAAACATAAAACTATTAACGTCAGTTCTTTAAGAAAACGGACGTTAATTTTGTTAAAACTAACGTCGGTTGTTATAAAGAACAGACGTTAAAGGTTTTAATTTTAACGTCAGTTGTAATAAACAACTGACGTTAATAGTGTACTGTATATTTTATAAAATACTATTAACGTCAGTTGTTTGATACAACTGACGTTAATAGATTTTTTTTTTTAAATTCAGTTTTAAAATATCACTCCCCTCAGCTATCCCTGCATTCAGTAAATATCCCAAAGAATACGTAATATCACACACATTACAGAATTGCAAAGGAAAAATGGAACAATGGGGGGACTTAAAACCAAAACCCATGTATATATATAAATAAATTTTAGTCTCCAATGTCTAAAAACAAAACTACCAATCTAAGGATATATATATACATGTTATTAATTAGTTTCTAAAGTCTAACAAAAAAACTATTCATCTAAGTAGTGCGGAGGTATCTTGTCAATTCCTTTTTCAGCCGCATACTTGAAGAAGAATTCAGCGAAGCGCATCCTCAAGTCTCTTAACTCATCTTCTTGAATAGGCGATTGGTCGTTAAATGCCTACACACGTTCAAATAATAACAATAACATCAATGCAAGTCATCTTCAAAACTATAATATATAATTTAACAAGTTGTTTAAATATTACCTTATTCCATCGATCCGTAATAGATGTGGAGACTATGTTCAACATATGAAGCATCACATAGTAGCCGCACGACCACCCGTCATTTTGAAATCGAGACTACCAACAAAATTAATTTCAATGTCAGTTGAATATACATATAAATTAGTAATTATAATATTAATTATTTGATAAATAAACTACCAAACCTTGAGGATGTTCTATACATGATTTGCTTTAGCCTTAGAAGTCCTACTTCTCCCGTTGGCGCAACTTATGCTACTCGCCTTCAGCGCGCTATGATAAACAAATAATCATGTCGATCAATTAACAAATTCATATATCATGTGTGTAATAAACTAAAAACAACTGATATTAAAACTTAAATTAAATTTAAGATTAGTTACTTACTTATTTACAGTTTCCAACACCACCGTGGCGATCACAGGTGGAGAGAGCAATAGAATATGACAGTATGCCTTGACAGGTGAAGTACGAACAACTGCCAATGGCTTTTCATACAGTAGGGAGCCAGATATAATTCTTTCTGATTGTCTCCCAACAAGTTCCCTAAGTATTTACTCAATGCATCACCAGCAAAGAAATCGGGCAGAAGGATTGAATGATCTAAGAAGTCAGAACCGATGCAACGCCCTTATCAAGATGAAGACGATGGAGATACCTAAGATATGAAAAGGTGTGGATGTTAATTACATAATATATATATTGAAATTAAAATAAATTATTAAATGGAAAAATACCAAAAATAAATAAGTTATAAAATTAAAATTAACTTACGTGCACCAGAGACTCAACATTGCTGGCCATCCAGACGTTATTTCGCAGCGGCGTTTCGAGATCGTCACCACAGAAGGAAAATATCCTTCGTTGATCTGGGCGTGCCACCCATCCATCGTGCTCCAATGGACATTCAAAAATATCAAACGCATAATCCTCACCAAGTGAGAACAAACGAGTGATAGGTGACAGCGACACCGACGTCGACTTGGCCTTCAGTTTAGGAAAAATAAAATAGATAAGTTGTTGATAATTAAAAAAAACACAAGTAATTATTTGACTAATTTGGACATTAATAATGAATACATACCTTTGTTAACATTTCGAGCTCACGTCGTTTGGAGTCCAACTCAAGCTCACGCCTTTTCATTTCCAACTCATGCTCATGGCGTTGGACTTCGAACTCCCGCTCCCTAGCTGCCAACTCATCGTCCTCCACATGTGCCCTACTATAACTCTCTTTTGTGCTCACATGTGAAGGGTTGGCATGCCCTGCGGTGTCCTGGGATGTACCGATGGAGGAAAGCTCTCTAGCAAGCGCCTGCTTGAATTCTGGGTTGGATATTAAGCTTTGCATCAGATGTGTTGTAATAGCTGGGTTGGACATGAGGTGCTGAGTAATGTCAGCCAAAATTGATGCTTCATCGACCACCCACTTTCGTGAAGCAGACTTGCCATAATATTCTTTGATGGTCACGTTCCCAGGAACACCGAGAACCCGACCAGGATGGTCTTTCTTGCCTAGAGCAATCATCAAGACGTCCCGCCGTCCAGAAGGGACGAATGAGCCCTGGGAGGATTGTGCTTTAAGATCCATCTACAATGAAAAAAATGAAAAAACGTGCAAGTGAAAAGTGTTGCAAATATCTATTCAAATATCAATTGAAATCAAGTTAATTAT
Organism: Sophora flavescens; assembly: GCA_030762895.1. Classification (NCBI taxonomy): domain Eukaryota; kingdom Viridiplantae; phylum Streptophyta; class Magnoliopsida; order Fabales; family Fabaceae; genus Sophora; species Sophora flavescens. Next base: position 13,645,594 of record CM061064.1, on the reverse strand, counting down.
TTACTTACAATCTTATCTGCCACTTCGCGAGTGGCATCAACTTTAAAAGATCCCGTCTTTGTCATGCGGCCGGCTAACCAGACATCCTCGCGGTTGATGTCCGACGAAGGACTTAATGGTGTGCCCTCAGACACCTCTCCACTTTCAATCCTAGCAGAGTGCTCTTCCTGCTTCGCCCTCAGCCTATCCGCCATCATCTGCTCGATCCGAGTCTGGTACCCACCCTGAGACATGGTGTGGCGGTGGATGTTCTTCGCCTGATTCTGCCGACCCTTATTTGCCTTAGCCTATTCAAACAAAAACACATAATTAAATACAGTTAAATGATCTATAAGAAGCATACAAAATTAACTTAATCAACCAACCTGAAATTCTCCATCCTGTCGACTCCTGGCACACATATCCCAAGTATCCTGATCAATCCAGGGATAATCCGAGAACATTTTATCAAGCCGCTTCTTCCCAGATACATAGTACCTGGTAAGATCATGCTTGAACCCATTCCAACGCTTTGATGCCATTTTCATACATTTATGACGATGATCCTCATCATTTGGCACAGTCCAAGCTACCTACACATTAAATACATAACAACTGGATGGATTATAACTCGGATAATTATCTAATAATGTAAATCAAATGAATGTAAAGGTAAAATACCGCGATAGCCTCCCAAATCTGATCCTTAAAGTTCTGTAGAACGTCACTCTAGTGGTTGTAGTTGATGCTTACGTGCTGCTTCGCTTGTATAAATACCCACTTATTAAATTCTTTAGCACGGGGTCCCTGGGCATTTAGATTAGCATCGAAGGACACCTCAAGCTTTTGTCCTCTTTTCCTGTCCTTCTCTAGTTTCTTCAACGAGGTGGCTCCTCTACCCCGTTTCCTATGAGCCTGTGATGTCTGTATGGACAAAAAACATGATAAAATAGAGGGTTGTAACATTATAAACTTACATTAAAAGAAGGACTAAAGATAGTATATAACATGTAAACTTACACTAGAATCAGGCGTAGGCGTGATCGGGTCCTGCGTAACCCCCACAGTGTCCTCCCGTGCATGTGGGCTATCCGACTGATCCATATGTATGCTTGTTCAGAAACAATATATTTGTATTAACATAGGTTATAACTCAAAATAAATACAGAAGTATTAATAAAAATAACTAGATAGGTCCTGTAGATATACAAAACATCTATCCCATATAAGGACAATACGGGAGATTGAAAACTATAGTTATTGAAGATTGCCAAGCACTGGTCACGGCCTGGCAGTGATGTCCATCACTGTCGTAACGTGCCAACTGAACCAGACCCTCACATGCAGAACTGATCACGGCCTAGCCGTGATGAGCATCGCGGCCGTGGCAGATCAACCAGCAGAGCAACATGCACTCAAAACCAAAAATAGAGACATTTCAAACAACTCAAACTCACGGTTTCAAGTTTCAACTACTGAGACTACAGTTTCAACATACACTCAAAACCAAAAATAGAGACATTCCAAACAACTCAAACTCACAGTTTCAAGTTTCAACTACTGAGACTACAGTTTCAACATACAATCAAAACCAAAAATAAAAAAATGTGCCCTAAAGACTCACCAGAAATAGGCGCCCGCGTGGTGGTGGTGGTGGGGGGGGAGCTCGAGTGGTGGCCAACGTTCGATGTGGTTACTGAGAGCAGAGGGAGAAGGAGAGTTAGTGCGCGGGAAGGGGAAAGAGAGATGTCAAGTTATTGCAAAGAATGAGCGGGAAAGACAGAGTGTTAAGAGTGTACCTCACGGTGGTGGCGAAGAAGCCCTCGCGGTGGTTGCGGTGGAGATGAGCTCGCGATTAGGGCAGAGTGAGAGTGAGAGTGAGGGTTGGGCGTGATGAAAAGAGAAAAGAGACGTACAGAGCGAAGTGCAGAAGGTGCGCGGGTGTAAACGTTATAATCAAAATAAAACAACATTTTACGTCAGTTGTTTGTAAAAACTGACGTTAAAGGACGCGGGTGTAAACGTTATAATCAAAATAAAACAACATTTTACATCAGTTGGTTGTAAAAACTGATGTTAAAGGACATTTAATTAACGTCATTTGTATTAAGAAACTGACGTTAAAAATAAAAAACTTTTAACGTCCGCTGTTGAAGACAACTGACGTTAAAAGTGTTCTGCAAAAACATTAATTCCTTTGACTACTGTGCTACCTACCCCTGAGCATTAAGTTTATAGATCAGTTTTCAAGAAAATCAGTCTCTCTTCTCTATATAGGATATAGGATTATTTACGTCAGCTAGTTATTTAACGGAAAATCACACTTTTAACGTCAGTTGTTTAAAAAACTGACGTTAAAAATAAATATTTTTTTTAAAAAACACTTTTAACGTCAGTTGTATTAAACAACTGACGTTAAAAGTTTATTAGTTTCTGCAAAAACATTCATTCCTTTGACTACTGTGCTACTTACCCATTCACCTTGTAATTACCTAATCCTCTTAATGAGCATTAAGTTTTTAGATCAGTTTTCAAGAAATTCAGGTAGTCTCTCTTCTCTATATAAAGAATCATATTCTTCTGTATCAGTCGATCTGTATTACACCCCCCCCCCCTCTTTTCCTCTATATTTCGTTCTTTTTCCTTCACAATATGCCTCTATCATATTTGAGGTGTTGTTATTTCTTCCTATTCCTAGACTTAAAGGTCTCTGTCTAAATGGTAAAAAAAACTTGAGGTTGAGTAAATCACATAACATGGATGGTAAGGTTGGGTAAATCACATAATGTGATTCCCTCACTTTATTTCATCCCCGTCATCCCTTTCACTTTGCTTTGGAAGCAAGTGACTGTGGATTCAAGACGATGCATCAAGGAATTCCAGTGAAGGAGAAGATGCAAAGATCCATTTCAATGTGGATTCAATTTTGCATCATGGAATTCAAGTGAGGGAGGAGATGCATCCATTGGAGTTTCTGAGGACAGGACTGAGAAGAAAATGATGTTGAAGCAAAACTTTTTTATATTTTAGGGCTATGTTGCAGAAATTTTTTATCTTTTAATCATTTAATTGTAACTTATGAATCGCTTCAATGAGATACGATTTGATTATACATATAACTTGTTTTTATGTTAAGTGTTTATTTATTTTAATTTGCACAAGAATTTGTTTACTAATTCAAGCTAATTAATGAAGATTAAAAATAAACTTGTTTAAAAAAAAAGTTTAGAAATAAACTGCACTATATATATGGAGTGACCTGTGTTAAGAGTGACAATAGGGCATTTCAGATAGGGATATAGGATTATTTACGCTCGCCTATTTATTTAATCAAGTAAAAATCACACTTTTAACGTCGATTGTATAAAAAACTGATGTTAAAAATAAATATTTTTTATTTAAACAAGTTTTAACGTCAGTTGTATTAAACAACTGACGTTAAAGGTATATAAGTTTCTGCAAAAACATTCATTCCTTTGACTACTGTGCTACTTACCCATTCACCTTGGAACCTAGCTAATCCTCTTAATGATCAACTTAATTTTTTAGCAACTTACCACGCCTAGTAACTTCATCCTCTGCTCCAATAAATAGCTTCCTTCCTTCCTTTTATTTTCTGCTTCACAATATGGCTCTGCCATGAAGATTAACTTCATCACCCTTTCTTCCTATTCCTAGACTCAAAGATCTTAGTCTTAATGGTCAAACAACTTCTGAGGTTGTGTAAATCACATAACATGGGTGATAATGTTCTGTAAATCACATAATGTGAGTTGCTCACCTTATCATCCTTCCGGAGAATCGGCTGCTACAGTTCCAAAACCTCAGCTTATGAATGACCACATTATCAGCATGTACCTCGATTCCAACATGAGTAACACCATCACTGCTAGACATGGTCACATTCGGAGTATAGTTTTCCCTTTGGCATATTTCATAAAACTCTCTGATGGGATGTAGCTTTAATGTTTCGGGTGTGATAAGGGGTTCCAAAAGTGGCCTTATGCTTTGCCACACAACCTCCTCATTGAATTCTGGAAAACTCAGTCGCTCGACTCTCCTCTCTTGCTCACCCGTGAAGGGAACGAAGCCTCAACAAATGTTTAGGATTTTAAACCCTTTCAATGTAACTTTTTATAGGATTTTAAACCCTTTCAATCTTCCTAGATCGATCTGTATTACACTTCATGAATGAGATCCGGTTTGGGTTATTGATTCAACTTATACTTCGCACATATATTTTAGTTTTCAAAACAGAAACACAAAACATCAAAGCAATTGTGAAACTGAAACTTTGAGGAAGGCAATACGGAAGGGTACGTATACTAGATAAAAAAATTATTAAAATAACCTTTAACGTCAGTTGTTGTAAGGACTGACGTTACAATTGAAGTGACTCACTTTTAACGTCAGTTCGATGAAGAACTGACATTAAAATGTTCACTGTTAACGCCAGTTGTTTATTGAACTGACGTTAAAAGTGAGTCACTTCACTTTTAACGTCAGTCCTTACAACAACTGACGTTAAAATTGAATTAATGAAGTCTGATATTTACAAAACTGCCACCGCCCCCTTTTTAACGTCTAGCTTTTGGTTAACTGACGTAAACCTTTACCGTCTAATGTATATTTTCCACTAGTGGCAGGAACAAGAAGGGCCACGTGTATGACCTCGGACACCTGGGAGGCGAGTTTATCGCTTCATCATCCGGCACGCCTGCTCCTTCCTACGCCGATACCGTCCCTCAGGAGCAGTTCAACAAAATGCAGGACACCATCACGCAGCTGAACGCGGAGCTTCGGGAGAAGAGCGAGAGAGAGCAGCAGATGGCGAACCAGATTGCACAATTGACTCAGGCACACCAAAGAATGATGCGGCGAAAGTAGCATCGAGCGAGGCCGGTGACATCGCGGGCTGGTGTTGGAGCAGATGAGGATCCAGACTCCAGTTGCTCAGGATGATGCTCTGACGGTTGTGCCGCCTGCTGCCGCTCCTCCAGTTCCGCCGCCAACTACTGATGCTGCTACTGCAGAGGACGATCAGCTAGCAGACGCCGGTGGTACAGACGTTGAGGATGAGTGGATTCCTCCACCTCCCCCTCATCATGACTGATTTTTTTTTCTCCATATTTTTGACTTTAAATGATTTTTGTACGACACTTTGGATTATTTTTTTATATATATTTATTATTTCTTATGATTGTATATTTCATTAGTAATTTGATGTGTTTTATTAGTAATTTTGCTAACGTTTAAAGAAAAATAGAAAACAAATTTTATTTTAAAAATTAAATTTTTAAAAAATTTAATAATAACCAGTTTAGCGATCGAATTAGGAACCAATAATTCGGTCGCTAAACTTTATTTAACATTAACAGATGTGGTATGGCGACCGAAAATCCGTCGCTAATATAGGGTAATAGTGACCAAAATTAGCAACCAAAATAGCAACCGATTATCGGTCGCTAAAAATGGTTACCTAAACAATGCGACCAATCGAATAGCGACCGTTTTTATTATTTAGCGACCGAAATTACGGTCGTCATTTAGCGACCGAAATATTAATCCGGTCGCTAAAAGCTTAGCGACCAGGTATTCAGCTACCACCGTTAATCGGTCGCTAATTCGGTCGCTAAAATAAATTGCGACCGATTTACATAGTTTAGCGACCGAATTTGTGGTCGCTAAACGGGTGTTTTTTTGTAGTGTTTAAAAAATATTGGATGGATCATAAACCATCCACTAAAAAAATAATTCAATCCATCCAATCCATTTATATTATCTTTTTATAAATGGATGAATTGGATGGATTTTCTCATTGATGGACTGGATGGATGGTAGACAAATAGATCATTTTATCACCAGTACTTGAAACCATAGCTTCTTCTGGGTTGGAAATAAACTTCCAACCTTGCTTAATTTCTTGGTATTACCAAATTAAAAGCTCCAAGATTTTTGAAGCCTAGGCCACCACATTCCTTCCTAATAGTCAACTTATCCCATCTCAAATCCTAAATGAACTTTGGATTGACAATGGTCAAAAGCTTACTCAGTTTATCTATCCAGACCACTCGGTCCATAATTTGAAGGTTAGTGATTTTTTCGTAGTAGGCACGAAGACATGGCTTGAGGGCTTAGTGCGTGAATTTTTTCTCCTCATGATGCTGAGAGAATTTTAGCAACGCCCTTGGTAGCAGTGGGGGGTGATGATAAGCGCCTATGGAAGTTCAATAAAGATGGCCTTTATACTGTTAGATCGGGGTACATGTTATGCATGGATACTTTGATGAATTCGGCACTGTTGAGGGTGGAAGGCAACTGGTCTAGTATTTGGAATTTGGTGGTCCCTCCCAAGGTGGAATCCTTTGCATGGCGTGGATGCAGGGATGTTCGCATAAACCTCCAGTTTCGTGGTGTCCCATGCGCAGCTCATTGTGTGTTTTGCGAGAATGGCTTGGAATCCCAATGCCATGTGTTGCTGCAGTGCGACTTAGTAAAAGGCATTTGGATCCAGGCTGGACTTTGGAATGTTATTGATCCTCTTATCAATCAGGTGAATTCTTTTTCAGAGTTATTCTTCCAGGTTTGTAACGCCCTTGATCAGAGTAAGAGGAGCAGTTTTGTGATGATTTTGTGGGCCATTTGGAAGGATAGAAACCAGAAGCTGTGGAATAATGAAGATATGAATGCTACTCAAGTATTACATTGTGGAAAGGATTCGTTATCCAGCTGGTCTATAGCGAAGAAGGAGACCCCCTAGCTTGATGAGTGACCCTGGAAGTAGCAGAACTAGTTGGACACCCCCTCCCATTGGTTCCTTCAAATGCAACATTGATGCAGCTTTTTTTTTTAGGGGATTAATTTATTTGGTTTTGGCATGTGTATTTGTGAACACGGCGGAAAAATTTGTCCAGGACAAGACCATGTGGATTGACTCAAATCTAGAGGTGAAAGTGGGAGAAGCTAGGGGTCTTATGTTTGCTATTCAATAGACTATAGAGTGGGGTTCACGAATATTCATTTTGAAGTTGATAGTAAAGGTGTGGTGGATGAATTAGCTTTGACCAAGGAGAACTTTATTGAGTTTAGTGTTATTGTCAATCATTGCAAGAGTCGTTTGTCTTTTTTTTTTTTTCCAAACTATTCAACTAAGTTTATTAGGAGGCAAGCAAACAAAGTAGTTCATTCCTTGGCTAGGGCTTCTGTGTTGCATGCTATCTCTTGTTATTTTCACATTGTTTCAAGTTGTATTTTTTTTTAATAACCATGATATATGTACGAAGTCTCCACCACAGTTAGCAGTGACTAATCTCCGTCGAGGAACCTGTTGGGCACACAAGGTGGGTTCTCTCCTCCCAACCAGGTTTTCTTCATACACAAGAGCCAGGATTCGAACCCCTGACCACTTACTTAAGGTGTCCAAGTCCCTTACCACTTGGACCAACCACATGTTGATATTGTTCCAAGTTGTATTGCTGAGATTATTATGAATGAATTGCCATAAGTTGGCAAAAAAAAAAAAACCAACAAAGCAAAAAAAAAAAAAACACCAACAAAGCCAACCACAGTTGATAAATAAATGAGTTTCTTAAGCATATTGTCAGGAGTTCGATTTCTTCCATGTATATGAAAAATACTTTGTTGGGAGAGACAAAATTTACTTCAATAATCTCTATGGCTCGAAAGAGATAGTCTTATCGACTAAAAGATACCCTTGATGCATTCAATGAAGTTACTGTAGCTCAACCGTGACTTACTGTAGCTGCAGCATTTCTTCCTTTTTTTCCTGATAAAAAAATCAAAAGGGCACATTCTACAACAATAATAAAATAAAATAATGTAAAATTAGGTAGAAATTTTTTATTAATTTAAATAATAATAAAATAATAGAATATAAATTTTACAAAATAATTCACTATTTATAATTGAGTTTTTGGTGTTATTTTGTACTACAATTATGTATATATTAATATTTATATATGTTTTAAAATTAATATATATACTTTAATATTTAGTATTTATTATATTTTAATATTTATATATAATTTTTAGATTAATATTTTTTATATTTTTTAAATATATTTTATTTATATATATATTAATATTTTTGGGTACTAACTAAAACAAAGTAAACCGAATCAGTTTTGATTTGTTCGATTCTTATTTTATTTTATTATTTACTTTTTAAACTTTATTTTTTTTGTTTTTAAATATTTTAACCATGAAAGGTAGTAAAGCTATCGTGTTCTTCGGGAAAGTTCAGGGGATGAGACCTGAACCAATAATTTTATTCTACATCAATTTATATTTTTATTATTAAAAAAACAAAGTCTTATTTATTGTTGATTCCATTTTTACTGTTTTTCCACACATAACATACTATTCATTTTATCTTTACATACGTAAACAATGTTTGGGAGTGTGTGATGCTAATTTTTATTTTTTATTTTTGTAAAAAACATGTCCTGCTATCTACTACTACATATTGTAGTACGATATTTTTTTAAATAAAACTTAAGATAGTATAAAAAATAATAAAATAAAATAATATAAAACTAAGTAGAAAATTTTATTATTTTAATTAATAATAAAATATGAGGATATAAAACGCTTGGAGGAAACGCTTGGAAGTCGTCATGTGATTTTTTTTGGGCTTTCTTTTTTTTTTTTACAAGTAAATTAAATGCTTAAATTGTTTACATATTATTATTATTATTATTATTATTATTATTATCAATATTGATACTATAATATAATTGGGAACTCCAGTTTTACTATTTTTGTAACAGTCAAAACTAAAAGTAGAGTTTGTTATGTTATGGACTCTTTTAATATTTATACATACATACATACATATATATATATATATATATATATATATATATACCTTAATGTTTAGTATATATTATATTTTAATATTTATATATAATTTATAGTTTCAAATTTTTTTATAATATATATATATATATATATATATATATATATATTCGGGTACTAACTAGAATGTGTCAGGTTGTTGACTGTTTTTAAATGTTTTATCCATGAAAGATAGTGTAACATCCTAAAAATTCAAATATAATTATTTTAATAAAAATAGGGTAGTATAAGAGTTTATTATAATTGTTTTCTTTATAATAAAAATCCAGTGGGTTCCACAATAATGTAAAATTGATAAAAAATAAAATAAAATAAAAGAAGGATAAGAACCTACCCTAGACTAAATTATTGTGGCAATAATGATAGGAAACATAAGTATATCAAGACTCATGCCGTGTTACCCATTATAAATAGATAGTTTGAGTGTTTTAAGCTCAATTTCGCATAATATGACTAGATATCTAACTTCAGATGGATATTTCGTAACTAAAGAGAACTTGTTTGAATTCGAGATCTGTATAAGAAATATATCCATGTCTCTTAGCTTTCCATAGACACCAAATTCGTCCAAATTGGATTCTTGTAGCTCAAGTTATGACCAAATTCGTACACACTATTCATGTTCCAGCGCCAGAACCATTTTTTTAAATTCTATCCACGTTTTGACTATCTAAACGTCGGTTTCAGATTTTATGGTCTTCATAACAGTTGTATACAATTATTTTATCTTTCCAACGATATAAAATTTATAATTTTTGAATGGCTATAACTCAAGATATGTGCGAAATACAGCACCATATGCAGAGTAAGCGGGCTTAGCGCATTTTTACACGTTTTGGGCTATTGGGGGCTCTATAAATAGAATCTTAACACTCTTAGGGTGCGTTTTTGAACCCTAATTACACCTAGAAACTCAGAAACGGCTAAGAAGAGAAGAAATTCAAGGATTAAGAAGAGATAGTTGTGGAAGAGGGTGTCTAGGAAGAGGAAGATGATGATAACTCTTGGCAAACGTTAGGATTCGCAGTAGGAAACGCTTAGAGCTATTTGGAGGTCTTCAAGAGGTGAGTAACAATACTTTTTATGAACCCTTTCCATAGTATATATGATTGTTTTTGTTGATAAGGGATTACCATGTGGTTTTGGGAGTCTTTAATTGACTTGATGTATATTGTTACTAACCTAAATTTTAAAATTGGGGTTTTGTTTAAAAGGGGAAGTAATTGATTAATTGATGTTGTGACGCGCTTATTCATGTATGATATGTTGTGATATTCATGATTGTTTGTTATTGGTGGAAGTTTATATGTTTAAAATTGAGGGAAATAGTTTGTTACATGCATGATACATGACATATTTTAGTTATAACATGTTGTATGATGCTTGTCGCAATACCACCTATGATAGGGGTTTCGAAAAGTAATACCACCGTAATGGGGTATCGAAAGTAACATCCCCATATAATTGGGATGTCGAAAAAGAGCAATACAGCCTAAAAAGGGGTGTCGAAAGTAACACCGCCACACGTTGGGGTGTCGAAAAGGGAGAAATACCGCCATGTGCATATGGGAGGTACCGAAATAGAAATGTCCCCGATAGGAGGGTGACATCGAAACATTCCTCATGAGTAGGAGTGGGCAATGGGACGCCATTGTCGTGTGATGTGTGAGATTTATGGCATGCCGGCAAGATACCAATTTAGTTATGAGGCCTTCGAGCCACTTGGATTAATTTAGAATTTACTTGGTATGTGGAATGTGATACATTGAGATAAGTTGTTGTTACGTTATATGCTATTGAGTTGATGAGATTTTTGTTGTTATTAAAAGTATTCTTTTTATATATTATTTTGGAAAATTAGCGGGTACCATCGACAATTTTTCCGGTTACCGCACCGGCTGAGAACAACACTATTTTTCGAAACATTTTATAAATGTATTGTTGTGCACTGAGATTTTATATCTCATTATAAGTGTTGTTTTCAAAGCCCGATGACATCACTGTTGATGATCCAGAGATCTGAAGAGTTATCTTTGATTAGCTAGTTGGATAGTAATGTAGTATGGTTTAGAGTATTATGCGGACGACATTCTTTGGTTTACATACTATTTTTCTCAGATTGTAATCAGACGCCCGGTTTTGAGGCTTTTAGTTTTTATTCAAATGATTGGATTTAATAATATTTTTCAATACTTTGTAAATACTATTATTTCATTTAATACGAGGTATTTTCATACTTAGTTATATAAGAAAAAATTTATGACTTGTGTTTTTTAATTAAATGTTTTGAGGTTTTTGGTTTTCATTTATATTTATATTCATTACATTGATATTTTATTACTATATTATTTAATATGAGATATTTTCAGACTTTAAATATTTTTTAATTTTTCTTTATGAGATATATGTGTTAATTAAATGTTTTAAAGGATTTTTATTGAAATTAATTTGGGTTACTAATGTAACGAAGGGCGTTACAGATAGCAAGACTACTATGTTCTTCGGGAAAGTTTATGGGTGTAAGACCCGAATCAATAATTTGACGAATCCGAAAATCTGAACCGAGCCAATTAAATTGGTTCGTTTTTTGTTGTTAGGATCTGAACCGAACTGAATCAAACCTGACGGTCATTGGTTCCGTTATCAGGTTCAAGGATTTTGGAAACGAAGCAATTACTAATATCAGTATAATATAATTATAGTATAAATAATTTAAGTATTTTATTTCAATCAACAAAATATAAAGTAATTATATTTCAACATAAAAATAGTAATTACAATCGGTTTGAATTAAATATTGTAATAATTTATTTTACAAGAAAAACGCACTAGTACAATACACTGGTATATTTTGAAATTTAATAATCTTTGGATTCGAACCAAACCGTTCATGAATGGTTTGGTTTTGTAAAAAAAAAAAATTAAAACCGAACCAAATCATTTTTGATTGATTCGGATTTTTTCCCACTCAAAACTGAATCAAACCAATCCATTACACCCTATTGTAACTTCAGAGGATGCTAGTCCGTTAACTGAACATTTTTTTATTACTACTCATTTAAAGATTTAAAATGAATATAAATAAATTTAATAACACTTATCATTAAAACTATTTTTAATCATATGTCAGCTTTTTACTACAGTAATTTATTATTCATTTTTATATTAAGTATAAAAATGTAATTTGTCTGTAAAGAATAAGAGTTCATGTTAATATTTATTACCACCGAAAAATTAATCTTATATCACATAAAATTTTTATATTACACATGAGATAGGATTTTTAAACTTTGTCCTCCCATAGAGCCGCCATGACAACCTTACTTTGTTGTTGATGTCCTAAGTCCTAACTAGTGTACCTGTCTGAGGTTTTAATTATATCTTCTAAGACATGATTAGTGGACCCTTTAACTTTAACTCAGGATTCCTTTCCGTCTGAACCATCTCATTTCTTACTTTTTGTCTGGATCGAAGTTTTTGATTTGTTACCCTCTCTTATCAAACATTTCTTAAAAACACTAAGCATAGATTTTAGGATTATAAAGCAAGAACCAAGCAGATAAGAGGGGATCTGTCATATACCTATAACTTCTCTTTCAAGGCCAAAAACAAAATTTCTTTCCCCAAGGATTACTCTGACGTCTTGTTTTCTTGGTTATCTTTTAAAAGAGGACGGATATACCAAACTACAGCATTAAAACTTAATTATATATCTTGCCTGGTGAATTCTTGTTTTTCAATTGAATGAAGAAGAAAAAGCGACAATGCACAAGGGGTGTGATTGATGTGGGTATCTATCCCAAACAAGAAGATACGTCCTTGTCCAAGTTTCTATTTCACATCCCTTAAAAATATAAGACCCTGATAATAATAATAATAATTATTATTATATAAGTAAACACACAATTTTCTTCATTACCAAAAATAAGCATTTTTCACCTAATTACTTCTTTAATGAATTTAACATTTATTTTAAAAACAGAAGCTTCCACTTCAAAATATACACATTTTTTTTTACATGACGCATGCAAATACCACCTTTTAACTCTTTTGAGAGTTGAGACCATGTCATATGTTTTCTGAAAAGACTGTTGGAAACAGAGAAGAGGCGACAACAACAGAGGAACAACAACGAAGCAAAGCAGCGCATCAGATCTACTTGATTCTGTTTTGTTCGCTTCTGAGTTCCAAAACGTGTGTTAACAAACCTCGCAACTGAGTTGCACTCGCTGCTCCCTCTCATTGCGCCCTTACACAATACGCCACTCGCAACTCAATGAGTTGAACCACCGACTTAAACAATTTCCCATACATTGAAACGCCGATCAATGGAACGGTCCTTGTGTCGTTTTGCTTAGTCTCCCAAGTTATTTGGGGCCACAACCCATGAGGAGCTCCTTCAAAACGTGCGTTTTGGATCATTGAAGCGGTGAAGTAAGATGTTTCGTTCTGCAAGATGGAGGAGCGAGAAGAACAGAGTCAAAGCTGTTTTCAAGCTCAATTTCCACGCCACCCAGGTTGTTTCACTTTTATATCATTGTGATTTTTTTTTTAAAATTATGTAGTTGACTAACATTGAGTTCTGATCACAATTTTGACATGAGAGAACAAGAATTTGGGTTCCATAAAATTTGGTCCCTAATTCAGTTTTTTTTTTTTTGTATTGATGATGGAGTTATGGTGGTAAATGCAATTTCAGGTGTTTCAATCAGGGGTGGATACATTGTTGCTGTCTATAGTTCCAGGGCACATTGGAAAACCAACTATGAGATTAGAGAAAACTACAATTCGAGATGGAATTTGTATATGGGAGAATCCGATATACGAAACTGTTAAATTTATTATGGAGCCTAAGACTGGGAAAATCAGTGACATGATATATCATTTTTTGGTTTCAACGGTATAAATTTTCTCTATAGATCAATTAACTGATAATTACTTTGTTTTGGTTAAGTGGTTGCCTATTTCAGAATGTGATCTAGTTTCTGGGCTCATTGTAGGGATTATCAAAAGCTAGCTCCATTGGGGAGGTTTCATTAAACTTTGCAGATTATGTTGATGCCACCATGCCCTCCTCTGCCTCTTTTCCCATCAAGAATTCACATTGTGATGCTGTTTTGAATGTTAGTATTTGCACCTTGCTTTTTCTGATGATTTTTCCTTAAGAAATAACGTTGCTTGAAATTTCAAGGAAACCTAATCAAAAGTTTGAGTAAAACACAAGTCAAAGCAATGGTGGTCTCATTATATTTGATTTATTGCTTGACAAACAGATATCAATCCAGAGGCTGCAAGAAAATAGTGATCAAAGGTACAAGGGGACTTGCCATGGTTATTTTTCCTCTTCAGGTTATACTGTTTGTCTCAAACTCAGTTTTTTATGATGAATTTTCTTCTTGTTCAACAACCTTTGCAGAGAGGAAGATGAATCTGAAGATGCAAAACTAAAATCCCATGATGGGAGCATAATGAACCATTTAAGCAACGGAGATACAGATGAAAGCACTAGAAGTTATTCTTCTGAAGTAAGGTTTTCAATCTTCATTATTAGGAAATAGGAACCTGATTTCCTAAATTCTAGGTTTAATTATTACTTTTCTGATTGTTGCTAGTTTTCTTTTAATGACGTAATATTCCTTGATTTGTTGCTAGTTTCCCTTTATAATATAATCTTCCTTTAATCATGCTTTTCCTATTTTATCCGAGGTCATCGGACTATATGATGTAGATCAGTAGATGCCTTATTGCTATTTTCAATCGAAAAAATTGCAAGCCTTAGGCTTTTTCTTGGAGGGTTTGACCCCCAGAGGCAGTCACCATTTCTCTTTCTACCAAAACTCTACTAAGAACCCCTATTCTTATCATTTAAATGTCCCAGTCTATAAGTGTTCTCTCATTTATTTGGGAGGAGGGGGTAAGAGCTGTTTGGTTGGTGCATAATTTAATTGAAAATTTCCTTAATACATACATTCAACACTGATGTTCTTACTAAGTACATAATTTATCCATTTCTTTTATTGTTCTACTCTGGTAGTTCAAATATATGAAAATTATTAATATTGAATATCCTCATTCTTTGTTTCACAGGATGTCTCTGCCAAAGCAATCATCAATAGAGCTGAATTGAGTGCCAATTATAGGACATCTAGTGGATCTGATATTACATTGTCAAGTTCTGATGACAGCTCTGGACTTGATATTCCTCGCGAACTTGGACAAAGGAAAATGAATATAGAATCCAACACAAATGGGTTTCTTTCAGGTATGAACCACACTTCAGAACCTCAAAAACCTGCTGCCAATGCCCCAACATCAATGCATCATGTACACCAGAGATCACAATGGGACTGGTCAGCTGGTAAGCATGGGTTGAGTATAGATGATTCAACAAATGGTTCCCATGATGCCCTTCTAAAGGAAACGTCCCAACAGGCATCTCCTATGGAGTTTGAAAGACTCAAGGCTGAACTTTCTGCTTTGGCCAGGCAGGTAGATGTGTCAGACTTGGAACTACAGACCCTTAGGAAGCAAATTGTAAAGGAAAGCAAAAGAGGACAGGATCTCACAAAGGAAATCATTATATTGAAAGAGGAAAGAGATGCATTCAAGACAGAGTGTGACAACCTCAGATCTTTACACAAACGCATGGATGAGGCCAAATTGAGGAACAGCTCACAATTGGAAGGTGGAGATCTCCGTGCTTTTGTTGAAGAAATCAGGCAAGAATTGGGTTATGAGAAGGACTTGAATGCAAATCTCCGGTTACAGTTAAAGAAGATGCAAGAATCAAATGCTGAACTGGTTCTTGCTGTGCAGGACCTGGATGAAATGTTGGAGCAGAAAAATAGGGAAAAGTGTAACCTTTCTAATGAGTATGAACACAATAAAAAATCACTTGAATTAGGGGTAAACCCCTCTAAATGTGAAACAGATTACGACGAAGAACAGAAAGCATTGGATGAGCTTGTTAAGGAGCACACCAGTGCCAAGGAGACAAACTTGCTTGAGAAAAAAATAATAGACCTCTATGGTGAAATAGAGATGTATAGGAGAGACAGAGATGAGTTGGAGATGCAGATGGAACAACTTGCACTAGACTATGAGATATTGAAACAAGAAAACCATGGTCTTGCATATAAGATGGAGCAAAGCCAACTGCAAGAGCAGTTAAAAATGCAGTATGAATGTTCATCTCCTGCTGCAATAAATGACACTGAAACCCATATCAAGAACTTGGAAAGTCAACTCAAGGAACAGTCAGACGAGTTCTCAAATTCTCTGGCTACCATTAAGGCACTTGAAACCCATATCAGAAGATTAGAGGAGGAACTGGACAAACAATCACAACAATTCGAAGCTGATCTAGAAGCAGTGACGCGTTGCAAAGTTGAGCAGGAGCAAAGAGCCATCCAAGCGGAGGAAGCATTGCGAAAGGCCAGACTTAAAAATGCTAATACTGCTGAGAGACTTCAAGAGGAATTCAGAAAGCTCTCAATGCAAATGAACTCTACATTTGATGCTAATGAGAAGGTTACCATGAAAGCATTGACAGAAGCAAGTGAACTGCGTGTACAGAAAAGTCTACTGGAAGAAATGCTGCATAAAGTCAAAGAAGAGCTTCAGTCAGTTAAAGCTGATTATGAGGTAAAACTGAATGACCTTTCCAACCAAATAGATACCATGACAGTTCAGAAACAGCAGATGTTTTTGGAAATTGAGGACAAGTCCATGCAGCTCGAAAATCAGAAGAAGAATGGGGAACAAGTTAGTAGGGATTTCTCTGAGGAGATCCAGATGCTAAAAGCTGAGAATGAAAAGCTTAAAATGGAGATTTCTCGCTTATTTGAGCAAGTAGAAGAAAATGAACTTTTTAGAACTGACTTGGAACTTACGAAGAAATCAGTTGAGGAATCTGAGACACTGTTACAGAGAGGAACTGTGGAAAGAAATGAACTGGTGAATACAATTGCCTTATTAAAGAAGGAAGCAGAGCAGTCACTTGATGAGCTAAATAGGACGAGACATCTTAAGGATGAAAATGAAAGAGAGGCTAGATTATTGCAGTCAGAGTTGGAATCAGTTAAAGCTCAATACAGTGATTTGAAACATTCTCTTCATGATGATGAAGCTGAGAAAGAAAAACTAAGAAACCAGGTTTTTCAGCTAAGGGCTGAACTAAAGAAGAAGGGCGATGCATTAACCAGCAATGAGACGACATTCAAGGATAGTAATGGGCGCACACAACTTTCTGATGGAACTAAAACCATTCAAAAGAACAAAAAAAGTGCTTCAGTCCCTCAGAATTCAAAAGAAATGGCAAATCTTAGGCAGAAAATAAGAATGCTTGAGGTAACTTTTCAAATACTAATAGCCTGAAGAGACAGGTCCTCTTAGAAAAATTCTTGATACTTGATATCCAAATGCCAATTTCTCTAATAATATTTTCATTTACTATTCATCATTTTTTCACTCCTGTATTTTCTTCCCATAAAACTAATGAAAATGATTGTTTATGGCAGGGCCTGATAAAGTCAAAGGAAACTGCCATGGCAACTTCAACAACTTCTTTTTGGGAGAAGGAAAAAGAACTCCAAGCCAAAATTGAGGAGCTGGAGAACAAAGTGGAGGAATTCAATCGGAGTATTGCTTTGCAGAAGGTATACTGTAATACTGGCTTATACAGTGCAACACTAGAGCAATTTGCAAACATTATTTTTAAAAAAAAGGCCTTTCCATAAAAACAAAATGCATAGATGAATGATGGCAATAATAAAATTCCCAATAAAGTTTGAATTATAAAGTTAGTCTCTCATGGCAATGGCTTCTAGACAATAAACTTCAATTATTGGATTGTTAATTTATGAAGCTATTGAATTGCATACCTGAAATAAATGTACATTGGCATGCCCTTTAAACAGGTTGTTCAGGATAGAAGTATTAACACTTCAAATGATGTATCTGGAGAAGTAAGAAGTACAGTTGAGCATCTCAATGGTATTGCCTTTGCCGCTGAAGAAAACGGGGCTGCATTGTCATTCAAGAGGTATATGAATACTTGGTGGCTGTTCAGTTTGTCTATGTTACGTGTAATTTTATGAATTCAGGCCATTAAATTGTTCAGTTATTTTCTGGTCATGGCAGTAACGTAGGCTTGCCAGTGAAAGAAGCAACAACCTCAGTCGTTGATACTGCAGACAGCAATCTTAATGGGATGTTAACTGAGTTGTCGTCATTGAAGGAAAGAAACAAATTAATGGAAAACGAACTTAAAGAGATGCAAGAGAGATACACAGAAATGAGCCTTAGATTTGCCGAGGTAGAAGGTGAAAGACAAAAGCTCGTTATGACTGTAAGGAACCTCAAGACTATCCAGAAAGGCTAATAATAGTAAGTTGGTAACTTCCACTTGCAGTGTATAGTTGAAGCAGGTGGGCGTTGCAGCAGTGGAACACACATTTTATAATCAATAAATAAATTAATTTGTATATTGGCAAAATAATATGTGTATTTCTTCCCCTTTTCTTATCATTGATTTGTGCTTCCAAATGCTAAATGTGTGCCCCAATGGATACCATCTTGCCAAGTTACCCTATAGTTTGTAATTTCATAGTGTTATTTAGTTACAAATCTTGCTCTCTCGCTCTAATGTTCACTACAATGAGCAGTTCTTTTATTGTATCTTTTTTCATTTATATATACATATTCTTTTACTGTATCTTTTAATAGATATAAGACAAATGATTAAGTTCTTTATTGATATAATTTATATTTTTTTTTTCATATATATATATACACAGTTTTTATTGCAGTTTTAAATTGTTACAAATTAGTGCAACCTTGTGGAAACACTACCTTTAGTAACGAAAGCACTATTAAACACCTCTACTTTTTTTTGTTTTGTTTTGAAGTGTTTCCATCTGAAATTCCTATTAAATACGTGTTAGTAAAAGCCGATTCTAACGTTGTGTTCATTATCTTATGTATTTAGGAAAGATTATTTTTTTCTATTTCATCTGTTTTTTAGTTTAAAAGCTGTTTCATAGATAATCTATCATGTTTGGTATTTTGCTTAAATTTATAAATAAAAAAACCTTTTTTAGGGGAAAAAAACTGTTTTATACCATATAGTTTTTTCTAACTTAAGATTGTTGTGATTTGATTATTTTTCATTCTCAAACCTCTCTTCCCTGTTTATCCCTACAAAACTAACTTCTAAACAAATATTATTATTCAAATAAGTTCCTTTTTAGTAATTTATTATATAAAAGTGTTTTTTTTTGCAATATCCAAACAAAATAGATTATCTTAAAATTGTTTTTCAGCAAATAGACCTAAACAAAAATGGATTCTGATTATAATCGATTATTGTCGATTTTCATAATAATTGATTATACAAAAATTAATTATCAGCATAATCTTTATTTTTCAGCTTTCTTAAACACACACTTAAATGTTTCTCCATTTTATGTGAAAATTTGTATTATTATTCTCCATCATTGTTGCTTTCCAATCAAGCTTATTCTTATGAACTTTAACATTACTATTGCAGTGCAGCTTCAATTATGGGAAATATTTATCAGTATATTAGCTAATTGTATTTTTTCGGTGTAATACAAAAGATGAGCAACAAAAAAGAAAAGAAGGCCGAAAACGGCCCAACAAAAACTAAAGCCTCGTGAAAACGGCTACACTGACACTAGCGTCTCCTCTTATATTTATCATCTTTTTTTTACGGAACTTATAGCATCAATATCAATATACACCTGTACATATTGAAGAGGCTTTTTTTTTTTTTTTTACTGTAGCATAACAGTGACAAACAAGTGTCAACCTGTGGATATTTTTATCATTATTTTATTATATATTTACTTTTTATTATCGTTTATAAATTTATAAATTTTGTTACTTTTGTTTTTTGAAACTTTTTCAACCTTGCTAGTGAGCAGTAAAATTGACAAACAAGTGTCAACCGGACCGGTGGATATGCGGTTATAATTAAATAATATTATTTTAATTTTTAATATAATATTTGTAACAATATTAAACAAAAAAACAACATAACAACTAAAATTATTAAGCACGATTTTTTTTATTTTGAAATTAAACTAAATAAATATAAAAATATATGTTAAAATCATCTTCATAGGGAAAACCAACCCAAAATTTATAAAAACAAAAGAATTGGGTTTTGTCTTATTTTTTTTTTTAAGAAACCGGGTTCGGCCGGTTTTTTTACTGGTTTTGGACCGGTTTTTCCACCGTTCGATGCTAGGCCGGTTTTCCTGTGAACCGACGGCCAAGGTCCTGTTTGACGAGGTCAAAACCTTGTGTTTGAGAGGTCAAACACGCAAGACACTGGACATTTAGGTGCCGTGTTCAACACAAAATTGGGGTTCCAAGGTTTTCTTTCCCTCCTTCTATCTTTCCAAATTTCAAAGGCGGCGTAGATGTGAGGGTTTTCATGGAGGTGTCGCGGAGGGTGGCGAGGGGGGCTCGGTTTGAGATGAAGGTGTTTGAGGAGAGGCGGTAGCTGGTGGAGTCTGTGCTAGCGTATGGACACTGGGTTGACACTCGATAACCTCACGCTGAGCTCCTCGGCCTTCTCCATGGTCTCCGGCCGGCATAGCAAGTTGGTGTTAGCAGACTCATCGTTTTCTCAGACTCGACGGAGACCTTAGCCAAAATCGGAGGAACCAGTTGCAACAACCAAGAAGAACCGTCAAATTTGGACACATTAATAGAGATGGGTGAGCTATTTCTTTTACTTTTGAGTTGGGCCTCTTTCTTTTTCATGTCACTTTTTGCTTTTAGTTCTCATATATGGTAGGGTGTTGGGTTTGCAAATTGGATCAATGCTGCAATTTCTGGTCTTATCTTTATTTGAATTTCCTCTTTTGTTTTGTTGGTGGTGGCAAACATGAGTAAGGAAGAAATTTTGAACATATAGGTATCAAATCACATCCTCCATTTTTTTTGTTCAAAGCCTCTAGCTTTTTCATTTGAACATATATTCAGAAGCATGTGATATACTTCTTATTTGGTGTATTTTTGTTGCAATTGATATCACGTACAACTATCAGATTTGCACTTCAGATTGCTAGGTATTTGACACCTCATGCCTTGATTTTATCTGTGATTTTTTATTGGTGCTTCTGGATTGTTATTATTAGTTAAGACATGCATATAATTGATTCTAGGGGAAAGGATTGTCAAAAGGGACCAAATGCATTTTTGATATAATCATTCTATGTTGTTTTTCCACTTGCTTTTGGACAATTGCCACACATCATTATTATTGATTCGAAATTTTATTTGTAAAGGCACTTGGACGGGGACTTTCAAAGCTCGATCATCATCAAAGGCCTCAGAATCTAAAGGCCTCAAATCTTTAGTTCCCTTGGTAAGAGATTTATCTTTGGTTTTGTAATATCGTCAGTGCTTTAACATTCTTCTGGTACTTATTAATTATTATTAGTGCATTATATTAACTAAATGATATTTTTCAAGTTATTCATTAGGTGACAACCAGAAAGGATGTTTTGATTTGTAGTGTTCCAATGCCAAGCTTCTACTCTAGGAGCCTCCTCCTCTTAGGGTGCAGTTAAAGAAGGTAAGTTTGCTTGTTAGTCTGATTGCATGCAGGCCTTGTGTCTGGGAGTGGAATTGCCAACGGTTAGATAAAAAAGGGGAAATAATTATAGTGGTACTTTACATTTACGTTATATTATACTTAAATCATAATTTTAATATGTTATGAATATAAATTTTTATATTATTAATTAATTATATATTACAATTTAAATAATATTTAAAATTGTTATAAAGATCGAATATTGTAAAATGATAAGTGGAAAAGGGGCTCCAACTTCCCTAAAGTGCAAGGCACGCTTTAGAGAGTAGAGTGCGAGTAATAACCAGCAATAGAACGTGGGAGGGCTACAGAAAGATGGTTGTAATAATATGGCTAATCATGTAATTTGGACTTGTGAAATTTTGTTTCATTTATTTTTACACTCTGATTTCAATTTGACATTAAGTAGTTGATATTGTTTTGGTGTTCAGTGTGCAGTGTGCATTGACAAATGCTTGAGACTGTAATCTTCATGCTCAAAAGGCATAACTTTGTGTATCCCACCAACACAACGAATACTTTAGTTAGGTAGGTGTCTTCTCTTGAGATTCCCTTTTTTGACTAATGTCTAATGTAAGCAATTATTGTTAGTTCATTACATGTGAAATTCAAAGATTTAATAGCATTTGTTGATCTTGGTCTGCAAGTTCTCATCCTTCATTTAAAATTTGAAACAAGAGAAAACAATCATCTGTCTGTTGTGAAGTTTAGGATACCGATAACATGCTTTTATAAACGGACTATTAAAAGATCTTTTTTCAAAACTTTATCTGTTAATTCTGTTCCAGGTTTTGGAACTTCTTAAAACCCCATTATCTCTTTCATCATCTCCATCAATTTTATGCCTCCTTATCCAGTTCTTCAAAGAATAATCTATTTATGGTTCTTCCATGAAATTTGTTGCATCTGTTGCTTAATGTATTGTTGCTTAGTTTAGTTAAGTGCATGATTTAATGCTCTTTTATCTTTTCCAACATGGTAGCAGGTTTGTTTTTGCCATCCCTTCCTCATGCTCAATGTTTTCATGTATTGTAGGTGTAATAAAGACTTGAAGGACCGCAACAACAATTACAACTTTGAAAAAACATGTTGATGCATAATGCATGATTATATTTACAGCTTTCTACATATTCTATATATTGTCAAAGTAGTACTAAAAATTACATGAACAATTAAGAACATCATCATGCCCACTAATCATTTGGCTGATATGGACCCTCAAGGAAAACATCCTTGGGTACAAAATAACTTGGAAAAACTTTCATGCTCTTTTACCTTTTATTAAGGTTTGGTGAAAAAAAATAAAGGAGCCAACCTGGTAATCAGTTGTGAACAAAGGATGAAGTGAGATATGTGATTATCCATAAACTAACAATGATGAAACTGTAGCTAAGAAAAAGTTTAAAAAGCTTAATCTTTGATACAATAGTCCATCTTACCTTGAGGAGAATTTGAACTTCATTTAGTTTTTTATCTCACTGTACAATTGATGTTTATAATATATGCTATATTCATATTTTAATTTGATGTAATCCTTATTGCATGATTATTTCGTTTATGTTCTATTTTTTTGTTGGCATATGAGAAAGACAATGTGTTAGTAAAGATGGAAACTATGGCTTTGGAAATAACTATTGCTTCTTAGCTGAATAGAAGTTTTGATATGCATAGACTAGTTTACTATTACTAGGAGCAGAATTTGTTTTTGCACAGCCTCAAAGATTAGTATTTAAAGGTGATATTGGGGATGATCAGAATAAGTTTCACAAGTTCATCAAAACCCATACCTTGAGGCACTTGAAGATGGGCATGGTTGCTTTTGTCTCGAAATTTGAGTGCCAAAATGAAGTTTCTCTTGCTCTCATAGTTTCTTCTATTTCTTTCACTATTTTCTTCTTATGTTAGTTACCTGTTTGTTTGAATACTTATGAGATATTTTGAAAATGAGCTTAAATACATGTCGTGATATAATTATAAATTGATTTTTAGAGTTAGAGTATGCCATTTTTCACGTTTAGGTTTTAATAGTAGTGGTAATGATTAGAGTAGATTAGCAACTTGGTTTTTGAATTTATTCTCTACCTACGGTTTAGTCCTTAAGTCTAAAGTGGCGAGTTTGATGGTATAGGTCTTGTGTTATTTGGAGTCTGAAGGCCACATGCCTCCCAAATATTCCTTCAAGAAAGATTCCAGTTAAAGAACATGTTGATGCTTCCCCCACTATTGAATATCCATGGTTTAAGGGATATAATTCTAATGACTTAGAGGTGGAGAGCTTTAACATGGGTTATTATGTGGAGGCTCTTCTTTTGCTGTAGAAGTCAATGCTAGAAAAGCAATGGAACCTTTCATTTGAAAGGGAAGTGCTAAGTGAGCAATCCAAGAATAGAAAAAAGCCGAAGGGGAGTAGTATTAACTTGGTATGGGGTTTTTGCACTCTGCAAGGCAAAGAAAATGAATACTAAGAGGAGGACCTCGGGTGAATTTAGTTCTGCAATGATGCAACCTTCTATGCAGCTGAGGTCCATAAAAAGTCCATAACTGCTTCAAAATTGGTTGAAGGGCTATGTGAAAGGGGCAGCGAGTGAGGAATTGCTCTCATGCAGAAGTTGTAAACCTACCAGAGAAAATAAAAGTTGGGCTTTCTTTAGATGTGCACAAAAGTTGTAAACCTTGCTATTTATATCATAATAAATGTTGTAAACTTATCTATAATTCCTATATTCATACTTTAATCAATATAATATAATGTAAATATATTTAAAAATATAAATAATAATTATATCTCATTTGAATTAAATATTATAACAAGAGTTTAATATGTATGAATTGTTAGTGTAAAGATTTTTATACTGACAACCAATTAAAAATCATGAAATTAGTGACTTTTAAGGTGGTTACACTGTTAGAATAAAATAATATAAAAAATTTACACTCTTAAGATGTACCAATTAAATCCTTTTAACAATCTATTTTGTTACACTGTTAAAATATATTAATTAAATCCTCGTAACAATCTATTTTGAAAGAAACGCACGGGTTCTACACTATAGTTGATTCAAATCTTCAAGTAAATAGTACGTACCTGTAAAAGCAGGCAGGTGGACGTCGGCTATATTGCCCTCATTTAATAAACTAGTATCAATATATACTTGTACATATTGAAGAGGCTTTTTTTTACTGTAGCATAACAGTCACAAACAAGTGTCATCCTGTGGATATTTTTGCCATTATTTTATTATATATTTACTTTTTATTATCGTTTATAAATTTATAAATTTTGTTACTTTTGTTTTTTGAAACTTTTTCAACGTTGCTAGCTACAGTGTTTGAGAGGTCAAACACGCAAGACACTGGACATTTAGGTGTCATGTTCAACACAAAATTGGGGTTCCAAGGTTATCTTTCCCTCCTTCTATCTTTCCAAATTTCAAAGAAGGCATAGATGTGAGGGTTTTCAGGGAGGGTGTCACGGAGGGTGGCGAGGGGGGTTCAGCTTGAGATGAAGGTGTTGGAGGAGAGGCGGTAGCCGGTGGAGCCCGTGCTGGCGTATGGACACTGGGTTGACACTTGGTAACCTCTACACTGAGTTCCTCGGCCTTCTCCATGGTCTCCGGCCGGCATAGCAAGCTGGTGTTAGCAGACTCGTCTTTTTCCCATACTCGATGGAGACCTTAGCTTAAATCGGGGGAACCAGTTGCTTCAACCAAGAAGAACCGTCAAATTTGGACACACTAACAGAGATGGGTGAGCTATTTCTTTTATTTTTGAGTTGGGCCTCTTTCTTTTTCTTGTCATTTTTGGCTTTTAGTTCTCATATGGTAGGGTGTTGGATTTGCAAACTGGATCAATGCTGCAATTTCTGGTCTTATCTTTATTTGAATTTCCTCTTTTGTTTTGTTGGTGGTGGCAAACATGAGTAAGGAAGAAATTTTGAACATACAGGTATCAAATCACATCCTCCATTTTTTTTGTTCAAAGCCTCTAGCTTTTTCATTTGAACATATATTCAGAAGCATGTGATATACTTCTTATTTGGTGTATTTTTGTTGCAATTGATATCATGTACAGCTATAAGATTTGCACTTCAGATTGCTAGGTATTTGACACCCCATGCCTTGATTTTAACTGTGATTTTTTGTTGGTGCTTCTGGGTTGTTATTATTAGTTAAGACATGCATATAATTGATTATAGGGGAAAGGATTGTCAAAAAGGACCAAATACATTTTTGATATAATCATTCTCTGCTGTTTTTCCGCTTGCTTTTGGACAATTGCCATAATGCATTATTATTGATTCGAAATTTTATTTGTAAAGGCACTTGGATGGGGACTTTCAAAGCTCAATCATCATCAAAGGCCTCGGAATCTAAAGGCCTCAGATCTTTTGTTCCCTTGGTAAGAGCTTAAATTTACTGCAGATGATACATAAAGGACTTGGCAAGTCTCCCATAATTTCATATCCATATTAATCTTTGGTTTTGTAATATCGTCGGTGCTTTAACATTCTTCTGGTACTTATTAATTATTATTAGTGCATTATATTAACTAAATGATATTTTTCAAGTTATTCATTAGGTGACAACCAGAAAAGATGTTTTGATTTGTAGTGTTCCAATGCCAAGCTTCTACTCTAGGAGCCTCCTCCTCCTATGGTGCAGTTAACGAAGGTAAGTTTGCTTGTCAGTCTGATTGCATGCAAGCCTTGTGTCTAGGAGTGGAATTGCCAACGGTTAGATAAAAAAACGGCAAATAATTATAGTTGTACTTTACATTTATGTTATATTATACTTAAATCATAATTTTAATATATTATGAATATAAATTTTATATTATTAATTAATTATATATTACAATTTATATAATATTTAAAATTGTTATAAAGATTGAATATTGTAATATGTTAAGTGGAAAAGGGGCTCCAGCTTCCCTAAAGTGCAAGGCACACTTTAGAGAGTAGAGTGCGAGTAAGAACCAGCAATAGAATGTGGGAGGGCTATAGAAAGGTGGTTGTAATAATATAGCTAACCATGTAATTTGGACTTGTGAAATTTTGTTTCATTTATCTTTACACTTTGATTTCAATTTGACATTAAGTAGTTGATATTGTTTTGGTGTTCAGTTTTGGTGTTCAGTGTGTAGTGTGCATTGACAAATGCTTGAGACTGTAATCTTCATGCTCAAAAGTCATAACTTTGTGAATCCCACCAACACAACGAATACTTTAGTTAGGTAGGTGTCTTCTCTTGAGATCCCCTTTTATGGCTAATGTCTAATGTGTAAGCAATTATTGTTAGTTCATTACATGTGAAATTCAAAGATTTAATAGCATTTGCTGATCTTGGACTGCAAGTTCTCATCCTTCATTTAAAATTTGAAACAAGGGAAAACAATCATCTGTCTATTGTGAAGTTTAGGATACTGAGAACATGCTTTTATAAATGGGCTATTAAAAAATCTTTTTGCAAAACTTTCTCTGTTAGTTCTGTTCCATGTTTTGAAACTTCTTAAAACCCTATTTTCTCTTTCATCATCTCCATCAATTTCTAATTAGTTATGCCTCCTTATCCACTTCTTCAAAGAGTAATCTATTTATGGTTCTTCCATGGAATTTGTTGCATCTGTTGCTTAATGTATTGTTGCTTAGTTTAGTTAAGTGCATGATTTAATGCTCTTCTATCTTTTCCAACATGGTAGCATGTTTGTTTTTGCCATCCCTTCCTCATGATCAATGTTTCCATGTATTGTGGGTGCAATAAAGACTTGAAGGACCGCAGCAACAATTACAACTTTGAAAAAACATGTTGATGCATAATGCATGATTATATTTACAGCTTTCTACATATTCTATATACTTTCATAGAAGTACTAAAAATTACATGAACAATTAAGAACATCAGCATGCCCACTAATCATTTGGCTGATATGGACCCTTAAGGAAAACATCCTTGGGTACAAAATAACTTGGAAAAGCTTTCATGCTCTTTAACCTTTTATTAAGGTTTGGTGAAAAAAAAATAAAGGAGCCAACCTGGTAAGTGGTGAACAAAGGATGAATTGAGATATGTGATTATCCATAAACTAACAATCATGAAACCGTAGCTAAGAAAATGTTTAAAAAGCTTAATCTTTGATACAATAGTCCATCTTTCCTTGAGGAGAATTTGAAATTTATTTTGTTTTTTATCTCACTGTACAACTGATGTTTATAATATATGCTATATTCAGATTTTAATTTGATGTAATCCTTACTGCATGATTATTTGTTTATGTTCTGTTTTTTTGTTGGCATATGAGAAAGACAATGGTTGTCAATGTGTTATTAAAGATGGAAACTATGGCTTTGGAAATAACTATTGATTCTTAGCTGAATAGAAGTTTTGATATGCATAGACCAGTTTACTATTACTAGGAGCAGAATTTGTTTTTGCACGGCCTCAAAGATTACTATTTAAAGGTGATATTGGGGATGATCAGAATAAGCTTCACAAGTTCATCAAAACCCATATCTTGAAGCACTTGAAGATGGGCATGGTTGCTTTTGACTCTAAATTTGAGTGACAAAATGAAGTTTCTCTTGCTCTCATAGTTTCTTCTATTTCTTACACTCTTTTCTTCTTATGTTAGTTACCTGTTTTGAATACTTATTAGATATTTTGAAAATGAGCTTAAATACATATTGTAATATAATTATAAATTGATTTTTAGAGTTAGAGTATGCCCTTTTTCAAGTTTAGGTTTTAATAGTAGTGGTAACGATTAGAGTAGATTAGCAACTTGGTTTGCTGGTATAGGTCTTGTGTTATTCGGAGTCTGAAGGCCACATGCCTACCAAATATTCCTTCAAGAAATATTCCAGTTCATTAAGGCTCTTAAGGAACATGTTGATGCTGCCCCCACTATTGAAGATCCGTGGTTTAAGGGATATAATTATAATGACTTAGAGGTGGAGAGCTTTAACATGGGTTATTATGTGGAGGCTTTTCTTTTGCTGTAGAAGTCAATGCTGGAAAAGCAATGGAACCTTTCATTTGAAAGGAAAGTGCTAAGTGAGCAATCCAAGAATAGAAAAAAACCGAAGGGGAGTAGTATTAACTTGGTCTGGGGTTTTTGCACTCTGCAAGGCAAAGAAAATGAATACTAAGATGAGGGCCTCGGGTGAAATTGGTTCTACAATGATGCAGCCTTCTATGCAGCTGAGGTCCATAAAAAGTCCATAATTGCTTCAAAATTGGTTGAAGGGCTATGTGAAAGGGGCAGTGAGTGAGGAATTGCTCTCATGCAGAAGTTGTAAACCTACCAGAGAAAATAAAAATTGGGCTTTCCTTAGATGTGCACAAAAGTTGTAAACCTTGCTATATATTTCATAATAAATGTTGTATACTTATTGTATCTATAATTCCTATATTCATGCTTTAATCAATATAATATAATGTAAATATATTTAAAAATGTAAATAATAATTATATCTCATTTGAATTAAATATTATGACAAGAGTTTAATATGTATGTGTTGTTAGTGTAAAGAATTTTTCACTGACAACCAATTAGAAATCATGAAATTAGTAACTTTTAAGTGGTTAGATAAAGAGTCAAACTGCGACACCCTAACTCGGGTCATCACATGGTTACCCGTTTGCGGAAATAAAACTGAATTTGCTGGTTGCTTTCTAAAAATAATGTTTTCTCAACGTTTATCTTTTCGAAATATGGTGATAATTTTTTTCTTTTTAACATCGTCACAACAACGTTAACATAATCACACTTAGATATATCTATATATATATAAGTCATACAACAATACTGCCTCGTATGTTTCGCACTTAAACATTTATAATTAAAAGATTATTCCCAAAACATAACTTAACGTAAACCTAAGCTGGTCAAATACTACCACAAAAAGGAGCAGCATCAGCATGCCTCGAACTAAACATTCTTCATTTTGTAGACGCCATAGTCCTTAAGAGGTTCATCTGAATTCCACCACGTTGAGCCCAGAAGAGAAACCACAAATAAAACATGCAAGAGTGAGAAACTGACAAATAGATCATAACACGAGGACCATATGTACGACACCACAAAACATGTACAAACCCAGCTCAGTTTATTTCTCATTACTAATTTAGCACACAGCACAATATATCAAAGGGTCTCACACCCGAACATCATCGTTTTAAAATACAAATGCATGTACACTACAATATTCAGGCTCTAAAATTTCGTACTTAATCTCATGAGATATCTCCAACCTCGTGATGAGTTGATCAGACTCGATTGCCACAGGCACACAGTTAAAACCCATCGCAAACTGTCCAACATCGTGGCACAGTGATAACACCGTAGATGGGGTCTCATTGTCCAAACCACGGGCACAATGGGAACATCTTTGTATGATCTACCATGACGCTGCAAGGTAATCACTCGTTTGATCACGGCACGTCTGCCAAATGCATGCAAGAAAACATTTTGTTCTCAACACTTTTCTTTGTGTTATATCTTTATTTGTCAAAGCTCTCAAAAGCTTACCACCCATCATTGTTTTAAAACATCGAATGCTCTCAAAAGCATCATCGTTTTAACATCGAATGCTCTCAAAAGCATCATCGTTTTAACATCTTTACAACTTTTATTAACAACACAGGACCTCAAAGTCCGAGTGCTCAATCACGAAGCCCCTAGACCTTGCAATCAGTCTTAGGTTCGTGGTAATAAAAAAAACATCTCAAAACGTTTTAACTTCTTTACGTAGATTCCCAGTTTACCACACAACGAACCTTAATACCCTGACGTCTCGGTTATTAAGTTCCATATCATCGTTTTACATCATTTTTGTCTGTGAAAAACAAATACAAAATAAGACAACGTCTTAAGAACACTAGTACCCCGACATCTCGGTTACTAAGTTCTATATCGGACTTTACGTCATTAAGTAAAACTCATTTACCGAAAATCCTTTCTACTTGAAATTCATTTATAAAACGTCAAATCATCGAAAACTCTTTTACTGAAACTTCAACTCTAAAAACATAAATCAATTCAGATTAAATTTCTTTTCAAAATACGTAACGCTGTTTTTAAACTTTCACCGTAAATAATTTCGAAACTTGCCGTCGTTTATCATTTTCCAAGAAAATGTTTTTAAAGTCAAACTTTGACTTTGACTTTGACTTTGACTTTTATTTATCTATTTTTTATTTTATTTTTTTAATAAAGTATTTTCGAATATTAATTTCACAAAATAACTTTTTATAATATTTCAGAATTTCTTGCGTAAAAATTAGCAATACTAAAAAAATTTCACGATTACGCTCTCACCGTGACTCATAAATTACTTTTACACTACTAAATCATTAAAATAATAATATTTCTCAAAAACTCATTATTTTTCCAAAATAATATTTTCCACCATTATTATATTCCAACATTTTCCATAAAACATTGAATATAACTTTCACAACTTATTAAATCTTTTATCTGATCAATCGGTTGTGCACTAACCACTGTCAGGCCTCTCAAACAACATTCAACAACATCATCAGAATTATATCACCAGGTAGATCATGGATTAGTGACTAAACAACTAAGTTTAAAACTCAAAACTTCCTAACTCTCATATACTTAGATTCGGCCTTGACATGTTCATGGGGCTAGGGTTTTTAGTTTGATGAACCAACTTGAATTTATTAAGCATACATACTAATAGATTGATTACCAAGGTCATTAATGAAAACTTTGAACAAAACTCATCAAATCTCATCCACCTAGGGTTCGGCCAACATAGAGATTTTGAGTAAGTCTTTTCATTTTAATAAACTAACATGGATTAGAGTGTGTATACATACATGTCATATGAAATACATGATCATACACGACAACACATGAACAAAATCCTACCAAACCCATCCTCCTAGGTTCGGCCCAGTCCAGAAATCAAGGAAAGAAATTTCTCATGATCATATGCTTCTAGATGATGAAAATAGAGATGATTATAAGATCATAGCAATTGGTTTCATGTCAAAAGGATTTTTCTAGAATTAGTTATGAATTTTCAAATTTCTAGATCTAGAAACTTAAAAGTGATGAACATAGATGAAGGAGACTTTGAATCATGAAACTTATTGAAGAACATAAACATGATTAGGAAAGGAGAATAGGATTCACCTCTTGAAGATCAAAAACAAGTGAAGATCCAAGAACTTTCTTCACAAAGTGATGATATGAACTTAGAACTTTTGAGTTTTTGAAACAAATGGCAATAGGAAGAAAATGAAATGTGAGGGAGGGTATTTATAGAAGTGTGGACTGCGCCACTTTGGAGGATTTAGGAGAAAGGAGGTGGCTTTTCAAAGGATTAAAGTGCAAATAATTCCTAGGGACCATTTTGCAAAGATTCCAAAAGTATAAGGACTATTTTGCAATTGTCAATAGATTGAAATGATGACCATGTGCCACATTAAATGTGGTCTTATCTTGACTCATCTTGGCTGATTTTTCTTGAAGACTTTTTGGAAAAACCTAGAAAACTTGAGAACATTTGAGAACACTTGAGAATTGTGTGGAACCTTGGAGAATATGGTGGAACATTGTGGAATTGTGTGGAAACTTCAAGAATCCACTTGACTCTTCCAAACTAAGGCAGCCCCCACTCCTTCTTGGGCTTTCGCATGGGCCTTGAAAACTTGGGCTTGAATTCATCTTTGTGGGGCCCACCAAAAGGAAGCCCACCAAAAGGCTTAAGGCATAAATATGACATAGTAAACTTATATGATTTCTAATGGACTTTATGGAATTAATCCATGGACAAGGAATTTGGGCTTCAAAGCCACGATCCATTAATGGTCTTGGAACAAAGATTCTGGCCCAATTCACTTAGGAAAACATAGGAACTAACTTAGGGACCAAAGTGTAATTAATTGAAAGTTCAGGGGCTTAAGTGTAAAATTCACAAATTTTCACTTTAACCTTATAGAACCTTATAGACTTAAAAGTATGATTCCTACCCATGAATCATCTCAAAATCCTAAGATAAACTCTTCATCTGCTCTTGGAAACTCCGAAATCCACTCTGTCGTTCACCCGATTACGTATTCCGCCCGTAAAACGTATATTATTTCATTTTTTATGAAATAATTCTAAAAATACACAATTGTACGAAAAAAAATAAAAATCTTAAGTCTTTCGTTCACGAATTAAAATTAGGTCTTTTGAGCAGTATAAATATACTGTCAGTGAAAATAGCAGGCCGGGATTCGCCCATCGTTTCAACCTAAATTTTAATCGTATCCTACATTCAAGTAGGATTGAGTGATGAACTCCGTTTATTTAAAATAATTTTCTAATACTCATATAAATATATACACATAATCGTCCGCACTTCGATTATTTTGAAACAGCAAAAATCGGGGTGTTACACAAACATTTTTAATGATATGTCGATTTTTGATTGATTGACAATGTAAAAACCTTTACACTATTAGAATATACCCATTAAATCCTTTTAACAATCTATTTTGTTACACTTTTAGAATATATTAATTAAATCCTCATAACAATCTATTTTGAAGGAAAGTTTAACTGTGCGTTATGCATGGGTTCTACACTAGTACACCTGTAAACATTGAAGCACTTTTTTTTATTGTAGCACAATGATGGACACATGTCATTTTGTGATTTTTTTGCTGTTTTTTTTTTGTGGCAACTATGTTTTGTGGTCTTTCTTTTTATTGTTGATGAACGGTCAGCTCAATTTTATTGGGAGAATCAATACAATACTAAAAATGGAATAGCAAATTTTACTGTATATTTGACATGGCACTCAACCCATGTTTTAAGGAAATTTATTGATTATTAAATTTGTTTTTGTTGGTTTTTATATAAATTATTGTATTATTGATGATACAGTGAATGAATGTGTTATTTTGCCTTTGTTTTTTTTTTTTTTTACAAAAAGGGTGTCGTGTTGCTGGCTTGCTCCGTGTTTCTCTTACCAAGCTGATATTGTAGCACATCAGGGAAGGTGGCGTGTTGGACATAAAAATTACTTCCCTCTGCTCTCTATTATTTTTGCATATTGAAAATAATAGAGTAAAACAACCAAAAAAATTCTATTATTAATAAAAATTAGTAGATATCCTTCAAAAAAATTAATTAATTACATTATTAATATAATTAATAATTAGTACAGTAATATATTTGAGATAATTATATCATTAGGTATTAATAAAAATAAAAGAAACTTAATAAAAAAATTAAGCACACTTACGGAAACTGGATTTTCTGCAAGGAATAAAAATCTAACACTTGCAAAAAAAAGTTTTCGTAATTTAAATTAATAAAAAATTAGTTATATTTATATTATTAATAAAAATAATAATATTATTAATATAATTATATTATTAATAAAAATTAATAAATAATTGTATTATTGATATAATCAATAATTAGTACAGTAGTATATTTAGGGATAATTATAGGTATTAATAAAATTAAAAACTTTAATAAAAAAAATAATCACACTTATGGAAAGTATATTTTCGTAAGTGGGCAAAATTTTAAAGTTGCGGAAAATCAGTTTCCATAATTGAAAAGTGTAAGTTT
Source organism: Sophora flavescens (assembly GCA_030762895.1). NCBI lineage: Eukaryota > Viridiplantae > Streptophyta > Magnoliopsida > Fabales > Fabaceae > Sophora > Sophora flavescens. Next base: position 13,611,510 of record CM061064.1, on the reverse strand, counting down.
TACTTTTCAATTACATGTGTCGGTAAAACATTGCTTCCCTATACGACTCTGGGTTCGTTTGTTTTAGATTATAATAAAATTGATTTAGGAAGAATTGATTTTGGAAAAATCAAGGTTAAAAAAATTGATTGTGTTTAGTAACAATATTTTAAAAGTGGGTTTAGAAGAATTGATTTTATTTTGATGATAAAATAAAATCACTTTTGAAGTGTTAATATGTAAAATTTTGTGGGCCTACATCTAGAATCAATTATTTTCAACGGAAAAGCTAGAAATTTTCACTTCCACAAAACTCAATTTTGATCCACCAAGAATCAATTATTTTCAATGAAATTTCATAAACAAACCAATACCCAGATGCATGAAACCCAAACTGAAAAAAAAATTACTGCTTGCATTGACAACAATCTCAACCACAAAGGCAGTCTACCCTCTACCTTCTTTTTCTTTCGCACGCAACCTTCCCCTTTTCAGTTTTCAGTCTCTTCCTCCAATCTTTTCCTTTTCTAATCTCTCAGCCTCGACGACTTTTGCCTATACCTTCCCTTTTCATATGCATTGAGTGCATCCGTACATTGTTTATAATTATAAAAAATCATTTTTTAAAAATAATTAATTATAAAAATCGATTTTTTTTCAAAAGCAGGTAAAAATTATTTTTCATTTTAATCCTAAAAATAATATTTTTTCTGTTTCTGATTATTTCCAAAAACAAAAATAAACATCCTAAAAATTTTAAAAATAGATTTTATATTTAAAAAAATAAATTTTTTTAACAAAATAAATAATAAGAAACGACTCTCATCTCTTAGTATTTTTCCTCTGATCCTCTCTCTTTACTTTTTCCTCTCACGCCGTCTTTCCTTTCTCTGCATCGAGGATCTCTATTTTTTTTGTGCAAATTGTTGATTTCCTGATTATCAAATTGTTCCCCTTTCTCTCTCTCTCTCTTTTTTTTTTTTGTAATTTATCGCTTCCAATGCATCGGGTCTTTTCATTTACCATGCTCAGTTCAGCCCTCATTTTTCCCATTTCAAGTTTGAATTGGAGCAAGCTTACTAAGCTACCGGAGAGTGTTTAAAAATAGTCTCATTCGGGTATGACACTTCTTGGAATTTTGTTGTGTATGCTTGTGTTTTAGTTTTGACTTTTGAATAATCATTTGTGATGTGAGTCAATAATGTTTCATTCATATAAAGTAAGTGGTGATTGTGATCTTCCTATGGGAGTTTAAGTCCTATTTAATTATGCATCTTAAGAGACTCATTTGTTTTAGTCATTGTTTGTGATTGGTGGTTTTTGTTTGTGGTATCAAGGCTTTTGAGATAAAGTCTATGATTGAGGACTTTGAAGTCCAAATCAGAGAAGGAAAGGTAAATCCCAAACTTAGAATATGCTAGACATTTTCAAACCTCTGTTTTAGCTTCCTATTTCTCAAGCGATTCCTCAAAAATCCATGACAATTTATGTTGGAGACGAATCGGGTTTGTGAATTGTTCTGACAACATTATTTTCTAGTTTTAATATAATTTGGGGAATTCGTATCTGTTTTAGTTATTACTTATTAGTCATAGTGTAGGAGAGATATATAATTTTGGGGGTTGTTCACTTCATTTGTGTAAAGATATTAGTCATAGCATTTTTCTTTTGGGTTTATGCTTGGAAGGTGCAAGCTATACTATGACTTATGGGGTACACATTCCAAGCTTTCATCCTTTCATACTTCTTGCCAAAAGGTATATTACAACCTTTTTGAATTGCAGGAAAAGTTGAAGGACACTGTGAGAACTAAGACATACCAAAATGTTATTTATTAGAAGTTCTTATTCAAAAATAAAGTAGTTCTTGATGTGGGTGCTGGAACTGGGATTTTATCACTATTTTGTGCAAGGCAGGGGTAGAACATGTTTATGCAGTAAGTGTCTAGCTTGTCTTTTTATCATTTTAGTGTTTTAAATCACAAAAATATCTATGTTTATAAATTTATCATGTCTTCCACATCATTTTTAATTGCTTTTTTTTTTTTTAATTTTGAAACTCGGGTTGAGTGCCCCCATATGGCTATCATGGCAAAGGAGATTGTTGAAGTGAATGGGTACTCTAATGGTGATGCCATTTATATACACTTCTAATTCTTTTTTAATATATTTTGGTTTGATAGTGGATTAATTGCAAAAGCTACTCACTGTAATCACTATATTGTTGTTTTTTTTTTACAGTTGTAACAATTTTGAAGGGGAAGGTTGAAGAAATTGAACTTCCAATTGCGAAAGTGATAGGAATCCATAAAATGTTTGTGGATCGTTGTTTGCAGGACACGTGTAACCCTCAGGAGGGAGGGTGTAGTATTGCAAGGCAGGAGCTGCTTTTCTTTCATGTTGAGCAAAGAACTGTCGAATGGCCTAAAAATAAAGTCATCAAAAGAAATTCCAGGTTGATTTCTATTTCCCCTTTTTATTTCTTTTTAATCTTTTTTTTAGCCTTGATTTGCTGTGTTAACACATGACTAGACTCATGAAATATTTTCACTCACACATCAATCACGCACCAAGAGAGGAAGAGAACAACTTTCTATTTGACTCAATATTGCTATTCATTGAATAAACTAATATATTTAAAGCAAAGCTTAAGAACAAATAAAGCATAGGAGGTGGCATTTTTGTGTCTACGCAGCTGGATATAGTTTGCAGATTGAATGGAGCAGTGCAGCTCTTATCTTTTATAAGTTGTAATTAATTTCTTTTCTTTTTTTGAGACTACTTTCGGTTCTAACATGTTGAGGTGTCAACTGCTCAGAATAGGTGAGCTATGTGATCGGGTTAGGTGTGTGATTGTGGAAATCTAAAAAATTACCTGTGATAATTATTAGGATAGGTTTTATTGCAGGTTATCATACTTTAGAAGGGGGAGGGTGTGATTTTTGCTATGATAAGTATGTGAAAGTCCTGGTTTTGAGGTAAGATTTTGGTATTTGTAGGTAGTTTCTGCTTTTTCTGGAGAGGCAGTGGGTATGGGTAAGTGGCGTGAGATTTGGCTAACCAATAGCATAGGAGATTTTGTTGTATGTTATAATGTTTATTGATCTTTTGATTTGATTACTCTATTTTTTTCTTATAGAATGGCCTTTCTCGATCCCTTCAGATAATTTATTTGTCATAATTATTTCATTTCTTTTTTTGTTTTTATGATTTGATTGCTCGATTTTTTCAATGGCATGTAATGGCATGTGTCAATAGTTACTCATTACATGGGTAAATAAAACCCAAAATAGCCTTAAAACTGTTTTCCTTGGATTATAAAAACATTCTAAGGCTCTGATTCTATTACATCATAAAGGCACCAATTGATGCGAGGTTAGGGGAAATGCATGAAGCTTTTTTCCATTCAACTATATTCTGTGTATCATATTATATGCACTTTCATATGAATGGTGTTTGAAATGAGTTGTGAAATGTTGGATCATGGTTATTTTGACTCTCCACCATTTATACTTTCAAAGTTTTGTTATATCTAGCTTCAATTTAATTCAAAAGTTTTTACTTTATTCATACTTCATTGTTGTTCTTCTTTAAACTTAGTGATGCCTACACTACATTGATAATTTTGTTTCTTTGAAAGGAACATTCCTTACCCCTCCCTACTCTTCTGGCCTTAATTGTACAACTTTCAGGGTCAATATGATTGTGTTGTGCCACAATTTACGTATCAAATAACTTGGAGATGAGGCTTTTAACTGCAACCATGATGCTCAATGTGTATATTTCTTTTTAAACTTGGAAGTGTGAGAAAATCTTGCATACGAATTAATATTTGCAGCTATTTTTAGATTGACCCTATAAAGTGCAAGAGCATCACATCTGGGTTTGGAGTTTTATTGAAGGAGCAGGCCGCAAAAGGCTGGTTGTTGATTTTGCTTTGTTACAGTGCTCAAAGAGCTTGCAAATTTGGATTACTAAATTTTATGGGATTGATTAGAGGTTAATTTCATTTATCTCGGTTTGGAATTTATCTATTCTTCAATAACAAAATTTGGTTAAAGGTTGATTCCATTTTTCTCAAATCATTTGTGTTACTCAATTTTATGGGACTAGGAATCTAGAAGTTAAGTTTCCTACAAATTTGAAATATGATTTGATTCATTAGGAGGCTTGAAAGAATCACAGTTTATGTGACACCCTAACTTGGTCATCACATGGTTACCCTTTTTGCGGAAAAATGCTCGTTTAAATGCTGGTCGCTTTCGGAAAAAGATTATTCAACATACACAAGGTTACCAAAAAGGTACTTGATTTTTTTTTCTTTAAAGAAAAGAAGTAAAAGGTAAAGAAACTCACAACTTGAAAACGACAACAGATACATGCATATAATATTGCCTCGAAAGGTCTTAGGTTTTAACATTACACCACGGCCTTAATCAATATGGCCAACAGAAACGAAAACATAACTGAAACATAACTGAGAAGATAAGGTAAATAAAATACCAACTGGGAATGGGAATCTGGGAATCTAAACTCAAAAGAAAAGCTCAAAAGCCAAGACTAACGGACCACTCAAAACAAAGCCTCCAACCACTACCAATGCCTACGACACTCGGAGTGGCCACAAACTCTCCCACAAGAAGAAGTCTCCGGCTCCGGTCAATCACCTCTCCTCCGTCATCCAACGGGACATCCTCCTCCTCAATATCCAAAGGGTGATAACCCGCCTCGAGCTCCTCATCCCACCGGTCGTCTACCGGCTCATGAGGTCGCTCCTCGGGATCCTCTTCGGGATCTTCTTGAGGATCTTCCTCCATCGGTTCCTCCTCTTCCGGCTCGGCGGGCTCAACGTGAGGGTGAAGTAGACCGGCTTCCTGTAGCGTGTTCAGGTACAACCATGGCGGTGGAAGAATCACGTTCTGGATTCCACCGAGTGGATCCTTCTAATGAACTCTCCATGTATATTAGCTTCGATAGTAGTGATTGGCCCTCGATGCGTCGCCGTAGTCGCATTCGCGTCCATCCTCCAATTCCCAATCCCGTCGGCCTCGTCAAAAGTCTCTGTCCGTGTGACCTCGGTACAAGAGGGAAAAGAGGGTCCATCTAAAGCATACGCATACCCGTATGAGGAAAATAAAAGAACATAAAGACATGCAAGAGTGAGATACCGTCATAAGATATATCCCACAACAACCATATACATGATACACGCAACACGAAATCAGATCAACAGTTAAAGCATGCATAACCATCATAATATAACAGTGTTATATCAAGGGGTCCTCAAGCCCGTAAAATCGGTTTCGAAAATGTGCATGACACTTCAATATCAAGCTCTATCCTAATCTCATGAGATCACAACACCATGTTATCACTGGAGAAGATAGAGTTGGTCAAGCTCTGCCCACCGGGCTGTTGCCACCGCATCCTGATGCACCAGGCCTCTTGGTCAGACAACGCCACATGCCCTTAACGAAACAATGGCAATGTGATCGACTCTCGGATACCCCATGGGTATCCTCAATAAGCAAAGGCACGTCTGCCAGGGAAATGCATATGAATAAAAACTTTCCTTTTAAGGTTTTTCTTTGTGTAAATATTTCACCATCAAAGCTCAAAGCTAATGACTTAACATTATTTCCCCATCACTTGAAAACGTAGAAACATAGGACACACAAATCAAGATGCTCAATCCCAACACCTAGACCGTGGCCGCAGTCAAGGTTTGTGGTAATGGAAATCAATATACTTTTAGTCATGTTTTACTTATCATGCTAAGGACAATAGCCCACAACAACGGAAATCAGAACGAACTGTCCTCGATTCCGCGAATTGGACTTGAAGTCCATAACATTACGAATAGGACTTTACGGTCCCAAATTAACACCGATCCAAGATCACGTGCTAAGCATGGAAAACTAGAGGCGACGTCTCACGTCTAGATTCCTATTCTTTTAGTACTTATCTTTCATTTGACGAAAACAATTTTCGAAATCGAAAGCCTCGATAACCTATCTTGGCTATCGGAAAGTTTCTAAATCATTTGGGAGAAAACCTTTTCTTTTGAAAATCCTTTATAAAACGTTTTTGAAACACTTTTAACTTTGAAAATCCCCAATAGGATATTGTAAAATATTTTCGAAAGTTTTCACTTAAAACACATAGTTCGAAAAGGGTTTTTCTCTTGCATTCTAGAAATCACTAAAACTATATTGTCACATAAAACAAGTACTTTTAAACATTCAAGCTTTTTGGAAAAGAACACCCATCCTTTCATCTTCAAAGCTTATTAAGGTTTTTAATCCTTATTAATGATTGAGCACGAGACACACGTCCGGCTTAGCAAACTTCAAACAACAACAGCAGTATGTACACATATATATATTCACAGTTCAATGCCAATATCACGATTCATCACGATTATACATCTCAACATATATAACGATACAGTTCAACTTCATATAATAGCATAACATTTCGGATAATCAAGTAACTCAATAACAGTCAAGTAAACAATTAATCAAATACACACATGCATACAGTTATTGAATATCTTTCGAAATCCTCTCTACCTCAAAAGACGATAAGGGTTCCGACTACGAAAACTAAGGATCACGAACGTCCAGCAGAATCTGAATCTAAGGTTACACACATGAAACCATAGGTTAGATTTTTAATCAAAGAACACTAGCCACAAGGCATAGGTTCGATTTTCAACAATGGTTTTGGATTAAGGTTTTCCAAAAATCATGCAACTTATGGATTTATGATCCTTAAGTGCTAGGAGTTCTTAAAACACCAAAAGTTTAACAAGTTTGAATCAAGAATCCCACTAAGTCATCAACTTAGGGTTTCGGTTTTCATCCTCTAAAATAGGTTAGGATGTTCTAAATTTTCCAATCTCTTTAGGTTAGCATCCATACCTAGTAAGGAGCCTAAAACCTTGATCATTTTGGAAAAATGAAAAAATCAAATACCCTAGGCCACAAACACTACCATTCGGCCTTGAGTAAAAATGAGGGTTAGAGGTTTTCAAAATTTCCAATCTCTTGGATCTTGCATCCTTATACATCAAGGAGCCCAAATCCATGATCACTTTGGAAAAACCTCAAAGTACATATAACAAAACACTTAGAGTTTTCACTTTTTCATGAAAATACATAAAAGTTTCTAAACTTTTCCAATCACTTAAACCTAGCATCCTTATGTACATAGGAGCTCTTGGTCATGATCATGTTGGAATAACACTCAAACACAAGCTTAACCAAGCAAAGATGAAACAAAACTCATATGGCACAAAAGACATAGATTCTGTCCAGTACAGAAAATGGTGTTCGAGATTTTTGTTTTCCACAAGATTTTAGTATGTTGTAGAGGAAGTAAAAATAAGAATATAGAAATTGGTTTCACCTCAATCGGAGTTTTCTACAATTTTTGAGAATTTTTTTGAAGTTTAAAAGCATATTATGAACTCAAAACATCAACTATGAAAATAAAGCCAAAACTTGAAAAACGAATGGTATAGGGACATTACCCTTACCAATATGAACAACTTTGATGAAGAACACAACTTGAAAAACTTAGTAAAAATGGTACCTTTAGTTGTGTGAAGAAGAAGATGAATAGTTGTAAAAAAGTGTTTTTTTTTTGTGAAAGGAAGCAAAAGTGTGAAATGATTACACTTTGAAACTTAAATAGAAGAAGGAAAAGAGAGGGGGAGGGCGTCAGTTTTGGGGCAGATTGGAGGGGAGAGAAGAGCTTGACTTGGTTGAGAAGAAAAGAGGTATGGTGTAAGTAAGGTGTGTGTAAGAAAGTATGGTGATTTGACTTGATTGGTGTAAGGAAGGTATGGCCATGGACATGCCTATGTCATAGCCTTCACATCAGTCAATCTACTCCATTTTTGCTCTACTCCAACATGCATCAGATGAATTTCCCGATCGTATTTCCCGACGATTCGCCCGGGTAATACTCGGAAATTCGGCCCCGTACAAGATTTCTCAAAACACTCCAAACCCACACAAAACATAAAAAAAACACTAATCGTCTCGTTCACGAGTCAATATTAGGTCTCTAGCTCAGTAAACTCAGATCGGCTTTGAAAACCCAGACCTCGCTTTAATCCGAATTTTATACCGAAAATTTTACTGTGACTTCATACAGTAAAATAACACAAGAAAATGATTTTATTTAAAATAAAATCATCCTCTGGATTTTATCACAATTAAATACATTAAAGCATGCATTTACTAATAATTACGCACACGAAAAACAGGGTGTTACAGTTTACCATATCAACACACTATTTTATACTATTTACTCACTCTACAGTTGATAACAATTTTTTTAAAGGCCTTGATATTCTCTTTTACCATCTCAATCTTTCCTATATTTTGAACAAAAAATTGTTTATCTATTCATGCGTCCTGAGTTCATTTCATCATCAATAGTCATTTTCTTTTGTAGGACAAGATTTTTAAAACATCTAATCAATTATCAATGTTATAAATATTTTTTTGCTATCACCCTTTAAGATTATAGATGTTGTGAATTTTTTAGATTAAACAAGATTTCGTGTCCAAGTGAGCAAATTCTTATTTTTGTTTGATTGTTGAGTGTTATAAGTGATTATTAATGATGCTATAGTCTACCTCAAAGACTGACACTATACAAACAATATCTTAAGGCTATAGTTACAAAAATGCACAAGACTGACCTCCAAGTCATATCTATAGGCATGCCTCATAATAGCTCCCTCCAAGTTCCAGACAATTAACCTCAAGGCCTCTGAAATTGAACTGTCATTTTAAGAATTTATCACTGATCTTTTCACTGAAAACACTTGAATAGGTTTTCCCACATATTAATAAACCTCAGGTATGTGACACAAAGATTTACTTGCTTATATGGTAAAGGCTAAATAGTTATAAAAACATCCATATTCTTGCACTATAAGTGAACCTATTCATGTCCATATACTTGTCACTCGCCTAAGTCAATTGCTTGGATAAGTTCTATTTTATTAGTTGTAATTTGTTGGTGGCTAATTTTTATTTAAAACATGTACACGATGTTAGTTAGTATCTTCCTTGCTGTATTCATTGATTGGGCTTAAAATGTTGTCTAAGGTGGAGAAAAGGCTCAACCAACTATGAAGCTTGAGGGTAACTTGTGTAAAAAAAGTATGTGATGATGAGAGCATATTGGCCACATTGTTAGTGTACCAGACACAAAGATAATATTTTAAATCACAATTTTCTGTAAACTTTCATTTATTTTATATTATTGGGTAACAGTGTTCCTAGAAGTTATGCACTATGTACATTAATAAAGTGGGAAGTTGAATACACGTCACTTTAGATTTTTCACAATTTGAACACCACCCCAAAATTCTCTAACTACCTTACTCTTGCTTCTCCCTTTTTCCGTTTCTATTATATTTTCAGTTTTAAGTTGCATCTCCTACTGTCTTCTGGTTTCCACCTTTTTTTTTCTGCCATACTTTGGCAGATGTTTTATGTACATGTCTATTAACAATGTTGTTAGATAAGTTGTCCAAGGTGTTTTCTTTGTAGCATATTTTGTTGGTTGCTTTCCATACCGCATGAACGCTTCCTTTTGTGGCTCTGTGGATCTTGTGTTACCGGATAAGTTTTCTTTCTACACCTTTATAGTTTTGAATTTATTTACGATTCAGTGGTTCTCTGTTTGTTTTGCAAAACTTATATGGTCTATGTTAATAAGATCATGGGAAATTAGCATCATCATTGTTGGAACAAATTTTATGATTACTTTATTTTTTAGAGTTGCAAAGTTGTGCTTAGTTCATTTTTTAAAACTAAGATTAGATGCAAAAAGTTCATTATAGAGGGATGGGAACCTTATCTTTTTTTAGGAGACAAAAGCCGAGCATGTTGGAGACAATCAATTGTTTCAATGAATAATACCAAAACAAGCATATAATAACCAAGGACTTTAGTTTATTGTTGAACTTGATTTGATGAACATTTATAACACTACTTGTATATGAAAAAGCTACTCTGCTCTACCAATGTTGGTTGGCACAAGTGGTGGTAGACTTGTGCCCCTTAACCAAGTGACTGGGGTTCTAATCTCAGCTCTTGCGTATGGAGCGAATTTTCGCTGGGAGGGGGTTTCCCGTCTTTAGGTGTCAATCATTCCTCTGCTAGAGATTAGTCCCTGCTTCCAGTGGGGTATACTCCTGGTCAAGGACAAAAAAAAAACTACTCTGCTCTTGTGATGTATCTTTATTTCTTATGCAAATAAATCCTCAAAATGAATGTGATAGAACTATTAGTAGTAGTTACTGATTTTATATTTGAAAAAAAAAATGTAAACAAGTTGGAACACACGTTTACTTGGTGAAAGTTAAGAAATTTATTTTCCCACTAACCCCTGTTTGATACTAATCCAATATCCTAAACTAAACTATATATTTCTACCTCCATCATTATCAAACTGTCCCTTCATGTTTCTTAAGGATAGTTCCTTTTGTTTACTGAAGAATCTAATTGCTATATGATTTGTCATACTTTTAGTACTGGCACAATCACTAAAAATTGCCATATCACCAAGCTAACAAATCTCTCAATACTAAATAATATCTATTCGATTGTATTAATATGGGGATGGTCTGGTGTTTTTGTTGTTTCCAATTTTCAGTATCTTGGACTTTTCACGGAAATGCGTAAAATACGATACCCCTTCTAGGGTCATCACATAGTTACCCGAATAAAGAAAAATTAAATTATTAAATGTTGGTTACTTTCGGAAAATATGCTTTTAGGTAAACGTCCCTTACGAAAATAGTGCTGAATTTTTTTTTCTTTAACATAGAACCATCGTAAACATAAACAAACATATATGTATATCTATATATATGCATCACCTTATAAATACATCCTATCTATAAAAGGAGATAACAAAAGATCCCTCATAAGTATAGACTGTTCTCCATCAAACTAAGCAAAGAAAAGAAAGACATATACAAAGAAGCAACGAGTAGTCCAGAACCATACCAAAAACTCATGGCTCTCAGTAGCCAGATCAAAACTGACAAGACTCGCTACCCCAGAACTATACCTATAGCTGGTCAAGCTAATGAAACCCATTGGGGGAGATCATGATGATCAACCCCACCTACAACAGATGTGTCTGATGAAGATGCCTCCGCTTCCGCTACGTCGTCGGAAGAAGCATCATCATCAACAGCAGGAGGGTGAAACTCAAGATCGTCCTCAACGTACTCATCCAGGTCCTCCTCGTCCTCATCCAAAACTACCTCAGCAGGAGGTGCTTCGGGTCCTACTATCTGAAGCGGATGTGGCTGAGGTGGCAAATCCAGTAACCCGTGCTCATCCAAGTACTGTAGGTATAGCCATACAGGAGGCAGAGATACCTCAACAGTCTCAACATGTATCCTTTGCTACGGTCCTTCTTCTACCGTGCCAATAACTTCTCTACTGGGACCATGATAGGTGGCGCTGAGTGCCCCAGGGTTAATCTCCCAGGCACTACCAAACTGCGCTCGATCAAATGTGATCGAGCGGATCCTCGAATGTACCAGAGGTATATCCGGTTCCATCTAAAACATGTAAGAGTGAGAAACCAATATATGGATTTTACTCGACAACTGCATGTCAGACACCACATAACACATACGCATTTACTAAACACAAACATTTATAAGCAAATAGGTTATCAATGGGTTCAACACCCCAAACATCTTCGTGTGAAAAATTATGCATGAACACTTCAAATTCGTCATCTAATATCGTCCTAATCTCATGAGATATCCCAACACATGATGAGTTGATCAGGCTCAATTGCCACCACTAGGCAAAACAGGCACACAGCCACAGGCACACAGCCAAAACCCATCGCACACTGTCCACGCTCAGGGCACAGTGATAACAACGTAGATGGGGTCTCAATGTCCAACTCCAGGCACAATGAGGAAATCACAGTATGAAATACCTGACGCCGCAAGGTAATCACACATAGAACCGCGGGCACGTCTGCCAATGCATGCAAAACACTTTTGCTCATAACTCTTTTATTTGTGTTCAATCTTTATTCGCCGAAGCTCAAAATGGCTTACGACTCACATAGTTTTAACACCTTTAGAACTTTCATTACAACACAGGACCTCACAGTCCGAGTGCTCAATCACGACACCTCTCGACCGATGCACCAGACATAGGTTCGTGGTAATAAAAAAACATCTTAAATGTTTAAATACGGTATACACCACGTATACAGTACAGGACCTCAAAGTCCAAAGGATCCCAAGTCCATAACAACACAGAACCTTAGTACCCCGACATCTCGGTTACTAAGTTCAACAGCACTTTCATCACGATTGAATTAATTTTTGTTTTCAGAAAATCTTTTAAACTTGGAAATTCATCAATAAAATCTTTAAACAATAAAGCTTAGCTTTCACAAAAATGAGTCACTTGAGGTTTTAACTTATTCAAAATATACACTATCGTTTCAAAATACTTGCCGTCTACGGTTTCCAAATTTGCCGTCAATTATCATTTTTAAAGCATTTTAAGCCAAAATTTAGCTTTTTCCACTTAAACAATTTTCTAAAATCATAATTAAATTCTTTTCACCAATTAATTTCATAAAATAATATTTTATAATATTATGGAATTTCTTACGTAAAAATTAGCAATGCAAAAATATTTTCACGGTTTCACGCTCATTGTGACTCATAATTCACTCTTACAGTAATAAATTATTAAAATAATAATATTTTCTAAAATTCCTTATTTTTCCCAAATAAAAATTTCCATTAATATTATATATCAATATTTTACCGTTAAAACATTGAATATAATTTACGAAACTTCTTAAAGCTTTTATCCAATTAATTTAATTGGGCACTGACCACTGTCAGGCTTCTCAAACATCAACCAACAATAATATCACAGAGATATTTCCAGGAAGATCATGCATCACAGTAGCATAATATAATTACAGATAAACAATTAAGCGCAATTAAAACCACACAGATACAAATACCATAACTTAAACAACTTAAATAAATACTAACAGATAAATAATTATAAACAAACACAGGATAGCATATAGCCATCGAATATATCCCTCAGGTATTCCCCTCTTACCTTTCGTAGAGCTTCTTGTGAATTAGTGAATTTCTTCAGAAGTTCGGATATTGCGTATACGTCGCACTCACTCAACCTTCAACCATTACAATCAAATAATTACAAATCAAGAAACTAAAAACATTCAAAACCCTACTACATGGTCACGGCCTCTAGGGGTTTTGAGTGACTAAAATTTCTAATCATGATTAAGTCATGGATTAATGGTCTTTAATCAACCAAGATCATGGATTAGTGACTAAACAACTAAATTTTAAACTCAAAACTTCCTAACTCTCCTATACCAAGATTCGGCCTTAACATGTTCATGGGGCTAGGGTTTTTAGTTTGATAAACCAACTTGGATTTATTAAGCATACATACTAATAGCTTGATTACCAAGATCATTAATGAAAACTTTGAACAAAACTCATCAAAACTCTTCCACCTAGGGTTTGGCCAACATAGAGATTTTGAGTAAGGCTTTTCATTTTAATAAACTAACATGGATTAGAGTGTGTAGACATGCATGTCATATGGAATACATGATCATACATGACAACACATGAACAAAATCCTACCAAACCTATTCTCCTAGGTTCGGCCAAAGCTAGTTTATTAGGAAGGAAATTTTTGATTACATCATGCTCTTGGATTTAGATAGTATGCATGATATCAAGAATATAGAAAGTGGTTTCAACTTCATGAGATTTTTCTAGAATTTGTTATGAATTTTCAAAGTTCTAGGCTTAGAAACTTAAAAGTGATGAACAAATATGAGATAAACTTTGAATCAAGAAACTTATTGAAGAACATAAACATGATTAAGGAAGAAGAATAGGATTCACCTCTTGAAAATCAAAGACAAGTGAAATCCAAGAACTTGCTTCATAAAGGGATGCTAGAAAAGCTTATGAACTTGTGAGTTTTTAAAACAAAAAGGCAATAGGAAGAAAATGAAATGTGAGGGAGGGTATTTATATAGATGTGACTGCGCCACTTTTGAAGGACCAAATAGAAAGGAGGTGACTTTTCTAAGGATTTAAGTGCAATTAATTCCTAGGGACCATTTTGCAAAGATTCCAAAAGTATAACGACTATTTTGCAAATTGGCAATAGTTTGAAATGATGACCATGTGCAACATTTATTGTGTTCACATGTGACTCATCTTGTTGAATTTTCTTGAGGCTTTTTGGGAAGAACCTAGAATACTTTGGAACTTGTTAGAAAAGTGTAGAACTTAGGAGAACATGGTGGAAGCTTCAAGAATCAACTTGACTCTTCCAAGTTGAGGGCAGCCCCCACTCCTTCTTGGGCTTGCGCATGGGCCCTTGGAAATTTGGGCTTGGATTTAATTATTTTGGGCCCACCAAAATGCTTAAAGCTTAAACATGACATAGGAAACTTATATGATTTTTAATGGGCTTCATGGAATTAAATTCATGGACAAGGAATTTGGGCTTCAAGGCCACGGTCCACTAATGGATTTGGAACAAAGATTCTGGCCCAATTCACTTGGAAAAACATAAAAACTAACTTATGGACCAAAGTGCAATTAAGAGAAAGTTCAAGGACTAAAGTGCAAAATCCATAAAATGACACTTTAACCTTGTAGAATCCTCTAGACTCAAAAGTGTGATTCATCCCCATGAATCATCTCAAAATTCTAAGATAACCTCTTTATCTACTCTTGGAAACTCCGAAATCCATTATGTCGTTTACCCGATTACGTATTTCGGCCGAAAAACGTATATTATTTTATTTTTTTCTGAAATAATTCTAAAAATACACAATTGTAGGAAATAAAATAAAAACCTTAAGTCTTTCATTCACGAATTAAAATTAGGTCGTTTGAGCAGTATAATAATACTGTCAATGGAATTCGCGGGCCGGGTTTCACCTGACTTTCCAACCTAAATTTTAATCGTAGCTTCCTACATTCAAGTAGAATTGAGTAGTAAACTCCGTTTATTTAAAATAATTTTCTAAAATTCCAATAAACCTATAAACATATTTATATGTATTACTGTTATTTAAAACAGTGAAATACAGGGTGTTACATAAAACAAATAGAGCACTTTGAAAATACACTTTTACCTATTTTCATAAAATAATTTGATACCAGCCTACTGTCTTACAGGAATAGTTTAACATGTAATACATAAGATACATGAACTGCATGTGGTTATTCTAAAAATAAGAAACACACAAAGCTCATGCATTTACTCTATCTCAATGTAGAATACAATGTAGTACATTGAGGAGATGAGTTGGCAATCACAAAATAGAGAAATGGAGGACCGATTGCAAAGAGAGATCTAGAGAGTTGATTTATTTAATTTAATTTATTTTTAGCAAAACACAGTTCGTTTGTAAAAAGTAGTAAGTTCTTCTAACAAGTAATTGGAAATTACAAGATGCATCCATAAGATTTATTTCACTGGAATTAGTCATTTGTAATAGCTTTCAGCTTAAGTATAAAAAAATTTGGAGTAAATTAATAATCTACATTTATGTCTTAATAAGCAGTTCGTGAATTCTTATTGCATCTTACATGTAAAACTCATAAGCAATTCAAAAACATACCTAAGATGGATCAAAACTATTACTCTCAGATACATTAAGAAAAGTAGCAAAACAAATAAGTTGCCAAAGTGATATTATTCAATGGTACATTGGTTAGGTATATTGTAAACAATTTTAACAAAAAAAAAAAACATATCAAAAGATTTCAAGGGTGAAAATGAGTTCTATAATATCTCTACTCCGCATGATGTAGTAATTGACAAAATCTTAGAAGAGAAAATGATGAAAATTGAATTACTTTTTAAGGATAAAAAGAATAATGAACACAATTATCTTAAGAGGCATGTATACAGATAATGTAAAGAAAATATGAATGAAAATAACTTTAATTTGTATATAATTATTTTAAATAAAATATACTTAACATGAATAATTATGTGTGAGAAAAATTTACTTTAATTATAAAATAAAAATATATTATATTAGAAGTTATTTTAACCCGTGCGTTGCACGGTTAATAACAGTAGTGGACTTCATTTATTATGGTTAGAAGTTTCTATGATACGTTTCCAAGCTGCAGCTCAAAAGGACAGGCTTGTCATTTTTTTATTAGAAAAAAAAGGACAAGCTTTAAACTTTGGAGAAGAAGTGTCATCTGCGGAGGAGGTTGCATGACCATTTGAATGTTCACCCATGTCTGTCCTTTCTTTCATTTTATAATCTCTTTTCCACCAATTTAGAGATAGATTCAAATCTCAAATACGGCAAAATATGTCCTTCCTTTCATTTTTTCTACTCCCTTTTCCATCGATTTAGTGATAGATGCAAAGCAAAGACTATTTGAATGAGATGGGGTGTATGGTGGGTTTCCTTCACATCTTCGATCGTTACCACATACTTGCCGGGAATCGGCTCACGTCCTCCATTCCTCTGGTACCTGTTTGTCGCTGGAACCGGAGAAACACGGTGGCGAGTTGCTCTGGTACCTATTCTTACCATTACTGCTTTCATGTTGCTCCATGTGATGCTATTCATGTTGGTTTTTGTTTTCATTTATTTATTTCCTGTACCTTTTTGTTCATGGGGTGGGAGAATTAATAGTGAAAATTCATACAGTGCTATATCTTTTCTTCTGCTTCAATTTGTGTTGCTTTAGTGATTGAGATGTTGATTACTGTTGTATGTGATGAGTATGATGACATATAACTCTGTTTGGTTGAGACTATTTAAACTATTCGCTTCTTCTTCTTTTTCTTCAGGTGATTGTGGAGAGATATGTGCAATGCGACCTGCCTGATTTGGAGAAGAAAATGTAAGATCAGCTGTCAACAATTAAAAAACCTACTTTGCTCTATCACAATATTAAATATATTATCTTCTTCATGCTAAAGGATAATTATTAGCCTTGTAAATTGAATTTGGCACACATATGATTACAATTAATAAATAAATAAAAAACTATATAACCATATAAGTACACAGTACACGGACATTTAGAGAGAGTATATAACTTCTGCAAAGTTCTTAACTGACCTACACAACCCCGAGACGTGGCTTCATTTGATTTTGAGCTCCAATGACCTTGCATGAAGCTCTTGAGATGGCAAATATTTTAGCCCACGATTTAGTTCGAATGTAACGGTTATAGATTGGTTATGGTTATATTGCAATATATATGAGAAATTGACAGCGAAACCATGAGCACACAAAAGCAGTAACATCTCTCTGTTATTCAGCTAATAAATCACATTGAAGGGCGGTTTAACTCTATTTCTCAGTTTGTAGCACTTATTCATCTTTTTTACAAAAACACTATTGATATACTCTGTCATTGAAAGCCTTGAGAAGGAAGAGGGTTTCTACTTTGTAAAACTAAGAGATATTGAGATACTCTGTCAAACACCAGAGATAGAACATTTACTGGTACTACACTCTTTTAATTTTTTCTAGTTTGACTACTGATTACTTCATAAAAGTTAATTGCAAAATGTCAAAAAAAAAACACTTAAAAAGATGGGATTGTAAGAGTCCTTATAAAGATCTTATGATTAAATTAACTTTTTTAACTTCATCTATATAGATCAATTTTTAGCTGACTTAAAAGTTTTGTATTTTGGTGCAACAATTGGTGTCTAAGATCGTGCACGAAACCTGTTGTCCTATTATGAATTGGAACAAAAAAAAAAGGTGGAATCCTTGAGTGAAAAGCATACAAAGCTAATGGATTCCATGGATATTAGTGATAGCAAAAGAGCTTTAGAAGACTTCATTTGACATTTTTTTTAATCTAGATTGTTCTTGTATGACTCATCGAATGCATATTATTATTGGCTTACCTTTCATTACTGGATCATGAATGTAGTTACTATGCAAGCTCAGCACACAACACCGCCTGAATTTGGTGAGCTTATGCTATTTATCTATTTTCTCCCTGTTTTTGTGTGTCAGTGGAAGTTGATGTTTTATGGGTTATGCATAGAAACCTTCTAATTGTATTGGAGTGTTGATTATTTGAGTTATGAGATGTTAAGAAGCAGAAAGTTAAGGATTAACCTGGAAAAAAAAATTGGTAGATGATTATTACAAAGAGACAAGAACCAAAAAAAGAGAGAGGAAGAAGAAACAATGATAGTTGATGAATATCAGTTCTACATTGCTGATATAGATATTGATTTGATTGCTCACATCTTTTAGATTATAAAGTTTTGAATTTCATAGGTATCTTGCTATGGTTTAGTTGCCCACCTTATTCATTTATTTGTTTTCAGTAATGCTTTCAAAACATATTTATAAATTGCTGGCAAATATGGTACTCTGCAGCTTTGTGATGTAGCACTTTTCAGTAAGTTCAATGTATTAGTCTAT
Organism: Sophora flavescens; assembly: GCA_030762895.1. Taxonomy (NCBI): domain Eukaryota; kingdom Viridiplantae; phylum Streptophyta; class Magnoliopsida; order Fabales; family Fabaceae; genus Sophora; species Sophora flavescens. The sequence goes on along the minus strand of CM061064.1, from coordinate 13,593,004 downwards.
TAGATCAAATATGGCAGTTACCTTGCGCGGACCTTGCTAATTGATTTAAAAGTTTGTTCTTATAGTTGTTGCTTTTACAGGTTAGCTTAATGTGAACTCCCATTCAAATATGGCAGTTAATGTGAACTCCCATTCCCTATACGATTTACTCAGTCTCTTAAATTTTTTTCAATAATTTAATTATGCTTTTGTTAGGATTTTTTCTCCTACTTTCACTAACTTAATAATGCTTTAAAATAGTTTAAAACCACTTCAGAATGGTCTATGAAATTGTGAATGTTGTTGTTACTCTGTTATATATTATATTACACACACACATATATATGGCTTACTATAAATGGTGAAATAAGTTTGATTCTTTATCATGATTTAGAATTTATTGGATGGAGCTTTTTATTCTATTTGAAGTAGTATTCTACGCACCGCTACCTCAATAGCATTCCTCTTGTTTTTGGTGTTTCTTCTGTTTCACAAAGGTATTGCTCTTATTCCTCTATTTTTGTGTCTTCTTTTACCACTTTTTATTTCATTTTTCCTTAAATTTATGCTTTTCATGTATTGGAGGTGACTCACGTTATTGTTATTTCTTTCAAATTTTGATTTTTTAGCACTTGATCCTGTAAGAAATCTTGCACCAAAATTCAAGCAAATTTGGTCCAAGGCAATTCCTCCCTCTAGATCATTTCTAGTTTGGAGACTTTTTCATCACAAGATGCCAACAGACGAAAATATAAGGAGAAGGGGTTACAACTTGGTCTCAATGTGCAGTTTGTGTGGCTCAGCAGAGGAATCTTCTTCCCACCTTTTTCTTACCTGCACTTATGCAGCTGCTCTGTGGGGATGGTTGAGCTCCAAACTGGTACACGCAATTGATCACTCCTCTATAGAGAACCTGTTCTTGGTGTGTAGAGGCTCTAGCCCTCAAGTCTATGAGGTAATTCTGGCTGCTGTTATTCATGTAATCTGGATAGTTTGGACAGCAAGAAACCAGTGCCGGTTCAAGAATAAGTTACTTGGTATAGAAGCTGCTCAAAATTTGGTAAGTTCAGCTGTTTGGCTTTCTGGAAAGCTGGCAAGTGGTGCCATGTTTAATTCGGTCAATGAGCTGGTTATCCTCAAGAACTTTAGCATTGATTGTCACTATAGCAAGGCTCCAAAGATTACAGAAGTAACTTGGCTCTCTCCTCCATGCAATTGGACTAAATGTAATATTGATGGTGCAGCTCATGGTTCCCCCGGTCCAGCTGCATGTGGGGGGATCTTTAGAGGCCATAATGCGGCTGCCCTTGGCTGTTTTTCTTGCAACCTAGGCAATTCAACATCACTTGCAGCCGAAATATTTGCTGCTATGCATGCTGTAGAAATAGCTCACAATAGAGGTTGGTTTAATCTTTGGATTGAAACTGATTCAGTTTTGGTTTTGAAGGCTTTTAGCAACCAGAGTTTAGTTCCATGGCGTCTTCAATCAAGGTGGTGAAACTGTATGGTAATAGCTAGGGCTCTTTCTTGCCAGGTTACACATATTTATAGGGAAGGGAATCACTGTGCGGATAGGTTAGCCAATCATGGCATACATAATCCGGGATTTATTTGGTGGGATACAATTCCTCCCTTTATTAGTGACGAGTTTGTTAGAGATAGGCTTTGTTTGCCCAGATACAGATTTTCTTGATGTTTTTCTCTTTGCATGGGTTTGGGTAACATGTCCCACCATGTTCTCTTTCTTGTATTCTTCCTTTCTTTTTTTTATTAATAAAGTGTAGTGTGAGGCTTCTGATGGATGGTTTTGTGGTGCCAACCTAGTTGGGATGACAAAATTCATTCTTACGCTTTTCCACACTACTTATATAAAAAAAAGATGTTGATGAGGAATCATGTTCTTTCTGAGGTTTGGTCAACTTGGTTTCAGTTATTTTGGTTTGGACCTTAAATTGACTCTGTAGTGTTACTCAGTTGTGCAATGCATCGGCTACTCAATATTCTTTATTTGGTTTTGTTTAATTTGTCCTATTTATCTTTCCTATTATATAGGCTTCTGCATTTATGGTTACTATGCTGATAATCTAATGGTAAGTTTATTGAGTAGTTTGGTTTGGAACTAACTACTGGGTAAATGGGTATTTGGCATTGCTTTTATGGAGTTTAATCTCTAATAGAGTATAGAAATGTTTGTGTGCACTAAGATTTCCCTGTTTGGTTAGAACATACAAATTATGTTGTATACCAAGTAGAATATCTGGTTTCCTTTTAATAGTATTTCAGTCATAATAAACTATTGTCGTATTTTTATTTGTTGAAGTTTGTTTTGTCTATCTAATTGACATCATTTAAAATTTTAGTATTAACTAATTGAATTACTTTATACAGTTTTTTCACTAGTGGAAAATATACATTACACTGTAAAGGTTTACGTCAGTTAACCAAAACCTAGACGTTAAAAAGGAGGCGGTGGCAGTTTTGTAAATATCAGACTTCATTAATCCAATTTTAACGTCAGTTGTTTTAAGGACTGACGTTAAAAGTGAAGTGACTCACTTTTAACGTCAGTTCAATAAACAACTGACGTTAAAAGTGAACCTTTTAACGTCAGTTCTTCATTTAACTGACGTTAAAAGTGCGTCACTTCACTTTTAACTTCTGTTCTTTCATCAACAGACGTTAAAGGTTATTTTAATAATTTTTTTTTATCTAGTATACGTACCCTTCCGCATTGCCTTCCTCAAAGTTTCAGTTTCACAATTGCTTTGATGTTTTGTGTTTCTGTTTTGAAAACTAAAATATATGTGAGAAGTATAAGTTGAATCAATAACCCAAACCGGATCTCATTCATTGAAAGGGTTTAAAATCCTTTAAAATCCTATAAAAAGTTACATTGATAGGGTTTAAAATCCTATAAAAAGTTACATTGAAAGGGTTTAAAATCCTAAACATTTGTTGAGGCTTCATTCCCTTCACGGGTGAGCAAGAGAGAAGAGTCGAGCGACTGAGTTTTCCAGAGCGGCTGAGCAAGGGTGCACCCGATCTGTTTCAGCAATGGTCTTGGAACAATCATTTGCTTCCAAAGCTGACGTTACAGTGTCTTATGCGGATCGATTCTCCAGAAAGATGATAAGGTGAGCAACTCACACTATGTGATTTACACAACCTTACCACCCATGTTATGTGATTTACACAACCTCAGAAGTTGTTTGACCATTAAGACAAAGACCTTTGAGTCTAGGAATAGGAAGAAAGAGTGATGAAGTTAATCTCCACGACAGAGCCATATTGTGAAGCAGAAAATTAAAAGGATGGAAGGAAGCTATTTATAGGAGCAGGGGATGAAGTTACTAAGCTATTCTGATTTTCTTGAAAACTTACCTATAAACTTTAATGCTCATTAAAAGGATTAAGTTACAAGGTGCATGGGTAAGTAGCACAGTAGTCAAATGAATGATTTCTTGCAGAAACTTATACACCTTTAACGTCAGTTGTTTAATATAACTGACGTTAAAAGTGTTTTTAAAATAAAAAATATTTATTTTTAACGTCAATTTTTTATACAACGGACGTCAAAAGTGTGGTTTTTACTTCAGTATAATAAATAGCTGACGTAAATAATCCTATAAATTATAAACGTGCAGAATGAATATTGGAAATAATGTAATATACGGGAACTTGGCAGTCATAAATTAAGTTGACGTTAAAAATGAGGTGGTGGCAATTTGGCAGTCATATTTATTTTAACGTCAGTTTTTTATACAACTGACGTTAAAAGTGTGGTTTTTTACTTCAGTATAATAAATAGCTGACGTAAATAATCCTATAAATTATAAACGTGCAGAATGAATATTGGAAATAATGTAATATACGGGAACTTGGCAGTCATAAGTTATGTTGACGTTAAAAATGAGGTGGTGACAATTTGTAAATATGAAATCACTATTTGCGTCAGTTGTGTAAAGAACTTGTGTAAATATTAAACAAGTTTATTTTTAATCTACATTAATTAGCTTGAATTAGTAAACATATTCTTGTGAAAATTAAAATAAATAAACACTTAACATAAAAGTGTTATATGTATAATCAAATCGTATCTCATTAAAGCGATTCATAAGTTACAATTACATGATTAAAAGATAAAAAATTTCTGCAACATAGCACTAAAATATTAAAAAGTTTCTGCTTCAACATCAATTTCTTCTCAGTTCTATCCTCAGAAACTCCAATGGATGCATCGATCCCCTCCCTGCTCATTTGAAGTCCTTGATGCTCCATCTGTGCTTTATCCACAGTCGCTTGGGGAGGAGATGGAATAAAGTGAGGGAGTCATATTATGTGATTTACACAACCTCAGAAGTTTTTTGACCATTAAGACAGAGACCTTTAAGTATAGGTATAGGAAGAAATAACAAAAGTCTCAAATGTGATAGAACCATATTGTGAAGGAATAGAAAACGCACGAAATATAGAGGAAAAGAAGAGGGTGTATTTACGTACTGATACAAAAGAATGACACTTTATATAGAGAATAGTCTCTCTCCGATTTTCTTGAAAACTTATCTATAAACTTAATGCTCATTAAGAGGATTAAGTTTCAAGGTGCATGGGTTAGCACAGTAGTCAAAGGAATGAATTTTTTTGCAGATATACACTTTTAACGTCAGTTGTCTTCAAAAACTGACGTTAAAAGTGCTTTTAAAATAAAAAATATTTATTTTTAACGTCAGTTTTTTGTACAACTGACGTTAAAAGTTTTATTTTTACTTCGGTTAAATAAATAGTCAAAGGAATGTATGTTTTTGGATAAAGGTATACACTTTTAACGTCAGTTTCTTAAGACAACTGACGTTAAATATACGACCTTTAACGTCAGTCTTTACAAACAACTGACGTCAAATGTTGTTTTATTTTGGTTTACACCCGCGTGCCTTCTGCACTTCGCTCTGTACGTCTCTTTTCTCTTTTCATCACGCTCAACCGTCACTCTCAACCCTCACTCTCACTCTCACTCTCACTCTGCCCTAATCGCGAGCTCATCTCCACCACAACCACCGCGAGGGCTTCTTCGCCACCACCGTGAAGTACACTATTAACCCTAACTCTGTCTTTCCATTCATTCTTTGCAATAACTTTACATCTCTCTTTCCCCTTCCCACGCACTAACTCTCCTTGTCCCTCTGCTCTCAGTAACCACATCGAACGTTGGCCACCACTCGAGCTCCCCTCCCCACCACCACGCGAGCACCTATTTCTGGTGAGTCTTTAGGGCACATTTTTTTTATTTTTGGTTTTTAGTGTATGTTGAAATTGTAGTCTCAGTAGTTGAAACTTGAAACCGTGAGTTTGAGTTGTTTGGAATATACGTCTCTATTTTTGGTTTTGAGTGCATGTTGCTCTGCTGGTTGATCTGTCACGGCCGTGATGCTCATCACGGCTAGGCTGTGATCAGTTCTGCTTGTGATGGTCTGGTTTAGTTGGCACGTTACGGCCGTGATGGATATCACTGCCAGGCCGTGACCAGTGATTGACAATCTTCAAAAACTATAGTTTTCAATCTCCCGTATTGTCCTTATATTGGATATATGTTTTGTATATCTACAGGACCTATCTAGTTATGGATCGTAGTTGGATGGTTTGTAAGCGTACTAGTGCTGAGTATTTGAAGGGGGTGGGAGAATTTATAGAATTTGCTCAAAGGAATGTTCCTAATAGTAATGGAATGTTTTGTTGTCCTTGTGTCAAGTGTTTGAATACGAGGAAATGTACGGTGAAGGATATACGTACTCATTTGATTTGTGAAGGGATTTGCTTGAGTTATACAAGATGGATATGGCATGGTGATGTGTTGTTGAGTAGTACGGCAAGTGTCTCCCAAAGTGAGGACGTTGACGTAGATATGGAGGATGATCGAGTAGAGGACATGATCCGTGATATTGGACAAGAATCTTTTCATCGAGCTCGTGTGTATGATAGGTTGTGCGGTGATGCGGATAAGCCTTTATATCCAGGGTGTACTACTCATACACGGTTGTCGGTGGTGCTAAAATTGGTTTGTGTGAAGGCGAGAAATGGTTGGACCGATAAAAGCTTCATGGAATTGCTTGAAGTGTTGAAAGACTTGCTTCCGGAGGACAACACATTGCTTGACCGTAACTATGAGGCCAAGAAGGTATTGTGTCCTATGGGTATGGAGTATAAGAAGATACACGCATGCCCCAATGATTGCATATTGTACACCGGTGTTCATGAAGACAATCACGATTGCCCCAAATGTGGGTTATCACGATACAAAGTGAAGGGTGGTGATGATGATGATGATCTTGATGATGTGAGAAAAAAGGGTCCTCCTGCGAAGGTGTTGTGGTATCTTCCAATAATTCCAAGGTTCAAGCGATTGTTTGCCAATGTGAAAGATGCGAAGAATCTTAGATGGCATAATGATGAGAGGAAACGTGATGGAAAGGTTCGTCATCCTGCTGATTCTATTCAATGGAAGAATATCGATACTATGTTTCCGGATTTCACCGATGAGCCAAGAAACCTAAGGCTTGGACTTGCTACCGATGGAATGAATCCTTATGGTAACATGAGTAGTATTCATAGTTCATGGCCTGTTCTGTTGGTAATTTACAACATGCCCCCTTGGTTGTGCATGAAGCGCAAATACATGATGTTGTCTATGATGATTTCGGGCCCAAAGCAACCGGGAAATGACTTAGATGTTTATCTAGGTCCCTTGATTGAAGACTTGAAAATGTTATGGGTGGAAGGTGTTGATGTGGTTGATGGGTATTCTCATGAGACTTTCAAGCTTCGTGCCATGTTATTTTGCACCATCAACGACTTTCCAGCATACGGTAACTTGTCCGGGTACAGTGTCAAGGGGCATAAAGCATGCCCTATATGTGAAGAAGGCACATGCTACACTCAGTTGCATCATGAAAAGAAGATGGTTTACCTTGGGCATCAGAAATTTCTTAGACGTGATCACCCATATCGTAAGATGAAAAAAGCTTTTAATGGATGCCAAGAGACAGAAGAAGCGCCGACGGCCTTAATTGGAGAGCAGGTTTATCAGAGGGTAAAGGGCATCGATGTTATATTCGGCAAGTCCAAAAAGAAAGGTAAAGCTGCTGAGAAAAACATATGGAAGAAGAGGTCGATATTCTTTTATCTTCCATACTGGCGCAAGCTTGATGTCGAACACTTTGCATTGATGTGATGCATGTGGAGAAAAATGTGTGTGATAGTGTGATCGGGACGCTTCTCAACATTCAGGGCAAGACAAAGGATGGTGTGAATGCTCGTCTCGACCTCGTTGCTATGGGTATACGAGAGCAGTTAGCTCCAGTTGTTGAGGATGGTAAGCGGACCTATTTGCCGCCAGCATGTCATACTTTGTCAAAAAAAAAAAAGACAAAGTTTCTGCGGGTGTATTCAGGGGCATCAAAGTTCCACATGGTTACTCTTCAAATATGAAGAGGCTTGTCTCTAGTGATCTTAAATTGATTGGCTTAAAGTCTCATGATTGTCACATCTTGATGCAACAACTTCTGCCCGTTGCTATTCGTGGTATTGCTCCAAAAAATGTGAGACATGCCATTACTCGGTTGTGCTCATTCTTCAATTCTATATGTAGCAAAGTCGTTGACCCCCGTATGTTGGATGACTTTGAAGTTGAGGCTGCTACAATCTTGTGCCATTTGGAGATGTATTTTCCTCCTTCCTTTTTCGACATAATGGTTCACTTAATTGTTCATTTGGTGGGGGAGATTAGATTATGTGGGCCGATTTTTCTGAGATGAATGTACCCAGTTGAGCGCTACATGAAGATCTTGAAAGGGTACGTGAAGAATCCTCATCGTCCGGAGGATCTATTGTTCAAAGGTATGTTGCAGAAGATGCTATTAAGTTTTGTTCGGACTACTTTCATAACACGGATCCTATAGGGGTTCCTAAGCCTCGGCATGATGAGATCAGATGTCAAGGTAAGGGTACACATGGCTTAAGAATTAATAGGAAGGATCGGGAGGAAGTGCTTCAAGCACATTTGTATGTATTGAACAACATTGAATGTGTTCAGCCTTTCTTATTTGAACATAAAAGAAAAGTCAATCAAGAAAATCCTCGAATGAGAGAAAGGTGGTTGTTGAACAAGCATAACAAGACTTTCTTACCATGGTTCAAGGAAGAAATGCTTAAGGATGGTAGTACTGCTTCTGATGACGTAAGATGGCTAGCACGTGGGCCTAGCTTCAACGTCATATGTTGGAGCGGATACGACATAAATAACTTTTCCTTTTATACAAAGGAACAAGATAACAAGAGTACCATGCAAAATAGTGGGGTTATGATCGTGGCCGAAACAATGCACTTCTCTAGTGCAAAGGACACAAAACCCGTTAAAGCACCGAGACCTTACTTTGGATATATTGAAGATATTTGGGTGCTCGATTACACTAAGCTTACGGTGCCGGTATGTAAATGTAAGTGGGTTGATAGTAACGGTGGTGTATGTAACGCCCTTCGTTACATTAGTAACCCAAAACAAATTGTATAAAAATCCTTTAATACATTTAATTAAAATATGTTAGTCATAAGAATTTTATCAATTATATATAAGTCTGGAAAATGTCTCATATTAAATAGAATAGTAATAACGTATCAAAGTAATAAATAATAAATCCATACGTCCAAATAAAAACCCCAAGCCTCAAAACCGGGCGTCTACTAATAACCCAACGATAAATAAAAAAATAAAATAAATATGTCTAGCCACAAACGGCTCCTTATTCAAAATAAAATACTAACAAAGCTAGATAATAAATAAGTGAATTCGCTAAGTCTTCAATCCTCTTCAGCTTCAGTGATATCATCCTCGTGTTCTGAAAACAACACTTTTAATGAGATATAATCCCAGTGAATAAAAATCAAGTTCTAAAAATATTTTCGCAAATAGTGTTGTTCTCAGCCGGTGCGGTAACCGGAAAAACATTCATGGTACCCGCTAATTTTTAAAATATTGGATATAATAAACCTCCAAAATAATAATTATATATACATATATATAAAATTAATGTCAAGCATTTAAAGCACAAACTCATAAATTCAGCAACGGTCACATCACATTGCATTTAATCACATTCACCATGCAAACTCTACACAATGCAACTCCACGAACATGACTCGGTGATTCCCAGAATCACTTAACTTGACTCTTTGGTTCCCAGAACCGGTGTGAATCCCAGATCCACTAAGGTCTATGAGCTCATATCCATGCAATGGCGTCCCACTGCCTTCCCCATCCCAGATGGAGGTATCTAATATTCCATCCCAGATGTGAATATTTTCAATAAATCGATATCCCATCCCAGATGGTGATATCTCTCATCCTATTCCCGGAATAGAATGTACAACCGTCACCCATTCCCGGAAGGTGATGACCAACTCATATGTACCATGCAACATGTCATCCCAGATGACTGTCAAATGTCATCCCAGATGACTACCAAATATTTCCTCAAACTCCATGCAGCAATTACATAGACACTATAACAGGATTTAAAATACAAACACAACCATAACATATAAGTCCTTAATATAATTTATGCTTGTTATAGTACATGTATTCACTCACAGGGGCGTGGCATATATGTATCAATAGAAATCATCTAATATCAAACATAAATAATGTTATGCCACTGCAATAAGGTTACGCACGGTACAAAATTTGGGCATCTATTTAGCTATTTATTTTCTTTATCATTATCATTTTATTGCATCAAACATTAATAGAATAACAAGAAAATTGCAATCACTAAACCAATTCATCAAGTGACGTGAAAATATTTCAAAGTTCCAAATAAAAATCATGTACTCTAAAATCTTAATTTTTGTAATTAAACAAATCTATATAACAAAGCTTCAAATCAATTGTACCATGAAAGTGTGAGAAAAAGTATTTTTACTCACCTCTCGAAGACCTCCAATGTGCTCTAAAAATCACGTATGATAGGGATTTGTGCTTCCCTAAAAATTTCTCTCTCGTTTGATAGTGTTCTTGGATCTGTATTGTTATGGTTGTACTCACAAGCAAAGGAAATCTTCCTCTCGCTCCACTGTGCGGCGCACCACTCTCGTTCTCCAATTGCTGCACACAGCGTCCATATATATACATATATATGTACTCTTCAGTTTATAACATAGGGTTTTTAAATTAGTTTTTTTTTTGTTTTCCTTAGCCTTGCATGGCTGCTTGGGCGTTAAGCCCAAGTATCTTTTTTTTTCATATATATATATATATATATATATATATATATATATATATATATATATAATTTTGTATTCTCTATAATAGTTAATAAATTACAATAAATCCTTATACCATCACTTCTTTACACTAAATCTCCCATTTATATTTTATTTGAACTACACTTTTTTAATAACTTAATATTATTATTATTATTATTATTATTTCAAATTAATTATGTTAGAATTTTAGGATGTTACATTTTCTCCCCTCCTTAGAGAATTTCGTCCCCGAAATTCACCAAGCACTCACGCACTTATTTTAACATGTGACATATTCAAACGTAAAGGTTACCGTATCTTAGATAATAAAATCTGGGTATTGACGCACGATGTCCTCCTCCATCTCCCAAGTGGCTTCCTCAGGAGTCAATCCGTCCCATAACACCTTCACCAATGGAATCATCTTGTTCCTCAGAGTTTTTGTGCTCTTGTCAATGATCTGAATATGTCTGGGCTTGAAGATTAAATTATCCTTCAATTGTATTGACCGAGGAGCTATCACATGAGGTTCATTGGGCTCATATTTTCTGAGTTGTGACACATGGAAAACATCATGAAGGTTTGCCAACTGTGGCGGAAGAGCCAATTGATAAGCCATGGCCCTACTCCTTTAAGGATTTGGAAAGATCTCATGAAACGAGGATTTAGCTTGTGGACTTTCATCAACCTCCCTACCCCCGTCTTAGGAGTGACTCTCAAAAATACTTTCTCACTTCCCTGGAATTCTAGAGGCTTTCTCCTTTTGTCGGCATAGCTCTTTTGTCTACTTTGCGTCGTGCGCATCCTCTCCCTAATCATTTTGATTCTCTCATAGGTTTCCTGGACCAATTCAGGTCATATCAAGGTTTTCTCTCCTACCTCACACCAACATAAAGGGGACCTACACTTCCTCCCATATAGGGCCTCATAGGGTGCCATACCCATACTAGCGTGATAACCATTGTTATACGCAACTCAATGAGAGGTAGGAACCTATCCCAACTCCATTATTCATCCAAGACACACGTTCTAAGCATGTCCTCAAAGTGTCGAGATGGTCAGCTCGATGACCATCCGTTTGGGGGTGATAGGCCATGCTAAGGTTCAACTTAGTCTCAAAGGCTTGCTGAAAAGCTCTCCAAAATCTAGAGGTAAACCTCAGGTCTCTATCTGACACTATAGATGTGGGTATCCCACGAAGCTTGACTATTTCCTTGATATAGAGGTATGCCAACTTGTCTAAGCTATAGGTTGCCTTAATTGGCAAGAAGTGGGCAAACTTGGTCAACCTATCCACTATCACCCAAATGGCGTATAAGCCCAAACGTGTCTTAAGTAACCCCATCACAAAGTCCACAGAAATTCTCTCCCACTTCCATTCTGGAATCTCCAAGGACTGCAACAACCCCGAAGGCTTCTGATGTTCTATCTTAACCTTTAGGCACACTAGACACCTAGCCACGAAGCTAACCACATCCTTTTTCATTCCCGGCCACCAATACATCCTCTTAAGGTCTTGGTACATCTTAGTTATCCCAGGATGTATGGTAAACTTTCCCTTATGAGCTTCCTCTAATATCTTCTCTCTAAGGCTCCCCTCCTTAGGAACAACGATCCTATTCTTAAACTTCACTAGCCCATCAACAGACAACTCATAACCCTCTCGTCCCAATCGAGACTGCAGCTCTTGGTCTAAAAGTTGTTCCCGCCTAACCTCATCTCTAAGGTCACTATTAATTTCCAACCCATTCAGATTCAAACTTAATACATTTAAGGACACATATTCCAACACCTCCAGATTCATGTCCCCAAATTCTTCCATGAGGTTCAGCTCTTGCACCACCAAGCTCGACACGTGTAGGGACCTCCTACCCAAAGCATCAGTCACCACATTGACCTTTCCCGGATGGTACTTCAACTTGAAGTCATAGTCCTTAAGGAACTCCATCCACCTTCATTGTCTCATGTTCAACTCCTTCTGTTCGAATAGATATTTAAGGCTTTTATGGTCACTAAAAACTTCAAACTTGCCCTATAAAGGTAATGCCTCCGATCTTAAGGGCAAAAGTCACCGCTGCTAGCTCTAGGTCATGGGTAGGGTAATTCCCCTCATGTGATCTAAGCTGCCTAGATGCATAAGTCACTACCCTACCTTCCTGCATCAACATACAACCTAAACCATTCTTAGAAGCGTCACAATATACCACAAAACTAACTGAAGGATCTAGAATGGTTAAGACCGGTGATGACACCAATATTCTCTTAAGCTCCTCAAAATTCTCTTCGCATTCCTTATCCCACTCAAAAGATTTTCCTTTCCTAGTCAACTTGGTGAGAGGTAAAGCTAGTCTAGAGCACCCTTCTATGGACTTCCTACAGTAACCTACCAGTCCTAGGAAACTCCTCACTTCCGTCACTGACTTAGGTTGCTCCCATCCAAGCACTGCATCAACCTTACTAGAGTCAACCGCTACACCACTCCGAGATACAGTGTGTCCTAAAAACTTCACCTCATCAAGCCAAAATTCACACTTTTCTGGCTTTGCATACAGTTGTTCTTCCCTCAGAATCTGCAACACTAACCTCAAATGCTCCTCATGATCCTCTGATGTCCTAGAGTATATCAAAATATCATCTATGAACACCACCACAAAGATGTCCAAGAATGGCCTAAAGGTCTGATTCATGTAGTCCATGAAAACGGCTGGGGCATTGGTCACACCAAAGGGCATCACTACATACTCATAGTGCCCATACCTTGTCCTAAAGGCTGTCTTGGGAATGTCCTCATCCTTAACTCTAATTTGATGGTATCCCGACCTTAGATCTATTTTGGAAAACACTGAGGCTCCCCTCAGCTGGTCTAAGAGGTCATCTATCCTAGGCAAAGGGTATTTATTCTTGATGGTCACTTTGTTCAACTGCCTATAGTCAACACATAGCCTCATGCTCCCATCCTTCTTTTTCACCAGTAGGACAGGTGCTCCCCAGGGTGACACACTAGGTCTAATAAACCCCTCCCCTAGCATCTCCTCTAACTGTTTCTTAAGCTCGTTCAACTCTAAAGGTGCCATTCTATAAGGCGCTACTGATACTGGTCCACTCCCTGGCACTAGATCTATGTTAAACTCAACTTCTCTATTTGGAGGCAAACTAGTGACATCCTTAGGGAAAACATCCTGGAACTCGCACACCACAGGTATAGCCGTCACATCACTGTCAGCCTCTATCTTAGCAGAGAATAAGAGTACACATCCTTGAGCTCCCTCAACTAAGCACTTATGACAAGCAACAGCAGAAACAATAGAACTGGGTACGGGGAAAATCATTAGACATTGGGTGTGAAGAGATAAGGATATTTTTGTCAGAATACTTATGGCAATGAGCCTAGATGCCAATAAGTCAATACCAAAAATAACATTCAATACATAGATAACAATAAGATTGATGTCATAAGGAGTGTCTTGACGCACAAGGAAACAATTTAAACAACCAATGGAAGAACAGAAATACCCTATAGGAGTAGAAACGTATGAATCAAAGGACAAATGAATGATTAGTATCTCCAAATTTTCACACATAAAGGGTGTATCAAGGAATGCGTTGCTCCTGAATCAAACAATATAATAATTTTTTTTTAACGAGTAGAAGAAATTCAGCCTCCTTCGGATCTAAACTGCCTCAGAATGATGGCGAATTGTTCTTCTTGAATTCGAAAAGCCCCATGTGTTAAGGGTCCTAGGTTGCCACCACTTCATTAGTGACTGGCCTCCATTCCCTTTCAGTTGACGGCGAGTCTCCGTCTGCCCTTGCATAACCTTGGCCATACAATCCAAAGCTGCTACAAGTGCAACATTCGTCCCTCGCCTATTAGTCGCCATAAATCTGCTCACTACCAATGAAATGCTGGGTTGATCAGGTCCAATATCCCAAAGAATAGCATGCAACATCTATAACTCTAACAAGCATCCTATGCGCCCAAGTTTTATTTTAGAAAAAGCCCCATTACCACAGTCCGATTTAGAATCGAACTGCTCTGATACCATAAATGTAACGCCCTTCGTTACATTAGTAACCCAAAACAAATTGTATAAAAATCCTTTAATACATTTAATTAAAATATGTTAGTCATAAGAATTTTATCAATTATATATAAGTTTGGAAAATGTCTCATATTAAATAGAATAGTAATAACGTATCAAAGTAATAAATAATAAATCCATATGTCCAAATAAAAACCCCAAGCCTCAAAACCGGGCGTCTACTAATAACCCAACGATAAATAAAAAAATAAAATAAATATGTCTAGCCACAAACGGCTCCTTATTCAAAATAAAATACTAACAAAGCTAGATAATAAATAAGTGAATTTACTAAGTCTTCAATCCTCTTCAGCTTCAGTGATATCATCCTCGTGTTCTGAAAACAACACTTTTAATGAGATATAATCCCAGTGAATAAAAATCAAGTTCTAAAAATATTTTCGCAAATAGTGTTGTTCTCAGCCGGTGCGGTAACGGGAAAAACATTCATGGTACCCGCTAATTTTTAAAATATTGGATATAATAAACCTCCAAAATAATAATTATATATACATATATATAAAATTAATGTCAAGCATTTAAAGCACAAACTCATAAACTCAGCAACGGTCACATCACATTGCATTTAATCACATTCACCATGCAAACTCTACACAATGCAACTCCACGAACATGACTCGGTGATTCCCAGAATCACTTAACTTGACTCTTTGGTTCCCAGAACCGGTGTGAATCCCGGATCCACTAAGGTCTATGAGCTCATATCCATGAAATGGCGTCCCCACTTTGCCTTCCCCATCCCAGATGGAGGTATCTAATATTCCATCCCAGATGTGAATATTTTCAATAAATCGATATCCCATCCCAGATGGTGATATCTCTCATCCTATTCCCGGAATAGAATGTACAACCGTCACCCCTTCCCGAAAGGTGATGACCAACTCATATGTACCATGCAACATGTCATCCCAGATGACTGTCAAATGTCATCCCAGATGACTACCAAATATTTCCTCAAACTCCATGCAGCAATTACATAGACACTATAACAGGATTTAAAATACAAACACAACCATAACATATAAGTCCTTAATATAATTTATGCTTGTTATAGTACATGTATTCACTCACAGGGGCGTGGCATATATGTATCAATAGAAATCATCTAATATCAAACATAAATAATGTTATGCCACTGCAATAAGGTTACGCACGGTACAAAATTTGGGCATCTATTTAGCTATTTATTTTCTTTATCATTATCATTTTATTGCATCAAACATTAATAGAATAACAAGAAAATTACACTCACTAAACCAATTCATCAAGTGACGTGAAAATATTTCAAAGTTCCAAATAAAAATCATGTACTCTAAAATCTTAATTTTTGTAATTAAACAAATCTATATAACAAAGCTTCAAATCAATTGTACCATGAAAGTGTGAGAAAATGTATTTTTACTCACCTCTCGAAGACCTCCAATGTGCTCTAAAAATCACGTATGATAGGGATTTGTGCTTCCCTAAAAATTTCTCTCTCGTTTGATAGTGTTCTTGGATCTGTATTGTTATGGTTGTACTCACAAGCAAAGGAAATCCTCCTCTCGCTCCACTGTGCGGCGCACCACTCTCGTTCTCCAATTGCTGCGCACACCGTCCATATATATACATATATATGTACTCTTCAGTTTATAACATAGGGTTTTTAAATTAGTTTTTTTTTTTGTTTTCCTTAGCCTTGCATGGCTGCTTGGGCGTTAAGCCCAAGTATCTTTTTTTTTTCTTTCATATATATATATATATATATATATATATAATTTTGTATTCTCTATAATAGTTAATAAATTACAATAAATCCTTATACCATCACTTCTTTACACTAAATCTCCCATTTATATTTTATTTGAACTACACTTTTTTAATAACTTAATATTATTATTATTATTTATATTTTTTTTTTCAAATTAATTATGTTAGAATTTTAGGATGTTACAGTGTACAAACCGACGAATTGGGGTTCACATTGGTAGACCTCAACAAGTTAGGTCATATAAATGAGCCTTTCATAATGGCTTCCCAAGCAAAACAAGTGTTCTACATCACTGATCCTTCTAACAAAAGGTTGTCCGTGGTTCTCCAAGGAAAAAGCATGTATAATGGTAGTGATGAAAATGAAGATTCAAATCGTGATATTCCTGAGACTCCTTCTTTTTCAACAAACATGCCTACTATAATCGAGGAGACACAGGTGGACGATGTACATGTCACTCGTGATGATCATCACGAAGGGATATTGATATAGGTAGTTTAAACTTAGTATACATTTATTTTAATTTATATTTCTGTATTTATTTTGAGTTATAACCTATGTTAAAAAATATATATTGTTTCTGAACAGGCATACGTATGGATCATTGTTCCATTTTTCCTTTGAAATTCTGTAATGTGTGTGATATTCTGTGTTACTGGGATATTTACTGAATGCAGGGATAGCTGAGGGGAGTGATATTTTAAAACTGAATTTAAAAAAAAATACTATTAACGTCAGTTGTATGATACAACTGACGTTAATAGTATTTTATAAAATATACAGTACACTATTAACGTCAGTTGTTTATTACAACTGACATTAAAATTAAGACCTTTAACGTCAGTTCTTTATAACAACTGACGTTAGTTTTAACAAAATTAACGTCCGTTCTTAAAGAACTGACGTTAATTTTGTAAATTGACGTTAATTTTTACAAAATTAACGTCAGTCGTCAGTTGTGTTGAGGAACCCACGTTAATAGTTTTATATTTAACGTCAGTTCTCAACTGACGTTAAAATTTTAACTTTTAACGTCAGCTGTATTTATGTCAGTCAGTATTCTGACGTAAAAAATCAATTTTAACTGACGTAAAAAGCACTTATTGCACTAGTGTTTCTTGCACCAGCAGATCAACTAAAGGTGAAATGTTGTTTGTCTATTGCAGTTCACATGAGATTTGCGCTTCTCAAATCTTCTTTGTTGACACTTGATCCTAATAGATTTAACCACCACTGATGGAACATTGTGCATTTGGCAGTTTGGACACTTGAGCTCTTTTTTAACCCTGCTTTCCTCTTAAATATCAACTATTATCATATTTATATTTGATCTGTAGCTTTATTTTCTGAATACGAAAGGTGAAATCCATTGGTTTGGGGTTGTTATCATATCTCTCCAAACCATTACATTTGACCTCTTGATCCTCTCAGTTTAAGTTAGTCATTTAGTTTATAGCTTGCAAAAAGCTTAGTTTATTAAAGCCTCAAATGTATTTGTTTGTATATCGATGGAAGTTTTTATTTTTTTTTCTACATGGTATGTGGTCATGTAATTCCCTTTTTCCTCCATTTGACCGATTTGGATATTGTTCTACGATAATGCTGGCAAATTTCAGGTACAGCTTGGTGTGAGACTGCTTCGGGTGCATGTGACATGCAGTGAGCTCGAGGACACAGTGATATTTCTTCTATCCTGTTAGCTGGTCTCTTGGGCTGTAACTTCCTAGATGATTGATTCCGGTTTTTAAGACTTATCTACTCATGAACATCATGCATAATTGTCTATTAGTTGAATTTTGACGTTGTACTTTTATTGAATTGGACTGAGTAATAACATGTTTATTTTAGACCTAATATTTATCACTCATTTTGTACCCTTCACTAAGTAACTAGTTTAAAAACCCAAATTCTTACACTTTATCACTCATTTTGACACGACTATGCTTGCTTGATGGAGTAGATAATTACATTCTTGGAGCTAACGTGAGCATTAAGACGAGGATCCTTTACTTGGTTGTTTATTTTCAATTACATGTAACGAGTGTTGCAATTTACGTTATTGTCACTATAATTATCGATCTGAGAAAATTATTTTAAATAATATGTTTAAGAGAAAAACATTTTCATATTTTCATTATATTTAATTTTAGAGTTGAAAATAAAATGATTTGACATTTATTGGAGATTAAATTTTGGACTGAGTATTTTCTTAGTTGATCAGTCCAACTATTAGTCTTTGCTCTAATTTGAATTTCGAAAACTTATAGTTATCAATCGTTAGTTTTAGAGTCCAAAAAATAAAAATACGTTTATTTTAGACTTAATATTTTATCACTCATTTTGTACCTATTACTAGATAATTAACTTAAAAAGCTAAGTTCTCTTTTTTTTCTGTCTCTCTCGACGCCTACTCTCTTTTCTTCTCTGCGCCCTTTCTCGTTTTCTTCTCTGTTCTTCTTCCTTATTTCTTTTTCTTCTCTCTTCTTCTCCCTTCTTCTTCTTCCTCCAACCAGCCACCGCCCCACACCCTCCACCCATCGAACCGCCGGAAGCTGCCAGGAGGATCCGCGTCACAGCCGCGCGCTCTGGCCGAGCTCCGCCGCGAAGCCGCGCCATCCATCGTGGTAAACACCGCGAGCCGCCGGTTTTTGTGGTGGTTTCCACCATGTGAGTTCCTTCCAACCCCTTCTTCTTATTTCCTTTGGTCTTACTCTATCTCTCTCCCTTTTTGGTGTTCACAGAAAGCGAACCGCCGCCACGGCCACCGTCCGCCGCCGCGTCAACCACCGCAGCACCACCATAAGCTTGCCTTCTTCCTTGGGTAAGTGGTTTTCTCACTTCCTTTGTTCAGATTCAAGAGCCCCAATTTCTCCTCAAACCCTAACCATTCAAATCTTATTTTTCTTGCATCAATGATTTTACCTTTATGTGTTAAACACCTGAAAAATTAAGGATTTTTTCTATATCTTTTTTTTTTGGAGACACTGCAAGTCTATGTATATTTATTATTTTAAAAACACCGTTTTTCTTGTTGGGGTTATCTCTATTTTGCAGGTGAGTAGGTTGTTGGATTTGATTGTTCACAGTTTGTATAGCCACAAGGAAGTGTTCCTTCGAGAACTTGTGAGGTAATAACAGTTTACTATTCCATTTGATCCACAAACTGAGTTCCTCTTATTATTTGAACAGTGTTACTAGTTAGTTGCTTTTGATAGAATGATTTACTATTAGTACTTTAACTTTGTGGCATGTTATGTAGAACTTGATATGGAGGCTTACATGGGGATGGGGTAATAAATATTGCTTTAGTATATGCACTAGTTGTCCTTGCTTGTTATACTTGTTCCTTCATTGCTTGGAGATGCTGGAGAATTAGAGATACGCATCAAGTCTGATCCAGACAATGGGACTATTACTATAACGTATGCATATTATTTATTCTGAATATTTTGTGTTTTTTTTTTATTAAATTGTTTCTGGGTATGTTAAGAGGATTATTGAACTGTTAGCTGTTGACCTTTTTTTAGAGATACTGGTATTGGAATGACCAAAGAAGAGCTCATTGACTGTCTTGGAACTATTGCCTGGTGGTGATGAATGATGTTTTTGGATATTGATTTTGATACTTATAGGCTTCAGCTTTTTCCATTATAATTAATATCCTATGTTTATATATAACATGAATTAGTTTCAATTCTATTCAATGATACATATATGCCTTGTTAAATTTTTATTTACATGATACAGAATATGGAAATTCCGGAGCATCGAAAGTGGATGTATAATAGACTTCTTCCAAATCGGGGGGGATTAAGAAGGGAATTTGTAGAAGGTGTCCGAGATTTTGTTAACCAAGCAACTAACAGGTTTACATATGATTAACGTGCATATATTTCTTACAATGTCTTTTACACTAACAGGTTTAATCCATCATCCACTGTTCGTTTCTTAACTGCTGCCATTAAGAGCAAGTTAGATTGGTTTTGTCCTACTTGGGGACATTCAACTACCGATATGCGAGATTTGTGGTTTAAAGAATTTAAGGTAAATATGATATTAGATAATATATGTCATTAATATATTGTATCAACGATGGTTTGCAGAATTTATGGTTGCTTACATATCATATCAATTTTATTTTCTTTTGTAGAAGAACTGTAGATGGGAACCAAAATATGATGCAAGGATTCGTCAAATTTTTGACATCAAGGGAGAAGCTCGATTTAGGAGTATTATGTATGAAGAGAGGAAAAAATATGAAAAAAGTCAAGAATACAAGCCAAAGTACATTCCTATACCAATATGGAATCAACTAATACATTATTGGGCATCAGATAAGAAGTTTAAGAATTTGTCTGTTGCAAACACTGCAAATCGTGCTTCAAATGAAGGTAGCTCTGTGCATACTGGTGGTTCTATATCTATGGGTGAGCATGCACGTAGAATGGTAAGACACTTGAAATTGTTTGCTTGAGTATTTAATTTTATGAACTATTGTGAATTTTCTCATTGAAGTTATGACAAAGTGTAGGAGGTAGCTACACTGTTCAAACCTTCCATAGAAGAAGTGTTTGCTAAATGCCATTTGAAAAAGGACAACACTTGGGTTGATAATAGATCTGAGAATGCCATGGTATGTGGTGTTAACTTTAATTTTTCTATAACTTTTGTTGCATGCATGGTTCAAAATTGTTTGTTAGTGAAATGACTAACACAAGTCAAACTGTAATCTTTTGTAGGGAAAATTTAAAAAGAGAAAATCAGAGCTTTCAAGATCGTCATTGTGTCAACGTGAGGATGGTGACGGGTTGTCTTGTGAAAGCCAAAATATGCCGGATGACTTGACTATTTGGAAAGAAGTAGTTCCTAAAGGCAAAAAGGGGACATTATATGGTTTAGGTTCTATAGGAACAAATATCTCTTCAAAGTATGCTGTCAATTCATCCTCAAGTGCATCTAAGGACACAAACACGGAACAAAAGCTAGCAAAGTGGCAGGAAAAGGTTAAAGAGCAAGAACTTATAAATCAAGAGCAAAAGCATAAGTTGGAGGAGCAAAAGCGTAAGTTGGAGGAGCAACAAAAGAGGATTGAATCAACTGAAAGTTTGGTTGTTGCTTTATTTGGGAAGTTAAATGTGCCACTACCTCCAAACTTTGTTTCTGCGACAACTATGCAAGATGGATCAAATGAGACAAGTGAGCCCTCTAATGGCGACAACGATGATAATTTTAATGTTGATTGATGGCTTTGATCTAGATTTGTGAGTCCTTAAATGTCTCTACTTTGTTTTGATTTAATATAGATTGATGACACCTTGATGACACTAGTTAGTTTTATGTTGTTTTAGATCGATAAACATATTACTCTAGTTTGTGTTACTTTGTTTGACTAATGAGTACTTTGATCATAGTGGTTTGTTTTATTGTGCTAGAACTAGAATGATGAAACACTTCTATGAATTTAGTTTATGTGATTGATCTTGACTGTTAGGTAAAAATGTTAACAGGTATACTTGATTGTTCTTCACAGGTTAATGTCTTGTTTGGTGATTTGTTCAACTATGTCAATTTTCAATTCAGTTTTATCTCAATCTGTGTGAAATTAAAACTTGATTAATGATTTTGATATTTCATCTCAGTGTTGTTTCAAAAGTAAATTAAGTTAATTTATAAATTTGAGTCAATTTCCTTTATAAAAAAATAATTTTTATTAAATTTGTTCAAAATCCGTCTCAAAAGGATAAACGTTTGAAACACAGATCCGTCCGAAATCCGTCCGAAAAAATCACAGCATCCGTCCGAAAAATAACCAACAAAATCACAGAATCCGTCCGAAATCCGTCCGAAAATAAACCAACAAAATCACAGCATCCGTCCGAAATCCGTCCGAAAATAAAAATAAATCCGTCCGAAATCCGTCCGAAAAATAACCAACAAAATCACAGAATCCGTCCGAAATCCGTCCGAAAATAAAAATAAATCCGTCCGAAATCCGTCCGAAAAATAACCAACAAAATCACAGAATCCGTCCGAAATCCGTCCGAAAATAAAAATAAAGCCGTCAGAAATCCGTCAGAAAAATAACCAACAAAATCACGAATCCGTCCAAATCCGTCCGAAAATAAAAATAAATCCGTCCAAATCCGTCAGAAAAATAACCACAGCCCGGATTTCCAAGTTGTCCAAATCGTCAAATCCGTCCGTAAATATTTTCGGACGGAATTTGGGACGGATTTTCTAATTTCCCACGGGGCTTTTTCGGACGGATGCCATTCCGTCCGAAATCCGTCCGAAATGAATTATCCGTCCGAAATCCGTCCGAATTCCGTCCGAAATCCGTCCGAAAATCCGTCCGAAAAAGATGGATTTCTAGTAGTGTGGGGAGACAATCTTTGCACATAATATAGTTGTCATTGCAACAAAATGTAATAACACAGGTGGTTTATAGATATTTGATACTTGACACTATTGTATATAACATAAAAGTATCATTCAATGTATATAGAAAGTTCCACTCGAAGCATGATACCGGACTATTCTAAATAATGACATCTAAAAATAATTTATAATTGGCTTTAGAAGGTGTAGAAAGCTAACCAGAAATTCGACATTACGGTCGAATATAATAACTAAGAAAGTTCTATCATTGTTGTTCATTGTTTCTGGAAAAGTAGTTGGGGTTATTTGTGTCAATATTCAAATGATCAATACTTTTAACTCAATTTTTTTTTAACAAATTTGTAGAATACGAAATAGATAGTAGAAATCCGCAGCGTTGGTTGTTATTGCTAATGGTGGTGTGCGATGGTCTTAGTTTTGCTAGGTAAACGATGGTAAGAAGAAACCTAATCTAGAAATAATCAAATTAGAAGGAGCAGTCTAAAACCAAGGCCCAATGATAGATAAAGGGTGTTTTATATATATATATATATATATATATATATATATATATATATATATATATATATAAAATCAATATAGAGACAAATCTAAAGCAAACCTTAGAAAAATAGTTAAATATATGTAATGTATTTAAACTGTAATTTATATATATATATATATATATATATATATATATATATTACACATAAAATTTGTGGAATTAATTTACACTACACATTATATAAAATGTCATTCATTCATTTATTTATATCTAAAAGATAAAGTTATTACTTTTTTACTGAAAAATAAAGTTATTACTTATTTTCAATTTTTATTGAAAATATATAATTAAATTTTTAAGTTAAAAACAAATGTTCTCATTATCCTATCATTATTATGAAATTATCACTTTAGATGTGTAGAAATGCTATTTCAATTAAAATATTTTACGGGGTCTGTAGAATTATTGTTTTATTTGAAATCAAGTAAAGATGAAAACAATATTAGGGAAAAAAAAGTGTCACTCAATAAATAATATTAATAATTTAACTGATATATGTATCAATATTCATATTTTTTTGGTGAACATTCATCATACTTTTAAATGGAATTAATTGATATACATGACAGTGTAAAGTTTTTTTACACTGTCAACCAATCAGAAATTGACACACCATTAAAGATGTTTAATCTTATCATAATCATCTTAAAAGTCACTAATTTTATAACTTCTAATTAATTATCAATATAAAAATATTTATACTAACAGAACACATATATTAAACTCTTTTTAAATATATTCCAATACATTATCTTTATATTGAAATAATTTAGAAACCTAAAAAAAATTATAAATCAGGGGCCGTGCGTACCGCACGGACAACTACATTAGTTTATTATCTAAGAGGTTCTGCTGGTGCATATTAGATATTAGATAATATCATAATAATATGGTTTACGATTACAAGCTACATGTATATGATTAAGCCAATGTTTACAAAATTGGACTGACCATCAAACCGGTGAAGACAGCAGTTTGAGGTTCAATGGTCCAACCGAGGTTGAACCGTGATTGAACCGGTTATAATTAAATAATATTATTTTAATTTTTAATATAATATTTGTAACAATATTAAACAAAAAAACAACATAACAACTAAAATTATTAAGCACAATTTTTTTATTTTGAAATTAAACTAAATAAATATAAAGATATATGTTAAAATCATCTTCATAGGAAAAACCAACCCAAAATCTACAACCAGCCCACATATGTTAGAAAACAAAAGAATTGAGTTTTGGCTAGGATGACCCAAATCCTTTTATACTATTTTTTTTTAGGAAATCGGTTCAGGCCGGTCCACTACCGGTTATGACCGGTTTTACCGGTTTTGAATCGATTCTCGGGTTTTTCCACCGGTTTAGTACAGGGACGGTTTTCCCTGTAAACCGGATCGACCAAGGTCACGGTTCCCGGTCAACCCGGTCGGACCGGCTGGTCCGGTCCGGTTTTGAAAACCTTGGATTAAGCAATGGTAGACAAAATAATGGTAAATAATTATTAATTATCTTTCTCATTCGATCTCTTCTACAACTGGGTCAACCGATATTATTTCTATCTTTCCAACTCTGTTAAGCTTTCTGGCTATCGCAATTGTGTCCATAGTTCCAATTATAATCATCTTTTGTTCGAGCACGTCAGCTTCAATTGAATCAACTCCTGCATTGCCCGGAATATATAATCATACATGTAAAATATATTATAATTTCCATTTTATAAAATCAAAATTAAAAAAAAAAAAAAAAAACCGTGCAATTAGTACGATAACGAGAGAATTCTGTACGATTAATTAATATCGTGACACGGTAAAACATTATCAAAATGATGATGAGTGGGGAATTGCCATGGTAGGATGGGAGAGCTGACTAGTAGCGCCTAGTGACTTAAAGCATATGTGTGTATATGAACAGCGGGCTTACCATAAACATCAGCAACAGCCTTTATAGCTTTTTTCTTTGTTTTCTTATCAGCCATGTTCATGATCTTCAGCACCACTTTCTGCTCACAGATGGATCAAAGTCAGGATTATATTGAACTAATGTTTGTATTAAAAATGCAAACATATACATGTATAAGGTAAGATCTGCAACCAATACCTGAGTCATTATAAAGATGTTGGTGTAGAAAATATATAGTAGAAGAAATGAGTAGGGCTTTTTTTTTTTAAGTAAAAAATGAGTAGGGCGCTTTTGATTAGGAGTCAATAGTCCCATTGAGGATTATTCATGTTTTATATGGGAAAGCTAGCTAGATTCCATCGACTTATTGAATAATTCGTAGTAAACCCTGTTGGACTGCACTTCAATTAATATAACCGCGGATAACATTAAAAGTAAGTTTTCATAGGAAAACTAAGAATAACACTTCTCAAAATTTTAAATATTACACTTTTCAATGAAATTTTTTTTTATTCCTTAATCAATGTCTCTATCCTAAAGACATTGGTTAGCATTCTCCTCTCAAGGGAAACAAGTCAACAACATCTCCCTGGTACCTTCAAATTTCGTTGGAAAAACAATTCATATTTTTAAACATTAATTAAATTGAGTGATTTTAATGTACAGTATAATATAATAAATTGCTATGATAGTTAAATTCAATGTTTGACTCTTGAAAAGTTTATACTTTCATTCTGGAAAGAATATTGAGTGAAATTTTCAATGATTTTGAAAATGTGAAAAACAAGTTATATTTTCACTCATTCTTTCTGGAATGAATGAGTATATATATATATATATATATATATATATATATATATATATATTGATGGATCTTGACTGAAATATTTGGGGAACCACTAATTACTAGTTAAATTAATGTTATTTTAACATGATATTGATATGATCTCATTCTAGATAAAAAATTCTTTGAACTTTATCTCTTTTATTCAATGGATATTCCCAAATTTAGAAATGCTTTTCGGGGTCACACCAAATCTATCAACTATGACTTTTTGAATCTTGAAAGGATGTTCATCCGATTGAACTGTTTGATAATTAAAAGGATGCTTTTGAAGTGAAAGTGTTAAAGCTATATATACAAGTTTCATCTTTGTTTAAATTTTCTTCTCTAAAAATACATCAATTCTTTAAAAATGCATCGATAAAATTATATCACTCCTAAAACATATGAAATTAATTACATATAAATTTTTTATAAAACTCCATAAATCAACAATCAAAATTGCATAAAACTAAAATATTATATAAAAAAGAAAAGAAGAATATCAAGTACATGATGTTGAAACCAAAGTAGTTTTGGATTAAATAATCTTTATATTTTGATGTTAACAAAAGGATTAAATTTACTTGGCAAAGTGTTAGTTAAAATCTAACTTGTGCTATTTAGTTATGCAGGAACGCTTAAAATTATAAGACATGGAAACTTAGTATAAGTTTTCATATGTATCTGCTTGGACTTAAAGAGAAATGCATGTCCGCCCGTGTAGACAGGCTACTCAATGTTTTGGTAAATTTATTTATTTATTTAATTGAGTAAACTGATTTCTTTAAGTAGACGAGGCACTAAATGTTTACTAGACGGATTTTAAGTTTTAAATCAAATAGACTAGTTTTAACTTGCAGAATCAGTAGACGAGTTCATTGATCGAGTAGACGAACTCTAATTGCCATGTCACTAGACGGAGATCAAGATAACTCACTGAGATATAGCAAGTCCAAAGACTTGATAGTAGGCATGAGAATATGACACGTCAGTGGACGAGTTAAATGAAAGAGTGAATAGACTTCGTTCTTACACATAACTGTGTGGACAAAGATTTTTGAATAGACGAGCTTCTATCTCTTATGTATATGTTGTTCTAAAAATGAATAAATGCAATCTGACCCACAATGAATTTATTTCAAATGATTGATATTTAATTCAATAGAATATTTGTTCTTTCCATTTGTTTTATCCGGTTAATGCTTTGTTTCCTTGTAAGAAAATCATAATACCATCAAGGAAATACAAAAAACAAATAGTACAATAAGGAAATGAAAAGTGACTTGTACAAATTCTTCTTTACTACTGGAAAAAGTTGGATTGTACACAAAGGAGGAAAGAAAGTTTTCAAGGTACAAATTGCTCAGAAACAATGACCCTCTATTCTGCGCAAATGTGATAACCAAGAATACATTTCACAAAGGCCACAATCAAGCTACCAGTCACAATGGATATCATGCATTCAATGCTATCTCTAAACAGGACTATTCAAAATAACCGTTGAAGAAATACAAGTGATAAAGAATGTCACTATAAATAGAAGACCTCAAGTTCTGAAGAACAACTTTTGCCAATCGATAATTACTCATTCTAATATTCTTTCAAGAGCAAGAGTTTGTATTCTTTAGTTTAAATATTGTTGTAATATTCATCTGGTCTTAAACTTTTATATCTTCACACATAGTGAGCTAAGAAGATCATAAGTTAAATCTCTTTGTTAGAGTTAGAGCCTGAAGAGGCTTGGTAAGAAAGAAATACTTGTAGCCTGGAGAGGTGTTTAATACTTGGTTGTAATCTGTTTAGAAAATAGTGGAGAAAAACCTTCAAGTAGAAGGGATAGTACGTAGCTCTTGGTTGAAAGAGAGTGAACCAGGATAAAACATCTTGTGTGAATCTTCTAACCCTAAACTCCTATAGCTTTATTTGTTTATATTGACTGTGGGGATTTGATATTTCTTTTGTTAAGTTTCAAAAGTTTTTTTTCAGTGTGTACGTCTGTTTTAAATATCCTTGTGTGAGAAAATCAGTTTTGAAAAAGGTTGTTTTCGAAAATTATTAACAAACACAATTCGACCCCCTTCTTGTGTTTGCCTGTGTCAACTTCAGTTGGTATCAGAGCTCAATCTCGAAACGGTTGAGCATCTAATAAGTACTGAGGGAGTACGATCCAACAACCATGGATGCGGAAGGACAAGTCATCAACAGACCTCCTCTCTTTGATGGTTCTTATTATGACTACTGGAAGAAGAGGATGATGGCCTTTTTGGATGCACAAAGTCAAGACATCTGGGAGCTCATAGAAAATGGTTATACTGAACCCAAAAATGAAAATGGAGTTGCTGTTTCTAGAGCAGACTGGACAGTAGATCAAAAGGCAAAGCATCAACTCAATCTTAAAGCTAAGCATTATTTGATGTGGGCCATCACCAGATCTGAACATGACAAAGTACACAGATGCAACACTGTCAAAGAAATCTGGGATACTCTTGCCCTAGCTCATGAAGGTTCCTCACAAGTGAAGGAATCAAAGATCAGCATGCTGATTCATCAGTATGAGCTGTTCAAGATGGGTGAACATGAAACGATAGACCGAATGTTTGGAAGATTCCAAACCATCACCAATAGTCTCAGATCTCTTGGAAAAGTCTATGAAAATAGAGATCATGGTAGAAAAATCCTGAGAAGTCTATCCAAGCAGTGGAGACCTAAAGTTACTGCTATTCAGGAAGCTAAAAACCTGAATACTCTTTCTTTGGAAGAGCTTCTTGTATTTCTTAGGTTCATGAAATTGAACTGAATAAAGAAGAAAGCTCTAGAAAAGGAAAGACTGTTGCCCTAAAGGCAAGGAAAGGAAGTTCATCAAAAGTCCTCAAGGCTGCTGAATCCTCAGATGAAGCTGGAATCTCAGATATTGATGAAGGATCAGATGAGGATGAACTATCTTTCATCTCTAGAAAGATTCAACATATGTGGAGAAAGAAATATGGTTTTAGAAGGAAACAATTCAACAAAAAGTTATCCAAGGAGAAGTCAGACTCCAAGGAAAAAGGTTCACCCTTGTGCTTTGAGTGCAAGAAACCTGAACACTTCAGAGCTGATTGCCCTGAGCTGAAGGATAAAAAGAAATTCTTCAAAAAGAAGAAAGGTTTAATGGCTACATGGGAGGATCTTGATCTGTCTTCATCAGATGAAGAAGATGAAGCTGAGGAAGAGGCAAGCATTTGTCTTATGGCTGACACATCGTCAGAAAGTGAATACACTGATGCTAAGGTAATGGACTCTGACCCGTCCACCCTTCAAAATGCTTTTGATGAATTGTTGCATAAGTCGTCCATACTGTCTAAAGAGTATACGAGTCTCAAAAAGAAACTTTCTAAACTGTCTAGAGAATATGATAGGGTTTTCACTGAGAAACAAAACCTTAACGATGAAAATGACATACTAAAACCAGTTAATGTTAGTCTAGCTGACAAAATGGAGTGTGAACCTGATGTTTCTTGTGAAGTTTCAAAACTGAAACAAGATGTAACATATCTGACAGATTCTCTGTCAAAGCTTGTAGGTGGCTCAGATAAGCTTAGTCTCATTTTATGGTACTCTATGTCACCACATGATAAATCTTGCATTGGTTATGACAAAGAGAAGCAAGAAGCATATCAACAAAAGCCAACACCACATACTCAGCACAGAGCTTCAAAAGCTCAAGCTAAACATGCTAAAACAAAGTCTGGCCCGGCCAACACCTTTTGCAAAGTGTGTGGAAAGAATGGGCATACTATATCTAGATTCATACATAATAAGCATGCCAAGCATACTCATCCAGTGACTACTAACAAGAAAGAATCCAAGTCAGTTTGGGTACCTAAAGATAAGATCATACTTGTTGCAGACTTGCTTAACAACAGGAAAGAAATAAGCATCTTGGTACTTGGACAGTGGGTCCTCACGACACATGACAGGAGAAAAGTGTATGTTCCAAGAACTTAGAGCCAAAGATGGTGGCTGGGTTACATTTGGAGGAAACCAGAAATGAAAGATAAATGGTATAGATAAAATTGATAAATACCATTTTCCCTCCATTGACAATGTTCTATTGATTAAAGTCTTAAAACACAATCTGCTAAGTATAAGTCAACTATGTGATAGTGGATATGCTGTTTCATTTGATAAGAACATGTGTAATGTCAAGAAAAATGATGGATCACTTTTGTTCACTGCGAAGAGGCAAAACAATCAGTATAAGATTGACTTGGAGGTCCTTACAAATCAAAGTGTCTCGTGTCTGGCGTCCATTGAGGATGAGCGCTGAATTTGGCACAAGAGGCTAGGTCATGCAAGCTTGAGGTTAATCTCAAAGCTAAATAAGCATAACCTCGTGAGAGGGCTACCAAACCTTAAGTTCAAATCTGATGCTCTCCGTGATCCATGTCAAAAGAGAAAACAAGTCAAAGGTTCTTTTGAATCTAAAAATGCTATTAGTACCAATAGACCACTAGAAATGCTACACATTGATCTCTTTGGTCCAACAAGGACTGCTTCTGTCAGTGGGAAGAGATATGGTCTTGTCATAGTAGACGACTACACTAGATGGACATGGGTTATGTTCCTAGCTCACAAGGATGAGTCTTTCAAGGTCTTTTCTGTATTCTACAAATGTGTACATAATGAAATATGCATGTGTATATCTTTAATCAGAAGTGACCATGGGGGAGAGTTTGAAAATGAGCTATTTCATAAGTTCTGTGAAGAATGTGGCATTCTTCACAACTTCTCAATACCTAGAACACCACAGCAAAATGGTGTGGTAGAGAGAAACAACAGATCTCTTCAAGAGATGGCTAGGACTATGCTCAATGATAATTCAGTCCCTAGACACTTCTGGGCTGAAGCTGTTAACACTGCCTGCTACGTTCACAACAGAATATACATTAGACCTATCCTGAACAAGACTTCTTATGAATTGTGGAAAGGACGAAAACCCAACATTTAATATTTTCATTCATTTGGTTGTAAATGCTATATACTGAATACTAAAGATCAAATTGGTAAGTTTGATGCAAAAGCAGATAATGGAATACTATTAGGATATTCTGAAACTTCAAAAGGCTTTAGAGTTTATAATTATAGAACTTTAGTGGTAGAAGAATGTACTCATGTCAAGTTTGATGACAAGCAGTCTGATAAGAAATTATCAAAGCTAGATAAAGCTTTTGCAGATCTTGATCTAAATATTTTTGGAGATAAAACTAAAATTAAGGCTGATGATCAAGAAGAAGACTTCCCTCAACAAGAACCAGAAACCTCTGCTTCTCAACAAGATAATGTTCAAAGATCTTGGTACTTCAAGAATTATCATCCATAAGATCAGATCATTGGAAACCCCAATGACAAGCTAAGAACCAGATCAACTTTCAGAGAACAAGATAATTCTGCACTAGTCTTTGAGTTTGAACCAAAGACAGTAGGCGAGGCTCTGCTGGACGATGGTTGGATTATGGCTATGCAAGAAGAACTTAATCAGTTTGAAAGAAGTGAATTTTGAACTCTGGTTCCCCTGCCTAAGGACAAATCAGTTATAGGAACAAAGTGGGTTTACAGAAACAAACTTGATGAAAATGGTAAGGTGGTTAGAAACAAGGAAACACTTGTTGGTCAAGGTTACTCTCAAGAAGAAGGTATTGACTATACTGAAACCTTTGCACCTGTTGCTAGACTATAAGCAATTAGGATTTTATTTTCATTTGCTACACATCATAGCATTATGCTTTTTCAAATGGATTTAATAGAGGAAAGATTGATACAACCCTGTTTAGAAAGTTCATTAAGTCTAATTTCATAGTTGTGCAAATATATGTTGATGATATTATTTTTGGTGCTACTAATGAATCTATGTGCAAGGAATTCTCTAAGTTAATGCAGAAAGAATTTGAAATGAGCATGATGGGAGAACTCAAATTCTTTCTTGGACTTCAAGTTAAGAAATCAATGGACGAGGTGTACATTCATCAAACAAAGTATACAAAGGAATTATTAAAGAAGTTTAAGATGGGTGACTGCAAGCCAATGAATACCCCTATGCACCCCACTTCCATACTGAACAAAGATGATAAAGAGAAAAAGGTATACCAAAAGGTATATAGAGGTATGATAGGATCTCTCCTATATCTTACTACGTCTAGGCCCGATATTATGTTCAGTGTATGTTTGTGTGCTTGATTTCAATCTGATCCTAAAGAATCTCACTTATCAATAGTTAGTAGAATTTTTAGATATTTAAAAGGTACTACTAATCTGGGTTTGTGCTTTAAGAAAAATGAAGATTACAGATTAGTTGGTTTTTGTGATGCTGACTATGCTGGAGATAGAATTGAAAGAAAAAGTACCGGTGGAGGATGTCACTTCATTGGAGCTAACCTTGTCTCGTGGTCAAGCAAAAGACAAAGTATCATTGCCTTATCAACTGTTGAAGCTGAGTATATTTCAGCTGCAAATTGCTGCTCACAACTTCTATGGATCAAACATCAATTGGAGGACTACAATGTGTTTGTAAGTAGTATTCCACTTATGTGTGATAATACTGCTGTAATAAATCTAACTAAGAATCCAATTTTTCATTCTAGAGCTAAGCACATAGAGATTAAACATCATTTTATTAGGGATTATGTGCAAAAAGGTGTGTTTGATATACAATTTGTAGATACTGAGGACAGATTTATCTTTATTAGGAAGCATCTGAATATGTTATGTGTAGATTGATATAAGCATCCAGACCTGAGAATGTTGTTCTGATAAATATACGTCTATAGATTTTTTCCGTCCAAATCATGATAAAAATTATTTGCATCTATTGCATATTCAACTACGTGTCTACTACATAACACGTCTACAACTTTTTATTTCTGCGTTGATTGCATGTTAATATGTGCGTCCATACTTGCTTATGCTTGAACCCGTCTATGCATATATTTGTTCAATGCATTTATTTTGTCTTATAGACATATTTATCTAGTATATTCTCTTTCTTTGAGTCAAGAATTCCATCAATCCCATCAAGACCTTTTTATAGTTTCAAAAAACCAACATCGTTTTATTCTTTATGATATGTCTTGTCAATTTCTCTTAATTAATTTCCAAAAGAAAAACCTTTGAAATTCAAAACCTTTTTAAGTAAGTTTCTTTCCCTCTGAAAAACTTTTCGCTACCCATCTTCCCTGACATCTATCTCTCTGAAACTCTCGAGCTCTCCGTTTCCCCTGTCTCTAAACCCTAACCTTCAAACCTCAAAAATGGCTTCAACTTCAATCCCTGTCCACTCCTACATCACTGATACTCTGAACATGGACATTGAACACCACTTCAATCTCGGAATTCTGGAAGAGTATAACTTGGATGTTAGCAAGTGCCTAAATGCTGCTGGATGGGATGGTATGTTCTTAGAGAAATTATCTATCTACCCCAATCTCATTAGGAACTTCTGGAGGAAACCTACAATCACTAAAACTAAGATTATTGGCTTCGTGTTGGGAAAGAAGGCGATTGTCTCTGAGAAGACCATTTTTGATGCTATTGCATGTGCCCAAGAGGGTTTGGTGATTTCTGACACTTGGGAGGAAGACCTAGGTGGTTCTGAGACCATTGTTGTTACCCTAATGAAGTAAAACACTGTAAGAACTCGCTCCTGGAAGTCTGCTGAAATGAAGGATGAAATCAGAATCCTCTATCGGATTCTGAACAAAACTGTCCTACATAAGACTGGCTCCAAGGACAACCTCTCCGCTCTTCACAAATTCTACATGTGCAATCTCTTCTTGGAAACCAAAATCAACCTTCCTTGGATTCTGTTTGACAGATTCAAACATGCGATGCAAAATAGAAGGAATCTCTCTGCCATTCCCTACACTCATCTTCTGTCAAAAATCTTCAGGTATCAAGGTGTTTATGATGTCCTTGCTGCTATGTATGAGGAAGAGCAGAATAAGATTCTAATTGAGAAAGGG
This sequence comes from Sophora flavescens, assembly GCA_030762895.1. Lineage (NCBI taxonomy): Eukaryota > Viridiplantae > Streptophyta > Magnoliopsida > Fabales > Fabaceae > Sophora > Sophora flavescens. The sequence continues at coordinate 13,559,215 of CM061064.1, read as the reverse complement.
ATGTCAGCTGCTGATTTTGGGAGAAGCATTCTCTCAGACATGCAACCGAGTACTTACAAGCAAATTGCTCTGGCCAAGGCAGAAGAAGCAATGAAGATCAAGGAATAAATGATTAAGGTCAACAATGCTGAAGTCCTAGGTATGAAAAAAGGAACTAGACAGAAGACCACTGTAGCAAGGAAACCTACCCCCAAGAGGCTAGCTGGTGGCATTATAATTAGGGAACCTACTGCTGCTCCTGCTCAGAAGAGGCAAAGAAGAATCATCCTCTCACACAATGAGGATGAGGAAGCTGATGAGGACAGAGTTCCTATCAGTACCATTCTGAAGAAGCAGAAGACTTCTGCTGATACTGCTGTTGTCACTGCTGCTGAGGCCTTTGTGCCTGTTTCAACTCAGACCAGAAGGCGGTAGTCAGGAAAGCTAAGGCCACTAAGGTAACTCTACCTACTAATGACCATGTTCCATTTGTAGTAGATGCCCTAGTGTCTAGTCTTGAGTCTTTGATTGTTAGTTCTGAAAATAGGAATGTTGTTGATGATGTCTACATTCCATCCATACCTTCACCACAAACGTAGTAGCCTGATCTTTAATTACACTATTTAATCGATTAAAATATAATTAATTATATTTTAATATGAGAGTTATAAAGTGATATAAAATAAAATAAAATCATATTCATAGTCTCTCTTATGATAGAAGGCTACGGAGAAATTTTGGGTTGAAAATTCAGACGGAGCCCAGTGTGCGTTTTTAACTGACAGTATAATTTTATACTGATAGAAAACCCTAATTTGATCCGAAAACTGAAATTTTTAGATTTTTTATATTAGGTCCGCTAGGAATCCTACTTTCCAAATTTATGATCAGAAAAAAATATATTATGTTTATTCAGACGAATTTTGGTAAAAGTTCGGACGAAAAACAATCGGTGTTTTCACTGACAGTAAGATTTCAATGATCATAAAACCTAATTTTGACTCGTGAACGAAATGGTTTTTGTTTAAACCATATTTCCAATGATTTTGGATATTTTGAAAATTTTCGATCGAAAAACGGATATAAACCCTAATCGAGAAACCGACAAAGTAAAAAACGGAACTGCAGAGACTCGTCAAGAGATCGGGACAACGAGTCATACATGATGACTCATGGAGGATGAGTCACCAAGCATTTATGAGCATTACATGCTAGTAATCCTGACTTTTAGATAAAATGACCAAAATACTCCCAAGCTTTCGCGGTTATTAACAAGACACATCTACGCACTCTTAACTACTCATTTTACATGGTTGTAAACCTCCCACATCTCCTCAATTTCGTTCATCCATATATACTAAACCATACCTATTTCATTTTGCTTTCGTTTCATCATTTTCCCCTCAAAAATCGAAGTCGGGTAAATGACGGAGCTGCGTACGGGATTTTCGGGAGTCGCTAATGGATGGGATCAATGAGTCATGGATGACTCATTAGATGTGGCCCAAAATCAGCCACACCTACATTAATTGTGAGCCACATAATATTTAACCCTAGTTAGTAACTGTTGTTACGCCGGCAAGTGTACCGGGTCGTCGCAAGTAATAAAACACGGTAAGAGTCTACCGAGGTCGAACACAAGGATTGGGCTACCAATTCGACTAATTTCGCGAGAAATCCGATAAGTTGGTTAAGTAGAGAAAGTGGTTGGAGAGAAACTAGGATCACAATTCAAATTAACAAATCAAATCAAATCAAATAAGATATGGTGATGAAATCTGGAATTAAAAGCATCTAAGGTTTCGAATCCACCTACCCAATCATGCAAAGTACCCAAGTGATAATGATCTCCTCCCTAGGTTCAATTTTAATGTCAACGGGACCCCTAAATTCTCCTATATTCACCGGCCGTGCTCAATAGGACATATTCGATGATTTGAGTTAATTACTTACTAGGTCTCTTAACCCTAATATCGAATTCTATTAATTCTTGTTCCCTAAGAGTTGCATCGATCTCCTATTCACTCTCGTGCAATGCTCGACCGATGATCCCAATTCAAGTTCTAAAATGCGAATCGCCTCTCGGCCTCAAACACGTTTAACTAGTGAATCACGTAAAACATATGATCAACACAATGAAAGCAGAATTGGAAAACAATAATTGAATTAAAGGAGAAGGAGATATACAATCACATGAGCACTATGCCGCCATGGGTGGCTTCATCGATCCCTTAGACAAGGGGATTAGTTCCTCATGTCCGTAACAACAACGCACGTACAATCGGAATTCATCCTAAACCTAAGAATAAGAAAAGAGAAGAGGGAGACGCAGCCCCGGAATAAGGATTACAAAGATCTCTCAAAATTCTGATGCCCAAAAGTTTTTCTTTTTTCTGTTCTGATCTGCTCTATTTATAAGGAGGCCACGCATCACGGCCGTGATGGCCATCACGGCCTGGCCGTGACGGCTTCTGTTTCTGGCGCTTCTGTGGGATTCAAACCCTCGCGACGCGAGCCTTCTTTTCACGGCCCGTGATGTGAATCACGGCTAGGCCGTGATGGTCTCTGACTTGTGTGGATTTTAGGTCACGGCCGTGATATACATCACGGCTAGGCCGTGATGGTCTCTGACTTGTGTGGGTTTTTGGTCACGGTCGTGATACACATCACGGCTAGGCCGTGATGGTCTCTGACTTCCAAGTCTTCATTATTCGCGAGGCGAGAATCCTGTTCACGGGGCGAGACCTCCAAAAGTGCTTTTTCCCATTGCTTCTTGACTTCCTTGATTCTCAGAGCGTCATTTATTTAACCTGAAACAACAAAAGCAACCACAAGCGTAATTCTATTCAAAATAACCTAAAAACTACACAAAATACACCAAACGAGTCAAAGACTAACTTTGGAACGAAACAAGGCGAATTTGGGTGAAAACGAGAGTGAACTCGAATAAATTGACACATAAACCCCAGTTCATCTAGTCATAAAACTAGATAAGCCAGAGGCTTATCAAACACCCCAAACTTAAACCTTGCTTGTCCCCAAGCAAGCTAAAACTCAAAAATGACTCCAGACTTGGCAAACCTGAAAGATCTAATCAATTTCGCACAAATTTCATGCAACTTTACAAAACAGTTTTTCTTCTTTGATCCCCCCCTCTTTTTTTTTCATCAATGTAATCCCCACATTCATCTACTTTAAACAATTGAGAAGTTATCATTCATGCCATCATTACTCTAAGTTGAGGCTCAAAGTTACACACAAAGGAAGATCACCTATTTCAAACAATTGCCTTCCTCACAAGGGCATTTAGTATTTCACTCATTCGCTCAAGTTTGTCTAGGCTATCAACTTTTCACTCACTTTCACATTCTAAGAGCACTTCCCATGAATTTGATTTTCATCTCAAACATGGTTCCCACGAAAACATGTATGCAACATCAGAAGGTCTTTTAAAGGTTGTAATGAGGTCTGGCTCAAGGTAAGATATTCAAAGGATAGAGGCTAAGTCCCTAGGATCAATGAGAGCATGAAACTAGTATCACAACAATTGAATTCACTCTCATATTATTCTCTTCCTTGCATTTGGTGGCTACACACCTCTTCCTTTTTATATTAATTTTCTTTTCCCTTTTTGGCACATATTCAATGCTTTTCATCACCTTTTTTTTTTTCTTTTCTCAAGCCTTCGGCCCTTACTTCCATTTTTCTTTTTCTCAACTATGATTCATGAACTTGTAGCCACCCCAAACTTAGTTCCACAACAACACTCACAAAGCTAAAATTCCATACTCTCCTAAATCCTAGGATAGGGGAAAATCATGGTTTTTCTGAGTTAATGGCTTGTAATGTAAGGTCATCAAGAACAATAGGCTTCAAGGCTCAATGTGGCTAACTAGGGATCATTCATCAAGGTTGGTTCAATTTATGGCCAAGTAGTTAATTCAAAGAAAATTGCCTAAATCATTTGATGCAACACATAAACATGCAAACCATAAAGAGATTCAAGCAAATTCGAGAAAGTGCAACTTAACAGTGATTCACACAATCAAAAACAGAGTTGGAGGCTCAAATCCTCACCTGGACATTTTGAAAATTGTTTGACCGAGATACGATTCCTAGTGTGTGCACCCCCTCACCCCAAACTTATCATAAATCAAGTAATCACAATAAATCTCAAAGTTCAGTTTTCAATTTTTAAGTGGGGATAAACTTTTCTATTATCAGAACCTAGGGGGAAATCATCAATGGTCAAATCAATTCATGCAATCAATCTATGCTCAATTTAATTAAAATCTAACAAGCTTGCCGACACGACATTCATACAACAACTCTTGATCTTCTCAAATTATTAAAGAGTGACAAACAAAAACAAAACAAAAACAAAAACAAGAGTGAGGAAAGGAGAGGGTACCTAGCTTGGGTTGCCTCCCAAGTAGCGCTTGTTTAACGTCCCGAGCCTGACTCAAGTCACCCCAGAGGGTTAATCCGGACGTAGATCGTGCTTGCCATTCCATGCCTCAGTCCGTATTCTGTAGGCTCTTGCCCTTTCATAAGCTCGCAAGCTGTTCCCGGACAGCTCATTTAAGTCCATCATCCTTCTATAATCAGCACGAACTCTCCACTCCTTGATGGTCCTTTTTGGGATCAACTCGATGTCTTTATTGACCACCACGGTCGTGCCACCTTTCAACTTCGGTGCTTTACCAGTCTTTTTCTTGCCTTTGTTGCTGAGCTCCTTCTTTGCACATTCTTCCCCTGGGAGACTCGGTAAGGCTTCCATGTCTTTCAACCACTCGAGATAGACCTCATCCCCCAAAGGGCCTTTTTTCTCACTGTCCCCATCATGGGATTTTACCGACACTTGAGCAAGTGAAGAACCATGGGCTTCTCTAGTTGCCCTTGCCTTGGCAGTTGGATCCACCATATCCAATCGATACACTTCTGTCCTCTCTGCAGGGTGCTTCATTGCTTCAAAGAGATTGAAGACTACCTCATCATCTTGCACCCTTAGAGTGAGTTTCCCTTGCCGCACATCTATCAAGGCACCCCCAGTGGCCAAGAAGGGCCTACCCAATATGAGAGGAACCTCGGCGTCTTCATCCATATCAAGCACTACAAAGTCCGCCGGAAATATGAGCTTGTCCACTTTTACTAACAAGTCTTCGACCACCCCATAAGGATATTTTATAGAGCGATCGGCTAGTTGGAGCGACATCCGTGTATCCTTGAATTCTTTGATCCCCAACCTCTTCATCATAGAGAGGGGCATCAAGTTGATGCTTGCCCCTAGATCACACAATGCCTTCCCTACAGTCACCCCCCAATGGTGCATGGTATCGAAAAAGAACCGGGATCCTTCAACTTTGGAGGTAGTTTTCTCTGAAGAATGGCACTACACTCCTCGGTCAAAGCAACCGTTTCCTCATCCACTATCCTCCGCTTCTTGGTGAGAAGCTCCTTCATAAACCGGGCATATGATGGCATCTGTTCCAAGGCTTCCGCAAATGGAATGTTAATCTGAAGCTTGCGGAAGACATCAAGGAATCTGTTGAACTGCTTATCCTGTCGAGGCTTCTTCAATCTTTCAGGATACGGAACCTTCATGTAGGGCGGGAGGTCTTGGGGTTCAACCCACTTCTTCCTTCGGAACTCTTCATCCACAAGTTTCAGCCTTCCCCCTTGCTCCGGTGCCTTGTCACTTGCCAACCCTTCTTTCTCTGGTTGCTCTTCTTCAACGGGTAGTTGTTGCTGGCCCTTGTCATCCTGGGAGAACTAGTGGTACCCTGCTAGGTTCCAACACCCTTCCGCTTCTAGTTGTGATGGCATTGCATTGGTTCTTCGGGTTGTTCTCGGTGTCTCCTGGGAGAGTGCCTGGGAGACGCTCATTAAGTTGCCTTGCGAGCTGAGCAACCTGCGTCTCTAGATTGTTAATTGCCGACCCTGTATGAGTTGCCAACTTGTCAACTGACGCATTCACTTTCTCTAAAGCTGTGCCTGTAAAGGTTGACAACTTCTCAACTGTCGCGGTCATCTTCTCAAAGGCCAGCTCCCACGGTTGTCTTCCACCATCTGATATTTGCAAATCGATTAGGCCCCGAAGAGCTGCTCGAGTATTGCGTTGCTGAATTCCAAGGTTCGGTCTCAGACCCTGCTGAGGTTGTTGCCAATTCTGTTGAAGATGTTGTTGACCGGCTAGACCACCATTAACATCACTCCAAGCAAATCCTGGATGGTCTCTTCTCATGTAGCCCCTATTCTGATTCTGATTGTTCCTCTGATAGTTGTTCTGGGGCACAGTGTCATAGAAGTTGTGGCATGAGTCCACATGTTCCTGAGAGAAATTTAGTGGGCAAATCTGAGTGTCATGATCTCCATTACAATTTGCACAACCCGGAGGCATTCCCTCGTGTATCGCATTAACCCTCTTGTTCCCAGACAAAGCCTCATTCTGCATCTTCAAAAGTCTGTTTTGCTCTAAAATGGCTTCCATTGTCCCAGAACTGATTCCACTTGAGGTCTCCCTACCACGGTTGTAATCATTATATGACATTTTCTCTAACAATGTCCATCCATCCTCCGTCGATAAATAAGAGAAAGAACCGCCACCGCGGCATCACAATTCATCCGATAGCGTCCCCTCAACCCATTAAAGAAATGCTGAACTTTGGAAACCGGGTCAAAGAACGCCGAGGGACATCTTCTCAATAACCCATTGTACCTCTCCCCACGCTTCATTGTAAGTTTCATCCTCCGTCTGCCTGAATGATGTGACGGCTATTCTTGCTTGTGCCGCCTTCCGAGGAGGAAAATATTTGGTTAGGAACTTCGTGCCATCTCGCTCCCAAGTTACGATGCTTTGTTCCTATCCAAACTGTCAACCCAATCGCGAACGACATCCCTAAGAGAAAGAGGGAAAAGCCTCAAGCGAAACTCATCCTGAGAGACTCCCCTGGTCTTCTGCAAGTCACAAGCTTCAAGGAAGCGAGTGATGTGTCTATGAGGGTCCTGTTTGCCACTCCCATCAAACTGATTCTCGCGGATCTGGAATGTGACACATGCTTCCACTCTGAAGGAGTCTGTATTCAGGTTGCCCCTCACAATAGAAGAGTCACAATCACCCAAGCTGGGTAGATCGTACTCGAAGAGAAGCTTGTAACGAGGAGGAGGAGGAGGAGGATTTTCTTCAGCCATGCCCTCTATTTTAATTCCTTCAATTCTTTTCCGTTCCCTGGCTTCTTTCCTTAATTGCCTCTCGGTCCTGGTGATCTCGGAATCAAATAGCAAGTCCTCTTGTAGAAGGGTACCTCGCATACAAAAACAGGCAAAGACCAAGTGGAATCAAAGAAGCAGAGAAAAATAATGGCAATTAAATAAAAGAAAATAAAACTAAAAGTCAGCTTAACCAAACAGCCGAATTTCCTAAAAATTAGGAAAATTGGTCGTCGTGCCAATCCCAACAACGGCGCCAAAAACTTGTTGTTACGCCGGCAAGTGTACCGGGTCATCGCAAGTAATAAAACACGGTAAGAGTCTACCGAGGTCGAACACAAGGATTGGGCTACCAATTCGACTAATTTTGCGAGAAATCCGATAAGTTGGTTAAGTAGAGAAAGTGGTTGGAGAGAAACTAGGATCACAATTCAAATTAACAAATCAAATCAAATCAAATAAGATATGGTGATGAAATCTGGAATTAAAAGCATCTAAGGTTTCGAATCCACCTACCCAATCATGCAAAGTACCCAAGTGATAATGATCTCCTCCCTAGGTTCAATTTTAATGTCAACGGGACCCCTAAATTCTCCTATATTCACTGTCGTGCTCAATAGGACATATTCGATGATTTGAGTTAATTACTTACTAGGTCTCTTAACCCTAATATCGAATTCTATTAATTCTTGTTCCCTAAGAGTTGCATCGATCTCCTATTCACTCTCGTGCAATAATCGACCGATGATCCCAATTCAAGTTCTAAAACGCGAATCGCCTCTCGGCCTCAAACACGTTTAACTAGTGAATCACGCAAAACATATGATCAACACAATGAAAGCAGAATTGGAAAACAATAATTGAATTAAAGGAGAAGGAGATATACAATCACATGAGCACTATGCCGCCATGGGTGGCTTCATCGATCCCTTAGACAAGGGGATTAGTTCCTCATGTCCGTAACAACAACACACGTACAATCGGAATTCATCCTAAACCTAAGAATAAGAAAAGAGAAGAGGGAGACACAGCCCCAGAATAAGGATTACAAAGATCTCTCAAAATTCTGATGCCCAAAAGTTTTTCTTTTTTCTGTTATGATATGCTCTATTTATAAGGAGGCCACGCATCACGGTCGTGATGGCCATCACGGCCTGGCCGTGACGGCTTCTGTTTCTGGCGCTTCTGTGAGATTCAAACCCTCGCGACGCGAAGGATGTCTCGCGACGCGAGCCTTCTTTTCCCGGCCCGTGATGTGAATCACGGCTAGGCCGTGATGGTCTCTGACTTGTGTGGATTTTAGGTCACGGCCGTGATATACATCACGGCTAGGCCGTGATGGTCTCTGACTTGTGTGGGTTTTTGGTCACGGCCGTGATACACATCACGGCTAGGCCGTGATGGTCTTTGACTTCCAAGTCTTCATTATTCGCGAGGCGAGAATCCTGTTCGCGGGGCGAGACCTCAAAAAGTGCTTTTTCCCATTGCTTCTTGACTTCCTTGATTCTCAGAGCTTCATTTATTTAACCTGAAACAACAAAAGCAACCACAAGCGTAATTCTATTCAAAATAACCTAAAAACTACACAAAATACACCAAACGAGTCAAAGACTAACTTTGGAACGAAACAAGGCGAATTTGGGTGAAAACGAGAGTGAACTCGAATAAATTGACACATAAACCTCAGTTCATCTAGTCATAAAACTAGATAAGCCAGAGGCTTATCAGTAACATAACCCTAGTTAAGTTAACTATTAACTATGGTTAAGCTTATATTAATTTAATATTCACAAAACCCATTAAACCAATTTCTTATAACCAAACAAAGCCTAAATCTAGCCTATAAATACTCCTCAAAACCGTGGCTTCCTCCCCCACTCCATTCATCTTCTTCATTTCTTCATTTTTTCTTCAAAAATTCCATTGTTGTTCTTTCACAACTTAATAATTCTTTCACTTTCTTTCATTATCTAGAGGTAAACCCTCACTTCTATAATCTTAGTTGTCTTCCGCATCTTCTTAACTCTCTTTATCACCCGCTACTTCGGATTAGAGGAGAAGAATTGAGAGATAAACCTCAATAGTTACAAGAAGCCTTTGTTGGAAACTTTGAAACCTAGTTGGAGCAGTCTCAGTGAGAGTAGCAAAACACTCTTCAACCGTTGGATCATTCTCAAATTTTATAAGAAGGTTCAAGACTTGTGGATCTTCATATCCAATGGGCCGAATTTGGAACAAGCCTCCATAGTTTGAGACATAAAGCTCGGACAGTAGCCCTAGGAGGTGAGAAACTCATCCCTGATACCATCTAAGCTGTCACCAAAAAATTACAATCTGAGATACGTTAACCATTGGATCGAGCTAAAACTTTGTGAGAATGTTTAGAAAGTATAGTTTTTCAGTGTCACCATTCAGTTTTCTAAATAAAGTTATGTGTCCAGAGTAATGGAGCTCGAACAGTAGCCCTGTTTTGGTAGCTTTTCCCTAGGATTCATGAGCTTATTTTGAATCCGATTTCCCCTAAGTCCAGCCTTTATTCTCATAAGTTTTTCTATCAATTTGGTCTCTTGATTCAAATAGATTTATTTATTTGAAACCCTATTGTTAATTCGGTTGGTATTTGGTGTTTCCAGCGAATTGTGTTACTCGTACGTGTAATCAAGACGAAAAGTGGAATGGTGGATGTGTAAGGATGGATGGTGGCAGATTTGTGGATGTTGTTGGACAGCGTGCTGAGGTTCTTGGCTGTAGCGCTGACGCATTCAGAGCTTGTATGGGAAAGCGCGCACATCAATCAGATGGGGGAAAGAATCAACCTATTGTCGGAATCGATAAGTAGTAGATTATATGATAATTGTGTAGGGCGGCCTAAACCCTACTAGAAATCGAGTAATCGACAAGACCAAAATCACATTGGAAACTATTTCTTTAAAACCAATGTTGATTCGGGGATTGTAGGTTTATCGACATTAAGGTTGATTTTATGATGTTGAGGATGTTTGACTTTATTACTTATTTGATTTGATTGTGATATGCTGGTTGTGATAATTTACTTTATGTGATATTTTATAATGTTTTAATATTTTGTTGATATTGCATTTTGCATGATCTGCTTGGTTTTTAATATTGTATTTAGTGGATTTAAGCAAAGATATATGTGGTTTGGAAGATATTTGTTTGGGTGTGAGGATAATGGTGACTTAGAGGTGCCTAACCTAAGTGAGTTATTTTAAAGAGGAAGTGTGACATAGAATATGTGTCAAGACTTTGATTGAAGGTTAAGGCACTAGGATGTTATGAATGTGGGTTGGTGAGATTCATGTATAGGTGTCGTTGTCCACAACCGTGTATTGGTAATATAATACACAAGGACAACAGTGTATTTGTAATATAATACCCAAAGACAAAAGTGTATTTGGTAATATAATACACAATGACATCTGCGTATTGGTAATATAATACACTATGTATTGGTAATATAATACACGTAAAACACATCTGTGTATTGGTAATGTAATACACCGTGTATTGATAATATAATACACGTAAAACACATATGTGTATTAGTAATATAATACATGAAAAATCAAGAGTTCTCGCGAGACCACTTCCATCTTAGAAATAAGTGTGCAGCTATGGTGTCTTTGAGTAGCATGAGATTGAGGGTAGAGGATAACAGGGTATTCTTGAGGATTATTTGTTAACCATGTGTGTTGACTGTCTATGATAATTACTGTATAATATGCTATACTCTTTTCCGCTTTTTGATGATAGAACTGCTTCTTATCCCATGTATCTTTCTGTATGTTTTATTTTATCTTTTATGGGATCGTACTTGAAGACCCTGTGACCGAGCTGAACGAAGAGGAGTTGGATGAAACTCCCTATGAACCGGAAGCCGGAGGTCAAGTCGTGACCCATGGTGATTAGGGTCTAGTTAGTCTATGGCCAGTGCGTCTCGTGAGACGTTTTTATATTTTCCTCTAAGTTTAATATTTTGCTTAAGTATTCCAGTGAGGGGTCCTACTGAGAGAATACCCTCAACGGTGTTTTGAAATATGTGTAAAAGACTTATGTGTGTATTTTCAATATAACTATGGTGTGATGTTTAAGTTATATGGTGTGCGTGCGCGATGCACGTCGTGCGATCCGGCAAGTGTACCGGATTGTCGGCAAGTAATAAAAAGATATCGATCCCACAGAGACCGTGATCTCAAATCGCAACTAATTATCAAATTGACTAAACTGGACTCTATAAAAAGGATTTTGATTTTTGAAATAAGAGATCACTTAGAAAATCAGATAAGTAATGCAATCAAGTAAAACAAAAAGTAAATCAGTTTATGGTTTTTCAGATCTAAATGGATTCCTAGGAATTGGGTTACCAACGAGATTGTTTATGTTACTAAATTGATTATCCCTTGTTAATTATCGAAATTGACTTGAAGGCGAATTTATCCTCTAATAGTTAATACTCCCTCTCGGGTTACAAAAACCGTGCCCAATTAAACCAACCACTACTCTCGTGGTAGTCGAATTTAGATTGAACCCTTTACGCTTTGTGACAATTCGTTAATCCTCGAAGGACTGCTTCTAACTCTCGTGATTTAAGTCCTAAGTCTGATTCTATAGATCCGATACCTAAGTTCACCACTAGGTTCCTCCTTAGAATATCTACGTCACGCAAATAAGCGGCCGCCGAATTTACAAGTAATTAAAACACTAGAAATCAGATCTAAAGCAAAATCACAATTAACAAAGATAAAACATCAATTCATTACCATAAACAAACCTTGGTCATAGACCCAATCCCTAGAAATTAAACTACTATTCAAGCCTTGTTATGGTGATGACAAGCTTGGTTAACAACAACATGAAAATAAAAATAAGAGAAGAGAAGAGGGAGAAGAAGAAAGATCCTAAATTATAGCCTAAGAGTAGCAGCCAAAGTCTTCTCAAGTCCTCAGCCTAATGCCATCTTTATAGATTAGGGAAGTTTGAATCCTAATCAAACACAAATCAGATCCAAATCAGTTGCTTCAGATCCAAGTAATGCACGTCACGGCTGTGATGGCCATCACGACCAGGTCGTGACGGATTCTGCCTTGGGCGTTTCTTCGGTGGTTGGTCTGTCACGGCCGTGATGCTCATCACGGCTAGGCCGTGATCAGTTCTGCCTGTGAGGGTCTGGTTCAGCTGACATGTCACGGCCGTGATGGACATCACGGCTAGGTCGTGACCAGTTCTGACTTTTGCCTTCTTTCTTTTTCAGTTTTGCTTGATCATGGCCGTGATGGTCATCACGGCTAGGCCGTGATGGGCTCTGTTTGGCTCATTTTCTTCACTTTTTAAGCTCCATCTTCATGTAAGCTCCATCATGGTCAATCCTAAGCATTTTATCCTGAATTCCTGCAAAACAACACCACAAAACCGCCTTACCCGTTCCAAGGTAAAAACTAACAAAAATCAAATTAAAAATGCATAAACTACATGAAAGTGCATGCAAAATGATGAGCAAATATGAGGTGTAATCACACTCATCAAATCACCCCAAGCTTAAGACTTTGCTTGTCCTCAACAATTACCAAGGCCAGACAAGATAATCAGAGCATGGATAGTGAACCAAGAACCCGAGTAACTAATCCAAGCAACAGGCATATTCAATAAATACCCAAGTGATAATCAGTTTCAAGTCCAATTAGAAGCTTAGGTTCCCTAAATTCATATTCTCACTGATTCGGGCACTCTCGCCTCACTCAAGTGTTTCAGGATATATGACAATTCGCTCAATTTCCTCAAGGAAGGTACTCTACCATAAGCTTGACTATTAACCAAATCTCTACTTCATTAATGAAAACACATAAGAATCAAGAGGTCTTTTATTTTGGTTGTAATGAGGCCATGGGATTAATCGTTAGGTGGGGAAATCAAGAAAAGGAAATTTCAAAAAGGCTAAATAAAATATCAAACATTGCAAAGTATGACACCTTCTAAAATACCTTTTTGGGTTTTAGTTCACTTTTCAACCTTTCTTTCTTTTTATTTTTATTTCTCACTTTCTTTTTGTCATCCCCTTCTCCATTTTTTTTTGTTTATTTTATTTTATTTATTTGGAGAATGGGAGATTTTCAATTCAAGAGAAATATTTTTCTAATTTTCTCATCCCACAAATTTATTTTTCAAACTACCTTTTTACCCTTTTTGCAATACTTTAAAAGGTGTCATATCAAGCATAATTCATCAAAATATTTCAAGGTACCAATAAAAGTATTTTATTCTTTTAGGCTCAAAATTGGGCAACTAAGGGGTAGCGTTTAATCAATCAAAGCTCAGAAGGCCAGAAAAATACCTAATGCCTCAATCCTTTTCAAAAATGTTTTAAAAAATTTTCAAGTTTCAAAACGGTTTCAAGTCAAGTTCTAGAGAGTACAATCCAAGAGGAATTAAACACTCTATCACAAAGAATGTGGTAGATTTAGTGAGTACCCCTTTTTGGCTCAAAAATCTCACATTTAGTAGTTTAAAATCAGTGAGAAACACAAATCTAAGGAGCCACATGCTAATTATCAACTATCAAAAGATTATCTCAAGCATTTTTATTTTTAGCCTTATCACAAGAATAAAAAAATTGGGTTAAAAAATTCACTATCTCAATTAATTTGGCACCAAGTTCTCTGAACGCGCTGTCGCGCACGTGCCAAAAAGAGAGCGGTTTGTAAAAATATGTAGATAGGGAGCGACAACTCGAGTATCGTCTCACAAGGACTCTTGGGTTGTTGTTAACAGAAAAAGTCAGTTTTGGGGGGGTTTTGGGTTTGAAACTAAATTAAGGAAACAAAACAGAAAACAATGCAAACTAAATAATTACCAAATAAACTAAAGCGATTAACCTACTGTTCTCGGTTTCCCACTATCATCGATTTATATAATTCCATGCCCTAAGCAGATTCTAATCTATTTTCGATTGTAGCATCAATTAACAAGCGAAATCAATACTACGAAACATATGTTCCTATTCCCAAATTAAGCAAACGGGGTGAAGCACTCATGAACTAAGCGAACATGATTGAACACACGCGAATTAAGCAAACGCGATTAAGTATAGGAACACACAATCATCGAAATAAATCAACACCTATTCTATACGATTCTGAATTAAGCAAACAGAATATACAGAACAAGTATTGAAAGAGAATAGCATAAAGCTCAGAAATTACAAAACCTCAAGTGACGGCGAAACCCGATTATAGTAGATTAATCAAGGAGACTAGTTCTCCATTACAAAAGAAACACAAAATGCTAAACCTAATTCTACTGTTGCAGCCGCAACTGTGAAAAGAAAAGAAAAGAAAGATGAGAAGAGATCCTTCAGTTCTGCCCTAAAACAGACTTAAATACAGAATCTGGATTTCGCGAGCTCGCGAGGCGAGCATACCTTCGTGAGGCGAATATTACGAACAATCTTCAGTGTTTGGCTTTCTCGCGAGGCGAGCTGGTTATTCGCGAGGCGAGACTCTTCAAATTCCAAACTGTCACAGCCATGACCTTCAACACAGGTAAGCCGTGATGGTCTCTGTCCTTCAGGGTTGTATTACTCGCGAGGCGAGTCAAGTATTCGCGGGGCGAGACAGAGAGGATTGCATTTTCTGGCACAGTCACGCTTCAGGCTCGCGAGGCGAGCAGCCTCTCGCGGGGCGAAAAATCCAAAACTGCTTCGTTTTATTAACCTGAAAACACGGATTAACAGTAAGTACTTTATTCGACTCTAAATCAACTAAATTATCCTAAAACTACTTTAGAGACTCAAAATGTTGCTTGAAGACAAATACATCTAAATTTGGGCGAAAACGAGATTAAACTCGAATAAAACCATGGTCTTTACTAGTCAAAAACTAGTCGAGTCAGAGGCTGATCAAAATACCCCAAACTTAAACTTTGCTTGTCCCCAAGCAAACTAAAACTCAAAACTCAAACAAGACTCAAGACATGGCAAGCTTAAAAGATTCAATCAACTTTGAACAAATTTAAAGCAATTCATCAAAACAATTTTCCTTCAATATTCCCCCCCTTTCAAACAAAGCAATCCCCACAGTCATTTATTCTGAACATTTGAGAATTTCATCATTCAAACAATCATTAATCTAAGCAGGGGAACCAAGTTACACACAAAAGTGAGATCACCAAATTCAAACAATCGCCTTCCTCACAAGGGCATTTAGTGTTTCACTCAATCGCTCAGTTTGTCTAGGTTAACAACATTTCACTCAGTTTCACTTTTAAGAGCACTTCCCATGAATTTGATTTTCATCTCAAAATGGTTCCCACGGAAAACATGCATGCAACATCAAAAGGTCTTTTAGGGTTGTAATGGGGCCTGGCTAAGGTTAGGATATACAAAGGTACTGGACTGAAGTCCCTAGGAACTAAGAGAGCATGAAACATTTTACACTTTGAATTTCCACTCAGATTCCTTTTTTTCATTTTTCTTTTTGCTTTGGGTGACTACAGCCTTTTCCTTCTTTAGATAATCTTTTTTTTTTTTTGAAATTTTTGCACTTTTTATTTCTTTTTTTTTTTTTGCCTTTGGCTCCAACCTTTTTATTATATTTTTTCTTTTTTTTTTCTCACCCCAGAATGACATGTCACATTCTTGTAGCCACCCCAAACTTAGTTTCTTGCAACCATTCTCTTACTAAGCTTCCATGCTCTCCTAATCCTAGGATCGGGTTAACATAGTTTTTCCAGATTTTGGCTCATAACATAGGATTATCAAGAAACAATAGGCTAATTAGGCTCAATGGGGCTAACTAGGGAACATGCATTAGGGATTGGTTCAATTTAGGCCAAGTGGTTATTTACAAAGAAAATGCCTAAATCATTTAATGCAAACACATAAACATGCAAACCAAGAAGAGATTCAAGCAAATTCGGGAAAGTGCAACTCAAAAGTGATTCACACAGTTAAAAACATGTTGGAGGCTCAAATCCTCACCTGGACATTTTTGCAAATTGTTTGACCGAGATTCAATCCCTAGTGTGTGCACCCCTTCACCCCAAACTTATCATAAATCATGCCATCATAACAGAATATCTCAAAGTTCAGTTTTCAATTTTTTTAAATGGGGATCACTTTCAAAAACAAAAAAATTTTCAACCTAGGGGGAATCATCACATAAATCATGCAATAAATCTGTGCCAAATCAATCAAAATCAATCAAGCTCACCGACCAAAGACTCACACAAATTATTTTTCAATAGCTAAAAGAAAAACAAGACAAAACACAAAACGAAACTACAATTGGTTCCCTCCCCCACACTTAAAACATACATTGTCCCCAATGAAACAACATAACTATAAAATCAGAGTGAGGGAAAGGAAAGGGTGTTCCCTGATCAAGTGCCAGTATAGGTGGGAGCTTCCGCCTGGATCCCATTGCTTGTAGCATAAGGCCCAAGTGATGGACAAAGAGAGGGAGTTCATTCCATGGTCCCATAACTTGCAGCCTTGATATGGAAGTGGGTGCTTGACAATCATGGTGACTCCGCCAAGTGCGACGGACTTCTCACTCCCTCTTGGGTCAAAGATGACCTCTTTCTCAATAAAGTCCTCCCAATAAAATCGAGGTTCAACCTCTTGGACTGGCCACAGTGTCTTCATATCCAAGGGGGCAAAATCCAGAGGATTGAACTCCATCACTGGTGGTTCCACAGGGGGAGGTGACAAATAGGTGGAGAGGGTTTCTGGTGCTGCTTCATCTTCTGCATGTTCTTCATCCACTGCACTAACAAATCCATCACCTGCTAAACCTGCAGAAATCTCAGCACACACCACAGAAAGGTTAGAGTTAGTACAGTCAGTACATATAGTGCAACAAACTGAATCAGTAAAGACCTGAATGTCTGGAAATTCAGCACACAGTTCATCCACCATAGTGTTCTTGACATTATTATCAAAATCATGTTCAAAAGAAGTATTGTCAAAAACAACTATTTGTGAATCTGTATGTTCTTCAAGGATACGTTGAGTTTGCAGTGCAGCCGAGGTGGAGACAATGTGATCAATTTGAATGGCCAACTTCTGAAAATCAACTTCTATCCTCTGTTGGCTTTGATCAATTTGAATGGCCATCTTCTGAAAATCAGCTTCTATCCTCTGTTGGGATTCAAGATTTTGTTCTGCCATCCGTTGATTTTGCTCTACCATCCGTTGATTTTGCTCTGCCATCCGTTGATTTTGCTCTGCCATCCGTTGAGTGTTCTCGGCCATTTGTTGTATCAGAGAAGCTAACTCATTCAGGCTGCCTTGATCTCCACCATGTTGGCAATGATAGAAAGGTTGCTCCTCATTCACTCTAATCATGTCAAAACCACTGCTAAACTCATAACTTCCAGCAGAGTTAGGATAACATATGCATGGTGGTGGTTTACTAAAATCAGGATAATATATGCATGGTGGTGGCCTATCAAAGTTAGGATAATATATGCATGGTTCATAATCAACATTAGGCATAAAATCTTGCATATAATTATCCATGGGAAGCACTAAGATTCACAACCAGACAAAGCAGCCGTAACTAATTCAGTAATGCAGAAAGGTTTTTTTTTTTAATGTAATTTTCTGTTAATAACAACAAGAGTCCCCGGCAACGGCGCCAATTTTTGAACGCGCTATCGCGCACGCGCCAAAAAGCGAGCGGTTTGTAAAAATATGTAGATAGGGAGCGACAACTCGAGTATCGTCGCACAAGGACTCTTGGGTTGTTGTTAACAGAAAAAGTCAGTTTTTGGGGGGTTTTGGGTTTGAAACTAAATTAAGGAAACAAAACAGAAAACAATGCAAACTAAATAATTACCAAATAAACTAAAGCGATTAACCTACTGTTCTCGGTTTCCCACTATCATCGATTTATATAATTCCATGCCCTAAGCAGATTCTAATCTCTTTTCGATTGTAGCATCAATTAACAAGCGAAATCAATACTACGAGACATATGTTCCTATTCCCGAATTAAGCAAACGGGGTGAAGCACTCATGAACTAAGCGAACATGATTGAACACACGCGAACAAGTATTGAAAGAGAATAGCATAAAGTTCAGAAATTACAAAACCTCAAGTGACGGCGGAACCCGATTACAGTAGATTAATCAAGGAGACTAGTTCTCCATTACAAAAGAAACACAAAATGCTAAACCTAATTCTACTGTTGCAGCCGCAACTGTGAAAAGAAAAGAAAAGAAAGATGAGACGAGATCCTTCAGTTCTGCCCTAAAACAGACTTAAATACAGAATCTGGATTCCGCGAGCTTGCGAGGCGAGCATACCTTCGCGAGGCGAATATTACGAACAATCTTCAGTGTTTGGCTTTCTCACGAGGCGAGCTGGTTATTCGCGAGGCGAGACTCTTCAAATTCCAAACTGTCACAGCCGTGACCTTCAACACGGGTAAGCCGTGATGGTCTTTGTCCTTCAGGGTTGTATTACTCGCGAGGCGAGTCAAGTATTCGCGGGGCGAGACAGAGAGGATTGCATTTTCTGGCACAGTTGATAGTGTGATTTTACATGATGTTTGCTGTACATTTTTGCAAGCATATTTCATATAGATTAGGCATTATTTATTTGATTTTATTAGATTTTCCCTTGGAACGGGTGAAGGTGGTTTTGTGTGTTGTTTTGCAGAAATTGAGGAAAACTGTGCATATTTGGCCATAATAAAGCTTGGAAGAATTTAGAGCTTGAAAAGAGGAGAGAAGAAATTGAGCCAAGCAGAATTCTGGAGATTCGCCCCGCGAGACTGGATTCGCCTCGCGACCCTGAAAGCTGACTGTGCCAGAAAATGCAAGCTTTTCTGGTTCGCCTCGCGAACCTTGTCTCGCCTCACGAGTATGGAAACCAGAAGCCATCACGCCTAGGCCCTGATGCTCCTCACGGGCATATTGGAGAAGCACATTACTGGTTCGCGTCGCGAGCAACTCTCACCTCGCGAGAGTTCAATTCTCTGAAACAACAGATTTTTAACATTCGCCTCTCGAGAGGACATTCGCCTCGCGAGCGAGCGCAGAACTGATTGGTATAAGTTGCTGTTTTAGGGCAGAATAGGGGGAGTTCTTGGAGGAGGCACTTGGAGCTGCGGCTGGAAGAGGGTTCCAACCCTGAAGGGGGATGTTTTCCTTGCTCTGGGACTGGAAGAAGATTGGAGGATCCTTCTATGGAGTTTGCTTCATCCCTTCTCTCTTTCTCTTTGTATTCTCTTTTTATGAGTAGTTAAATCCCTGTTTGTTGGGATTAGATGTAACCAAATTGATAATCATGTATTTATCTTGACTGATTATTCTGTGTTCATGTCTTCATATTAGTGATTAATTTTCTGTGCTTATTGCTTGTTGTGGCTAGCACCCCCATGACTCGATTTGTGTTTTGGTATGTAATGGAGACGTTCGTATCAGAACCGGAACTGAAATTAATCACCTAGTAACCCTTGCGTCTAGAGATGGAGTTTGGTTTACTAGTAATCGCGTAATCCCTAATCCTAATGCAATTTCATTAATCTAGGCCACCTAAGAGATTAGGGTCTATTAGTGGAATTAGGCTCTTGTCATCCGAGAGATCGGGGCTTGAGTAGTTTAGTGGATTGATTTTAATATCTGAAGCATGAATGGGAGGTATCTAGTCCTGGTAGTATATGAGATAGAGGTTTGGTGAAGTCTAGTCCCAACATATCCTTTCTGCACTCCAAGTGTTCGATAAAAATACAAAAAGATTTTATTTCTTTTCTTTTGGTTGTTTTCATTTCTCTTCATAGTCTAGATAGTTGCTGAGTTTGTGAATTGGTACTTGACATCCAATCCCCGTGGATACGATAACCGGTCTCACCACCGTATTACTTGCACAACTGGGTATACTTGCCCAGATTCGTCAACAAGTTTTTGGCGCCGTTGCCGGGGATTGGTTTTGCCAATATCATTAGTAACAAAGGAGGCAACTAATTTAGACATTTTTATTCTTTACTTTTCTGTATATATTTGATCTTTTTGTTTTGAGTTGTGTTTGTGCAAGGTGGACAAAATTCATGGACAATCACTATTATCCACCTGATGAGGAAGCCTCAAGTCATGCTTTGGAGGACAACTGGTGTTTGGGAGATTGCATGGATTTGATGGATCATGTTACTCCAGCACAAGTTGATTATATGACGGGAAGGCTTATATATAACTTCTCCGAGGAGGATTGGGAAACCTTCTGTTCATATTTACCACCTCCACCACAATGTATGATTCCCATAGAGCCACATGAAGCAGAATTTGAGAAAAATCTGGTTGTGGGAATGGATCAAATTGAAGATGAAGTGGTGATGGTGGACAAGTCACAAGAAGAGGGAGTACTTTCCACAAGTCCTTGGGAAATTGAAGAATGGGAATGGAAGGAGCAAACACCGTTGAAAGCTGCTCTAGAACAGTATTCCCAAGAGCTATCCGCCTCTGAGGCCAAGGCAAGAGCCAATTGTGAGAGTATCGAAGCTATGATGCAGAACTTCAAAACACAAGTTGAGGAGATTTGTAAACAGTTAGTACAAAAGTCACCTGAATGCCAATTTGAGGAAAATATGGTTTGGGGGATAGTTCAAGATGAAGACGAAGTGGTAGTGGATTCCACCATGCTTGCTAAGGAATCTGAAATTTCTGCATTGGACAAATATGTCGGCTTGCATGCATGTGTGGACATTGGTTAACTAACCCCTTCCACTTGTCTGTCAAACTTCCTGGTGAGAATGCCATTTGACCCGCTATGAAGTAAGTGCATTATTATGGTTGAAGAGGTCAATGGTGCTTTTACACACTGGCTGGGTGGAGTTGAGGATAAAGTCATACTACTGCTACAATCTCCACTCCAAGTTCCATTTGATCCGGGAGGAGGATCCTAGAACGTCAAGCTAGTGACGTTAAAGAAGCGCTTATTGGGAGGCAACCCAAATTTCTTAACCCTTCACTTTAGTTGTTTTCATTTTCTTAATAATTTTGTTTTTGATTTTAACCTCTTAAATAATTTGAGAAGCTCAAGAGGAAAAATAATAAATTGAGAATTGCCAAGTGTTTGCAGGGTAAGAAGGAAGGAGGGAAGAGCAAGGAGAGCAAGAAGAAAAGTCAGCACCCATCAAGGTCGTGACCCAATTTTCATGCAGTTCATTTTGACTAGGAATGTGAACCAGCACCCGCTACCGCCTCGGTAAGCCGTTTTATTTTATTTTATTATATTTTTCTCCTCTCTTCATCTTGATTGTTTACATTGGGGACAATGTAAATTTTTAAGCTTGGGGTAGGGGTATTTTGCATTTGCATTTTGCATGTTGCATTCATATAGTCCTGCATGATAGCTTTGCATGATCACACAATTAGATTGCCCTTGCCTGAATTTTGCATCCAATTGTGAGAACTAAGTGCCCAATAATTTGTGATAGTGAATTGTTGAACCCAATTTGTTATTCTTGTGATATGGCTGCAAATGAAAATGTTTGAGATAATCTTGGATAGTTGATAATTAGCATATGGTTCTATAGATTTGTGTTGCTCATTGATATTTGAACTACAAACGTGAGATTTTGAGCCATAAAGGGGTACTCACTAAATTTACCCCATTCTTGGTGTTAGAGTGTTATTCCTCTTGGTTTGCTTTCTCTAGAACTTGACTTGAAACCATTTTGAAGCTTAAAAATTTTTGAAAACATTTTTGAAAATGATTGAGGCAATAGGTATTTTTTCTGGCCTTCTGAGCTTTGAATGATGAAATGCTACCCCTTAGTTGCCCAATTTTGAGCCTGAATGAATAAAATGCTTTTCTTGGTACCCTGAAATGTTTTGATAAATATGCTTGATAAGGGACCTTCTAAAGTATTAAAAAAGGGTGAAAAAGGTAGTCGAAAAAGTTTGGGATGAAAGAATCAGAAAAAAAAAATTCTCTTGAGTTGAAAAAGTCTCCCCTTCTCCAAATAAAAGAAAAAGAAAAGAAAAAAAAATAAAAATAAATAGAGAAGGGGATGACAAAAAGAAAAGTGAAAAATAAAAAGAAAAGGAAAGAAAAGAAAGGTGGAAAGTGAACTGAAACCCAAAAGGTATTTTAGAAGGTCATGTTTTGCAAATGTTGATATGTTGTGTAGCCTTTTGAAATGTCCTTTTATTGATTTCCCCACCTAACGATTAATCCCATGGCCACGTTACAACCAAGTGAAAGACCTCTTGATTCTTAATTGTTTTCATAAATAAAGTAGAGATGTGGTTGATAGTCAAGCCTATGGTAGATGTCATTCCTTGAGGAAAATTGAGCGAAATGTTATATATCCCTAAACACTTGAGTGAAGGAGAAAAGAGAGCCAAGCAACTGAACAAGCTTGGGGTGAGCTTCAGGTGAGAAAGAGTGCCCAAATCAGTTAGAACATGAGTCTAAGGAACCTAAGCCTCTAATTGGACTTGAATTGATTGTCTCTTGCTGAATTGTTTGAATTGCCTATTACTTGGATCATTTACTCGGGTTCTTAGTTCATTATCCATGTTCTGTTTTCTTCTACTGGCCTTAGTGATTGCTTGAGGACAAGCAATTGAATAAGCTTGGGGTGATTTGATAGTGTGATTTTACATGATGTTTGCTGTACATTTTTGCATGCATATTTCATATAGATTAGGCATTATTTATTTGATTTTATTAGATTTTCCCTTGGAACGGGTGAAGGTGGTTTTGTGTGTTGTTTTGCAGAAATTGAGGAAAACTGTGCAGATTTGGCCATAATAAAGCTTGGAAGAATTTAGAGCTTGAAAAGAGAAGAGAAGAAATTGAGCCAAATAGAATTCTGGAGATTCGCCCCGCGAGACTGGATTCGTCTCGCGACCCTGAAAGCTGACTGTGCCAGAAAATGCAAGCCTTTCTGGTTCGCCTCGCGAGTATGGAAACCAGAAGCCATCACGCCCAGGCCCTGATGCTCCTCACGGGCATATTGGAGAAGCACTTTACTGGTTCGCGTCGCGAGCAACTCTCGCCTCGCGAGAGTTCAATTCTCTGAAACAGCAGATTTTTAACATTCGCCTCGCGAGCGAGCGCAGAACTGATTGGTATAAGTTGCTGTTTTATGGCAGAATAGGGGGAGTTCTTGGAGGAGGCACTTGGAGCTGCGACTGGAAGAGGGTTCCAACCCTGAAGGGGGATGTTTTCCTTGCTCTGGGACTGGAAGAAGATTGGAGGATCCTTCTATGGAGTTTGCTTCATCCCTTCTCTCTTTCTCTTTGTATTCTCTTTTTATGAGTAGCTGAACCCACTTTGTTGGGATTAGATGTAACCAAACTTATTATTATGTATTTATCTTGACTGATTATTCTGTGTTCATGCCTTCATATTAGTGATTATTTTTCTGTGCTTAATGCTTGTTGTGGCTAGTACCCCCATGACTCGATTAGTGTTTTGGTATGTAATGGAGACGTTCAGATCGTAACCTAGGACTGAAATTAATCACCTAGTAACCCTTGCATCTAGAGATGGAGTTTGGTTTGCTAGTAATCGCGTAATCCCTAATCCTAATACAATTTCATTAATCTAGGTCACCTAAGAGATTAGGGTCTATTAGTTGAATTAGGCTCTTGTCATCCGAGAGATCGGGGCTTGAGTAGTTTAATGGATTGATTTTAATATTTGAAGCATGAATGGGAGGTATCTAGTCCTGGTAGTATATGAGAAAGAGGTTTGGTGAAGTCTAGTCCCAACATATCCTTTCTGCACTCCAAGTGTTTGTTAAAAATCCCCAAAAAGACAAAAACATTTTATTTCTTTTCTTTTGTTTGTTTTGATTTCTCTGTTTAGTCTAGATAGTTGCTGAGTTTGTGAATTGGTACTTGACATCCAATCCCCATGGATATGATAACCGGTCTCACCACCGTATTACTTGCACGACTGGGTATACTTGCCCAGATTCGTCAACAACAGTCACGCTTCAGGCTCGCGAGGCGAGCAGCCTCTCGCGGGGCGAAAAATCCAAAACTTCTTCACTTTATTAACCTGAAAACAAGGATTAACAGTAAGTACTTTATTCGACTCTAATCAACTAAATTAACCTAAAACTACTTTAGAGACTCAAAATGTTGCCTGAAGACAAATACATCTAAATTTTGGCGAAAATGAGATTAAACTCGAATAAAACCATGGTCTTTACTAGTCAAAAACTAGTCGAGCCAGAGGCTGATCAAAATACCCCAAACTTAAACATTGCTTGTCCCCAAGAAAACTAAAACTCAAAACTCTAACAAGACTCAAGACATGGCAAGCTTAAAAGATTCAATCACCTTTGCACAAATTTAAAGCAATTCATCAAAACAATTTTCCTTCAATATTCCCCCCCCCCCCCCCCCCTTTCAAACAAAGCAATCCCCACAATCATTTATTCTGAACATTTGATAATTTCATCATTCAAACAATCATTAATCTAAGCAGGGGATCCAAGTTACACACAAAAGGGAGATCACCAAATTCAAACAATCGCCTTCCTCACAAGGGCATTGAATGTTTCACTCAATCGCTAGGTTAACAACATTTCACTCGGTTTCACTTTTAAGAGCACTTCCCATGAATTTGATTTTCATCTCAAAATGGTTCCCACGGAAAACATGCATGCAACATCAAAAGGTCTTTTATGGTTGTAATGGGGCCTGGCACAGTCACGCTTCAGGTTCGCGAGGCGAGCAGCCTCTCGCGGGGCGAAAAATCCAAAACTGCTTCACTTTATTAACCTGAAAACAAGGATTAACAGTAAGTACTTTATTCGACTCTAAATCAACTAAATTAACCTAAAACTACTTTAGAGACTCAAAATGCTGCTTGAAGACAAATACATCTAAATTTGGGCAAAAACGAGATTAAACTCGAATAAAACCATGGTCTTTACTAGTCAAAAACTAGTCGAGCCAGAGGCTGATCATTCTCACAATTGGATGCATAATCTAAGCAAGGGGCAATCTAATCATATGATCATGCAAAACTATGCCTATATGAATGCAACATGAAAAATGCAAAAATGCAAAAAAAAAATTCAAAAATACCCCTACCCTAAGCTTAAAGATTTACATTGTCCCCGATGTAAATAATCAAGTCGGAGAGAGGAGAAAAATGGAACAACTCACCGAGGTGGTAGCAGGTGTTGGAAAATGTATCACGACCGTGATGTGTATCATTACCGTGATGTGTATCACGGCTAGACCGTGATCAATTCTGGTCCATAGGAACTGGCCTGTCACGGCCGTGACTTCTATCACGGCTAGGCCGTGATGCATTCTGATGTTCAGGGTCCTTCTCATCACCCCCGTGATGGGTATCATGGATGCGCCGTGATCCTTTCTGGCCTTCTTTGGTTAGCTCATCATGGCCGTGACCACCGTCACGGCCTGGACGTGATGACTTCTGACTTTATTTGTCCTTGCCCTTTTTGCTCTTCCTTCCTTCATAACCTGGAAACACTTGGCAAAAATCATCAATTAGTGATCTTTCTTTTCTTATCTTCTCAAATTATTCAAAAACAAAATTCAAAAACAATTGGAAAAGGGAAATAAAACTTGGGTTGCCTCCCAAGAAGCGCTTATTTACGGTCTTAAGCTTGACCATACTTCTTTCAATCAACCGGGGTCGACTGGGCGTAGAAGTGCAGGAACACTTGTCTTCCATGGGAGTCCTTCAAAGAGCCGATTATGCTCATATGGCCAATTGCGCTTCCACTTTGCTCTTTTCACTCTGAGCTTCATGGCCTTACTCCCTCCCGGCGGAAGTTTTGTTTCCACATGGTGAGCAACTCCAACTTCATCACTATTGGGTGCATCATTTGCCATGCAAATCTTCGGAGTTGCTTCCATGTTGAGCTCTTCCTTTACCACTGGAGACGTTATATCGATCCTTCACAAATGACTCTCAAAAGGAGGGTTGTTATATGAGTTAGTCAAATAAAAATCTACCCTACCTTCCTCTACATTCAGAGAGAGTTTACCATTCTTTATATCTATTATCGCTCCAGCGGTGGCCAAGAATGACCTTCCTAGAATGATGGGGAATTTAGAATTCTCGTTCATATCCAATACCAGGAAATCGGTAGGGATGAAAAATTTCCCTACCTTTACGGGAACATTCTCTAGTATGCCTAGAGGAATTTTAGTTGAGTCATCCGCAAATTGTAAGGAGAATTTGAATGGACTCAACTCCTTGGTTCCCAACCTTTCCAAGATAGAAAGCGGCATCAAGCTCGCACTAGCCCCTAAGTCACATAAGGCTTGGTCTATTTGCACTTCTTCAATTGAGCAAGCGATAGAGAAACTTCCTGGGTCTTTCAGCTTAGGAGGCATATTAGTTTCTATATCTACTAGCTTTTTCTTGACCAACCTTTATGGGAAAGGTATTGGGGGTTGGTACAGTGGTGGCGGGACATACTTTGGTTCTGGCTCTTCATCTTCGCTCATGTCCTCCTCACATTCCACATCCTTTTCAGCTATCCCAAGCTTATCATCCCTCAAGTATATGGCATTACAATGTTCATTGGTATTAACTTCGGGTTGTCCCGGGAAGGTGCCCTTAGGTCTAGAGTATGTGTTGGCTTATTGGGCAATCTGAGTTTCTATCATCTTGTTATGGATGCCTAAGTTATCTACCTTAGATTCTAGCTCTTTTATTGCCTCGTTTACTGCCCTACCTTGTTGTCTAAACTCTTCATTTTGTTTTGTTTGAGTTTCTACAAAACTTTCCAATAAAGACTCGAGTTTAGACTTTTGTACCTGAGGATACCCCGATGTGCGCGGGTTTCCTATTACCTTGGCCTTCTTGGAACTCGTGGTTCAGTGTGTTGTTGTAGTTCCCGTAGGAGAGGTAAGGGCTATTCTTCCTCTGGTTGTAGGGATTTGGGGGAGCATAATTTGGCAACTTCGGGTTCGTGTCGTAGAAGTTGTGACAAGAGTTCACTTGTTCCCCCGAAGCGCCAGATCCATGAGCAATACCACGTGGGCACTCCATTATGTCATGTCCCTGCATTCCACAAATCTCACAAACAATGTTAGTAGCACCTATTGAACTCACGTTAGCCCTTTCAAGTTGATCAAAGCGTTTGTTCAGTGAGTCAATTTTAGACATTATAAGATCAGTGCTATTCATTTCAAACTTACCCCCCCCCCCCCCCAAATCTTTTTCGGGTTATTACCTCTTTCTGAACCCCATTGGTGGTAGTTGGTGGCCACGTTTTCAATGATGTTGAATGCCTCAGTCAGAGGCCTATTCATAAAGGCTCCACCGGCTGCGGAATCAAGTGACACCTTCGAAGAGTAATCCAATCTGTTGTAGAAGGTGTGAACTAATAACCACCTCTCGAGTACATGATGTGGGCAAGACTCCAGCAATCCCTTGTAGCGATCCCAAGCTTTTGACAAGCATTCTCCGTCCTTTTGGAAGAAGCCGGTGATTTGGGCTCGTAGGTAAGCCGCCTTGGAGGGAGGGAAGAATTTCTCCAAGAATGCCTGCTCCAGTTGGTCCCAAGTCGACAAGGTATTAGCGGGTATTTGCTTCAGCCAAGCTTTTGCCTTTCCAGTAAGAGAGGAGGGGAACAACCTCAAACGAATAGCATCAACCTGGGCGCCTTGAATTCTAACTGCATCGGTGAACTCCAAGAATGTCTCCACGTGATCAGTCGGGTCCTCCGAGGGCAATCCTCTGAATTGATGTTGCCTAATCATGTTGATTAGCATAGGCGGTATAGTGTAGTTCTCCGCCTCAATCTCTGGCCTATCAATCCCAGTTCGCAAACCCCAAGCATTTAGGCTGCGTAGTCCTTCAACGGTTTCGTATCCGGGAGATTCGCCATGAGTGGAATGGGATTCAACCTCTCTCTCTCTCTCTTTGTAGCCTCCTACGTCTGTGAAATGACCTTTCGACTTCGGGGTTGACCTCACTAAGGTTTCCAAGACTTAAGGATCTTTGCATAAAAAAACACAGAGAGATAGAAACTCAAAAAGAAAAAAAATTTATTTTTTTTCAAATATATAAAAATTAAATAAAAAGAAAAGGTCCAGAAAAATCAATTTAAAAATTAAATTGAGATTCGAGAAAGCACAGTCCCCGACAACGGCGCCAAAAACTTGGTGTGTCGTGCGTGCGCGATGCACGTCGTGCGATCCGACAAGTGTACCGGATTGTCGGCAAGTAATAAAAAGATATCGATCCCACAGAGACCGTGATCTCAAATCGCAACTAATTATCAAATTGACTAAACTGGACTCTATAAAAAGGATTTTGATTTTTGAAATAAGAGATAACTTAGAAAATCAGATAAGTAATGCAATCAAGTAAAACAGAAAGTAAATCAGTTTATGGTTTTTCAGATCTAAATGGATTCCTAGGAATTGGGTTACCAACGAGATTGTTTATGTTACTAAATTGATTATCCCTTGTTAATTATCGAAATTGCCTTGAAGGCGAATTTATCCTCTAATAGTTAATGCTCCCTCTCGGGTTACAAAAACACTGCCCAATTAAACCAACCCCTACTCTCGTGGTAGTCGAATTTAGATTGAACCCTTTACGCTTTGTGACAATTCGTTAATCATCGAAGGACTGCTTCTAACTCTCAAAGTCCTAAGTCTGATTCTATAGATACGATACCTAAGTTCACCACTAGGTTCCTCCTTAGAATATCTACGTCACGCAAATAAGGGGCCGCCGAATTTACGAGTAATTAAAACACTATAAATCAGATCTAAAGTAAAATCGCAATTAACAAATATAAAACATCAATTCATTACCATAAACAAACCTTGGGCATAGCCCCAATCCCTAGAAATTAAACTACTACTCAAGCCTTGTCATGGTGATGACAAGCTTGGTTAACAACAACATGAAAATAAAAATAAGAGAAGAGAAGAGGGAGAAGAAGAAAGATCCTAAATTATATCCTAAGAGTAGCAGCCAAAGTCTTCTCAAGTCCTCGGCCTAATGCCATATTTATAGATTAGGGAAGTTTGAATCCTAATCAAACACAAATCAGATCCAAATCAGTTACTTCAGATCCAAGTAATGCGCGTCACGGCCGTGATGGCCATCACGGCCAGGCCGTGACGGATTCTGCCTTGGGCGTTTCTTCAGTGGTTGGTCTGTCACGGCCGTGATGCTCATCACGGCTTGGCCGTGATCAGTTCTGCCTGTGAGGGTCTGGTTCAGCTGACATGTCACGGCCGTGATGGACATCACGGCTAGAACGTGACCAGTTCTGACTTTTGCCTTCTTTCTTTTTCACTTTTGCTTGATCACGGCCGTGATGGCCATCACGGCCAGGCCGTGACGGATTCTGCCTTGGGCGTTTCTTCAGTGGTTGGTCTGTCACGGCCGTGATGCTCATCACGGCTTGGCCGTGATCAGTTCTGCCTGTGAGGGTCTGGTTCAGCTGACATGTCACGGCCGTGATGGACATAACGGCTAGACCGTGACCAGTTCTGACTTTTACCTTCTTTCTTTTTCACTTTTGCTTGATCATGGCCGTGATGGTCATCACGGCTACTCTGTTTGACTCATTTTCTTCACTTTTTAAGCTCCATCTTCATGTAAGCTCCATCATGGTCAATCCTGAGCATTTTATCCTTAATTCCTGCAAAACAATACCACAAAACCGCCTTACCCGTTCCAAGGTAAAAACTAACAAAAATCAAATTAAAAATGCATAAACTACATGAAAATGCATGCAAAATGATGAGCAAATATGAGGTGTAATCACACTCATCATTATATTAACTTAAGTTTTAAATTTTTACGTATTTTCACATTAAGCACACGATTAAGAAATTAATTAATGAGATTTTAATCTAATAACATAACGGGGCACAACGGGGTGTCTCAACAAACAAATTCATCACCAGACCAACCACAAAAAGTCTCACCCACAAGACCAACATTCCAACCTATCATCCCTGCCAATGACCCCTGGTCCAACCAACCAGATAATGGAATCATACTATGAGCCCCCTTTCCCAAAAATAGAAAAACCAGATTCCCCCACATTCCACCATCGGTTTACTATGATGGCCAAGCTGAAAACTGGGCCAAAGTAAAAAGAGATTGGAAGATCTTGTATCACAAACATGAACCTGAACCTATCTCTACCAGACCTTTCTATCCCCTGCCTGAGTATGACTATGAACCTGAAATTGCCATCTACCCCTGGCATTCACCTCACCCTGACATTCCCACTGATCTTCCACCATCCAAACTGTACAATCACCTTGGACCACTCATTACTCACCTACCCTTAAAGAAATTCCCTCCCAGAAAAATCTATCCACACCTAGTAAAATTTCCAGCCTTTAAACCCTTCATTGAAGGAGTTGAGAGACACATCATCTCTGATTGACACACAGACCCTGCCAAGAAGGATCTCACCAATGTGATCTACAAAAGATCCAAATCATTCAGGCACATTCCATTCAAAGATGGGACGAAACACCAAGTGGACTACCTTCAGACATCCTAGCACCTATGGCAGAGCTGCTGACTTTGTTGATACATTGATGTATGAGATGCTGATGTGGGAGTTTAGCCACTTTAGAATTGACAGAGCTGCAAACTTTGTCCCTCCAACCTGGCTAGGACAAAATGAAGAAACCAATATTGGAATCAGTCCATACATGATCTGTCCTAGGCTACCCATGATTGATCTCAATAAAGAAAAGGACAAGAAGAAGCAAAGGAATACTGGCAAGATGCCTTCTTCTGACAGCTGCATAATCAATCCAGCAACAATCAATCTCACTGACCAAAATGTGATTGATTATTGGTTGACTCAACCAACTGAAGACATGCAAGAGGATGTTGTTGTGGACATCTGGAGGACTCACATGGCGGCATGTGCACATGAAGCTTCCTCCTCTGGACTAATTGTTGAAGAAAAGAAATTTATTCCTAAAGTCAGAGGGAAGTGTGGCCTTGCTTATTGCAGATTCCTTATCTATAAGGACATCATTGGCATTCCTGTCATAAGTCCTCTTTTTGAAGAGGACCCTATCCATTGGGGAAAGGAGTTGCCTCCACCAGTGCTGCAATATGCTGCTTCACCTCCATCCTCTCCACCATCAGAGCACACAGAAGAAGAAATCATCATTGAGGACATGGCAGTTGAAGAAGTGAAGTTTGATCCTCAAGTGGAAGTGGTTCAACCTTCAGCTGAGGTTGAAGAAGTTGTTGACTCCATTCCTAGACAAAGCACTTCTGAGAAGCACTCTTCTCAACCACTGGCTCTAACTGCCATTCATCCAACAGAGCAACCTCAGACTTCAAGAGCTTTAGATACTGTTCCAAGTCAAACCTATGCTCAAGATAGTGCTGAAAGCTCAAGACCCTCACTCTCACTGTCTCCAAACTTTGAAGAAATTATTGGCAGAATTAGAGATGAAAAAGTAGAGAGTAAGGTCAAAGAACAAGTGAAAGAGCAGGTAGCTGAAGTCCTGGTTCCAACAAACATCATGATGAACCAGATGATGAACATCATGCTTCAATTCCAACAGAGTCAAAATCTACCAACTCAGATTGCTCCTCCTCCACCAAATCCAAATCCTCCTCCTCCACCTCCACCCTCTTCTTAGGCTTTTCCTTTATTGTTTCCCATACTGAAAATGACGGTCCACTCCTTTTACCTTTTTATCTAATGACAAAAAATGGGGAGAAAGGAAAGAGAATTAAATTTAATATGAAAAGTCAGTTTTTGAAAAGTATATACTTGTCTGCATGTGCATGTCTCCTTCTGTTTATACTTTGACATGATTTGCTTTGCCAATATAAATATTGTTATGATATAACTATCTAGATTGCTCTGATATTGTATAGCTCTGATACTGTTTGATATGATATACTTTCAATTGCTGTGAAATTTGTTTAATGTTGATTAAGAATTTAAAAGGTTTGATACTATACTTAACTGATAAACAGTTGCACTGATCTGATAAGTTATTACATGTGCTGTTGAATTTTTGTCTTATCCTTTTCTTGATTAAAATTTTGAATGCTTTGTCTTAGGGGGAGCTTTGTAAGCTCTCTTAGACTTTGCTACTCAAATTTAATTAGTTTTTGTCATCATAAAAAAGGGGAAGATTGTTGGAACCAAAGTGTTTTGGATTAAATAATCTCTATGTTTTGATGTTAACAAAAAGGATTAAATTTGCTTGGCAAAATGTTAGTTGAAATCTAACATGTGCTATTTAGTTATGCAGGAACACTTAAAATTATAAGACATGGAAACTTAGAATAAGTTTTCATATGTATATGCTTGGACTCATAAAGAAAAATGCACGTCCACCCATGTAGACGGGCTACTCAAAATTTTGGTAAAGTTATTTATTCATTTAGTTGAGTAGACTGGTTTCTTTAAGTAGACGAGGCACTAAATGTTTACTAGATGTATTTTAAGTTTAAAATCAAATAGACAAGTTTTAACTTGGCATGTCAGTAGACGAGTTCATTGATCGAGTAGACGAACTCTAATTGTCACGTCACTAGACGGAGATCAAGATAACTCACTGAGATATAGCAAGTCCAAAGACTTGACAGTAGACGAGAGAATATGCCATGTCAGTGGACGAGTTAAATGAAAGAGTGAATAGACTTCGTTCTTGCACATAACTGTGTGGACGGAGATTTTTGAATAGACGAGCTTCTATCTCTTATGTATATGTTGTTCTAAAAATGAACAAATGCAATCTGACACATAATGAATTTATTTCAAATGATTGATATTTAATTCAATAGAATATTTGTTCTTTCCATTTGTTTAATCGGGTTAATGCTTTGTTTCATTGTGAGAAAATCATAGTACCATCGAGGAAATACAAAAAATCAAATAGTACAATGAGGAAATGAAAAGTGACTTGTACGAATTCTTCTGTACTGCTGGAAAAAGCTGGATTGTACACAAAGGAGGAAAGAAAGTTTTCAAGGTACAAATTGCTCAAACAATGACCCTCTATTCTGCGCAAATGTGATAACCAAGAATACATTTCACAAAGGCTACAATCAAGCTATCAGTCACAACGGATATCATGCATTCAATGCTATCTCTAAATGGTACTATTCAAAATAACCGTTGAAGAAATACAAGTGAAGAACTAGGTCACTATAAATAGATGACCTCAAGTTCTGAAGAACAACTTTTGCCAATCGATAATCACTCATTCTAATATTCTTTCAAGAGCAAGAGTCTGTATTCTTTAGTTTGAATATTGTTGTAATATTCAACTGATCTTAAACTTTTATATCCTCAAACATAGTGAGTTAAGAAGATCATAAGTTAAATCTCTTTGTTAGAGTTAGAGCCTGAAGAGGCTTTGTAAGAAAGAAATACTTGTAGACTAAAGAGGTGTTTAATACTTGGTTGTAATATATTTGGAAAATAGTGGAGAAAAACCTTCAAGTAGAAGGGACTAGACGTAGCTCTTGGTTGGAAGAGAGTGAACCAGAATAAAACATCTTGTGTGAATCTTCTAACCCTAAACTCTTACAGCTTTATTTGTTTATACTTGATCGTGGGGATTTGATATTGCTTTTTTTAAGTTTAAAAATTTTTTTTTTAGTGTGTACATATGTTTTAAATATCCTTGTTTGAGAAAATCAGTTTTGAAAAAGGTTGTTTGCAAAAATTATTAACAAACACAATTCAAACCCCCCCCCCCCCTCTTGTGTTTGCCTGTGTCAACTTCACATGAGACTAATGACAAAAAAAAATGCGCCAAGTATGAGGGGGAAAAAGTGAAGAAAAATGTGTTCAAGCCAAGATAGAGGCAAATCAAATGAAGATAAATAGCACAAATAGAAGAAATTTTACCAGTCATGTGAACTTAAAATAAGAAATTTGCAATGAAAAGTAATGAGAGAAAAAAAATGAAACTGAAAAGTAAAAACAATATTTTATATTGAAAGTGTGAAACCAAGTTATATATTTAAACCCTATAATTAACCAAATGACAATAGGTGTTAGATGCGCCACTGCCTCCCACAATAACACGAATACAATCACAACACATCATGCATAGTATTAGTAGTAGTACCACTGCTCCTCCTAGGGTCTTACCTATTATAATATTATTTGTAACTACATCTTCTTGTTCTTCCCTACTACCGGTCAGTCCATACTCCAGAGTCCTCATTCAACAAATGCTTCACCATTTTTGGGGGAGTCGTTGCTTATTAGAGTATGACACTTGTATATTGTAAAATACATATGTAAATACATGTATAGTGTATAAGAAAAGTGTAGTAGAGTACTAACAGTTTATGTTAAGGTGGTTAGAGTGCCAGCTGTGTTAATTAGAGGTGTGACCCACTTGTAAAAGAGTATAAATATTCTCGGGTCAACTAAATCATGCAGGAATTCAGATTAACCAAAATTCATTACAATGAAATCTATCTTTTCTCTCAGTTCTTCTTCTCCTTTATGGTATCAGTAGCTCGTTCGTTCTTGGGCCAGAAGCTTCGAAGCTACAACAATGGCGGAATCGCCTCATTCCAATTCGGATCTCAACAATGGAAATCGATCAACAAGTTCAACAACAACAATATCGTTCGCACCTTCACTCTCTATCAAATTAGATGACAAGAATTTTCTACTTTGGAATCAACAAGTCGAAGGAGTCATTGCTTCTCATAAGCTTCATCGCTATGCGGTAAACCCTCTTATACCTCAGAAATATAACTCAGAAGCTGATAGAGGTCTTGATTTTGTATCTGATGCATATGACAAGTGGCTAGTTCAGGATCAAATGCTTTTTACTTGGTTGCTATCTACACTATCTGATTCAGTGCTACCTAGGGTTATTGGTTGTCGCCATTCTTGGTAGATTTGGGATAAAATTCATAAACATTTCTATGCTCAGCTGAAAGCTAAAGTTAGGCAACTTA
The DNA here is from genome assembly GCA_030762895.1 of Sophora flavescens. Taxonomy (NCBI): domain Eukaryota; kingdom Viridiplantae; phylum Streptophyta; class Magnoliopsida; order Fabales; family Fabaceae; genus Sophora; species Sophora flavescens. The sequence continues at coordinate 13,524,101 of CM061064.1, read as the reverse complement.
TATCTGAATTAAAGAACACAAAAAAGGTAACAGATCCATTTCAGAATATGTGTTGAGAATTAAGTCAATTACCGATACTCTAGTAGCTATTGGAAACTCAATTTCAGAACATAAACAAATTGATGCTATCTTAGAAGGATTATATGAAGAATACAATCAGTTTGTGGTTATGATCTATGGCGGGCCAAATTCACCATCTTTATATGAGATTGAAGCTTTATTGCTTGTTCTAGAATCACGGTTAGACAAATTTCGTCAAGAATTGTCTATGACTAATGTATCAGCTAATGTGGCTCAAACCTCTCAATCACAGAACCAACATAATTCACAGAGTCGGTTCGGTTCAGGTTCTGATGATTACTCTCAGGGCTCCTATTTCAACTTTCAAGGCTCTAGAGGAAGAGGCAGGAATAGCAGAGGTAGAGGCCGTGGGAGAGGAAGAGGCAATGGATATCGTCCAACTTGTCAATTGTGTGAAAAATGTGGGCATGATGCCTATCATTGCTGGTATAGGTTTCATCAATCTTTTGTGCCAAATTATCAGCCTCAACAGAATCAGTATAATCAGTCTCAGCAAAACCAGTTTCAGTCTCAGCAGAATCAATCTCAGAACCAACTTTTTGTCACCAATAATTCAACTCAGCAGCATCAGTCCTATGGTCCTAGTCAACAAGTGCAGCAGCATCATCAAAATTTGAATCAGAACAATACTAATCAGCAACCAAGTGGATACATGGCAACTCAACACTTTCAGCAATCAAATGGTTTGCATTTTTCTGTTCCTGGAGGACCTGACTCTCAACCTTGGTTCTTGGACTCAGGTGCCTCTCATCACTTTACTCTGGATGCCAATAATCTTCAACAAGGCACTTCCTATGTGGGCTCAGATCAGGTTCACATGGGAAATTGACAAGGTTTGCCTATACATTCAGTTGGTTCATCTAAATTTGTCTCTCATTTACAACCTAATGTTCTGTTGTCTTCAAAATAGTTACTATATGTGCCTTCTATAACCAAGAATTTAATCTCAGTCTCCAAATTTGCACAAGATAACAGTGTCTTTTTTGAGTTTCACCCATATTCTTGCTTTGTGAAATCACAGGAATCTAAACAGGTTCTTCTTAGAGGTACTCTTGGGCCAGATGGCTTGTACAGTTTCCAGAGTCTACCCATAATCAAGGGAGCTTCCTCTCCCAAGTCAAGTACTCCAGCTCAGTCCCCAGTTGTTTGTACCAGTACTCACAATTCTAATTGTTCTCAGTCAAGTCAGTCAAGTCCTGTAAATACAGTTGTCTCTGCGTGGCATCTTAGGCTAGGCCATGCCAATTCAAATGCAATAAAGCATGTTCTTCAATTGTGTAATGTTCCTGTTCAAAGTAAACTTGTTTCAGATTTTTGTAATTCATGTTGCTTAGGAAAATCTCACAGGTTGTATGCTCCTCCTTCTATCACTGTTCATAACTCTACTTTTGAGCTTGTTCATACTGATTTGTGGGGACCTGCACCCTCCCCCTCCATGGTGGTTACTACTATTACATTGCCTTTGTAGATGCTTGTTCTAAGTACACTTGGATCTATTTTCTTAAAAATAAATCTGATGCTATTCATGCCTTCAAACTTATTGCTCTTGTTAAAACTCAGTTTTCTACAACTATTAAAGCCATTCAATCAGATTGGGGAGGTGAGTATAGGCCCTTTACCAAGTTCCTAAATGAACTTGGCATTAATCATAGATTAACCTTCCCACACACATCCCATCAAAATGGGACTGTGTAATGAAAGCACAGACAGATAGTTGAAATAGGGTTAAGTTTGCTTGCTCATTCAACTATGCCAATCAAGTTCTGGGATCACAGTTTCACCACTGTTGTGCATCTCATCAATAGGCTACCAACCTCAGCTCATGCTGATTTTACTTCTCCCTATCATTCTCTGTTCAAGTCACTTCCTGACTATCATGCTCTAAAAGCATTTGGTTGTGCCTGTTTCCCTTTACTCAGGCCATATAATCAACATAAACTGCAGTTCAGAAGTGAGACACCCCGTTGTGCCCCTTTGTGCCATTAAATTAAAACCTTATTATTTAATTATTTAATCGTGCTCTTAACGTTAAACGTGTATTCCAAAACACGTAAAAATTAAAACTTAACTTATAAACATATAACATTTGAAAGTTAAAGCATCACACTTTATACATATAATACATACACCATATATGTCTTGCATCATAGTTATCGATTACGACGACAGAGTGATCCTCTCCCCCACCTGAGTTAGCACCGAAATCTCGAACTCGACGTTCCTCGCAATCACACCACAGCGTAATAGTTTCACCTTGAACCAAACAACATAACTATAATTAATCAAACAAAATCCATCTATGACACTTTAGGGCTAGGTTCGGCCAAGACGAAGAAAATATGTTTAGGGTTATTTTCTTAATGCCATCTTTTGGATCCTAGTTACTAGAGTCTTAACTAACATAGATTAATTATTACAAGACTAAAGTTTGGAACAAAATCCTCCAACCTCTAGGGTTAGGGTTTCGGCCATGTATAGGAATTTAAGCTAGGGATTTTGGTTGAACCTAAGCTCTTGGATTTAAGCTATACAAGTATTATAGAACTTAAGTCAAGTACTAAATTTCAAAACAACCAAACTCGTTAGAAATATGATTTAAATATAAATCATTTCGTTCACGAGTCAAAATTAGGTTTTTTGATAATTAAAATCTTCTTCACAATAAAACACCGATCGTTTTCAATCCAGAACTTTTACCAAAATTCGTCCGAATAAACATAATATTTTATTTCTGATCATAAATTTGGAAAGTAGGATTCATCACGGACATAATATAAAAAATCTACAGATTTCAGTTTCGGGTCAAATTAGGATTTTCTGTCGGTATAAAATTATACTGTCAGTAAAACGTAGATCGGTTTCCGTTTGAGTTTTAAACCCAAATTTTAACCAAAGCTTCCTACCATAGAGTAGGTTCTAGATATGATTTTGTTTTCTCCAAAATCATTTCCTAGGTCTCAGATAAAATATAAATAAATATATCTTTACCGTTAATACAGCATATCCGAAAATCGGGCTGTTACAAGAAGCACTGAATGTGTTTACTTGGGAATCTCTCTTAGTCATAAAGGACATAAATGCTTAAGCTCAGATGGTAGAGTCTACATCTCCAAAGATGTTTTGTTTAATGAGTATAGGTTTCCTACTCCTCTCTATTTCCCACAAATACTCTTGTGAGTCCACCCTGTCAATCTTCTACTCTTCATCAATTCCTTTACTCCTAGCTGATAACTTCACTTCTTCTCACAACTCTCAGGATCCAGAACCAACAGGAATCTCTCTTTCTTCTAAACCTGTAGGTCCTGCTTCACTCCCTGACTCATCCCCTTCTTCTAGTGTCCCTCATATTACTTCCACTCAGCTGGACCATGGCTCTTCTTATTCTATTCATGGCCAAGAAAATGAATCTCATCCCTATGAGTCTAGTCTGTCTACACCTCAGACCAATGATCTGAACACTCGTTCTATGCCTACAGGATCTAAAACAAGAAAACTTAAGCCTAGACTATTTCTTGCACACATTGAACTAACAAGTGTTAAACAAGCCTTAGCTAATTCTCAATGGCTGGCAGCAATGAAGGCTGAGTATGATGCACTTATTTCCAATAAAACATGGTCCTTAGTGCCCCTGCCACCCCACGGAAAAGCCATAGGTTGCAAATGGGTGTTTAGGATCAAAGAAAATCCTGATGGCACAATGAATAAATACAAAGCAAGACTGGTTGCTAAGGGGTTCCACCAACAGCCCGTGACTGATTTCGGTGAAACTTTCTGACCTGTGGTCAAACCAACCACAATTCGAGTGATTCTTACTCTTGCCTTAACATACAAATGGGACATTCAGGAAATAGACATCAATAATGCCTTTCTAAATGGCATTCTCCAAGAAGAAGTATACATGCAGCAGTCTCCTGGCTTCGAATCCACTGACAAAACACTGATTTTCAGACTGCACAGGGCCTTATATGGCCTTAAACAGGTCCCTCGTGCACGGTATGAACTGTTAACTCAAGCCCTCATGAGATTTGGCTTCCAATCCAGTCGTTGTGATCCTTCTCTGTACATATACAGCAACCATGGAGTGACACTTTACACTCTAATCTATGTTGATGACATTTTAATCACGGGCTCTTCACCCAAGTTGATCAATGATCTCATCAGTAAGTTGAATGCTACATTTGCACTGAAGCACCTTGGCAAGCCTAACTATTTCCTTGGAATTGAAGTAAAACATCTTTCTAATGATTCCATGTTACTCACTCAAGCAAACTATATATGTGATCTATTGCAGAGGGCTGGTATGACAGACTGTAAAGGAATATCAACTCCTATGGTTCATGATTGTAAACTAAGTAGACATGGCACTGACAGTCTGCAAGATCCTTCTATGTTTTGGTTAATTGTAGGTGCTCTACAATACGTCACCTTGACTAGTCCTGAACTCTCTTACAGTGTTAACAAGGTATGCCAGTTCATGGTTTCACCTTTTGAGTCCCACTGGCGTGCAGTCAAATGCATACTTCGTTATTTGAGTGGCACTTCACATTATGACCTGTTGTTACAACCAGCCCCAACTAATGGAAAATTATCTCTTTGTGCCTATAGTGACTCCGATTGGGCTAGTGACCCGGGTGATCGTAGATCAACCTCTGGTTCTTGTATTTTTGTGGGGCCAAATCTGGTCTCATAAAGCTCGAAGAAACAACCTTTAGTGGCTCGGTCCAGCACTAAAGCCGAGTATAGAAGTATGGCACACACAACTTCTGAGTTACTTTGACTGCAATCCCTCTTAGCAGAGCTTCAAGTGTAACACCCGGGTGCCGACGAGGGCGGGGAGTAATCACCGGTGCAAGAAGGCACGGACAAGGAGCGGCTCCTGGCAGGCTTCTAGGCGGAGGGATACATGAATGAACCGATTACACGCCCGAATGAGAGGGATCCTGAGACTGTGTAGGTATGGGACTATACAGTTGAGGAAGGCTTATATGAATTGATTGGTACTACCTATACCAACAAGATGCATCTTCTTTTCGGTAGTCCATCACTTAAGAACTCCACAGTTAAGCGAGCTTGACTTGGAGCGATTCTGGGATGGGTGACCTCCTGGAAAGTTTTCCCTGGAAGCGTGTGAGTGAGGACAAAGCACGTTGAAAAGACCCGTGTTGGTTTGTGGGGACAGTCGTCAATCCATAAAGCAGCCAAGAATGTTACAAATGGTATCAGAGCGGCACCTCTCCCAGTACGGTGTGGTTCGGGGACGAACCAAGCGGAAGCTGGTGGGCATGTAACACCCGGGTGCCGACGAGGACGGGGAGTGATCGCCGGTGCAAGAAGGCACGGACAAGGAGCGGCTCCTGGCAGGCTTCTAGGCAGAGAGATACATGAATGAACCGATTACACGCCCGAATGAGATGGATCCTAAGACTGTGTAGGTATGGGACTATACAGTTGAGGAATGCTTATATGAATTGATTGGTACTACCTATACCAACAAGATGCATCTTCTTTTCGGTAGTCCATCACTTAAGAACTCCACAGTTAAGCGAGCTTGACTTGGAGCGATTCTGGGATGGGTGACCTCCTGGGAAGTTTTCCCGGGAAGCGTGTGAGTGAGGACAAAGCACGCTGAAAAGACCTGTGTTGGTTTGTGGGGACAGTCGTCAATCCATAAAGCAGCCCAATTCTCCATGCTCGTACTAAACACATGGAATTGGATATTCACTTTGTCAGAGAAAAGGTGGTTTCAAAGTCCCTCTTAGTGCACCATGTTCCTGCTTCTTGTCAGCTGGTTGATCCTCTCACTAAACCACTATCATCTACTCAGTTTGCAGAATCAAGGACCAAGCTCAAGGTTATTGCCTTGCCTTGACCTTGGGGGGGGCTATTAGAGTATGATACTTGTACATATGTAAATACATGTATAGTGTATAAGCAAAGTGTAGTAGAGTACTGACAGTTTCTGTTAAGGTGGTTAGAGTGCCAGTTGTGTTAGTTAGAGGTGTGACCCACTTGTACAAGAGTATAAATACTCTCGGGTCAACTAAATCATGCAAAAATTCAGATTAACCAAAATTCATTACAATGAAATCTATCTTTTATCTCAATTCTTCTTCTCCTTTATTGCTCCCTTCCGCCCTCAAGAAGGCTCGCCTATATATATATAATGAGGTTTTTTGACTTGGGCTATGGAGATTGGCTTCCATGTTGAGATTGGATGCTAGCTAACAGACCCTCATGGCCGAGAGGTGTGACACTCTGACACCCAAGTTAGTCGGATATCTAACATGTATGAGTAATATGTGGTGAAGATACCATACCCAAGGGTTAGACTTAAATTCTCAATAATAAAAAAAAATATTAATATAATTCTAACTTAAGCATCAAAGTGGATACACTCTTCCCATTAGGGGTGAGAATAGGTTAGGTCGCTCGTCAGGTGCCTATACCGTAACCTATTTAAGATCTAGTATGGCTTAGCCCATTTAACAAAAAGGTCATGTTAAGGCTTTTTAAAAAGCTCATATGGTTAAAGATGTCAGGCAAAAGCTTTAAAAAATGCTAATTGGCCTATGAGGTCAGCCAATTTTTTTAATGAATAAAGGGGGCTAAGGCCCAAAACGAAAATTACATAATAATTATCTGAAGAGTAGAAACTCTCGTAACATCAAAAAGCAACACCTGAATAAGATGAACAAGTGAGTGTTAAAAAATAACCAAAGAAGAGTCTAAATCAGATGTCGGCACACAAGCCTAAATCATAAGTAGGCCTATTTAACAAAAACGCAAACAAATAATTAAAATTGAAATTAATATTTTTGATTTTTGAAATAATAAATAATTTAAAGTATTAAAAATGATATTCATTTTAAAATAAATAATATTTATAATTTATATTTTTTTAAAAAATATGAACATATTCTTTATATTATTTTATATTTGTCAATTTCTTAACAGCTAGATAGTTTTACTGTACTTTAAATCCAATTTGTTTGTTTATTCGGTATTGCTGTCAACTAGTAGCTGGTAACATGAGAGCATAATTCCGTGGGGTCCAATTCCATGTTGGTGGATTTTGACCTTTACTACTAGTTAATTATTGTCCCTATCACCATCATGGCTCCTTGCTACAATTTGTTGGCAATTGCACATGCCAATAATTGCGGCGGTATTGGAAACTCAAACACTTGGGTAAGAAATTAGCATTATTGAATTATTAAGCCTATATTTCTCACTCCAACCATCAATTCACAAGAGGGTCCTGTCCGGGAAACTAATTAAAAAGCTAGTGCTTCCACACTCCTCCACTCCTCCATCACTGATCATCTGCAATTTCCTCTTCTAGCTCCAGTTTCAATTACTTCCTTCATCAAATATAGATATAGATATAAATAATAAAAGTGAGAGCATGCAAAGATTCATACAGCAAAGATCGAAGAAACAGTTGGCGGGCCCTGTTGCCAAAAAGGGTATTGCTTCTGTAGCTGCTTATACTTCTCTCCTCTTCCTTCTTATCCTCCTCACCGCTACCTTCGTCTCTTCCCTATGGGTTTGTCACTTAATTAATACCCTACTTAATTGTTTTTAGTTTTAATTAGTATTATGATTAAATTTAGGTTATTATCAGGACATATATTGCTTAAAATTGTGAATCATAATATGGTTAATTCATTTTAAACTTTCTACGTACCAATCTTCATTTAATTAATTGCCTTTGTTTCAGTCTACACTTTCTACCACTAACAGTAAACCCACATCCATTGCCAACCAAACCATCGCGGCAGAAGTTTCTTCAAAGCACAGTAATCACACCAGAAGCAGAGGGAAAAGTTTCGAAGCCACACTGAATTGTACAATTGGGAACCAAACATTCTCAACCGTTTACCCAACAACAACGTTTGACATTGACATGAACGAGGAGGTGTGCCCAGAGTATTTCCGGTGGATCCACGAGGATCTGCGGTCGTGGAAAAGTAAAGGGATAAGCAGGGGCATGGTGGAGAGAGCAAGGAAGACGGCGCATTTCCGGTTGGTAGTGAAGAAGGGAAGAGCATACGTGGAGAAGTACAAGGAGTCGATACAGACACGTGACGTTTTCACGATATGGGGGATTGTGCAACTTCTGAGGAGGTACCCTGGCAGAGTGCCAGACCTTGAGCTCATGTTCGATTGTGATGACCGCCCTGTCATCCCTGCAGCACGTGACTATCATGCCAACATCACGGGCCCGCCACCTTTGTTTCGCTATTGCGGTGATCGCTGGACTGAGGATATTGTGTTCCCTGATTGGTCCTTCTGGGGTTGGTACGTACATTTCCCATTTCTCGTTCCAATAATTCATTTCATGCCTTGTCTTGTGTTATGGCTTCATTAGTTAACTTGCTCGTCTTGCTTACTCATTCATCATAATTAAGTTTAAGGCGTCACAATGGGTGGCCCCACAGCACTCTTGTGGACCGTGGTGGCCGCTCTGTGTTGTCAAAAAAGAGTAGCAAACTTGTAAGAAAATAATTTCCACTTGAGATTGCTTGCTGGCTTTCCTGGCGTGGCGGCTGTTCAAGACACCTAGCATTTGAAATCACTGGTGTCGTGTAAGGTACACGAGGTGCACTGGTGTAACAACCAAATGACCTAATCTAGACCGTCTAGATTGTTGTCACTTATTATTTCTAGTGAAAGTCTAATTAATCAAGTGATAATATGAACGATCCAGATTATATCACTTGAATAACATATCATTACACCATTTTGATGGGTGATGTATCATAGCCTTCACCTAATACAATAATTGTTTTTGAACAGAAGTTGCTATTTTTATGAGAACAAAAACTTAGTTTAAAACTTAATTAAAATGTTACTAAATTATTTTAAAAGTGTCTTGTTGACGAGTGTCATGAGTACATTAGTTAAGGAATCCTTGAAATAAAAGTTTATATTAGAAAACCAAGTGTAACATTTTTTTCAAAATGTTAAATACACAATTTCTCATACAAATTTTCTTTTATTGATCTTTATACAATGTCTTAAGGATAGCCTTCTCCATTTTAAAATTATCAACATTCTTACCTTTTCATTCTTACCAAAAGTATCTGCAAAGCAAATATTATTAATTTTTTTTAAAAAAAGATACTTTTTTTTAATTTATTATATAAAAATAATATTTTATATATAACTCAAGTCAAATAAATTATCTTAAAATATTTTTTTAATAAATACATCTAAATATAGAATTGATTTTATTATAATCAATTATATATAACATATAATAGATTATGCATATAATCAATTATTAAACGAATCATTTTTTTTTAGTTAACACAAAGGCACACTTAATAATACCACCATATTTTAAAATAATAGCCATTAACAGTTTTAATTAAAATTTAAAATTATAATAAATAAGGTTAATTAGTAATTAAAAATATAATAATGAATTAAATTACTTTTTTAAATTATTATTTTATATATATTATAAATATTGAAAACTGTTATAATGATAGTTTAAAAAATATAATAAGTTCTTAAAATAACTATTATTTTGAAAAGCATAATTGATTGGAAATCGTTCATTCACGTGACCTACATATATGAAGGTTTTCTGAGTTTTGTGTTCATCAATTAATCAATAGGGGAATTGTCATTTTAGGGCTGAGATTAATATAAGGCCTTGGGAACATCTGCTGAAGGATATTAAAGAGGGCAATAAAAGGATAAAATGGATTGATAGAGAACCCTTTGCCTATTGGAAAGGAAACCCTTTTGTTGCTGAAAACAGGGAAGATCTCCTGAAATGTAATGCTTCAAACGGCCAGGATTGGAATGCTCGTTTATTTGTGCAGGTATATATACACTACACTCGCTCACATATTATTAAGTGATGATTTTTTCCTCCTCTGGACTACCATTTCAAACTAACTTGCAGGATTGGATTCAAGAGTCTCGACAAGGATTCAATCAATCAAACGTGGCAAACCAATGCACATATAGGTAGTTCCATTTTACCTGCATATCAGTGTAAAATTATATATATATTTTACACTATATCAACTAATCAGTTATATATTATTATATTATTAAAAATGTTTCACCCTCCCTATCAGGTACAAGATTTATATTGAAGGATATGCGTGGTCTGTTAGTGAGAAATACATCCTAGCCTGTGATTCTGTTACGCTTCTATTGAAACCTCGTTTCTATGATTTCTTCATAAGAAGCCTACAGCCAATGCAGCATTACTGGCCTATACGGGATAATGCCAAGTGCCAATCCATCAAACATGCAGTTGATTGGGGCAATAATCATGTGCAACAGGTGAGTTCCACTGCTCCAATTTCTGCTTGAATAATAGATTGTTATGTACAATGCAGTGAAAAAGTGCATGTTCTGTAACATACTGTTGAGATATGCCTCAAAATCAACAATATGAAGTTATAGTTGCGAAGCATAATCGATTATGGTGATGGTATAATTGATTATGGAACAACTGTTCGCAATCAACATAGGAAGTTAGTTAGTTAGTTGATGACAACACTAACTTGGACAACTAACCGAGGACTCATAAGGATTGGTAACTTCAAAGGACCAAGACTCAAATGGATTGTCTCTCGGAGAGACCGAGTCATTCTACACCGATCAAGTCTTTGAAGATCCAAGGTGGATATTTGTTAGAATCTGTTGGATCATCATCAAAGAGCATCAGTTAGAATATGCGTACATGGGTGTTGTACATGGGTGTACTAACAGATGTAGCTTGACCACGAGCATGGGTGTAGTACACGGGTGTACGTATGTGTGTTTTGTACACGTGTGTATTAACAGATGTAGCTTGGCCGTGTACATGAGTGTTGTACATGGGTGCATTAACAAATGTAGCTTGTTAGTCGCGTACATGCATGTAATACACGAGTGTATCTATAATAGCTATGTGATACCTGTTTCAGTTAGTTAGTTTTAGTTAGTTGCATCAGTTTGTTATTTGTAACTGCTCTGCAACTAAGTCTGTAACTAGTTTTGATTGGATATATAAAGTCTTAGCTATTGTATAGGTGAATGAACAGGGGCTTAGTGTGCAATACACAAGACACAATGTAGTGTGTGGAAAAAGAAGAGAGGGATTATGAGTGTGAGGCAATACTATCTTGAGAGAAAATCATGAGTGATTTATGAGAGGTGGGAAAAGGTGTACAGAAGTAGAAACGTCAATCTTGGGGTAGTTCTTGGGAGGTACCATGTGGAAGACATGGGAGGCAAGACTAAGAGGCAAGATTGTGGGAGGTTTCTATTGTAAAGCACTTGTATCTCTATGATCAAGATAGTGAAGGGGAGAAGAAGACTTTGTTGCGCTCTCTCCCGTGGACGTAGGCTACAATGGCCGGACCACTAAAATCCTGGTGTTCATCTTCTTTTACTATTTTTCTTCTATTATTATTTTGTGCTATGTTCTGGTTGATTTGCATGTATTCTCGGTAATGTTCTTTTGCTTGAAATTTATGTGTTCTTGGAGGCTTTGTGGCCCGAACGATAGGCAAAGAGACCCCTCCCCTAACAAGTGGTATTAGAGCCACTTTCGATACTGGGAATGGTAAAATACAAGATTCACAAGTGGCTATTTGTGGGAATGCACGAAGCAAGGACTGTGAGAGCAAAATGGCTAAGAATAGAGAATGTGTAATCGACTATGGTTCAATTCTCGAGTAAATCAAGAACGGAACAAGGAATTCGGATCCGTCTCTATGGCAAGAGATGGAATACACGTAGGTGTTTTCTGTTAGTTGATGTAAAATCTGTGTTAGATCAAAGATGTGATGATATGCATAAGGATGTGGCCAGACGTTGTACACAGGTGCTGTACATGGGTGCATCAGAGATGTGTTGATATGCACAAGGATGTGGCTAGACGATGTACACAGGTGTTGTACATGGGTGCATCTTGTAAAACAGAATACAAACCAGAAATAAAGGCCCATGCAAGATTCCGTGAGGGAGAACCCAAAAGCTTTTTCTCAACAAAGGTGTATTACATTTCTGAAATTTCTATTCCTGTTCTTGTGATTTTAGTTTCTTTATAGAGGGTGTACTTCTTTTCTTTGGATCTCTTGTGGTTTTGCTGATGCGGTTTGGTTCTTGTTGTAACAGGAACACGAAGGAGAAAAGAAAAGGAAGAACACGTGAACAAGGAACAAGAAACACGACGTCTGTTTTCAGAAGTCATGTGTGTTCCTGTGTGGAGAAGAAACTCGAAGTGTGAAGAAGGAATGATAAAGTAGAAACAGAGCAGGTGAAAAGGATCTGCTGGTTCAGTGTTCTTTAATCCACAACAGCGTGCAAAGTGGCAATGCCATGGTAGGAGGCATGTTTTTCGGTGTGGATCGTAGTTGTGGAGGGTGTTTCGATGTTGTGGGTGATCTGGTTTGAGGTTTCGCGATGTCTTTTATTTCTTGAAAAAGAAAACAGAAAGGAGAAGACGAAAGTTTTTGTCTTGAAATGAATATCCAAGGTGGAGAATGTTATGTTCATGGATCATCATTGGAGCTGAAGCTAACTTGGTAGTTAAGTTAGTTATACAGCTGTGAGGTCTTGTGATATCTAGTATGTTAAAATTGGTTAAGTTGTTGTAACTGATTTTGTTAGATATAGAAGTCAAGACTTATCTGTGTTGTATGAGCTCAATAAAAAGTCATAGAGTTGAGTGGTTAGAGGAAGAAGAATTCATTCTATACTCTGTAAAATCCGGTTGTACTCTTGAGAGCTTGAAGACAGGAGATCCATGGAACTTCGTGTGGAATGAGATCGAATTGTTGAGAAGAAAAGAAAGGGAAGCTAGAAGAAGGAAATTGAAGCTTGTGTTAGAAGGTCTATTCAATTTCATTTTTCTGATTAGGTTCATTGTTATTCTTCTTTCTTTGTTATTGTTCTTTCTTGGATGGGTTGTTGTGTACGTTTCTTGTTGTAATAGGAACAAGAAAGTCATTTTTCTGGGAAGCACAAGCATGCCATGAAAGAATAAGGGAAGAACAAAGATCGGAAGAGAAGGAATGAATGGGACCGCAAGAACCAGAATGTGTGGGAACATTCAAGCAAGGGTTGTCATGGTGGGACCATCAGGTGCACGGTTGACGGCGAGTTTGAATGGAGAAGGCACGCACAGTGTAGCTAGGACTCGCAGTGGTGAATAAGGACCTGCTGGTTTGGTGGCTTTAGATCCAGAACAATGCAGAACGACGGAGTCGTGGTTGAAGGCACTATTCTCGATGCGGCTGGGTTGTGGATCTGAATGGTGATGGGTCTCATGGTACTGTGAGTGGAAGCTTGTTCGAGGCTAGCGGTGGTTGTTCTTTTTCTTTGAAGAAAACATATTTGTGTCTGGAAGGAACTACAAGTTCCTTTAATGAGTTCGAAGTCTGGTTCGTTCCTGGTGGAAGGAGGAAGACGAAGGTTACTAGTTTTAAAAGGGAAGAATTTCGGTTATGATAAATAGATTTACATGGTTGTAATTGCATCAAAAGCTGCTGTGGTCAGGTGGTTTAGCGCTGGAGGTGGAGTCACGAGTTCGAAGCAGGACTTTGTATTTGGGTCGTTTTATTTTTTTAAGAAAATGATGTAATATTTAAAATCCAGAAGCGCATCAGGTGGGATTCGAACTGTGGATGCCAGGGGACACACGGTTTAAGGCAGCAATAGTGACCACCAAGCTGGCATAGTGAATGTGATAATTGGTCGCATTGGCAAATACTTGAAGGTTCAGAAATTCTTCGAAGGCATAACAACAAAGGAACTCAGTTTGAAGCTTAACAGAGAAAGGTACTCTGTTTGAAGCTTGACAGAGAAAGGACTTATTTTGAGGTGGAGCATCCGGAACAACATGGAAGCAAGTTTGGCTTATGTTGAGAGTGCGGAAAGCAGGTTCGTGGTGGATCCTGGAATGGCACATTAGGAAGCTCAGTGACTCAAAAAGAATTGTTTGGATTCTCTGGAGCATAGTTGGAGAGCAACACATTGGTGATTGGTTTGAACTTATATTCCCTGATTTAGGGTCAAGGTGGAGATTGTTGAGATATGCCTCAAAATCAACAATATAAAGTTATAGTTGCAGAAGCATAATCGATAATGGTGATGGTATAATTGATTATGGAACAACTGTTTGCAATCAATAGAGGAAATTAGTTAGTTAGTTGATGACAACACTAACATGGACAACTAACTTGAGGACTCACAAGGATTGGTAACTTCAAAAGGACCAAGACTCAAATGGATTGTCTCTGCAGGAGACTGAGCCATTCTACACTGATCAAGTGCTGAAGATCCAAGGTGGAGATTTGTTAGAATCTGTTGGATCATCATCAAAGAGTTTCAATTAGAATAGGCGTACATGGGTGTTGTACATGGATGTACTAACAGATGCAGCTTGACCGCGAGCATGGGTGTAGTACACGGGTGTACGTATGTGTGTTTTGTACACAGGTGTATTAACAGATGTAGCTTGACCGCGTACATGGGTGTTGTACATGGGTGCATTAACAGATGTAGCTTGTTGGTCGCGTACATGCATGTAATACACGAGTGTATCTGTAATAGCTATGTGATACTTGTTTCAGCTAGTTGCATCAGTTTGTTATTTGTAATTGCTCTGCAACTAAGTCTGTAACTAGTTCTGATAGGATATATAAAGTCTTAGCTATTGTATAGGTGAATGAACAAGGGCTTAGTGTGCAATACACAAGACACAATGTAGTGTGTGGAAAAAGAAGAGAGGGATTATGAGTGTGAGGCAATATTATCTTGAGAGAAAATCATGAGTGATTTGTGAGAGACGGGAAAAGGTGTATAGAAGTAGAAACGTCAATCTTAGGGTAGTTCTTGAGAGGTACCATGTAGAAGACATGGGAGGTAAGACTAAGAAGCAAGATTGTGGGAGGTTTATATTGTAAAGCACTTGTATCTCTATGATCAAGATAGTGAAGGGGAGAAGAAGACTTTGTTGCACTCTCTTCCATGGACGTAGGCTACAATGGCCGAACCACTAAAATCCCGGTGTTCATCTTCTTTTATTGTTTTTCTTCTATTATTATTTTGTGCTATGTTCGGGTTGATTTGCATGTATTCTCGGTAATGTTCTTGTGCTTGAAATTTCTGTATTCTTGGAGGCTTCGTGGCCCGAACGATAAGCAAAGAGACCCCTCCCCTAACACATATAATATTTACCACCTCAAATATCTTTAGTATATTTTTAAAGCTATAATAAATGATGTAGCACTCAATATATATAGCTAAGAATTTCGTTAGCATTCAAATTGACAGGCACAGGAAATTGGTAGAGCGGCTAGCAAGTTTATTCAAGAAGAGCTGAAGATGGATAATGTGTATGACTACATGTTCCATCTACTAAATGAATATGCAAAGCTCCTCAAGTTTGAGCCAAGAGTGCCTGAAGGAGCTGTGGAGGTGTGCCCTGAGGCCATGGCTTGCACAAGAAGTGGGTTGGAGAAGAAGTTTATGACTGAATCCATGGTTTGGGAGCCTTCAACAAAAGCCCCGTGTTCCTTGCCTCCTCCATTCGAACCCACTTCGCTAAGAATTTTTTATGCCAAGAAACTCAATTTAATCAGGAGAATTGAGAAGTTGGAAGATAACTACTGGAAAAATCAATCTGAGCAACTACAAACACACACTTGAATTAATTAAATCTGAATAATTAGCAATATAAGTTATTAACACGATGTACACCACTTACCGTACAATCTAAGTTTAAAAATAAAAAAAATTGAAAAAAATGATTTTTTATTTTTATTTTATAACTGCTATGCTTTAGTATTTGAGGTAATTTGATTTTGATATATTGTAAGTGTAGAATTTTTTACACCATTAAGTAATCATACATTAGTACATCTTTTGTTAGTCAACTATATTTTATATTATGTGACAATATATAATTGGTTAATAATTTAAAAAACTTTTATATTAGTCATGTATATTTTAATTAAATCCAATTTTAATCTATTTTATTTTTCAATTGTTGATGTACAATTTTTTAATTATTTTAATTTATTCTAAGCTTATTTTATGAATCAACGTGTTTTTTTTTTGACTAAAAATCAACGTGTTAAATTCATTTTTAATGAATAGATCATCACTTAAGGGTTTTTTTTTGTTTGACAAATCCCTAAGGGTAATTAAAATAAAGAGTCTGCTAGTTAGTATTAAAAATTAATGTACCAGTACCAGGCCATATTAAACAGACTTTTCGGCCCCTTGAGAAATTAGATGGGCTGTTTTGGGCCTGAATAGTGAATACAAAATCTAGTCCAGTGAAACTTCACTTGAAAAGAAGTAAGTTCTACAGTAAATGGATTATACGGATGTATAAGATTTTATTAAGGGATGAATTGCATATTTATTTATTGTATAGTTATTGATGGATTGAATTTTATTAACATATTTTTAATGGATCATAAATATATTAATAATTTACTTTCGACCTATCTATTATGATCTGATTCAAAATTCAAGCAATCCGTCTATTGATCATCCCTACTGAAAAGAGATTATCAGTCTAAGCCCAACAAAATCACATTGAAATGATTTGTTGCTTGTTGGTCTTATAATTCTGAATTGGATAATAAGGCATGTCTGCATTGTTATACCAGTTCTTATGTAGGAGGTTGGCCCCAGTCACTACCAACAGGCAACAGGTTAACTGAATTCCCCATCTCCCCCTTTCCCAAAATCCAATTTGACTGTAGCATTCCATTCTTAATGATCCAAATCGGTGAGGGAGAAAAGAAAAATGATTAATCTTTGTTAACAAAATGAGAAGAAAAGGATATGAGCAATTGACTAATTGATGAGGCAGTTGATAGACTGCATCACTCAGCTTAAAAAAGGAACAAATTAAAAACTGGCTCCATCTCTGACCTCACAAATCCAATGTACCATGTTAGTCCATGGCAATTAATTAACATATGCAACTGAACTTACTATGTTAGTCGTCAAGTTAATTCTTCAGCACCATATCGTTGGAATGTGAGTTCATGATTATCGTGGTAGTTATTATTTCTCTGTTAGAATACATCGATCGTGCTAGTAATTTGTCCAATATAATGTGTAACTAATCAAGTGGCAACACATATTCCTGGAACTGGAACAGGAGGACTAACGGCATGTTTGGTTTATATTTTCATTTTTTAAAATTTATATTGATTTTAAATTGATAACAAAAGGATAAAAGACTCCTACAATAAATCATTGTAACAAAGAGATGATGAAAGATTAGTTAGGAAAAATGTATTTCTGAAAACAATGAAAACAACTATTTGACATTTTCAAAATTTCTAAAAATGATGGATGTGTTTTCAAAATTTGAAAAAGAAAATGATATAACAAATATTAAAATCAATACAGATTTTAGAAAATGAAAATACAAACCAAACAGGCATAGGACATTTACATTGTTAAACGTGACGTACTAAATAAGTTTAAGCTTAACAGAAGGTCTGGAAACAAAATGGGATTTTCATTTTTCATCATATAGTCTTCAGGTAAAGTTGAAGAAAATTTTCGCTGTTAACAATTTAACTAGTGATGGATCAAGTCCTCTTCTGCCCCACCAGCCTTCCAGAGCAGGTTGCGAGCTGGAACGGGATCCATCTAATATGATAAGGATATATTATTATTATTATTATTATTATTATTATTATTACTATTATTGTTATGACCTAGATATTAGTACTCCGAAGTACTAGTGAGAAGTGTGTATGCGTATTATTATTATTTCTACTACTGTTATGACTTTGATAAATACAGTATGCATTTTAATTCAATAAAAGTAGCTCTGTTACTCTATTGTTTGATTGTTATACAAGAATTATTTAAATTTTTTATGCTTCAAAAATTATTTAATTTAAGTAGATGCTTGTTTTGTGTTGGATGCAGTGGCGAATTTAGGACACCGACTAAATGGGGTGATTTATTTTTAAAAAAAAACTTATTAATAGGGTTAAAAGTGTTTTTATCCTTATAAAATTGATAAAAATTGATTTGTCCCTATAAAAATTTTATTTATTTTTAGTTCCTAAAAAATACAAAAATTATGTGCTTTTAATCCATTGCGATGAACTAAAAATATACTACTTTTATTAAATATATGACTAAAAATAAATAAAATTTGTATAGGGATCAAAATCAAAATTTACCAATTTTATAGAGATCAAAAACATATTTAACTCTAATTATTATCATACTTATGAATATAAAGAGATAGAGGGCGGATTAAAGTTTGAGAGAGAAGAGAGGATTGGGTGGCCGTGTTTGTTGAAAAAAATGAAGAAAAAGTCCCGTGGATTCAAATATATAAAAATAATGGGAGAAAATACAATCACCTAAGATATTTATTTGAAATTTTGTTAAACCCTGCCTGAATTGTATCTAGGTCCGCCCCTGATTGTGATCATAATATTATGGCTGGGATGAGTAGTGCTGGATAAATATCATGATATGTATCGTGTAAGTGTGGACAGACTGTGTGTACCGAAAATTCATAGATACGCATTAAATGGAAATTAATTTTTAGATATTATGAGTTTTTTTTTTTCGCGTTTAAACAAGTATTATCGCATCATGTAATAAGTTGAACATTATTTTATGTAGTTATTAAAATCATTAAATGGGGTATTTAAATAAGATTGAATAGTAATTGTTTTGTATTAATAATGTATTAAAATTAAACTATATTATATTATATTAAGATTTATCCACCAAAAAAATATTATATTAAGAGTTTAATTTCTTTACCACCAAAAAAATATACAGAGTTTAGTTTTGACATATTATTATTAATGTAAAAATCTTTAAACTATTAATTGTTTAATTTTTTTACAGAACACTATCAATTGTTTGATTGTAACACCCCGATTTTCGCTGCTTTGTAATATCGGTAATAAATATATAAATATATATTTTTATCCGAGACTTAGAAAATGATTTTGGATAAACAAAGGTCATTTCCTTGTTATACTTATTTTCATAAGGTTACGGGGAAGTTTTTGGTTGAAAATTCAGACGGAAACCGGTCTGTGTTTTATGTGTTTTCACTGACAGTAAAAGTTTACTGCTCAGAAAACCTAATTTTAAATCGTGAACGAGATAAAAAATTTTTTATCGTATTTACTACGATACTGGAAGTTTTGAAAATTTTGGTAAAAAAATTAAAATATTATATTTGTTGCGGGCGTATACGTCGAGATATCTCTAGGAAAAACCTGCGCCAGATGAACCAAGGAGTCGGCAACGTAGCTGAAATGATGGATTTGACCGACTTGACGAGCATTTATGATGAGCTTATCCATGTCATAATGGCCATAATGGCGCATTTATGACAAAGGGAATTTTTGCTACGAAATGACCATTTTACCCTTGTCTTTTTATAACAATTACAAGCCATGCCATTGGAAAATTTGACCAAATGTTACCCAAAACCCACGGCTCCAACATTGTCTTCTTCATTTAAGGTATTTTTCTTCCCTTTCCATGTTCTTCTTATTGAAAACCTAGCTTTTCTCATAAGAACTTTAAGAACATTCAAAATTATTCATAATTCGTCAGATTTTGCCTAGCAATTCTTACCATTTTCTATTTTGAATCTCGAAAAACTTTCAACATGAAAGTTGTTCATATTTCTCTCTTATTTCCAATGACATAAAGATCCTCCAAAACGGACAAATATATTGAGAGATCTACCCAAATTACTAAAACTGTTCTAAACCCTCATCATGTTCATCTTCTTCTCTAAGTTTCTCAAGAACATCATGAGAAATTTGTGAAGAACATCATCCAAATCTTCCTTTTCTTTGATCACCAAGAGGTAGTCTCTCTTAATCTTGATATTCTAAGCTTTTATCTTCACAAGATTCTTGAGTTTATGCCTTTGATCATCATGTTCTTCATAAGATTCAAAGTTCATGAAGCTAACTTCAAAAATTCATAACTAATTCTAGAAAAATCCTTTTGACATGAAACCAATTGCTATGATCTTATAATCATCTCTATTTTCATCATCTAGAAGCATAAGATCATGAGAAATTTCTTTCCCTTATTTCTGGTCATGGCCGAATCTAGGTCAATATCATGTTTGTAACGTCCCTAGCTACTCCATGGATTGACGACTGTCCCCACAGACCAACACGGGTCTTTTCAGCGTGCTTTGTCCTCACTCACACGCTTCCTGGGAAAACTTCCCAGGAGGTCACCCATCCCAGAATTTCTCCAAGCCAAGCACGCTTAACTGTGAAGTTCTTAAGTGATGGGCTACCGAAAAGAAGATGCATCTTGTTAGTATAGGTAGTACCAATCAATTCTAATAAATTTTATACTAATAAATTCTCACCACTAAACCTCTTAATCATATTTTATTTTTATTATATCATTATTTTTATTTTTTTATATAACTTAATCCTTTTTTCTTTTCTTCAAATTAATTATATTAGAATTTTAGGATGTTACATTTTCTCCTATCCTTAGAGAATTTCGTCCCCGAAATTCGCCTCACACTCACGCACTTATTTTAACATGACATATTCAAATGTAAAGGTTACTGTACCTTAGATAATAAAATCTGGGTATTGACGCACGATGTCATCCTCCATCTCCCAAGTGGCTTCCTCAGGAGTCAATCCGTCCCATAACACTTTTACCAATGGAATTGTCTTGTCCCTCAGAGTCTTGGTGGTCTTGTCTATGATTCGACTAGGCTTTGGCTTATAGATCAAATTATCCTTCAATTATACAGACTCGAGCTATTACATGAGATTCATCAGGCACATATTTTCTGAGTTGCGACCCATGGAAAACATCATGAAGGTTTGCCAACTGTGGCGGGAGAGTCAGTTGGTAAGCAACAAGCCCGACTCTTTTAAGGATTTGGAAAGGTCCCATGAAACGAGGATTTAGCTTGCGGACTTTCATCGACCTCCCTACCCCCGTCTTAGGAGTGACTCTCAAAAATACATGGTCACTTTCCAGGAATTTTAGAGGCTTTCTCCTTTTGTCGGCGTAGCTCTTTTGTCTACTTTACACCGTGTGCATCCTCTCCCTAATCATTTTGATTCTCTCAGAGGTCTCCTGGACCAATTCAGGTCCTATCAAGGTTTTCTCACCTACCTCACACCAACATAAAGGGGACCTACACTTCCTCCCATATATGGCCTCATAGGGTGCCATGCCTACACTAGCGTGATAACTGTTGTTATACGCAAACTCATTGAGAGGTAGGAATCTATCCCAACTCCCTCCTTCATCCAAGACACACACTCTAAGCATGTCCTCAAGGGTCTGAATGGTCTACTCTGATTGACCATCCATTTTGGGGATGATAGGCTGTGCTAAGGTTCAACTTAGTCCCAAAGGCTTGCTGAAAAGCTCTCCAAAATCTAGAGGTAAACTTCGGGTCTCTATCCGACACTATAGATGTGGGTATCCCATGAAGCTTCACTATCTCCTTAATGTATAAGTCTGCTATCTTGTTCAAACTATAGGTTGCTTTAATTGGCAAGAAGTGGGCAGACTTGGTCAACCTATCCACTATCACCCAAATGGCGTCTAAGCCCAAACGTGTCTTAGGTAACCCCATCACAAAGTCCATTGAAATTTTCTCCCACTTCCATTCTGGAATCTCCAAGGACTGCAACAACCCCGAAGGCTTCTGATGTCCTATCTTAACCTTTTGGCACACAAAACACCTAGTTACGAAGCTAGCCACATCCTTTTTCATTCCTGGCCACCAATACATCCTCTTAAGGTCTTGATACATCTTAGTTATTCCAGGATGTATGGTAAACTTCCCCTTATGAGCTTCCTCTAATATCTTCTCTCTAAAGCTCCCCTCCTTAGGAACAACGATCCTATTCTTAAACTTCACTAGCCCATCAACTGACAACTCGTAACCCTCTTGTCCTAACCGAGACTGCAACTCCTGGTCTAAAAGTTGGGGTGCCGACGAGGGCGGGGAGTGGTCGCCGGTGCAAGAAGGCACGGACAAGGAGCGGCTCCTGGCAGGCTTCTTGGCGGAGGGATACATGAATAAACCAATTACACACCCGAATGAGAGGGATCCTGAGACTGTGTAGGTATGGGACTATACAGTTGAGGAAGGCTTATAAGAATTGATTGGTACTACCTATACTAACAAGATGCATCTTCTTTTCGGTAACCCATTACTTAAGAACTCCACAGTTAAGCGAGCTTGACTTGGAGCGATTCTGGGATGGGTGACCTCCTGGGAATTTTTCCAGGAAGTGTGTGAGTGAGGACAAAGCATGCAGAAAAGACCCGTGTTGGTATGTGGGGACAGTCATCAATCCATAAAACAGCCAGGGATGTTACAAATGGTATCAGAGCGGCACCTCTCCCAGTACGGTGTGGTTCGGGGACGAACCAAGCGGAAGCTGGTGGGCATGTAACACCCGGGTGCCGACGAGGGCGGGGAGTGGTCGCCGGTGCAAGAAGGCACGGACAAGGAGAGCTCCTGGCAGGCTTCTAGGCGGAGGGATACATGAATAAACCGATTACACACCCGAATGAGAGGGATCCTGAGACTGTGTAGGTATGAGACTATACAGTTGAGGAAGGCTTATATGAATTGATTGGTACTACCTATACTAACAAGATGCATCTTCTTTTCGGTAACCCATTACTTAAGAACTCCACAGTTAAGCGAGCTTGACTTGGAGCGATTCTGGGATGGGTGACCTCCTGGGAATTTTTCCAGGAAGCGTGTGAGTGAGGACAAAGCATGCTGAAAAGACCCGTGTTGGTCTGTGGGGACATTCGTCAATCCATAGAGCAGCCAGGGATGTTACAATGTTAATGGATTTTGTTTCATTTTCATGTCTTGATTCATGATTCAATCTTCAAGTACCTTTATAGTTCTTGTATGTAAGTACATAGAAGATCAAAAATCAAACCCTAGCTTATTCTTTTCAAAAGGGCCGAAACCCTAATTTTTGTTGTTGGATGAATTTTTATTCAAAGTTGTCTTGTGACACCTAAATCCGACTTTATGTTATGTATGTTTGTTGAATCCAAGAGTTGAAGAAATTTTAAAAACTTCTAGCCTATGATCTTGAGAAAAACAGAAACCCTAGTTCTTGGAACTAGATGAGTTTTATTCCATGTTCTTGGTTCATGATCTTAGATTAAGGACTTAATCATGTTTAAGTTACTTATGGATCATAAATCCCTAAGTTAACAAAATTTTAACTTTCTTAACCTGAAATTTTAGAAGAGGCCGAACCCTACCCCTATTGATTTAAGTGTGTTGTTGTTTGATTTTGATTTATTTTGGTTGCAATTCGTTATGAAGGAATCGATCAGATTGGTTTGACCTAAAGCCAACAGAGGAAACCGGATCAAATCAGGAGATTATTTGAAATCGTTAGTTCGAGTCTTCAAGAGGTAAGGAGAGCTTACCTGAGGGATTTTTCTCTATGACTATTTGCGTGTAGTGTGATTTATATGATTTATATGTGGTTGTGGTTATTTGTTTATGTGGCTTATGTTGTGTTGTTTATCTGTGTATCGGTGATTTATCTGCTTTTAAATTATTTAATTATCTGTAGTAGTATATTATGTTGCTATGATGCATGATCTGCCTGGTGATATAGTTATGATGATGTTGTTGAATGATGAATGTTGAATGTTGTTTGAGAGGCCTGACAGTGGTCAGTGCACAACCGATTAATCAGATAAAAGATTCAATAAGCTTTGAAAATTTTATTCAATGTTTTATGTGAAAGGTTGGAATATAATAATGGTGGAAATTATTATTTTGGTAAAATAATGAGTTTTGAGAAATATTATTATTTTAATGATTTATTAGTGTAAAAGTAATTTATGAGTCGCGGTGAGAGCGTAACCGTGAAAATTTTTTAGTACTGCTAATTTTTACGCAAGAAATTCCGAAATATTATAAAAAGTTATTTTGTGAAATTAATATTCAAAAATACTTTATAAAAATAAAAATAAAAATAATAAAATAATAATATAAAATAAAAAGTCAAAGTTTGACTTTAAAAATATTTTCTTCGAAAATGATAAACGATGGCAAGTTTTGAAATTATTTATAGTGAAAGTTTAAAAATAGCAGTACTTGTTTTGAGAAGAGGTTTAATCAGAATTGATTTAATTTTTAAAGCTGAAGTTTCAGTAAAAGAGTTTTCAAGTAGAAATGATTTTCTGTAAATGAGTTTTACTTAGCGACGATATAGAACTTAGTAACCGAGATGCCGGGGTGCTAGTGTTCTTATGACGTTGTCTTATTTTGGATTTGTTTTTCACAGACAAAAACGATGTAAAACGATGTTATGGAACTTAATAACCGAGACGTCGGGGTATTAAGGTTCGTTGTGTTGTAGATTGGGTATTTACGTAAAGAGGTTAAAACGTTTTGAGATGTTTTATATTACCACGAACCTAAGACTGATTGCAACGGTCTAAGGGCTTCGTGATTGAGCACTCGGACTTTGAGGTCCTGTGTTGTTAATAAAAGTTGTAAAAATGTTGAAAACAATGATGCTTTTGAGAGCATTCGATGTTGAAAACGATGATGCTTTTGAGAGCATTCGATGTTTAAAATGATGATAAGATGAAAGCTTTTGAGAGCTTTGATGTTTAAAACGATGATAAGATGAAAGCTTTTGAGAGCTTTGATGTTTAAAACGATGATAAGATGAAAGCTTTTGAGAGCTTTGATGTTTAAAAACGATGATGGGTCGAAAGCTTTTGAGAGCTTTGACAAATAAAGATATAGCACAAAGAAAAGTGTTGAGAACAAAAGGTTTTTCTTGCATGCATTTGGCAGACGTGCCATGATTATACGAGTGATTACCTTGCGGCGTCATGGTAGATCATAAAGATGTTCTTATTGTGCCTGGTGGACAATGAGGCCCTATCTACATTGTGACACCTGTGCCACGATGTTGGACAGTGTGTGATAGGTTTTATACGAGTGATTACCTTGCGGCGTCATGGTAGATCATAAAGATGTTCTTATTGTGCCTGGTGGACAATGAGGCCCCATCTACGTTATGACACCTGTGCCACGATGTTGGACAGTGTGTGATGGGTTTTGGCTGTGTGCCTGTGATCATGCGTGTCCTGTGGATCGCGTGTCGTGGCTGCATGCCTGTAACTATCGAGTCTGATCAACTCATTACGATGTTGGAGATATCTCATGAGATTAGGTATGAATGTTTAGATGATGTTTTGAAGTGTTCATGCATAGTTTTTCAACGTTGATGTTTGGGGTGTGAAACCCATTAATAAACGATGTGATATATTATGAATGAGTACGTTGTTATAAATATGTATATGTGTATGTGTCTTCTTTTGTGTTGTGCATTTAGTTATGGTGATAAATCCATATATTGGTGTCTCACCCTTACAACACATATCAGAGACGTACAAGGGGTATGATCCCTCCAAGAAGAAGAAGGTTGTCTAGTTCGAGGCATGCTGTGCTGCTCCGGTTGGCTGTAGTATCTGTTAGTTTCGACCAGCTTAGGTCCTATTATGTTTTGAGGATAAAACTGATTATGATTTAGGTATAAAAACATATGAGGCAGTATAGTTGTATGACTTATATACATTGTGTATTTATGGGTGATTTGATCTCGTTGTTGTTGTTATGAGGTTAAAGGAAAAAGAAAAAAAATTATCACCATATTTTGAAAATATGAAAGTTGAGAAAACATTATTTTCCGAAAGAAACCAGCAAATTAAGTTTTATTTCCACAAACGGGTAACCATGTGATGACCTGAGTTTAGGGTGTCACATTGATCATCATCATTTGTGTGATTTTTTAGATACTTGCTATATGAATTAAATATTTTTAATAACATGACAATGTAGAAAACTTCATATTCATATTCTTATGATCACTAGTGCAGAAAAGGGATTCTACATCGGAGTTTACACATCGGTTTATTAGAAACCGATGTGTAAAACGAGGCGGTGACATTTTTGAAATTAAAATCAAAGTATTACACATCGGTTTAGAGAATAACCGATGTGTAAAAAGTTTCCACATCGGTTATTTCTAACCGATGTTTAAAATTAACATAAAAAAAATTTAAAGTCAGAATTTTTAACATTCTACATCGATTCTATCTTAACCGATGTGTAAAATAGTGATTAACCACATCGGTTTCTAAATAACCGATGTAGAAAATTATAAAGAAAAAAAATAGAAATTAAAATCTTACTTTTACACATCGGTTTATATTAACCGATGTATAAAATTTTAAAAAAAAAATTCAGAAGATAAAAGTTTAATGTTTACACATCGGTTTTACCATAACCGATGTGTATAACATTGTTAACACATCGCTTTTTCAAATAACCGATGTGTAATATTCCCAATTTTTCTCTTTCCCTCCTTCTATTCCGCGCCCTACCCATTCTTCAGTTTATGAACCCTAGCTAAAACAGAAAACACTCCCTCCCTCTGCTAACGCGCGTTCATCTCCTCCGTCTGAGCTCACTCTCCCTCCCTAGCTTACACCAACAGCGGCGACCTCTAACCCTAGCCTATA
The DNA here is from genome assembly GCA_030762895.1 of Sophora flavescens. Classification (NCBI taxonomy): domain Eukaryota; kingdom Viridiplantae; phylum Streptophyta; class Magnoliopsida; order Fabales; family Fabaceae; genus Sophora; species Sophora flavescens. Next base: position 13,497,443 of record CM061064.1, on the reverse strand, counting down.
CACTGCGAGCCAGAGAACCACTGCGAGCCAGAGAACGGCCATCCGCGAGCTATACCCTCCTCCTCCCTTGAGTTCTATTTGCAAAACCAAACCAGCATTGCACGGTACCTCAAACATCAAACAGAGGGCGCTGTTGAATATTGAAGGTAAGGTTCCATTTTACATTTCCTCTCCTCACATTTAACATTTCCTCAAAACTCATCAGCTGCAACTTCAATTTTTCTTTCTTATTCTTGTCTTATTTCCTCTTTCTTTCACATTAGGGTTTTTATTTATCAACTTCTCTGTGAAAAGGAAGCATCTTCTCTTCAAGAACACAACATCAAACTGGTGAACTCCTTTTCTTTATTATTCTTGCACCTCTGTTTCACGCTTTTTCTTTCTTATTTCTGAGCATTGTTATAACATAAATGTTTATTTAGAGTAAAAATAAAGTTCTCAGAATAATTGAAGGTATATTCATTAAAGCTTTCTTACGTTACTGGGTAGAAGTATATTCATAAAAACATAGACAAAGCACATACACTTAGACACACCCCAAAGACCTCCCTCGGCCAAATGCCCTAAAGCCTAAACAAAAGGTACAGGGAGATTAAAATTCTGGTCTATGTTACGGGATTTATTTTGGGAATGGATAGTTTGTTTGAAATTGCTAGTTAATGATATAAAGTTGGGGAATGGGATTTTGATAGTGGAATTGAAACTCAGGGGCGTGGGTTTGAATTAAAACAGAGGTATCAATTTTGGTCTTACCTTTTTTTTTTCTTTTTATTTGAGGCAAACAAAATCACATCATTTCATTATCAATAATGTTCCAAATACAAAAGTGAATACAAAAGGGAATAGGATGAGAGATAGTGTGATTAACATATGAGATAAATGTCTTAGCTAAAGCATGAGCACTACCATCATGAGTTTCTTCTTATTGCTGATATTTCCATCTGTTGGTTATGAAATACCATGTGCTATTATTCTTTTATGATAGCTGACAGGAGAGAAGATTAGTAGAAATTGTATTTGGTTAAATAAGCAAAATATTCTCAAAGATAGTAAATGTTGCCAAATGGATTGATACATTGACAAAAGGCACTCACAGGTTTTTTTTTCCTGCTGTGGATGTTGGAATACATTCTGCTTTTGGTATTGGTACATGAAAACAACTATTTTGGAATTCATGTCAAGCTTCAAAACATTCTGAAATGTAAAGGAAATGTGTTTTTAATGGAAGTATTGTGTTAATTAACATGTTTGAGGGAAACAAAATTAAGAATATGTATCTGGCTCATGTTCAAATTCATGTATACAAAGGCGGTGTTAATATTGTGATTACATGACAAATTGTTGTTTATATCTCTTACAACTGCCCTATTATGGCAATTCTTGTCTGTCACTAGTTTTTCTTTGGTTCGTAGATGGTTGCTTACTAGTTAGAGGATCAAAGGAGATGAATTGTTTGCTTTCTGTTTTTTAGCAATAAGCTTGGTATCTTAATATACTGGAATGTGATTAACATGGTCCTGCTAATTGCCTATTTTATTCCGTTGATCAGGTATAGACAAGGAAATCATTTGATTGATTTTTCTGAGATATTCAACTTGCTCTCCTGGGAAAAGAAACAACGACCTGTCAAACTCTTCGATCTTGTTTTTACCCTTTTCCTCTCTGTGTTTTGGTAAGTGACTTTAAAAAGACCTTATAGTGTCTGTCAATTTTATGGTTTTCATTAGAATTCTTAGATGTTCATTTTGCTGCAGGGTGATCTACACTTCATTGCATAGTGCTACTGCCTCTGCTTTGTTCACTTCTCTGCTGTCTTTGCACAATAACAACTAGGCGTGTCTCTCAGAAGGTACGTTTTGGCTGAAAAGCTTTCATTGGAGTTTTAATGTATTTTCTTGAAAATTTATTTGATTCGAGAATATGCCCACAAAAATTAGTAAAGCCTTAGTTAATTTCCCGTTTGAGATGCAATACTAATGAGCGTACGTGTATGTGCTTAATGTACCGCTCATTGTGTTGGATCTTGAATTGTCCAAAGTTGGACAGTTTGGGAAAATTTTTTTCTTAATTCAGTTAAAATAGTTATTCATTGATTCTAATGTTATATACTTGATGAAAGTTCGGATTGATAAATTTCCTTTCGTTCTCCGGGTGCATACTTTATCGTGGTGGATGCCATCGCATTCAAGTAGTGTACGTCGGAGACCGCAAGGAAATGCTGCCGAAATTTTGTCGAGTATGAGCATGAGAGTTAAGGACTAACTGTTAACCAAATGTTGAAAAAGTTTCTTCTCGAATGGGATAGGGCCATACCCTGTCATAGGAAGTGGTTGATGAATATGTTGGACTAAGTACGAAGGTATTGGTTTAGTCATAGATCGCGGTTGGATGCTAGACGGACAAGTGATGAGTATGAGAATGGAGTGGAAGATTTTCTACAGTTTGCAAAAACAAATGCTCCTGATAGTGGTAACGGAAGGTTTTATTGTCCTTGTGTTAACTGTTTGAATGAGAGACGACTAGAAGCTGAGGAGATACGTGATCATCTTATTTGTGAGGGGATTTGCAAGAGTTATACAACATGGATATGTCATGGTGAATCGTTAGACAGGCCGAGGGTGTCGGATAGAGAGGAAGTTGATGACGTGGAAATGGACGATGGACTAGAGGACATGATCCGTGATGTTGGGCAATAGTCTTTTCGGCGCGCACATGTGTATGATACTTTGTGCAGTGATGCGCAAGTGGCTTTGTATCCGGGGTGCACTAATTTCACACGGTTGTCAACGGTGTTAAGATTGTTCAATGTGAAGGCAAGAAATGGGTGGAGCGATAAAAGCTTTACCGAATTGCTTGAGTTGTTGAAAGAAATGCTTCCAGAAGGCAACACATTGCCATCTCGAAACTATGAGGCGAAGAAGATATTGTGTCCGATGGGTATGGAGTATAAGAAAATACACACTTGCCCCAATGATTGCATATTGTACAGGAAAGAGTTTGAAGAGATGCACGAGTGCCCCAGGTGTGGGGTATCACGCTACAAAGTGAAGGATGGTGATTCTAGTTGTGATGTGGTCACCAAAGGTCCTCCTACGAAGGTGTTATGGTATCTTCCCGTGATTCCGCGGTTCAAGCGATTGTTTGCTAATGTAAATGACGCAAAGAACATTAGATGGCATGCAGATGAGAGGAAGTGTGATGGACAGCTTCGCCATCCGGCCGATTCTTTGCAATGGAAGAGAATTGATAGTTTGTTTCCGGATTTCGGAAATGAGCCCAGAAACCTCAGGCTTGGACTTGCTACCGATGGAATGAATCCATATAGAAACTTAAGTAGTATTCATAGTTCATGGCCTGTTCTCCTTGTAATTTATAACCTATCTCCTTGGTTGTGCATGAAGCGCAAATACATTATGTTAAGTATGATGATTTCGGGTCCTAAACAGCCAGGAAATGATATTGATGTTTATCTGAGTCCCTTGATTGAAGACTTGAGAATGTTGTGGGATGAAGGCGTTGATGTGATTGACGGGTATTGCCGTGAGACATTCAGATTGCATGCCATGTTATTTTGCACCATCAATGACTTTCCAGCATACGGGAACCTGTGTGGGTATAGTGTTAAGGGGCATAAAGCATGTCCAATATGTGAAGAAGGAACATGTTACCATCAACTGCAACATGGAAGGAAGACGGTTTACCTTGGGCATCGGAGATTTCTCCGACGTAATCATCCTTATCGTAGATTGAGAAAAGCTTTCAATGGACTTCCGGAGAATGAAATTGCTCCGGTGGCCTTGACTGGAGAGCAAGTTTATGAAAGGGTGAACAACACTAATGTTATCTATGGGAAGACCCAGAAGAAGGCTACCGAGAAGAAAATATGGAAGAAGAGGTCGATCTTCTTTGATCTTCCATACTGGTGCAAGCTTGATGTAAGACATTGTATTGATGTGATGCATGTAGAGAAAAATGTGTGTGACAGTTTGATCGGAACGCTTCTCAACATTCAAGGCAAGACAAAGGATGGTGTGAATGCTCGTCTGGATCTAGTTGCGATGGGTATACGAGAGCAGTTAGCTCCATTTAAAGTGGGGGATAAGAAGATTTATTTGCCCCCAGCATGTCATACTTTATCAAAAAAAGAGAAAAGAAGTTTCTGTGAATGTCTACGGGGAGTCAAAGTGCCACAGGGTTACTCTTCAAATATCAGAAGACTTGTCTCAATGAAAGATCTCAAATTAGTTGGCTTAAAATCTCGTGATTGTCATGTCTTGATGCAACAACTACTACCGGTGGCCATTCGTGACATATTGCCTAAAAAAGTCAGACATGCCATTACTAGGTTATTCTTATTCTTCAATGCTATATGTAGCAAGGTCATTGACACTAAAAATTTGGATGAGTTGGAAAATGAGGCAGCCATTGTTTTGTGCCAATTGGAGATGTATTTTCCACCTTCATTTTTTGACATCATGGTTCATTTGATTGTTCATCTAGTGAGGGAGATTAGATTGTGCGGTCGCGTTTATTTAAGGTGGATGTACCCGGTTGAGCGATACATGAAGATCCTGAAAGGATATATGAAAAATCCACATCGTCCCGAAGCATCTATTGTTGAAAGGTATGTTGCAGAAAAAGCTATTGAGTTTTGTACAGACTACATGTCAGAAGCGGAACCTGTAGGGCTTCCAAAGTCTCGTCACGAAGAAAGATATGATGGTAAGGGTACACGAGGTATCACTGTTAAGAGCATGGATGGGAGGAAGTGCTTCAAGCACATTTGTATATATTGAATAACACTGATGAGGTTGAACCATACTTATGTGAGCATAAAAGCATCATCAATGAAACTTACCCTAGAATGAATGAAAAATGGTGTTTGAACAAGCATAACAAGACTTTCTTGAACTGGTTTAAAGAAAAAATTGCAAAGGATGGTACTGCTTCTGATACATTAAAATGGCTAGCACAGGGGCCTAACTTTGATGTCATATGCTGGAGTGGGTACGATATCAATAAGTTTTCCTTCTATACAAAGTCCCAGGATGACAAAAGTACTATGCAAAACAGTGGGGTTATGGTCGTCGTTGAGTCCATGCATTTCTCTAGTTCGAAAGATAAAAACCCTGTTATGGCATCAGTTTCATACTTTGGAATCATTGAAGAGATATGGGAGGTTGATTACACGAAGTTTAGAGTACCTGTTTTTAAATGTCGGTGGGTCGACAATGAACAATGGTGTGCAAACCGATGAGTTAGGATTCAAATTGGTGGACCTTAGTAAGGTAGGTAATAAAGAGGAACCTTTCATCATGGCATCCCAAGCAAAACAAGTGTTTTATATCCGTGATCCTTCTAACAAAAGGTGGTCAGTGGTTCTCCGGGGAAAAACATGTATAATGGTAGTGAGGGAAATCACGATTCAACTCTTGATATTTCTGATACTCCTTCTTTCTCAACACGAGTGCCTAATTTCAATGAGGAAAATGAAGTGGATGATGTACATGCTACTCGTAATGATCACCAAGAAGGGTTATGGGATAACTTTACTAATTGACCACAAAGTAAGTTTAGTTTGATATTACCATCAAGTTTGGCATATTATATGTTTACGTTGATATTTATAAGTTATGTTTATGTACGTTGATCGATATTTATAAGTTATGTTTGATATTTATCCTGACATACTAACAAGTTTTTTTTTTGTTTTGTATTTAAACAGGTATACATGGCTGATCATGAGGATATCCCTCCTTCATGCAGCGGGTCAGAGACCCCGTCTACCGGTAGAAAGGGTAGACGTGCCACACGGATGAGGCATTTGACCACCAACCGTGGGTCAAATCAAAGGATAAGAGTAGACTTTGATAATAAACTCAATCCTATTGGGTCAATGGAAGATCAGTTTGCCAGTTTTGTGGCGACCCTTGCTAGGAACAGGCCCAGTATACTCATTGATAGGTGGAGAGATGTACCGGCGGACGTGAAGGAGCAGATATGGGAGAGTATTCTGGTATCTATACTTCTATTTTATTTAATTCCTCATATTCTAATTGGGTTTCATTTGTACGTAGTCACGTATACAACGTGGGTCATGGGAATGTGGCTACTATGTGATGCAGTGGATGTTGGAAATTATCTCCTCCGGGATCACTGAAAGATGGCAGGAGGTAAATGTTAATTGACACAATTAGAATTAATAATATAGATTCGTTATATGTTTTATGTTAGTTTATTACTTAAAAGATATAATCTTTTGTCCAATTAAACTTGCAGATATTCAACAATCCAACTCCATTATCTGATTCTGACATCAACAGCATAAAGAGGCGTTGGGCAACTTTCTTTCTTGAAGTGTACCAACCATAGTTTGTATATATGTAGTTAGTTTAAAAACTTATCATGTATTAGCTATAGTGTACCTTTGACTGATGCTATGTATTAGTGCTCAGGTCTGGTTCAATTCTTCTTCTCTCGTGTTTTGATGTAGCCTTGATAAAGTGTTGTTTTCATTCATTTGAAATTAATTAGGCCTGATGCCCTCTGTTTTCAGATTCTGTGCTCACTAGTCATTTGATGAAATGTCAGTATTTTTAACCATATGTGTAAGAGCTGATTGTTTGTGCCAAGAAAATTGAATGAAGTATGTTTTGCTTTTGATATGGTTAAAACTTTGTTGCAATTGTGTCAAAACTGGTTTGGTGTTCTGTTGTTGTTTCTTGTTTGATCAGGGTCTTCGCTGGTTTGTTAGCTTAAACAAGTTCCTGGAATTGATGGTTATGAATTAGTAAGTGCTCTTACTTTACCAATTAGTTTGCCTTGCCCATTTGTTATCTAACTCATGTGATGCCTAAATCACGTGTGGTTACTGCCTTGCTGTTTCTTGTCATCGAATGAACTATAAAAATTTGTGTCTTCCAATTGTATGTGGCTGCTTGTTATCATTTTCTACTAGTTTGGTGCAATAACTACATTATGTTTACCCCAAAATTTACAGTATGTTATTCTGGTATTGATCTGCATTACTAAAACAGGGGAAAGGAATGATTGAAATGTAAATAACAGATTAAAAAAAATAATGAGATTTTACACATCAGTTCTACAAAAACCGATGTGTAAATTTCACTTACACATCGGTTTTAATAAAAACCGATGTGTAAATTTCACTTTACACATCGGTTATAATTTAAAAAGATTTGGAAAGAGAAATTTACACATCGGTTTTTGGAAAAAACGATGTAGAAAGTGTAATTTCAATCGCTTATCAATTGACAAATTAATTTTCCACATCGGTTAAAAGAAAACCGCTGTTTAAAATATACTTTACACATCGGTTTTATAACCGATGTGTAAAGTGGCAATAAACCACATCGGTCGTTTCCACATCAGTTTGAAAACCGATGTGGAAAGCCATAAATAACCGACGTTGAATCCTTTTTCTGCACTAGTGGATGTGTAATATCTCGTTCTTTCGTGCACTTGCACTAGTGCAGAAAAGGGATTCCACGTCGGTTATTTTTGGCTTTCCACATCGGTTTTCAAACCGATGTGGAAACGACCGATGTGGTTTATTGCCCCTTTACACAGCGGTTAAAAAACCGATGTGTAAAGTATATTTTAAACATCGGTTTTCTATTAACCGATGTGGAAAATTAATTTATCAATTGATAAGCAGTTGGAAATTTAACTTTCTACATCGGTTTTGCCTAAAACCGATGTGTAAATTTAACTTTTTACATCGGTTTTAAATAGAACCGATGTGTAAAGTAAAATTTACACATCGGTTCTACGGAAAACCGATGTAGAAAGTTAAATTTACACATCGGTTTTTGATGAACCGATGTGTAAAATCTCATTTTTTTTAATCTGTTATTTACATTTTAATCATTCCTTTCCCTGCTTCAATGAATGCAGATCAATAAACAAACCAGCAGAAGACCTGATCAAACAAGAAACAACAACAGAACACCAAACCAGTTTTGACACAATTGCAACAAAGTTTTAACCATATCAAAAGCAAAACATACTTCATTCAATTTTCTTGGCACAAACAATCAGCTCTTATACATATGGTTAAAAATACTGACATTTCATCAAATGACTAGTGAGCACAGAATCTGAAAACAGAGGGCATCAGGCCTAATTAATTTCGAATGAATGAAAACAACACTTTATCAAGGCTACATCAAAACACGAGAGAAGAAGAATTGAACCAGACCTGAGCACTAATACATATCATCAGTCAAAGGTACACTATAGCTAGTACATGATAAGTTTTAAAACTAACTACATATATACAAACTATGGGTGGTACACTTCAAGAAAGAAAGTTGCCCAACGCCTCTTTATGATGTTGATGTCAGAATCAGATAATGGAGTTGGATTGTTGAATATCTGCAAGTTTAATTGGACAACAGATTATATCTTTTAAGTAATAAACTAACATAAAACATATAACGAATCTATACTATTACTTCTAATTATGTCAATTAACATTTACCTCGCTCCATCTTTCAGTGATCCCGGAGGAGATAATTTCCAACATCCACTGCATCACATAGTAGCCACATTCCCATGACCCACGTTGTATACGTGACTACGTACAAATGAAACCCAATTAGAATATGAGGAATTAAATAAAATAGAAATCAATTATTGTACCCACTGCATTTGATGCATTTGAACTAATAAATATCTTCTCCTGGGAATAATCCATCTGATAGCCCGAGTACGCCTTTCACCACGCAACATGTGGGATGCATTAATAGACCTATCATGACAAAAACATTAATTAAAGTATATCTAATAGATTTCAGATAATTAAAACAATTGCATTACTGATTATAAAGTATTTTAATGCTTACGTTTCGATGATCGTCTTCAGTTGATTCGCCGGCTTATTTCCCAATGAGCAGAAGAAGACCACGACGTTCATTCTTGGGTACAAGAGCAACAGTTGCCAATGTCGGCTGTATTTGCGGAACAGTTAGTGACTAAGTCATATATAGTTATACTTAAATAACCGGTACTTACTTATTGAGATAAGGCGCAAGATAGAATTGATGATCGTCTCGGGCAAGTATATCACGTATGGTAGTGACCGGGTCTTTCGATGCTACGAGAACATCACCCTGAATGAACATGGGGTCAATGAACCCATAAAGGGTGAGGTTACCCTGATCGACTAACATACGATGCAGATACCTAATATATTGGAAAAACATGTTAATTATCATAGTATTTAAAAATTAATTACGCACTTAACTTATAAATAAAATGTACTTACGTGCACCAAAACGATATGTGTGCAGAACTGGCCATTTCTTTATTGAGTGCCACCTCCATAAGTTCCTTCTTTGGTATATACAGTTCACCATGGCTGGCATCATGTTCCAACGTTACCAAGGCTGCATCATCCTCCATGGTGACAACCTGTATAGCCAGAACTTTAAAAACATCACCATGGCCAGGTGCCCCTTTGTCGATCCCCTAAACAACAAAGATATATATTAGTAATCACGGATAATTAAGTTATTTAATTCGTTATTAACTAAATGGTCAAATGAATACCTTGGCAGGAGCAGACATCTCTGGTCTTCCTAGATCCGACCTTTTAGGCACAATATCATTTCCAACATCCTATAACGAATAAAAATAAAGCATTATCTTTAAACAATAATAAATATATTTCAACTATGAATATAGAAAAACACAACTAAAAGAATAACTCATATGCAACAAGAAAGTTGACCATTCTTCTTGGACAGATGATGAAGTTACCGTGGGCCTGACCCACTGTTTGAACATCCTCAGTGGGCACGGGGACTCGAGCATCGACATCTCGAATAATCTCAACAGACACCCTCACCTGATCATCCTGGTAATAACCGATGGTGTATGATATTACCTAACTTATTATATGCCCTACCCAATGCCACTAAGCGGCGATGATGATGATCATCAACATACAGCTCACACCTATCAGGGTCGTCATCATCATCATCATCATCATCATCATCGATGGCAGCAAAGATCACCATCGGGATGATGAGGAGGATCACATGAGCCCTTAGTGCTCACATAGACAGAGGGTTGGGACAGAGGGGTTGGACACCGCATTGTCATCTCTTTGGGACATAGAAGTCAATATTGCCATCTGCTGGGCAAACTGCTCGGCCATCTCCTGTCGAAGCTCAGCTGCAATCTCCTGTTTTAGTCGTGCTCTATCTGCAACCGAATCCCTGTGGCATTGGTGTGAAGATGAACCATGGTATTGGCGAATGCCGACTCCCCATCCAACACCAATGACACGGCCGGGTGGTCTGCGGTTTCTGCGATGGCGATAGATAAGACATCATCGCGTCCTCTAGGAACAAAGGTTCCTTGGGTTAGCTGATCATCCAAGGCATCCTTTCACATAAAATATCAGGTCACATTACAATTCGGTAACAATCTTAAAATGACAATTACAACAAACTATACTTACAATCCTCTCAGCTACTTGGCGGGCCTCCTCGGATGTATATTGTCCAGTTTTTCTTTGTCGGCCCCTCTTCCATGAACGATGGCGTGGGGGTGGAGGTGGATCAACAACCTCTGGAAGATTTTCAGCATTAGGATCCGCCTGAGATGCTGCCTGCTGACGTGCTTTCTTTTCCTCTTCAACCATTTTCTTAACAAGCTTTTTATATCCCCCACGAGACATCACATGGGGGTAGACATTCTTGCTTCGGTTTTTCTGCCCCTTTTCCCTCTTCTCCTGTTATAAATAAAAGACAATTAAATTACATAAGTAAATGAAATTAATGCAATTACATAAATTTAGAGACAAATCAAATAAGTTAACCTGAAAGCTGGGATCATGTCGGCTCTGAACAAAGCGATCCCACGTCGCCTTGTCAAGAAACGGATACACCTCGAGTGGTTTCTTTTTACTTTTTGGATTGAATATATAGTATATGCCCAGGTCGGCCTTAAAAGCCCTCCAACGCTCTCCAGCATACTTTAGCAAACGCTTCTTCATAGCGTATGTATCCGGTATGTCAAAGGTCAACTACATTAAGACCACAAGAATCAACGAATTACTGTATGATATTATTAAGATAAAAATAAAGTAGATACAGACAAACACAGGACGTAGAAGTATAGATATCAGAACACTCTCCCATATCTGCTCCTTCACGTCCGCCGGTACATCTCTCCACCTATCAATGAGTATACTGGGCCTGTTCCTAGCAAGGGTCGCCACAAAACTGTTAAATTGATCTTCCATTGGCCCAATAGGATTGAGGTTATTATCAAAGTCTACTCTTATCCTTTGATTTGACCCACGGTTGGCAGTCAAATTCCTCATCCGTGTGGCACGTCTACCCTTTCTACTGGTAGACGGGGTCTCGACCCGCTGCATGAAGGAGGGATATCCTCATGATCAGCCATGTATACCTGTTTAAACACAAAACAAAACAAAAACTTGTTAGTATGTCAGGATAAATATCAAACATAACTTATAAATATCGATCAACGTACATAAACATAACTTATAAATATCAACGTAAACATATAATATGCCAAACTTGATGGTAATATCAAACTAAACTTACTTTGTGGTCAATTAGTAAAGTTCTCCCATAACCCTTCTTGGTGATCATTACGAGTAGCATGTACATCATCCACTTCATTTTCCTCATTGAAATTAGGCACTCGTGTTGAGAAAGAAGGAGTATCAGAAATATCAAGAGTTGAATCGTGATTTCCCTCACTACCATTATACATGTTTTTTCCCTGGAGAACCACTGACCACCTTTTGTTAGAAGGATCACGGATATAAAACACTTGTTTTGCCTGGGATGCCATGATGAAAGGTTCCTCTTTATTACCTACCTTACTAAGGTCCACCAATTTGAATCCTAACTCATCGGTTTGCACACCATTGTTACTGTCGACCCACTGACATTTAAAAACAGGTACTCTAAACTTCGTGTAATCAACCTCCCATATCTCTTCAATGATTCCAAAGTATGAAACTGATGCCATAACAGGGTTTTTTATCTTTCGAACTAGAGAAATGCATGGACTCAGCGACGACCATAACCCCACTGTTTTGCATAGTACTTTTGTCATCCTGGGACTTTGTATAGAAGGAAAACTTATTGATATCGTACCCACTCCAGCATATGACATCAAAGTTAGGCCCCTGTGCTAGCCATTTTAATGTAGCAGAAGCAGTACCATCCTTTGCAATTTTTTCTTTAAACCAGTTCAAGAAAGTCTTGTTATGCTTGTTCAAACACCATTTTTCATTCATTCTAGAGTAAGTTTCATTGATGATGCTTTTATGCTCACATAAGTATGGTTCAACCTCATCAGTGTTATTCAATATATACAAATGTGCTTGAATCACTTCCTCCCGATCCATGCTCTTAACAGTGATACCTCGTGTACCCTTACCATCATATCTTCCTTCGTGACGAGACTTCGGAAGCCCTACAGGTTCCGCTTCTGACATGTAGTCTGTACAAAACTCAATAGCTTCTTCTGCAACATACCTTTCAACAATAGATGCTTCGGGACGGTGTGGATTTTTCATATATCCTTTCAGGATCTTCATGTATCGCTCAACCGGGTACATCCACCTTAAATAAACGGGACCGCACAATCTAATCTCCCTCACTAGATGAACAATCAAATGAACCATGATGTCAAAAAATGAAGGTGGAAAATACATCTCCAATTGGCACAATACAATGGCTGCCTCATTTTCCAACTCATCCAATTTTTTAGTGTCATTGACCTTTGAGACACCCCGCTGTGCCCTATTGTATTATTAAATTAGAACCTTATTATTTATTTACTTAATCGCACTCTTATCGTTGAAAATACGTAAAAATTAAAACTTAATTAATAATCATATAACTTCTACAAATATAAAACACACCAAACTATATTACATAAATACACACAAGTTTATTTATTATATTACCAAAACACTGTTGAGGGTACCCTCTCAGTAGGATCCCTCACAGGCATAAACTGCACTACAGACATACTTAGCGGAAATATAAATACTCCTTAGACACACTGGCCATAATGTCTATAATCTAATGGCCATGGATCACAGCTCGACCTCCAGCATCTGGTTCATACGGAGTTCCATCTAACTCCTCAGCAATTGGTTCCTCCATCGGGTCTTCTCGTACGATCACATCAGAAATAAAATACAACACACAAAGATATAGGGAATAAGAAACAGTTCTATCATCAAAAAGCGGAAAAGAGTAATAGTAAATTATACAGTAATTGTCACAGTCACGCATCACTCAAAATCAACAATCATCCTCAATCCACTATATCATCCTCTACACTCAACCCATGCAACTAAAACTTTATACCGATGTGGCCATCTTCACTCCGGTCACATTAGTCAGTAGTCCAGAACAGTCCAGTACCAATAACTTTCGAACGCATCAAAGACTAAACACTTATTAGTCTAAAATGGTCCAGTGCCAATAACATACGAACTCGTCAAGGAATATCATTCCATAACGGTCCAGTGCCAAGAACATACGAACTCGTCGAGGAACATCCTTCCATAACGGTCCAGTGCCAAGAACATACGAACTCATCAAGGAATATCCTTCCATAACGGTCTAGTGCCAAGAACATACGAACTCGTCAAGGAATATCAATCCAAAACGGTCCAGTTCCAAGAACATGCGAACTCGTCAAGGACTAAAGAGTATTACGGTAGTCTACCTCGGCATCCACATCTGTAGGGCACTCACCCGCAATATCCGATATCCCCAAAATAGGATATCCTGACCTCGTGTGTTCCACTCACACGGCTGTGACTAACAATACCTCGATAAATGAATCTCCCTAAATTACATCAATAACAACCTAGTGCCTCAACCTTCCATCAAAGTCTCAACACCTTTTTCCTCTTAGATAAAACCACTTAATTAGGCTAGGCACCTCTAAATCACCTTTATTCTCTCACCCAAACAATTATCTCCCGAACAACACATATCCTTACTTAAAAATCAGCTAAGCACAATATTAAAAACCAGGCAGATCATGCATAACACAATATCAGAAAATAATTCAAATACCACAAAATATCACATAAGAAATGAAATAATAATAATAAATTCAATCAACCTCAGATAAGATAAAATCATCCTAATGTCGATAAACCTACAATCCCCAAATCACCATTGGTTTTACAGAAAAGGTTTCCAATATGATTTTGGTCTTGTTGATTACTCAACTACTAGTAGGGTTTAGGTCGCCCTACACAATTATCATATAATCTACTACTTATCGATTCCGACGATAGGTTGATTCTTTTCCCCACCTGAGTTAGCATCGGAAACACGTACACGACGATTCTCGTTATTCCGCCACGAGTTAACACACCCACCTCTTGAAGATTGAAGAAATGAAGAAAATGATCAACCTTCACTATGTTGAAAACTGGACAGCTTGAGGGTGTGATGGTATTGTGAGTGTATCTCACAATATACTCATCCAAAAATTACGAACTTTGGCTTGATAGAAAGATAAGAAGAAAAGGAACAACTTTTGTGTTTAATGTTTCATTTGTTTCGGATCATAACAGGGGTCAAATGGGACTTCTTTCTGCTGTTTCGTGGGTTGCTGAGAATTCTGGGCAGTTTCGGTATTTTGATCCTATCTCCCAATCCACTTATCCGTTTTTGATTATCTTTACCTTGTTGGAAAGAAGAGAGAAAGAGGAACAACTTTTATGTTGAGTGTTTTCCGATTTTCAGAAATGAAGAGGGTCATATGTTTGGTTGAAGTTCGGTGTTCTTAGGGTTTTGTAACTTAGTTGGTGAGGAAGATGAAGAGAATGAAGAAGATGAGTGAAATGGTGAGGGAGGCCACGGTTTTGAAGAGTATTTATAGGCTAGATTTAGGCTTTGTTTGGTTATAAGGAATTGATTTAATGGGTTTTGTGATTATTTAATTAATATAAGTTTAACAATAGTTAATAATTAACTTAACTAGGATTACTTTGCTTAACTATGGTTATTAAATGTGTGGCTCACATTTGATGGAGGTGTGGCTGATTTTGGGCCACACAAAGTGACTCACCAATGAGTCACCGATCTTATCCGTTAGCGGTTCCCGGAAATTCCGTACGCAGCTCCGTCGTTTACCCGATTTCGGTTTTTGAGAGGAAAATAATGAAACGAAAGCAAAATGAAATAGGTAAGATTTATTGGAGGTGGATGCACGAAATTGTAGAGATGTGGGAGGTTTTCAACCACGTAAAATGAGTGGTTAAGAGTGCGTAGATGTGTCTGGTTAATACCCGCGAAAGCTTGGGGGTATTTTGGTCTTTTTCACCTAAAAGTCATGATTACTAGCATTTAATGCTCATAAATGATTGGTGAGTCATCATGTATGACTCGCTATCCCAATCCCTTGACGGGTCTCTGCAATTCAGTTTTCGACTCCGTCGGCTCCCCGATTAGGGTTTTACGCCCGTATAAAAGCGTAATATTTCGTTTTCGACTGAAAATTTTCAAACTAATCAAACTCGTTGGAAATATGATTTAAATATAAACCATTTCGTTCACGAGTCAAAATTAGGTTTTCTGATCATTAAAATCTTACTGTCAGTGAAAACACCGACTGTTTTCCGTCCGAACTTTTACCAAAATTCGTCCGAATAAACATAATATTTTATTTCTGATCAGAAATTTGGAAAGTAGACTTCCTCACGGACAAAATAAAAAAAATCTACAAATTTCATTTTTCGGGTCAAATTAGGGTTTTCTGTCAGTATAAAATTATACTGTCAGTTAAAAAAATGCAGACCGGGCTCCGTCTGAATTTTCAACCCAAAATTTCACCGTAACCTTCTACCATAAGAGAGACTATGAATATGATTTTAACTTATTTAAAATCACTTTCTAACTCTCATATTAAAATATAATTAATTATATTTTAACCGGTTAAACAGCGTAATTAAAAATCAGGCTGTTACATTACTACCCCTCTTAGAAAAAAATTCCGTCCTCGGAATTTCTTAACTCAAACTAACCATTATCTTGTAATCGTATCTTAATCTAAAGATCTCACATTATATTTCTCATCGCTGTTTTTCCCCTAGGTGACAGCGGTAACTTCATTACAAAATTCAATCTTATATTGTTCTATTTATCCTCAAAACAATCTATCACTACATTATATTCATTGTTCTTAACCTTTCCCACTTGATCTAACATCCTTAAAGGACATAATTAAAACTTAATCCTTCGAACATATCCTATTATTCCAATTTATATCAAAATCATACATACCGTGCATGAGATCTGTAGCGTGAGGGGATTCAACTCCTCTTATGGTAAACACTCTCCCAGCAGTTTGAGGTCTAACCATCTGCTGACCGGTTGCAGGAACTCCTCCCTGGGTTCCACCTCTATAACCTCCAGCTTCCCTATTCCCAGCTACCGGCTGCGGCATACCTTTCTGTCTACAATCACGAGCATAATGACCTGGTTTCCCATAGTTGAAACAGCCAGATCCCTCATTACAATTCCTAACATGGTGCGGTCCTCCGCATCTGAAACAAACTAAGCCTTGTTGTTGCTGGCTTGTTCCGACCACTTGTGTGGTGGCTACTGGTGTTGGTGCCACTGTCTGCAATTGTCTGGCATATGGTCCTTGTCTCTCTTGAGAACCCCTATCTTCTCTCCGTTGGAGACCTGATCGAATAGGACCTCCACCCCTCTGCTGCCTCTGCTCAGTAGCTTGCCTCAGATCTATGCTTTCTATGGCATTGCATCTCTCCACTAGCTCCGGAAAACTCTGGATATCGAGAGATACTATAGCCCTTCGTAGTTCATGTCGGCGTCCTTCCTCAAACCTTCTACATTGCCAATATTCATCTGGGAATTTCTGATAAAATTCAGAATACTTAATCAGAGCCTCGAATCGGGATGCATAATCACCAACAGTCATGTTGCCTTGTTTGAGACTCATGAATTCCCTTTCTTTCTCGCGTCGAACTAGACGCGGAAAATACTTCTCAAAGAAGCAATCACTAAACAGCTGCCAGTTGATAACTCTGCCTTCGGCATCCAGCAATCTTCGCTTGCCTCTCCACCAAGACTCTGCTCCTCCAGTTAGCATGAAGGCAGCATACGTCACTTTCCTATCCTCTCTGCAGCGCATGGTATCGAATATCTTCTCGATCTCTTGTATCCACCATTCTGCCTTCTCTGGATCATAATCTCCTCGGAATTGGGGTGGCTTCCCTTTCAGGAAAGTAGCCATTCCGGCATCTTCAGCTGCTGCAGCTCTCCTTTGGTTCTGTTGTTCTTGCTGTTCTTTGTTCATCTGCGGACATCTCAAAGATTCTGCTGTGTTTGTAATAACAGGGCAGCAACTATGTTTTTCATGGTATCTTGAGTCTCAGATGACTCTCCTCCACTTCCGGTATGATTATTTTCTACATTGTTAATTCCAACAATTCTTTCAGGAGTTCTGTCATTACTGTCGATCGGACGTCCTCTTCCACGAGCCATGATTCTGTAAAAGAAATCATTCGCTCTTATCAGTATGACATATAATACCACATAGACAAGTATATAAATACCATATGCCACACTAATGTTATTTATCGTGTCGGATTTGGACACACTACCCATCTTCTAAGCATAGTTAAAATCCGATGTGGACTCAACTAGACACGGCCAGTAACAACTTCCTAGACCTCACAGTCCGATTAGAATCGAACTGCTCTGATACCACCAAATGAGACACCCCGCTGTGCCCCATTGTATTATTAAATTAGAACCTTATTATTTATTTACTTAATCGCACTCTTATCGTTGAAAATACTTAAAAATTAAAACTTAATTAATAATCATATAACTTCTACAAATATAAAACACACCAAACTATATTACATAAATACACACATGTTTATTTATTACATTACCAAAACACTGTTGAGGGTACCTCTCGTGGGGGATCCCTCACAGGCATAAACTGCACTCTGAGACATACTTAGCGGAAATATAAATACTCCTTAGACACACTGGCCATAATGTCTATAATCTAATGGCCATGGATCACAGCTTCGACCTCCAAAGATCTGGTTCATACGGAGTTCCATCTAACTCCTCAGCAATTGGTTCCTCCATCGGGTCTTCTCGTACGATCACATCAGAAATAAAATACAACACACAAAGATATAGGGAATAAGAAACAGTTCTATCATCAAAAAGCGGAAAAGAGTAATAGTAAATTATACAGTAATTGTCACAAACACGCATCACTCAAAATCAACAATCATCCTCAATCCACTATATCATCCTCTACCCTCAACCCATGCAACTAAAACTTTATACCGATGTGGCCATCTTCACTCCTGTCACATTAGTCAGTAGTCCAGAACGGTCCAGTACCAATAACTTTCGAACGCATCAAAGACTAAACACTTATTAGTCTAAAATGGTCCAGTGCCAATAACATACGAACTCGTCAAGGAATATCATTCCATAACGGTCCAGTGCCAAGAACATACGAACTCGTCAAGGAACATCCTTCCAAAACGGTCCAGTGCCAAGAACACGCGAACTCGTCAAGGACTAAAGAGTATTACGGTAGTCTACCTCGGCATCCACATCTGTAGGGCACTCACCCGCAATATCCGATATCCCCAAAATAGGATATCCTGACCTCGTGTGTTCCACTCACATGACTGTGACTAACAATACCTCGATAAATGAATCTCCCTAAATTACATCAATAACAACCTAGTGCCTCAACCTTCCATCAAAGTCTCAACTTAGCGGAAATATACTTAGACACACTGGCCATAATGTTTATACTCTAATCGCCATGGATCATAGCTCGACCTCCAGCATCTGATTCATACGGAGTTCCATCTAACTCCTCAGCAATTGGTTCCTCCATCGGGTCTTCTCGTACGATCACATCAGAAATAAAATACAACAAACAAAGATATAGGGAATAAGAAACAGTTCTATCATCAAAAAGCGGAAAAGAGTAATAGTAAATTTTACAGCAATTGTCACAGACACGCATCACTCAAAATCAACAATCATCCTCAATCCACTATATCATCCTCTACCCTCAGCCCATGCAAATAAAACTTTATACTGATGTGGCCATCTTCACTCCTGTCACATTAGTCAGTAGTCCAGAACGGTCCAGTACCAATAACATACGAACTCGTCAAGGAATATCATTCCATAACGGTCCAGTGCCAAGAACATACGAACTCGTCAAGGAATATCTTTCCATAACGGTCCAGTGCCAATAACATACGAACGCGTAAAGGAGTATCAATCCAGAACGGTCCAGTGCCAAGAACATACGAACTCGTCAAGGAATATCATTCCATAACGGTCCAGTGCCAAGAACATGCGAACTCGTCAAGAAACATCTTTCCATAACAGTCCAGTGCCAAGAACATGCGAACTCGTCAAGAACTAAAGAGTATTACGGTAGTCTACCTCGGCATCCACATCCGTAGGGTACTCACCCGCAATATCCGATATCCCCAAAATAGGATATCCTGACCTCGTGTGTTCCACTCACACGGCTGTGACTAACAATGCCTCGATAAATAAATCTCCCTAAATTAAATCAATAACAACCTAGTGCCTCAACCTTCCATCAAAGTCTCAACACCTTTTTCCTCTTAGATAAAACCACTTAATTAGGCTAGGAACCTCTAAATCACCTTTATTCTCTCACCCAAACAATTATCTCCCGAACAACACACATCCTTACTTAAAAATCAGCTAAGCACAATATTAAAAACCAGGCAGATCATGCATAACACAATATCAGAAAATAATTCAAATACCACAAAATATCACATAAGCAATGAAATAATAATAATAAATTCAATCAACCTCAGATAAGATAAAATCATCCTAATGTCGATAAACCTACAATCCCCAAATCACCATTGGTTTTACAGAAAAGGTTTCCAATATGATTTTGGTCTTGTCGATTACTCAACTACTAGTAGGGTTTAGGTCGCCCTACACAATTATCATATAATCTACTACTTATCGATTCCGACGATATGTTGATTCTTTTCCCCACCTGAGTTAGCACCGGAAACACGTACACGACGATTCTCGTTATTTCGCCACGAGTTAACACACCCACCTTCAACCAAACAACATAATTATAATTAATCAACTAACACCCATCTATGACACTTTAGGGCTAGGTTCGGCCAAGACTTAGAAAATAGGTTTAGGATTATCTTCTTAATGCCATATTTTGGATCCTAGTTACTAGAGTCTTAACTAACATAGATTACTTATTACAAGACTAAAATTTGAAACAAAATCCTCTAACCTTTAGGGTTAGGGTTTCGGCCCATATTAGGAATTTAAGCTAGGGAATTTTGTTGGACCTAAGCTCTTGGATTTAAGCTATACATGTATTATAGAACTTAAGTCAAGTAATAACATTCAAAACAAATAATAAAACACCAAACCCATTTTCCTACCTAGGTTCGGCCATTAATGGTTAATAGGGAAGGAAAATGATTTTGATCACATGCTCTTGGATAAATAAAGGAAGGATCATAACTAGATCATAGAAATTGGTTTCACATTTTTATGATTTTTCTACAATTTTCTAGAATTATTTGAAGTTCTAGATCTAGGAATGGAAAAATATGATTCATGGCATAAACATGAGAAATACATGATTATGAAGGCTTATATGATCAAGGAGATGAGCTTTTAGCTCTTGAAGATTGAAGAAATGAAGAAAATGATCAACCTTCACTATGTTGAAAACTGGACAGCTTGAGGGTGTGATGGTATTGTGAGTGTATCTCACAATATACTCATCCAAAAATTACGACCTTTAGCTTGATAGAAATATAAGAAGAAAAGGAACAACTTTTGTGTTTAATATTTCATTTGGTTCGGATCATAACAGGGGTGAAATGGGACTTCTTTCTGCTGTTTCGTGGGTTGCTGAGAATTTTGGGCAGTTTCGGTATTTTGATCCTATCTCCCAATCCACTTATCCGTTTTTGATGATATTTAGCTTGTTGTAAATAAGAGAGAAAGAGGAACAACTTTTATGTTGAGTGTTTTCCGAGTTTCAGAAAGGAAGAGGATCATATGTTTGGTGGGAATTCGGTGTTCTTAGGGTTTTGTAACTTAGTTGGTGAGGAAGATGAAGGGAATGAAGAAGATGAGTGAAATGGTGAGGGAGGCCACGGTTTTGAAGAGTATTTATAGGCTAGATTTAGGCTTTGTTTGGTTATAAGGAATTGATTTAATGGGTTTTGTGATTATTTAATTAATATAAGTTTAACCATAGTTAATAATTAACTTAACTAGGATTACTATGCTTAACTATGGTTATTAAATGTGTGGCTCACATTTGATGGAGGTGTGTCTGATTTTGGGCCACACAATGTGACTCACCAATGAGTCACCGATCTTATCCGTTAGCGGTTCCCGGAAATTCCGTACGCAGCTCCGTCGTTGACCCGATTTCGGTTTTTGAGAGGAAAATAATGAAACGAATGCAAAATGAAAAAGGTAAGATTTATTGGAGTTGGATGCACGAAATTGGATAGATGTGGGAGGTTTTTAACCACGTAAAATGAGTGGTTAAGAGTGCGTAGATGCGTCTTGTTAATACCCGCAAAAGCTTGGGGGTATTTTGGTCTTTTTACCTAAATGTTATGATTACTTGCATTTAATGCTCATAAATGCTTGGTGATTCATCCTCCATGAGTCATCATATATGACTCGTTGTCCCGATCTCTTGACGGGTCTCTGCACTTCCCTTCTCGACTCCGTCGGTTTCCCGATTAGGGTTTTACGCTCGTATAAAAGCGTAATATTTCGTTTTCGACTGAAAATTTTCAAACTAACCAAACTCATTGGAAATATGATTTAAATACAAACCATTTCGTTCACGAGTCAAAATTAGGTTTTCTGATCATTAAAATCTTACTGTCAGTGAAAACACCGATTGTTTTCCGTCCGAACTTTTACCAAAATTCGTCCGAATAAACATAATATTTTATTTCTGATCAGAAATTTGGAAAGTAGACTTCCTCACGGACAAAATATAAAAAATCTACAAATTTCATTTTTCGGGTCAAATTAGGGTTTTCTGTCAGTATAAAATTATACTGCCAGTTAAAAAATGCAGACCGGGCTCCGTCTGAATTTTCAACCCAAAATTTCACCGTAACCTTCTACCATAAGAGAGACTATGAATATGATTTTAACTTATTTAAAATCACTTTCTAACTCTCAGATTAAAATATAATTAATTATATTTTAACTCTGTTAAACAAATGTAATTAAAAATCAGGCTGTTACATTACTACCCTTCTTAGAAAAATTCCGTCCTCGAAATTTCTTAACTCAAACTAGCCATTATCTTGTAATCGTATCTTAATTTAAAGATCCCACTTATATTTCTCATCATTTGTTTTTCCCTAGGTAACAAATGGTAACTTCATAACATAATTCATTCTTATATCATTCTATTTATCCTCGATATTATCCATCACTATATTCCATTCATTGTTCTTAACCTTTCCAACTTGATCTAACATCCTTAAAGGACATGATCAAAACTTAATTCCTTCCTCTTCTTACTACTGATCCACTAAAGAATCTTATTTCAACATCTAACAGCCGTAATTAACACCATAATCGAACTACCATAACTTCCTACTTCATGTATCCAATCACAGTCTTAGTTCCTTAGAATGTATTCCACTATTCTAGATTATATCAAATCACACCTTTCAAGTCTCCCAATAAACATCTCAACACTCCGTAAGATAAATTGCAATCAAAAGATCAACACCTGTTAGGATTATCTAACTTAACAAATTTGAATTTCTCTAGTAACCTCAATTTATATCAGAAATCATCTTTTCTGCTCATATTCAACTTAGGTGAAATTACTATATACACTTTCGTTTACTCTTCCCAAACTCATACAATCCATCTTAACTACGATCATTAATCATTGCCCTAGAATCCATAATGATACTATGCCTCGATCAACATTTGATTTATAGTAATTATCTTACTCACTGATACCGATCTTAATCTTACCAGTCATATCTATATCTCAAAACTCCCATCACTTCCTATTTATCCTACTATAGGGAAACAATACTTAGGTACTATACCTAGATTATATGTTGCTCAATAAAGTCTTAATTGTAATCCATAACCATCAGAGCTTAAGGTGAAATCCTAACTCACCATTTAAACAAGAACAACATATCATTATAACCATTATCTCAAAAATAAAAGGCTACAAAGCTTCAACCAAATGAATCCTATACTAGATAAGCTCCAAACTAATTCGTTATCTCTTTATTATTTTCAAGGACTACCCATACTATCCAAATATATCAAGCACTTAAGATAAAGTTCCCTTAATACCAATTATCCCACAACAATCTATACTTTCACTGTACTTGATTTTAAACAAGAAGGAAATTAAACCACAACCGACAAACTAACAAAACTTACGGATTTCCGTCACCATCTTCAGACTTTCCCACCAAGAACACGATTTCCACTTCCGTAAGATTATCGACAAGTGTTTACAATAAATATCATATTCTTAACAACTATATGACACTGATGTCAGACACATACCTTATATGAGATGTGCAGAGTGAGAAGGTTCAACTCCCCTCACTGTAAACACTCTCCCAGTGACCCACTGTCCGCAATCTCTAGCTATATGACCAGGTTTTCCACAGTGGAAGCAACTAGGTTTCTCCTTGCAATTTCTAACATGATGAGGTCCTCCGTATCTAAAGCAAGCTAAGCTCTTCTGTGGCTGCTGACCTGCTCCTAGATCTCATCTCCTTGCTTCACCTCCATAACTTCCAGCTCCTTTATCAGCAACTACCGTCTACTGCCTATTTCTCTGTCTACACTTACGAGCATAATGACCTGGTTTACCACAATGGAAACAACTAGGTTTTTCCGTGCAATCTCTAAAATGATGCGATCCTCCGCATCCGAAGCAAACATAGACTTATTGTTGTTGATCCGATCTAATCGCTAGTGTTGGTGCAGCTGTCTGCACCGGTTTAGTATATGGTCCCCATCTCCCTTGAGAACCACTCTCTACCCTCCTTGGAGAACCTGATCGATTAGGGCCTCCAATTCTTGGTTGTTTTAGCTCAGCATCTTGCCTCTGGTCTATGCTTTCTATAGCACTGCAACTATCAACCAACTCCGGAGAACACTGAATATCTAAATACACTATAGCTCTTCGCAGCTCATGTCGCCATCCTTCTTCAAACCTTCTACACCGCCAATCCTCATCTGGGAATCTCTGATAGAATTCTGAAAACTTAATCAGAGCCTCAAAGCGTGATACATAATCGCCTACAGTCATGTTTCCTTGTCGGAGACTAGTAAACTTCCTCTCCTTCGCACGTCGGACTACATTCGGAAAATACTTCTCGAAGAAGCATTCATAGAACAATCGCCAGCAGATAATCCTACCCTCTAACTCCAGTATTCTTATCTTACCTCTCCACCAAGACTCTGCTTCTCCAGTTAACATGTATGCAGCATAAGTCACTTTCCTCTCCTCCATGCAGCGCATGGTGTCAAATATCTTCCCTATCTCTTGTACCCACCATTTTGCCTTCTTTGGTTCATAGTCCCCTCGGAACTGTGGTGACTTCCCTTTTAGGAAAGTAATCAATTCTGCCTCTTCAGTTTCAATGGCTATTATTTGATTCTGCAGTTCCTGCTGCTCTTTGTTTATTTGTAGCATCTTCGTATTCTGCTGTGTTTGAAATAGCAAGGCAGCAACTATCGTTTCCATGATATTGGGAGTCGCAGATGACTCTCCTCCATTTCCATTAGGATTAACCTCACCATTGTCAGCTCCAATGGTTCCCTCAGGAGTTCTATCGCTACTAATAATCGGACTTCTTCTTCCATTAGCCATGATTCTGTAACAGAAATCATCCTCTCTCATCAGTATGACATATAATACTACATAGACAGGTATATAAATACCATATGCCATACTAATGCTAATTATAGCATCGGGTTCGGACACACTACCCAACTTCTAAGCATAGTTAAAATCCGATGTGGACTCAACTAGACACAGCCAGTAACATATCCTAGACCTCACAGTCCGATTAGAATCGAATTGCTCTGATACCACCAAATGAGACACCCCGCTATACCCCATTGTATTATTAAATTAGAACCTTATTATTTATTTACTTAATCGCACGCTTATCGTTGAAAATACGTAAAAATTAAAACTTAATTAATAATCATATAACTTCTACAAATATAAAACACACCAAACTATATTACATAAATACACACATGTTTATTTGTTACATTACCAAAACACTGTTGAGGGTACCCTCTCAGTAGGATCCCTCACAGGCATAAACTGCACTACAAACATACTTAGCGGAAATATAAATACTCCTTAGACACACTGGCCATAATGTCTATACTCTAATCGCCATGGATCACAGCTCGACCTCCAGCATCTGATTCATACGGAGTTCTATCTAACTCCTCAGCAATTGGTTCATCCATCGGGTCTTCTCGTACGATCACATCAGAAATAAAATACAACACACAAAGATATAGGGAATAAGAAACAGTTTTATCATCAAAAAGCGGAAAAGAGTAATAGTAAATTATACAGCAATTGTCACAGACACGCATCACTCAAAATCAACAATCATCCTCAATCCACTATATCATCCTCTACCCTCAGCCCATGCAACTAAAACTTTATACTGATGTGGCCATCTTCACTCCTGTCACATTAGTCAGTAGTCCAGAACGGTCCAGTACCAATAACATACGAACTCGTCAAGGAATATCATTCCATAACGGTCCAGTGCCAAGAACATACGAACTCGTCAAGGAATATCATTCCATAATGGTCCAGTGCCAATAACATACGAACGCGAAAAGGAGTATCAATCCAGAACGGTCCAGTGCCAAGAACATACGAACTCGTCAAGGAATATCATTCCATAACGGTCCAGTGCCAAGAACATGCGAACTCGTCAAGAAACATCTTTCCACAACGGTCCAGTGCCAAGAACATGCGAACTCGTCAAGAACTAAAGAGTATTACGGTAGTCTACCTCGGCATCCATATCCGTAGGGCACTCCCCAGCAATATCCGATATCCCCAAAATAGGATATCCTGACCTCGTGTGTTACACTCACACGGCTGTGACTAACAATGCCTCGATAAATAAATCTCCCTAAATTAAATCAATAACAACCTAGTGCCTCAACCTTCCATCAAAGTCTCAACACCTTTTTCCTCTTAGATAAAACCACTTAATTAGGCTAGGCACCTCTAAATCACCTTTATTCTCTCACCCAAACAATTATCTCCCGAACAACACACATCCTTACTTAAAAATCAGCTAAGCACAATATTAAAAACCAGGTAGATCATGCATAACACAATATCAGAAAATAATTCAAATACCACAAAATATCACATAAGCAATGAAATAATAATAATAAATTCAATCAACCTCAGATAAGATAAAATCATCCTAATGTCGATAAACCTACAATCCCCAAATCACCATTGGTTTTACAGAAAAGGTTTCCAATATGATTTTGGTTTTGTCGATTACTCAACTACTAGTAGGGTTTAGGTCGCCCTACACAATTATCATATAATCTACTACTTATCGATTCCGACGATAGGTTGATTCTTTTCCCCACCTGAGTTAGCACCGGAAACACGTACACGACGATTCTCGTTATTCCGCCACGAGTTAACACACCCACCTACAACCAAACAACATAATTATAATTAATCAACTAACACCCATCTGTGACACTTTAGGGCTAGGTTCGGCCAAGACTTAGAAAATAGGTTTAGGATTATCTTCTTAATGCTATCTTTTGGATCCTAGTTACTAGAGTCTTAACTAACATAGATTACTTATTACAAGACTAAAATTTGAAACAAAATCCTCTAACCTTTCGGGTTAGGGTTTCGGCCCATATTAGGAATTTAAGCTAGGGATTTTTGTTGGACCTAAGCTCTTGGATTTAAGCTATACATGTATTATAGAACTTAAGTCAAGTACTAACTTTCAAAACAAACAACAACACACCAAACCCATTTCCCTACCTAGGTTCGGCCATTAATGGTTAATAGGGAAGGAAAATGATTTTGATCACATGCTTTTGGATAAATAAAGGAGGGATCATAACTAGATCATAGAAATTGGTTTCACATTTTTATGATTTTTTCTACAATTTTCTAGAATTATTTGAAGTTCTAGATCTAGGAATGGAAAAATATGATTCATGGCATAAACCTGAGAAATACATGAATATGAAAGCTTATATGATCAAGGAGATGAGCTTTTACCTCTTTAAGATTGAAGAAATGAAGAAAATGATCAACCTTCACTATGTTGAAAACTGGACAGCTTGAGGGTGTGATGGTATTGTGAGTGTATCTCACAATATACTCATCCAAAAATCATGAACTCTGGCTTGATAGAAAGATAAGAAGAAAATAAACAACTTTTGTGTTTAATGTTTCATTTGTTTCGGATCATAACAGGGGTGAAATGGGACTTCTTTCTGCTGTTTCGTGGGTTGCTGAGAATTCTGGGCAGTTTCGGTATTTTGATCCTATCTCCCAATCCACTTATCCGTTTTTGATGATCTTTAGCTTGTTGGAAATAAGAGAGAAAGAGGAACAACTTTTATGTTGAGTGTTTTCCGAGTTTCAGAAAGTAAGAGGGTCATATATTTGGTGGGAATTCGGTGTTCTTAGGGTTTTGTAACTTAGTTGGTGAGGAAGATGAAGAGAATGAAGAAGATGAGTGAAATGGTGAGGGAGGCCACGGTTTTGAAGAGTATTTATAGGCTAGATTTAGGCTTTTTTTGGTTATAATTAATTGATTTAATGGGTTTTGTGATTATTTAATTAATATAAGTTTAACCATAGTTAATAATTAACTTAACTAAGGTTATAATTAACTTAACTAAGGTTATTTTGGCTAACCATGGTTAATAGTATGTGGCTCACATTTAGTGGAGGTGTGGCTGATTTTGGGCCACACAAAGTGACTCACTAATGAGTCACCGATCTTATCCGTTAGCGGTTCCCGGAAATTCCGTACGCAGCTCCGTCGTTTACCCGATTTCGGTTTTTGAGAGGAAAATAATGAAACGAAAGCAAAATGAAATAGGTAAGATTTATTGGAGGTGGATGCACGAAATTTTAGAGATGTGGGAGGTTTTCAACCACGTAAAATGAGTGGTTAAGATTACGTAGATGTGTCTGGTTAATACTCGCAAAAGCTTGGGGGTATTTTGGCCTTTTTACCTAAATGTCATGATTACTAGCATTTAATGCTTATAAATGCTTGGTGATTCATCCTCCATGAGTCATCATTTATGACTCGTTGTCCCGATCTCTTGACGGGTCTCTGCACTTCCCTTCTCGACTCCGTCGGCTCCCCGATTAGGGTTTTACGCCCGTAAAAAGCGTAATATTTTATTTTCGGTGGAAAATTTTCAAAACAACCAAACTCGTTAGAAATATGATTTAAATATAAACCATTTCGTTCACGAGTCAAAATTAGGTTTTCTGCTCAGTAAAATTATACTGTCAGTGAAAACGCAGACCGGGTTCCGTCTGAATTTTCAACCCAAATTTTTATCGTAAGCTTCTACCCTAAGATAGAGTTTGAATATGATTTTTATTTCATAAAAATCAATCTCCATGAACTCGGATAAAAATATAAATAAATACATTTATACCGGTT
Source organism: Sophora flavescens (assembly GCA_030762895.1). NCBI lineage: Eukaryota > Viridiplantae > Streptophyta > Magnoliopsida > Fabales > Fabaceae > Sophora > Sophora flavescens. Next base: position 13,468,588 of record CM061064.1, on the reverse strand, counting down.
AATACAGCGAAAATATTTTTACTCAAAAAAAATCGGAAAATAAAAAGTAGGGTGTTACATTACTACCACTCTTAGAAAAAATTCCGTCCTCGGAATTTCTTAACTCAAAACTAGACATCATCTTGCAATCGTATCTTAATCTAAAGATCCCGCATTATATTTCAAATCGTTTTTTTTCTACGTAACAGCGGTAACTTCATAACATAATTCATTCTTATATCATTATATTTATCCTTGAACTTATCCATCACTGTATTCTATTCATTGTTCTTAACCTTTCCAACTTGATCTAACATCCTTAAAGGACATCATCAAAACTTAATCCCTTCCTCTTCTTACTACTGATCCACTAAAGAATCTTATTTCAACATCTAACAGCCGTAATTAACACCACAATCAATACTACCCTAACTTCCTACTTCAAGTATCCAATCACAGTCTTAGTTCCTTAAAATGTATTTCACTATTCTATATTATATCAAAATCACACCTTTCAAGTCTCCAAATAAACATCTCAACATTCCGTAAGACAAAATCAAAAGAACAACACCTGTTAGGATTATCCAACTTAACAAATTTGAGTTTCTCTAGGAACCTCAATTTACATCGAAAATCATCTTTTCTGCTCATATTCAACTTAGCTGAAATTACTATATACACTTTCGTTTACTCTTCCCAAACTCATACAATCCATCTTAACTACGATCCTTAATCATTGCCCTAGGTTCCATAATGATACTATGCCTCGATCAACATTTGACTTATAGTAATAGTCTTACTCACTGATATTGATCTTAAGGGTTCACATCCTACCAGTCACAACTATACCTCAACAAAACTCTAATCACTTTCTTGTCTATCATGCTACTTAGACAAACAAACAAAGTCTACCAGATATCAAATACATACCTTGTATAAGATCCCGGATTGAGCATTCTGCTCCCCTCACGGTAAACACTCTTTCAGTGGCCTGAGGTCTGACCATCTGCTGTCCTGCTGCTGGAACTCCTTTTCCAGCTCCACCTCTCTGAACGCTAGCATACAACATATAATGCTACATAAAACTAGTATATATACGCCATATAACTGTTAACTATCATATCGGATTTTAACTATGCTTAGAAGTTTTCCTTGACATGTGGATTCAATCAACATGTCAAGGACTAAAGAGTATTAGGGTAGTCTACCTCGGCATCCACATCTGTAGGGCACTCACCCGCAATATCCGATATCCCCAAAATAGGATATCCTGACCTCGTGTGTTCCACTCACACGGCTGTGACTAACAATACCTCGATAAATGAATCTCCCTAAATTACATCAATAACAACCTAGTGCCTCAACCTTCCATCAAAGTCTCAACACCTTTTTCCTATTAGATAAAACCACTTAATTAGGCTAGGCACCTCTAAATCACCTTTATTCTCTCACCCAAACAATTATCTCCCGAACAACACATATCCTTACTTAAAAATCAGCTAAGCACAATATTAAAAACCAGGCAGATCATGCATAACACAATATCAGAAAATAATTCAAATACCACAAAATATCACATAAGAAATGAAATAATAATAATAAATTCAATCAACCTCAGATAAGATAAAATCATCCTAATGTAGATAAACCTACAATCCCCAAATCACCATTGGTTTTACAGAAAAGGTTTCGAATATGATTTTGGTCTTGTCGATTACTCAACTACTAGTAGGGTTTAGGTCGCCCTACACAATTATCATATAATCTAATACTTATCGATTCCGACAATAGGTTGATTATTTTCCCCACCTGAGTTAGCACCGGAAACACCTACACGACGATTCTCGTTATTCCGCCACGAGTTAACACACCCACCTTCAACCAAACAACATAATTATAATTAATCAACTAACACCCATCTATGACATTTTAGGGCTAGGTTCGGCCAAGACTTAGAAAATAGGTTTTGGATCATCTTCTTAATGCCATCTTTTGGATCCTAGTTACTAGAGTCTTAACTAACATAGATTACTTATTACAAGACTAAAATTTGAAACAAAATCCTCTAACCTTTAGGGTTAGGGTTTCGGCCCATATTAGGAATTTAAGCTAGGGATTTTTGTTGGACCTAAGCTCTTGGATTTAAGCTATACATGTATTATAGAACTTAAGTCAAGTAATAACATTCAAAACAAACAACAAAACACCAAACCCATTTTCCTACCTAGGTTCGGCCATTAATGGTTAATAGGGAAGGAAAATGATTTTGATCACATGCTCTTGGATAAATAAAGGAGGGATCATAACTAGATCATAGAAATTGGTTTCACATTTTTATGATTTTTCTATAATTTTCTAGAATTATTTGAAGTTCTAGATCTAGGAATGGAAAAATAAGATTCATGGAATAAACATGAGAAATACATGAATATGAAAGCTTACATGATCAAGGAGATGAGCTTTTACCTCTTGAAGATTGAAGAAATGAAGAAAATGATCAACCTTCACTATGTTGAAAACTGGACAGCTTGAGGGTGTGATGGTATTGTGAGTGTATCTCACAATATACTCATCCAAAAATTACGAACTTTGGCTTGATAGAAATATAAGAAGAAAAGGAACAACTTTGGTGTTTAAGGTTTCATTTGGTACGGATCATAACAGGGTTGAAAAGTGACTTATTTCTGCTGTTTCGTGGGTTGCTGAGAATTCTGGGCAGTTTCGGTATTTTGAGCCTATCTCCCAATACACTTATCCGTTTTTGATTATCTTTAGCTTTTTGGAAATAAGAGAGAAGGAGGAACAACTTTTATGTTGAGTGTTTTTCGAGTTTCATAAAGTAAGAGGGTCATATGTTTGGTGGGAATTCGGTGTTCTTAGGGTTTGGTAACTTAGTTGGTGAGGAAGATGAAGAGAATGAAGAAGATGAGTGAAATGGTGAGGGAGGCCACGGTTTGGAGGGTATATATAGGAGTAATATTAGGCCTTGTTTGGTTTTTAACATTTAGATTAATGGGTTTTCAAATGAGACACCCCGTTGTGCCCCATCGTATTATTACATTAAAACCTTAATATTTATTTACTTAATCGCTCGCTTATCATTGAAAATACGTAAAAATTAAAACTTAATTAATAATTATATAACTTATGCATATATAAAACATACCAAAACTATATTACATAAATACACACCTGTTATTTATTACATTCCAAAAGCACTCATTAAGGGTACCTCTCGGTAGGGATCCCTCACAGGCATAAACTTCACTACGAGACATACTCGGCGGAAATATAAATACTCTGTAGACACACTGGCCATACTGTCTATACTCTAATCGCCTTGAATCACAGCTCGACCTCCAGCATCTGGTTCGTAAGGAGTTCCATCTAACCCCTCAGCAATTGGTTCCTCCATCGGGTCTTCTTGTACGATCACATCAGAAATAAAACACAACACACAGAAAGATATAGGGAATAAGAAACAGTTCTATCATCAAAAAGCGGAAAAGAGTAATAGTAAATTATACAGTAATTGTCACATACACACATCACTCAAAATCAACAATCACCCTCAATTCACTATATCATCCTCTACCCTCAGTCCATGCAACTAAAACTTAATACTGATGTGGTCATCTTCACTCCTGTCACATTAGTCAGTAGTCCGGAACTATTTAGGGTCAAAACTCAGTGCGCCCCTATTCCTGTATCTCTCACAGGCAATAGTGCATAAGCACAGTATGCGTCACTATTTCCCCCATTGAAAATAGCACATAAGCATATCATAAATAATAACTCGGTGCGCCCCTATTCCCTAATCTCTCATAGGAAATAGTGCGTAAGCACGATATGCGTCACTATTACCCCCATTGGAAATAGCACATAAGCATATAATAAATAATAACTCGGTGCGCCCCTATTCCCTAATCTCTCATAGGAAATAGTGCATAAGCACGATATGCGTCACTATTGCTCCCATTGGAAATAGCACATAAGCATATAATAAATAATAACTAGGTGCGCCCCTATTCCCTAATCTCTTATAGGAAATAGTGCATAAGCACAGTATGCGTCACTATTGCCCCCATTGGAAATAGCACATAAGCATATAATAAATAATAACTAGGTGCGCCCCTATTCCCTAATCTCTTATAGGAAATAGTGCATAAGCACAGTATGCGTCACTATTGCCCCCATTGGAAATAGCACATAAGCATATAATAAATAATAACTAGGTGCGCCCCTATTCCCTAATCTCTTATAGGAAATAGTGCATAAGCACAGTATGCGTCACTATTGCCCCCATTGGAAATAGCACATAAGCATATAATAAATAATAACTCGGTGCGCCCCTATACCCTAATCTCTCATAGGAAATAGTGCATAAGCACGATATGATTCTCACTGACTTTTATCAATAGCAACCTAGTACCTCAAACTCTTCCTCACAACCTCCACTTGCATTCTATGTCACATCTCCTCATTTAGATAATTTAATTTAGCTAAGCACCTCTAAGTCAATTCATTCTCTCACCCAAACAATCATCTCTCGAACAACACATATCCTTACTTAAAAATCATCTAAGCACAATATTTAAAAACAGGCAGATCATGCATAACATAACATCAGAAATATTCAAATATCTCAATATCATATAAATATTCAAACACCGAAATAATACGTCACATGCAGATGGAATACCTCAACCAGCGTATCACATTTAATTTGATAAAATAAAATCAAACATCCTCAAATACTTAAAATCAACTTAATGTCGATAAACCTACAATCCCGAATCACCATTGGTTTTTGAGAAAAAGGTTTCCAATATGATTTTGGTCTCGTCGATTACTCAACTACTAGTAGGGTTTAGGTCGCCCTACACAATTATCATATAATCTACTACTTATCGATTCCGACGATAGGTTGATTCTTTTCCCCACCTGAGTTTTCACCGGAAACACGTACACGACGATCCTCGTTATCCCGCCACGAGTTAACACAAACACCTTCAACCAAACAACATAACTATAATTAATCAACTAACAACCATCTATGACACTTTAGGGCTAGGTTCGGTCAAGACTTAGAAAATAGGTTTAGGATTATCTTCTTAATGCTATCTTTTGGATCCTAGTTACTAGAGTCTTAACTAACATAGATTACTTATTACAAGACTAAAATTTTAAACAAAATCCTCTAACCTTTAGGGTTAGGGTTTCGGACCATATTAGGAAAATAGGCTAGTAAATTTTGTTGGATTCAAGCTCTTGGATAATGAAAGTGGAAGACATCACAAGATCATAGAAATTGGTTTCACATTAAAAGGATTTTTCTACAATTTTCTAGAATTATTTGAAGTTCTAGATCTAGGAATGGAAAAATATGATTCACGGCATAAACATGATAAATACATGAATATGAAAGCTTATATGATCAAGGAGATGAGCTTTTACCTCTTGAAGATTGAAGAAATGAAGAAAATGATCAACCTTCACTATGTTGAAAACTGGACAGCTTGAGGGTGTGATGGTATTGTGAGTGTATCTCACAATATACTCATCCAAAAATTACGAACTTTGGTTTGATAGAAAGATAAGAAGAAAAGGAACAGCTTTTGTGTTTAAGGTTTCATTTGGTTCGGATCATAACAGGGGTTAAAAGGGCCTTCTTTATGCTGTTTCGTGGGTTGCTGGGAATTCTGGGCAGTTTATGTATTTTGAGCCTTTCTCCCAATCCACTTATCCTTTTTTGATGATCTTTATCTTGTTGGAAAGAAGAGAGAAGGAGGAACAACTTTTATGTTGAGTGTTTTTAGAGTTTCAGAAAGGAAGAGGGTCATATGTTTGGTGGGAATTCGGTGTTCTTAGGGTTTTGTAACTTAGTTGGTGGGGAAGATGAAGAGAATGAAGAAGATGAGTGAAATGGTGAGGGAGGCCACGGTTTGGAGGGTATTTATAGGAGTAATCTTATGCCTTGTTTGTTTAAAAGGAATTGGTTTAATGGGTTTTGTGATTATTAAATTAATATAAGCTTAACTAAGGTTATAATTAACTTAACTAAGGTTATTTTGGCTAACCATGGTTAATAATATGTGGCTCACATTTATTGGAGGTGTGGCTGATTTTGGGCCACACAAAATGACTCACCAATGAGTCATCGATCTTATCCGTTAGCGGTTCCCGGAAATTCCGTACGCAGCTCCGTCGTTTACCCGATTTCGGTTTTTGATAGGAAAATAATGAAACGAAAGCAAAATGAAATAGGTAAGATTTATTGGAGGTGGATGCACGAAATTGGAGAGATGTGGGAGGTTTTTCAACCACATAAAATAAGTGGTTAAGAGTGCGTAGATGCGTCTTGTTAATACCCGCGAAAGCTTGGGGGTATTTTGGTCTTTTTACCTAAATGTCATGATTACTTGCATTTAATGCTCATAAATGCTTGGTGACTCATCCTCCATGAGTCATCATATATGACTCGTTGTCCCGATCTCTTGACGGGTCTCTGTACTTCCCTTCTTGACTCCGTCGGTTTCCCGATTAGGGTTTTACGCCTGCGTAAAAGCGTAATATTTCGTTTTCTACTGAAAATTTTCAAACTAACCAAACTCGTTGGAAATATGATTTAAATATAAACCATTTCGTTCACGAGTCAAAATTAGGTTTTCTGCTCAGTAAAATTATACTGTCAGTGAAAACGCAGACCGGGTTCCGTCTGAATTTTCAACCCAAATTTTTATCGTAAGCTTCTACCCTAAGATAGAGTATGAATATGATTTTTATGAATAGCACCAAATGAGACACCCCGTTGTGCCCCATTGTATTATTACATTAAAACCTTAATATTTATTTACTTAATCGCGCGCTTACTGTTGAAAATACGTAAAAATTAAGACTTAAATAATAATCATATAACTTCTATAAATACAAAACACACCAAAACTATATTACATAAATACACACATAATTATTCTTTATTTTACACAACACGGTTTAGGGTATCCTCTCAGTAGGATCCCACACCGGTACTTATTTATACAAACATGCTTATAACTAACTGAAAACAAGAAACGTCTTATATGACTCACTGGCCCTAAACTTACTACTTTATATTATTAGAATCAGTAGGTTGTTCTCCAGCATCATCTTCATACGGAATGTCATTCAACTCCTCAACAACCTCCGTCTCGTACAAGGCTCCATCCATCTCCTCAGCAACATATTCGTACATCTGGTCTTCTAACGTAACAAAGTAGACATACACGAAAATACAGAAATAAGGAGATAAGAAACAGTTCTATCATCATAAGTGGAAAAGATTCATAGCATATAATACAATAATAGTCACCGACACGCATCATTCAAAATCAACAATCATCCTCAATTCACTATATCATCCTCTACCCATCAACTCATGCAACTAAACCTTTATGCTGATGTGGCCACTACTAATCCTGTCACACATCCCTCGTTAGGGATGTCAGTCAGTCATCCAAGTGACACGTTCCCAACGCCGGTGCACATTCTCATCCATGGTGAGAATGCTCATGCAAAGCAATGACACTATAGCTGCACTGTACCGTCGGTGCACACCCTGATTCTCTCTCTCACTCTGTCAAGGGTGCTCATGCAAAGCAATGACACTATAGTTGCACAACTTAAATTCTAATTTGGAACGGTCTACAAGAACTTCGGACCTCGTGTATCTCAAATACACGGTTATGAACAACAATGCAACACATGATTCTCACTGACTTTTATCAATAACAACCTAGTACCTCAAGCGTTTCCTCATAAACTCCACTTACACTTTATATCACATCATTTCTATAAAATCATAGCGAGGAACTTCTAATTCATATTCAAAACTCTCCCCCAAACAAAATACCTCCGAGCAATATGTATCTTTCCTTACAATCATCTAAGCATAGTATTAAACCCAGGCAGATCATGCATAACACATTAATCAACAGAATATTCAAATATCTCAATATCATATAGGGCAATTTATCACAATCAAATCATAATATTTCAACCAAATAAATAACAAAATCAGACTCTGTCACGGCCTGGCCGTGATAGCCATCACGGTCGTGACAGACAACAAAGACAAGAATCCTACAACACAACCTGTCACGGCCTGGCCATGACAACCATCACGGCCGTGACAGACACTGAACATCCTCAATATCATAAATATTCAAACACTGCAATAATACGTCACATGCAGATGGAATACCTCAACCAACAGATATCAAGAAATTTGATAACATAAAATCAAACATCCTCAAATACTTAAAATCAACTTAATGTCGATAAACCTACAATCCCCGAATCATCATTGGTTTTACAGAAAAGGTTTCCAATGGGATTTTGGTCTTGTCGATTACTCGACTACTAGTAGGGTTTAGGTCGCCCTACACCATTATTATAAATTATATACTACTTATCGGTTCCAACGATAGGATGATTCTTTCCCCCACCTGAGTTATCACCGGAAACACGTACACGACGATCCTCGTTATCCCGCCACGAGTTAACACAACCACCTTCATTCAAACAACATAACTATAATTAATCAACTAACAACCATCTATGACACTTTAGGGCTAGGTTCGGCCAAGACTTAGAAAATAGGTTTAGGATTATCTTCTTAATGCCATCTTTTGGATCCTAGTTATTAGAGTCTTAACTAACATAGATTACTTATTACAAGACTAAAATTTGAAACAAAATCCTCTAACCTTTAGGGTTAGGGTTTCGGCCCATATTAGGAATTTAAGCTAGGGATTTTTGTTGGACCTAAGCTCTTGGATTTAAGCTATACATGTATTATAGAACTTAAGTCAAGTACTAACATTCAAAACAAACAACAAAACACCAAACCCATTTTCCTACCTAGGTTCGGCCATTAATGGTTAATAGGGAAGGAAAATGATTTTGATCACATGCTCTTGGGTAAATAAAGGAGGGATCATAACTAGATCATAGAAATTGGTTTCACATTTTTATGATTTTTCTACAATTTTCTAGAATTATTTGAAGTTCTAGATCTAGGAATGGAAAAATATGATTCATGGCATAAACATGAGAAATACATGAATATGAAAGCTTATATGATCAAGGAGATGAGCTTTTACCTCTTGAAGATTGAAGAAATGAAGAAAATGATCAACCTTCACTAAGCTGAAAACTGGACAGCTTGAGGGTGTGATGGTATTGTGAGTGTATCTCACAATATACTCATCCAAAAATTACGAACTTTGTCTTTATAGAAATATAAGAAGAAAAGGAACAACTTTGGTGTTGAAGGTTTTATTTGGTTCGGATAATAAAAGGGGTGAAAAGGGACTTATTTCTGCTGTTTCGTGGGTTTCTGAGAATTCTGGGCAGTTTCGGTATTTTGATCCTATCTCCCAATACACTTATCCGTTTTTGATGATCTTTAGCTTGTTGGAAAGAAGGGAGAAAGAGGAACAACTGTTATGTTGAGTGTTTTCCGAGTTTCAGAAAGGAAGAGGGTCATATGTTTGGGGGGAATTCGGTGTTCTTAGGGTTTTGTAACTAAGTTGGTGAGGAAGATGAAGAGAATGAAGAAGATGAGTGAAATGGTGAGGGAGGCCACGGTTTGGAGGGTATTTATAGGGGAAATCTTAGGCCTTGTTTGGTTTTTAACTTTTAGATTAATGGGTTTTGTGATTATTTAATTAATATAAGCTTAACCATAGTTAATAATTAACTTAACTAAGGTTATAATTAACTTAACTAAGGTTATTTTGGCTAACCATGGTTAATAATATGTGGCTCACATTTGATGGAGGTGTGGCTGATTTTGGGCCACACAAAGTGACTCACCAATGAGTCACCGATCTTATCCGTTAGCGGTTCCCGAAATTCAGATCTGTGACTCCGTCGTTTATCCGATTTCGGTTTTTGAGAGGAAAATAATGAAACGAAAACAAAATAAAATAGGTAAGATTTATTGGAGGTGGATGCACGAAATTGGAGAGATGTGGGAGGTTTTCAACCACGTCAAATGAGTGGTTAAGAGTGCGTAGATGCGTCTTGTTAATACTCGCGAAAGCTTGGGGGTATTTTGGTCTTTTTACCTAAATGTCATGATTACTTGCATTTAATGCTCATAAATGCTTGGTGACTCATCCTCCATGAGTCATCATGTATGACTCGTTGTCCCGATCTCTTGACAGGTCTCTGCACTTCCCTTCTCGACTCCGTCGGTTTCCCGATTAGGGTTTACGCCCGTAAAAAGCGTAATATTTTATTTTCGGTTGAAAATTTTCAAAACAACCAAACTCGTTGGAAATATGACTTAAATAGAAACCATTTCGTTCACGAATCAAAATTAGGTTTTCTGCTCAGTAAAATTATATTGTCAGTGAAAACGCAGATCGGGTTCCGTCTGAATTTTCAACCCAAATTTTTATCGTAAGCTTCTACCCTAAGATATAGTATGAATATGATTTTTATTTCATAAAAATCAATCTCCATGAACTCGGATAAAAATATAAATAAATACATTTATACCGGTTAATACAAATGAAAATATTTTCTTTGGAAAAAAATCGGAAAATAAAAAGTAGGGTGTTACATTACTACCCCTCTTAGAAAAAAATTCCGTCCTCGGAATTTCTTAACTCAAAACTAGACATCATCTTGCAATCGTATCTTAATCTAAAGATCCCACATTATATTTCTCATCGCTGTTTTTCCCCTACGTAACAGCGGTAACTTCGTAACATAATTCATTCTTATATCATTCTATTTATCCTCGAACTTATCCATCACTGTATTCTATTCATTGTTCTTAACCTTTTCAACTTGATCTATCATCCTTAAAGGACATGATCAAAACTTAATTCCTTCCTCTTCTTACTACTGATCCACTAAAGAATCTTATTTCAACATCTAACAGCCGTAATTAACACCACAATCGAACTACCCTAACTTCCTACTTCATGTATCCAATCACAGTCTTAGTTCCTTAGAATGTATTTCACTATTCTGGATTATATCAAAATCACACCTTTCAAATCTCCAAATAAACATCTCAACACTCCGTAAGATAAATTGCAATCAAAAGATCAACACCTGTTAGGATTATCTAACTTAACAAATTTGAATTTCTCTAGTAACCTCAATTTACATCAGAAATCGTCTTTTCTGCTCATATTCATCTTAGGTGAAAGCTCATATTCAACTTAGGTGAAATTACTGTATACACTTTCGTTTACTCTTCCCAAACTCATACAATCCATCTTAACTACGATCATTAATCATTGCCCTAGATTCCATAATGATACTATGCCTCGATCAACATTTGATTTATAGTAATTGTCTTACTCACTGATACTGATCTTAATCTTACCATTCATATCGTAGTAACATTAGGTATAGTACCTAAGTATTGTTTCCCTATAGTAGGATAAAAAGGAAGTGATGGGAGTTTTGAGATATAGATATGACTGGTAAGATTAAGATCGGTATCAGTGAGTAAGATAATTACTATAAATCAAATGTTGATCGAGGCATAGTATCATTATGGATTCTAGGGCAATGATTAATGATCGTAGTTAAGATGGATTGTATGAGTTTGGGAAGAGCAAATGAAAGTGTATATAGTAATTTCACCTAAGTTGAATATGAGCAGAAAAGATGATTTCTGATATAAATTGAGGTTACTAGAGAAATTCAAATTTGTTAAGTTAGATAATCCTAACAGGTGTTGATCTTTTGATTGCAATTTATCTTACGGAGTGTTGAGATGTTTATTGGGAGACTTGAAAGGTGTGATTTGATATAATCTAGAATAGTGGAATACATTCTAAGGAACTAAGACTGTGATTGGATACATGAAGTAGGAAGTTATGGTAGTTCGATTATGGTGTTAATTACGGCTGTTAGATGTTGAAATAAGATTCTTTAGTGGATCAGTAGTAAGAAGAGGAAGGAATTAAGTTTTGATCATGTCCTTTAAGGATGTTAGATCAAGTTGGAAAGGTTAAGAACAATGAATGGAATATAGTGATGGATAATATCGAGGATAAATAGAATGATATAAGAATGAATTATGTTATGAAGTTACCGCTGTTACCTAGGGGAAAAACAGCGATGAGAAATATAATGTGGGATCTTTAAATTAAGATACGATTACAAGATAATGGCTAGTTTGAGTTAAGAAATTCCGAGGACGGAATTTTTTCTAAGAGTGGTAGTAATGTAACAGCCTGATTTTTAATTACGTTGTTTAACCGGTTAAAATATAATTAATTATATTTTAATCTGAGAGTTAGAAAGTGATTTTAAATAAGTTAAAATCATATTCATAGTCTCTCTTATGGTAGAAGGTTACGGTGAAATTTTGGGTTGAAAATTGAGATTGAGCTCCGGTCTGCATTTTTTAACCGGCGAAGATAATTTTATACTGACAGAAAACCCTAATTTGACCCGAAAAATGAAATTTGTAGATTTTTTATATTTTATCCGTGAGGAAGTCTACTTTCCAAATTTCTGATCAGAAATAAAATATTATGTTTATTCGGACGAATTTTGGTAAAAGTTCGGACGGAAAACAGTTGGTGTTTTCACTGACAGTAAGATTTTAATGATCAGAAAACCTAATTTTGACTCGTGAACGAAATGGTTTGTATTTAAATCATATTTCCAATGAGTTTGGTTAGTTTGAAAATTTTCAGTCGAAAATGAAATATTACGCTTTTATACGAGCGTAAAACCCTAATCGGGAAACCGACGGAGTCGAGAAGGGAAGTGCAGAGACCCGTCAAGAGATCGGGACAACGAGTCATATATGATGACTCATGGAGGATGAATCACCAAGCATTTATGAGCATTAAATGCAAGTAATCATGACATTTAGGTAAAAAGACCAAAATACCCCCAAGCTTTTGCGGTTATTAACAAGACGCATCTACGCACTCTTAACCACTCATTTTACGTGGTTGAAAGCCTCCCACATCTATCCAATTTCGTGCATCCACCTCCAATAAATCTTACCTATTTTATTTTGCTTTCGTTTCATTATTTTCCTCTCAAAAACCGAAATCGGAAAACGACGGAGTCGTCTGATTTAATTTCCGGGAACCGCTAACGGATAAGATCGGTGACTCATTGGTGAGTCACTTTGTGTGGCCCAAAATCAGACACACCTCCATCAAATGTGAGCCACACATTTAATAACCATAGTTAAGCAAAGTAATCCTAGTTAAGTTAATTATTAACTATGGTTAAGCTTATATTAATTTAATAATCACAAAACCCATTAAACCAATTCCTTTTAACCAAACAAGGCATAAGATTACTCCTATAAATACCCTCCAAACCGTGGCCTCCCTCCCCTTTCACTCATCTTCTTCATTCTCTTCATCTTCCCCACCAACTAAGTTACAAAACCCTAAGAACACCGAATTCCCACCAAACATATGACCCTCTTCCTTTCTTAAACTAGGAAAACACTCAACATAAAAGTTGTTCCTAGTTCTCTCTTCTTTCCAACAAGCTAAAGATCATCAAAAACGGATAAGTGGATTAGGAGATAGGATCAAAATACAGAAACTGCCCAGAATTCTCAGCAACCCACGAAACAGCAGAAATAAGTCCCTTTTCACCCCTGTTATGATCCGAACCAAATGAAACCTTCAACACCAAAGTTGTTCCTTTTCTTATTATCTTTCTATAAATCCAACGTTCATGATTTTTGGATCAGTATATTGTGAGATACACTCACAATACCATCACACCCTCAAGCTGTCCAGTTTTCAGCTTAGTGAAGGTTGATCATTTTCTTCATTTCTTCAATCTTCAAGAGGTAAAAGCTCATCTCCTTGATCACATAATCTTTCATATTCATGTATTTCTCATGTTTATGCCATGAATCATATTTTTCCATTCCTAGATCTAGAACTTCAAATAATTCTAGAAAATTGTAGAAAAATCATAAAAATGTGAAACCAATTTCTATGATCTAGTTATGATCCCTCCTTTATTTATCCAAGAGCATGTGATCAAAATCATTTTCCTTCCCTATTAACCATTAATGGCCGAACCTAGGTAGGGAAATGGGTTTGGTGTTTTGTTGTTTGTTTTGAAAGTTAGTACTTGACTTAAGTTCTATAATACATGTATAGCTTAAATCCAAGAGCCTAGGTCCAACAAAAATCCCTAGCTTAAATTCCTAATATGGGTCAAAAACCCTAACCCTAAAGGTTAGAGGATTTTGTTTCAAATTTTAGTCTTGTAATAAGTAATCTATGTTAGTTAAGACTCTAGTAACTAGGATCCAAAAGATAGCATTAAGAAGATAATCCTAAACCTATTTTCTAAGTCTTGACCGAACCTAGCCCTAAAGTGTCATAGATGGTTGTTAGTTGATTAATTATAGTTATGTTGTTTGAATGAAGGTGGTTGTATTAACTCGTGGCGGGATAACGAGGATCGTCGTGTACGTGTTTCCGGTGATAACTCAGGTGGGGGAAAGAATCATTCTACCGTCGGAATCGATAAGTAGCATATTATATAATAATTGTGTAGGGCGACCTAAACCCTACTAGTAGTTGAGTAACCGACAATACCAAAATCACATTGGAAACTTTTTTTTTGTAAAACCAATGGTGATTCGGGGATTGTAGGTTTATCGACATTAAGGTTGATTTTATGATGTTGAGGATGTGTGGCTTTATTACTTATTTGAGTTGATTGTGATATGTTGGTTGTGATAATTTGCTATATGTGATATTTTATGATATTTGAATATTTTGTTGATATTGTGTTATGCATGATCTGCCTGGTTTGATATATTGCTTAGTTGATTTTAAGGAAAGATATATATTGCTCGGAGGTATTTTGTTTGGGTGAGAGTTTTGAATATGAATTAGACGTGCCTCGCTATTATTTTATAAAAGTGATGTGATATAGAATGTAAGTGGAGGTTATGAGGAAAAGCTTGAGGTACTAGGTTGTTATTGATAAAAGTCGGTGAGAATCATGTGTTGCATTGTTGTTCATAACCGTGTATTTGAGATATACGAGGTCCGAAGTTCTTGTAGACCGTTCCAAATTAGAATTTAAGTTGTGCAACTATAGTGTCATTGCTTTGCATGAGCACCCTTGATAGAGTTGAGAGAGAGAACCAGGGTGTGCACCGACGGTACAGTGCAGCTATAGTGTCATTGCTTTGCATGAGCATTCTTACCATGGATGAGAATGTGCACCGGCGTGGGGAACGTGTCACTTGGACGACTGACTGACATTCCTACCGAGGGATGTGTGACAGGATTAGCAGTGGCCACGTCAGCATAAAAGTCTAGTTGCATGAGTTGAAGGGTAGAGGATGATATAGTGAATTGAGGATGATTGTTGATTTTGAATGATGCGTGTCTGTGACTATTATTGTGTTATATGCTATGAATCTTTTCCATTTATGATGATAGAACTGTTTCTTATCTCCCTATTTCTGTATTTTTGTGTATGTCTACTTTGTTACGTTAGAAGACCAGATGAACGAATATGTTGCTGAGGAGATGGATGGAACCCCATACGAGACGGAGATTGTTGAAGAGTTGAACGAAGTTCCGTATGAAGTCGACGCTGAAGAACCATCTACTGATCCTGATAATGTAGCGTAGTAAGTTTAGGGCCAGTGAGTCATATAAGACGTTTCTTGCTTTCAGTTAGTTATAAGCATGTTCGTATAAATAAGTACCGGTGTGGGATCCTACTGAGAGGATACCCTAAACCGTGTTGTGTAAAATAAAGAATAATTATGTGTGTATTTATGTAATATAGTTTTGGTGTGTTTTGTATTTGTAGAAGTTATATGATTATTATTTAAGTTTTAATTTTTACGTATTTTCAACAGTAAGCGCGCGATTAAGTAAATAAATATTAAGGTTTTAATGTAATAATACAATGGGGCCACCAAATGACACCCCGCTGTGACCCATTGTATTATTAAATTAGAACCTTATTATTTATTTACTTAATCGCACTCTTATCGTTGAAAATACGTAAAAATTAAAACTTAATTAATAATCATATAACTTCTACAAATATAAAACACACCAAACTATATTACATAAATACACACATGTTTATTTATTACATTACCAAAACAATGTTGAGGGTACCCTCTCAGTAGGATCCCTCACAGGCATAAACTGCACTACAGACATACTTAGCGGAAATATAAATACTCCTTAGACACACTGGCCATAATGTCAATAATCTAACGGCCATGGATCACGGCTCGACCTCCAGCATCTGGTTCATACGGAGTTCCATCTAACTCCTCAGCAATTGGTTCCTCCATCGGGTCTTCTCGTACGATCACATCAGAAATAAAATACAACACACAAAGATATAGGGAATAAGAAACAGTTCTATCATCAAAAAGCGGAAAAGAGTAATAGTAAATTATACAGTAATTGTCACAGACACGCATCACCGAAAATCAACAATCATCCTCAATCCACTATATCATCCTCTACCGTCAACCCATGCAACTAAAACTTTATACCGATGTGGCCATCTTCACTCCTGTCACATTAGTCAGTAGTCCAGAACATCCTTCCATAACGGTCCAGTGCCAAGAACATACGAACTCGTCAAGGAATATCAATCCAAAACGGTCCAGTGCCAAGAACATGCGAACTCGTCAAGGACTAAAGAGTATTACGGTAGTCTACCTCGGCATCCACATCTGTAGGGCACTCACCCGCAATATCCGATATCCCCCAAATAGGATATCCTGACCTCGTGTGTTCCACTCACACGGCTGTGACTAACAATACCTCGATAAATGAATCTCCCTAAATTACATCAATAACAACCTAGTGCCTCAACCTTCCATCAAAGTCTCAACACCTTTTTCCTCTTAGATAAAACCACTTAATTAGGCTAGGACCTCTAAATCACCTTTATTCTCTCACCCAAACAATTATCTCCCGAACAACACACATCCTTACTTAAAAATCAGCTAAGCACAATATTAAAAACCAGGCAGATCATGCATAACACAATATCAGAAAATAATTCAAATACCACAAAATATCACATAAGAAATGAAATAATAATAATAAATTCAATCAACCTCAGATAAGATAAAATCATCCTAATGTCGATAAACCTACAATCCCCAAATCACCATTGGTTTTACAGAAAAGGTTTCGAATATGATTTTGGTCTTGTCGATTACTCAACTACTAGTAGGGTTTAGGTCGTCCTACACAATTATCATATAATCTACTACTTATCGATTCCGACGATAGGTTGATTCTTTTCCCCACCTGAGTTAGCACCTAAAACACGTACACGACGATTCTCGTTATTCGGCCACGAGTTAACACACCCACCTTCAACCAAACAACATAATTATAATTAATCAACTAACACCCATCTATGACACTTTAGGGCTAGGTTCGGCCAAGACTTAGAAAATAGGTTTAGGATTATCTTCTTAATGCCATCTTTTGGATCCTAGTTACTAGAGTCTTAACTAACATAGATTACTTATTACAAGACTAAAATTTGAAACAAAATCCTCTAACCTTTAGGGTTAGGGTTTCGGCCCATATTAGGAATTTAAGCTAGGGATTTTTGTTGGACCTAAGCTCTTGGATTTAAGCTATACATGTATTATAGAACTTAAGTCAAGTAATAACATTCAAAACAAACAACAAAACACCAAACCCATTTTCCTACCTAGGTTCGGCCATTAATGGTTAATAGGGAAGAAAAATGATTTTGATCACATGCTCTTGGATAAATAAAGGAGGGATCATAACTAGATCATAGAAATTGGTTTCACATTTTTATGATTTTTCTACAATTTTCTAGAATTATTTGAAGTTCTAGATCTAGGAATGGAAAAATATGATTCATGGCATAAACATGAGAAATACATGAATATGAAATCTTATATGATCAAGTAGATGAGCTTTTACCTCTTGAAGATTGAAGAAATGAAGAAAATGATCAACCTTCACTATGTTGAAAACTGGACAGCTTGAGGGTGTGATGGTATTGTGAGTGTATCTCACAATATACTCATCCAAAAATTACGAACTTTGTCTTGATAGAAAGATAATAAGAAAAGGAACAACTTTTGTGTTTAATGTTTCATTTGTTTAGGATCATAACAAGGGTGAAATGGGACTTCTCTATGCTGTTTCGTGGGTTGCTGAGAATTCTGGGCAGTTTCGGTATTTTGATCCTATCTCCCAATCCACTTATCCGTTTTTGATGATCTTTAGCTTGTTGGAAATAAGAGAGAACGAGGAACAACTTTTATGTTGAGTGTTTTCCGATTTTCAGAAATGAAGAGGGTCATATGTTTGGTTGAAATTCGGTGTTCTTAGGGTTTTGTAACTTAGTTGGTGAGGAAGATGAAGAGAATGAAGAAGATGAGTGAAATGGTGAGGGAGGCCACGGTTTTGAAGAGTATTTATAGGCTAGATTTAGGCTTTGTTTGGTTATAAGGAATTGATTTAATGGGTTTTGTGATTATTTAATTAATATAAGTTTAACCATAGTTAATAATTAACTTAACTAGGATTACTTTGCTTAACTATGGTTATTAAATGTGTGGCTCACATTTGATGGAGGTGTGGCTGATTTTGGGCCACACAAAGTGACTCACCAATGAGTCACCGATCTTATCCGTTAGCGGTTCCCGGAAATTCCGTACGCAGCTCCGTCGTTTACCCGGTTTCGGTTTTTGAGAGGAAAATAATGAAACGAAAGCAAAATGAAATAGGTAAGATTTATTGGAGGTGGATGCACGAAATTGTAGAGATGTGGGAGGTTTTCAACCACGTAAAATGAGTGGTTAAGAGTGCGTAGATGTGTCTGGTTAATACCCGCGAAAGCTTGGGGGTATTTTGGTCTTTTTCACCCAAAAGTCATGATTACTAGCATTTAATGCTCATAAATGATTGGTGACTCATCCTCCATGAGTCATCATGTATGACTCGCTGTCCCAATCCCTTGACGGGTCTCTGCAATTCAGTTTTCGACTCCGTCGGCTCCCCGATTAGGGTTTTACGCCCGTATAAAAGCGTAATATTTTGTTTTCGACTGCAAATTTTCAAACTAATCAAACTCGTTGGAAATATGATTTAAATATAAACCATTTCGTTTACGAGTCAAAATTAGGTTTTCTGATCATTAAAATCTTACCGTCAGTGAAAACACCGACTGTTTTCCGTCCGAACTTTTACCAAAATTCGTCCGAATAAACATAATATTTTATTTCTGATCAGAAATTTGGAAAGTAGACTTCCTCACGGAAAAAATATAAAAAATCTACAAATTTCATTTTTCGGGTCAAATTAGGGTTTTCTGTCAGTATAAAATTATACTGTCAGTTAAAAAAATGCAGACCGGGCTCCGTCTGAATTTTCAACCCAAAATTTCACCGTAACCATCTACCATAAGAGAGACTATGAATATGATTTTAACTTATTTAAAATCACTTTCTAACTCTCATATTAAAATATAATTAATTATATTTTAACCGGTTAAACAGCGTAATTAAAAATCAGGCTGTTACATTACTACCCCTCTTAGAAAAAAATTCCGTCCTCGGAATTTCTTAACTCAAACTAACCATTATCTTGTAATCGTATCTTAATCTAAAGATCTCACATTATATTTCTCATCGCTGTTTTTCCCCTAGGTGACAGCGGTAACTTCATTACAAAATTCATTCTTATATTGTTCTATTTATCCTCTAAACAATCCATCACTACATTATATTCATTGTTCTTAACCTTTCCCACTTGATCTAACATCCTTAAAGGACATAATTAAAACTTAATCCTTCGAACATATCCTATTATTCCAATTTATATCAAAATCATACATACCGTGTATGAGATCTGCAGCGTGAGGGGATTCAACTCCTCTTATGGTAAACACTCTCCCAGCAGTTTGAGGTCTAACCATCTGCTGACCGGTTGCAGGAACTCCTCCCGAGGTTCCACCTCTATAACCTCCAGCTTCCCTATTCCCAGCTACCGGCTGCGGCATACCTTTCTGTCTACAATCAAGAGCATAATGATCTGGTTTCCCACAGTTGAAACAACCAGATCCCTCATTACAATTCCTAACATGGTGCGGTCCTCCGCATCTGAAACAAACTAAGCCTTGTTGTTGCTGGCTTGTTCCGACCACTTGTGTGGTGGCTACTGGTGTTGGTGCCACTGTCTGCAATTGTCTGGCATATGGTCCTTGTCTCTCTTGAGAACCCCTATCTTCTCTCCGTTGGAGACCTGATCGAATAGGACCTCCACCCCTCTGCTGCCTCTATCATCAAAAAGCGGAAAAGAGTAATAGTAAATTATACAGTAATTGTCACAGACACGCATCACTCAAAATCAACAATCATCCTCAATCCACTATATCATCCTCTACCCTCAACCCATGCAACTAAAACTTTATACCGATGTGGCCATCTTCACTCCTGTCACATTAGTCAGTAGTCCAAAACGGTCCAGTACCAATAACTTTCGAACGCATCAAAGACTAAACACTTATTAGTCTAAAATGGTCCAGTGCCAATAACATACGAACTCGTCAAGGAATATCATTCCATAACGGTCCAGTGCCAAGAACATACGAACTCGTCAAGGAATATCCTTCCATAACGGTCCAGTGCCAAGAACATACGAACTCGTCAAGGAATATCAATCCAAAACGGTCCAGTGCCAAGAACATGCGAACTCGTCAAGGACTAAAGAGTATTACGGTAGTCTACCTCGGCATCCACATCTGTAGGGCACTCACCCGCAATATCCGATATCCCCAAAATAGGATATTCTGACCTCGTGTGTTCCACTCACACGGCTGTGACTAACAATACCTCGATAAATGAATCTCCCTAAATTACATCAATAACAACCTAGTGCCTCAACCTTCCATCAAAGTGCCAACACCTTTTTCCTCTTAGATAAAACCACTTAATTAGTCTAGGCACCTCTAAATCACCTTTATTCTCTCACCCAAACAATTATCTCCCGAACAACACATTTCCTTACTTAAAAATCAGCTAAGCAAAATATTAAAAACCAGGCAGATCATGCATAACACAATATCAGAAAATAATTCAAATACCACAAAATATCACATAAGAAATGAAATAATAATAATAAATTCAATCAACCTCAGATAAGATAAAATCATCCTAATGTCGATAAACCTACAATCCCCAAATCACCATTGGTTTTACAGAAAAGGTTTCCAATATGATTTTGGTCTTGTCGATTACTCAACTACTAGTAGGGTTTAGGTCGCCCTACACAATTATCATATAATCTACTACTTATCGTTTCCGACGATAGGTTGATTCTTTTCCCCAACTGAGTTAGCACCGGAAACACGTACACGACGATTCTCGTTATTCCGCCACGAGTTAACACACCCACCTTCAACCAAACAACATAATTATAATTAATCAACTAACACCCATCTATGACACTTTAGGGCTAGGTTCGGCCAAGACTTAGAAAATAGGTTTAGGATTATCTTTTTAATGCCATCTTTTGGATCCTAGTTACTAGAGTCTTAACTAACATAGATTACTTATTACAAGACTAAAATTTGAAACAAAATCCTCTAACCTTTAGGGTTAGGGTTTCGGCCCATATTAGGAATTTAAGCTAGGGATTTTTGTTGGACCTAAGCTCTTGGATTTAAGCTATACATGTATTATAGAACTTAAGTCAAGTAATAACATTCAAAACAAACAACAAAACACCAAACTCATTTTCCTACCTAGGTTCGGCCATTAATGGTTAATAGGGAAGGAAAATGATTTTGATCACATGCTCTTGGAAAAATAAAGGAGGGATCAGAACTAGATCATAGAAATTGGTTTCACATTTTTATGATTTTTCTACAATTTTCTAGAATTATTTGAAGTTCTAGATCTAGGAATGGAAAAATATGATTCATGGCATAAACATGAGAAATACATGAATATGAAAGCTTATATGATCAAGGAGATGAGCTTTTACCTCTTGAAGATTTAAGAAATGAAGAAAATGATCAACCTTCACTATGTTGAAAACTGGACAGCTTGAGGGTGTGATGGTATTGTGAGTGTATCTAACAATATACTCATCCAAAAATCATGAACTCTGGCTTGATATAAATATAAGAAGAAAATAAACAACTTTGGTGTTGAAGATTTCCTTTGGTTCGGATCATAAGAGGGGTGAAATGGGACTTCTTTCTGCTGTTTCGTGAGTTGCTGAGAATTCTGGGCAGTTTCGGTATTTTGATCCTATCTCCCAATCCACTTATCCGTTTTTGATGATCTTTAGCTTGTTGGAAATAAGAGCGAAATAGGAACAACTTTTATGTTGAGTGTTTTCCGATTTTCAGAAAGGAAGAGGGTCATATGTTTGGTGGGAATTCGGTGTTCTTAGGGTTTTGTAACTTAGTTGGTGAGGAAGATGAAGAGAATGAATAAATAATAACTAGGTGCGCCCCTATTCCCTAATCTCTCATAGGAAATAGTGCATAAGTACGATATGCGTCACTATTTCCCCATTGGAAATAGCACATAAGCATATAATAAATAATAACTAGGTGCGCCCCTATTCCCTAATCTCTCATAGGAAATAGTGCATAAGCACTATATGCGTCACTATTTCCCCATTGGAAATAGCACATAAGCATATAATAAATAATAACTAGGTGCGCCCCTATTCCCTAATCTCTCATAGGAAATAGTGCATAAGCACGATATGCGTCACTATTTCCCCATTGGAAATAGCACATAAGCATATAATAAATAATAACTCGGTGCGCCCCTATTCCCTACTCTCTCATAGGAAATAGTGCATAAGCACGATATGCTTCTCACTGACTTTTATCAATAGCAACCTAGTACCTCAAACTCTTCCTCACAACCTCCACTTGCATTCTATGTCACATCTCCTCATTTAGATAATTTAATTTAGCTAAGCACCTCTAAGTCAATTCATTCTCTCACCCAAACAATCATCTCCCGAACAACACATATCCTTACTTAAAAATCATCTAATCACAATATTTAAAAACAGGTAGATCATGCATAACATAACATCAGAAAATATTCAAATATCTCAATATCATATAAGTATTCAAACACCAAAATAATACGTCACATGCAGATGGAATACCTCAACCAGCGTATCACAGTAAATTTGATAACATAAAATCAAACATCCTCAAATACTTAAAATCAACTTAATGTCGATAAACCTACAATCCCCGAATCACCATTGGTTTTACAGAAAAGGTTTCCAATGGGATTTTGGTCTTGTCGATTACTCGACTACTAGTAGGGTTTAGGTCGCCCTACACAATTATCATATAATCTACTACTTATCGATTCCGACGATAGGTTGATTCTTTTCCCCACCTGAGTTTTCACCGGAAACACGTACACGACGATCCTCGTTATCCCGCAAGGAGTTAACACAAACACCTTCAACCAAACAACATAACTATAATTAATCAACTAACAACCATCTATGACACTTTAGGGCTAGGTTCGGTCAAGACTTAGAAAATAGGTTTAGGGTTATCTTCTTAATGCTATCTTTTGGATCCTAGTTACTAGAGTCTTAACTAACATAGATTACTTATTACAAGACTAAAATTTGAAACAAAATCCTCTAACCTTTAGGGTTAGGGTTTCGGCCCATATTAGGAATTTAAGCTAGGGATTTTTGTTGGACCTAAGCTCTTGGATTTAAGCTATACATGTATTATAGAACTTAAGTCAAGTACTAACTTTCAAAACAAACAACAAAACACCAAACCCATTTCCCTACCTAGGTTCGGCCATTAATGGTTAATAGGGAAGGAAAATGATTTTGATCACATGCTCTTGGATAAATAAAGGAGGGATCATAACTAGATCATAGAAATTGGTTTCACATTTTTATGATTTTTCTACAATTTTCTAGAATTATTTGAAGTTCTAGATCTAGGAATGGAAAAATATGATTCATGGCATAAACATGAGAAATACATGAATATGAAAGATTATGTGATCAAGGATATGAGCTTTTACCTCTTGAAGATTGAAGAAATGAAGAAAATGATCAACCTTCACTAAGCTGAAAACTGGACAGCTTGAGGGTGTGATGGTATTGTGAGTGTATCTCACAATATACTGATCCAAAAATCATGAACGTTGGCTTGATAGAAAGATAATAAGAAAAGGAACAACTTTGGTGTTGAAGGTTTCATTTGGTTCGGATCATAACAGGGGTGAAAAGGGCCTTATTTATGCTTTTTCGTGGGTTGCTGGGAATTCTGGGCAGTTTCTGTATTTTTAGCCTTTCTCCCAATCCACTTATCCGTTTTTGATGATCGTTAGCTTGTTGGAAAGAAGAGAGAAAGAGGAACAACTTTTATGTTGAGTGTTTTTCGAGTTTCAGAAAGGAAGAGGGTCGTATGTTTGGTGGGAATTCGGTGTTCTTAGGGTTTTGTAACTTAGTTGGTGGGGAAGATAACTATGGCTATTAAATGTGTGGCTCAGAAAGGTATAGGGAATAAGAAACAGTTCTATCATCAAAAAGCTGAACAGATTAATAGTAAATTATACAGTAATTGTCACAGACACGCATCACTCAAAAACAACAATCATCCTCAATCCACTATATCATCCTCTACCCTCAGTCCATACAACTAAAACTTTATACTGATGTGGTCATCTTCACTCCTGTCACATTAGTCAGTAGTCCAGAACGGTCCAGTACCAATAATTTTCGAACGCATCAAAGACTAAACACTTATTAGTCTAAAATGGTCCAGTGCCAATAACATACGAACTCGTCAAGGAATATCATTCCATAACGGTCCAGTGCCAAGAACATACGAACTCGTCAAGGAATATCCTTCCATAACGGTCCAGTGCCAAGAACATACAAACTCGTCAAGGAATATCCTTCCATAACGGTCCAGTGCCAAGAACATGCGAACTCGTCAAGAACTAAAGAGTATTACGGTAGTCTACCTCGGCATCCACATCCGTAGGGCACTCACCCGCAATATCCGATATCCCCAAAATAGGATATCCTGACCTCGTGTGTTCCACTCACACGGCTGTGACTAACAATACCTCGATAAATGAATCTCCCTAAATTACATCAATAACAACCTAGTGCCTCAACCTTCCATCAAAGTCTCAACACCTTTTTCCTCTTAGATAAAACCACTTAATTAGTCTAGGCACCTCTAAATCACCTTTATTCTCTCACCCAAACATTTATCTCTCGAACAACACATATCCTTACTTAAAAATCAGCTAAGCACAATATTAAAAACCAGGCAGATCATGCATAACACAATATCAGAAAATAATTCAAATACCACAAAATATCACATAAGCAATGAAATAATAATAATAAATTCAATCAACCTCAGATAAGATAAAATCATCCTAATGTAGATAAACCTACAATCCCCAAATCACCATTGGTTTTACAGAAAAGGTTTCCAATATGATTTTGGTCTTGTCGATTACTCCACTACTAGTAGGGTTTAGGTCGCCCTACACAATTATCATATAATCTACTACTTATCGATTCCGACGATAGGTTAATTCTTTTCCCCATCTGAGTTTGCACCGGAAACACGTACACGACGATTCTCGTTATTCCGCCACGAGTTAACACAACCACCTTCAACCAAACAACATAATTATAATTAATCAACTAACACCCATCTATGACACTTTAGGGCTAGGTTCGGCCAAGACTTAGAAAATAGGTTTATGATTATCTTCTTAATGCCATCTTTTGGATCCTAGTTACTAGAGTCTTAACTAACATAGATTACTTATTACAAGACTAAAATTTGAAACAAAATCCTCTAACCTTTAGGGTTAGGGTTTCGGCCCATATTAGGAATTTAAGCTAGGGATTTTTGTTGTACCTAAGCTCTTGAATTTAAGCTATACATGTATTATAGAACTTAAGTCAAGTACTAACTTTCAAAACAAACAACAAAACACCAAACCCATTTTCCTACCTAGGTTCGGTCATTAATGGTTAATAGGGAAGGAAAATGATTTTGATCACATGCTCTTGGAAAAATAAAGGAGGGATCATAACTAGATCATAGAAATTGGTTTCACATTTTTATGATTTTTCTACAATTTTCTAGAATTATTTGAAGTTCTAGATCTAGGAATGGAAAAATATGATTCATGGCATAAACATGAGAAATACATGAATATGAAAGCTTATATGATCAAGGAGATGAGCTTTTACCTCTTGAAGATTTAAGAAATGAAGAAAATGATCAACCTTCACTATGTTGAAAACTGGACAGCTTGAGGGTGTGATGGTATTGTGAGTGTATCTAACAATATACTCATCCAAAAATCATGACCTCTGGCTTGATAGAAAGATAAGAAGAAAAGAAACAACTTTTGTGTTTAATGTTTCATTTGTTTCGGATCATAACAGGGGTTAAATGGGACTTCTTTATGCTGTTTCGTGGGTTGCTGAGAATTCTGGGCAGTTTCGGTATTTTGATCCTATCTCCCAATCCACTTGTCCGTTTTTGATGATCTTTAGCTTGTTAGAAATAAGAGAGAAATAGGAACAACTTTTATGTTGAGTGTTTTCCGATTTTCAGAAAGGAAGAGGGTCATATGTTTGGTGGGAATTCGGTGTTCTTAGGGTTTTGTAACTTAGTTGGTGAGGAAGATGAAGAGAATGAAGAAGATGAGTGAAATGGTGAGGGAGGCCACGTTTTGGAGGTTATTTATAGGAGTAATCTTATGCCTTGTTTGGTTAAAAGGAATTGGTTTAATAGGTGTTGTGATTATTAAATTAATATAAGCTTAACCATAGTTAATAATTAACTTAACTAAGGTTACTTTGCTTAACTATGGTTATTAAATGTGTGGCTCACATTTGGTTAGTTTGAAAATTTTCAGTCGAAAACGAAATATTACGCTTTTTACGGGCGTAAAACCCTAATCGGGGAGCTAACGGAGTCGAAAACGGAACTGCAGAGACTCGTCAAGGGATAGGGACAACGAGTCATACATGATGACTCATGGAGGATGAATCACCAAGCATTTATGAGCATTAAATGCAAGTAATCATGACATTTAGGTAAAAAGACCAAAATACCCCCAAGCTTTGGTATTAACTGACACATCTACGCACTCTTAACCACTCATTTTACGTGGTTGAAAACCTCCCACATCTCTCCAATTTCGTGCATCCACCTCCAATAAATCTTACCTATTTCATTTTGCTTTCGTTTCATTATTTTCCTCTCAAAAACCGAAATCGGGTAAACGACGGAGCTGCGTACGGAATTTCCGGGAACCGCTAATGGATAAGATCGATGACTCATTGGTGGGTCACTTTGTGTGGCCCAAAATCAGCCACACCTCCATCAAATGTGAGCCACATATTAATAACCATGGTTAGCCAAAATAACCTTAGTTAAGTTAATTATAACCTTAGTTAAGTTAATTATAACCTTAGTTAAGCTTATATTAATCTAATAATCACAAAACCCATTAAACCAATTCCTTTTAACCAAACAAGGCATAAGATTACTCCTATAAATACCCTACAAACCGTGGCCTCCCTCACCATTTCACTCATCTTCTTCATTCTCTTCATCTTCCCCACCAAGTTACAAAACCCTAAGACTGATGTGGCCATCTTCACTCCTGTCACATTAGTCAGTAGTCCAGAACGGTCCAGTACCAATAACTTTCGAACGCATCAAAGACTAAACACTTATTAGTCTAAAATGATCCAGTGCCGAGATCATACAAACTCGTCAAGGAATATCATTCCATAACGTTCCAGTGCCAAGAACATACGAACTCGTCAAGGAACATCCTTCCATAACGGTCCAGTGCCAAGAACATACGAACTCGTCAAGGAATATCAATCCAAAATGGTCCAGTGCCAAGAACATGCGAACTCGTTAAGAACTAAAGAGTATTACGGTAGTCTACCTCGGCATCCACATCCGTAGGGCACTCACCCACAATATCCGATATCCCCAAAATAGGATATCCTGACATCGTGTGTTCCACTCACACGGCTGTGACTAACAATGCCTCGATAAATGAATCTCCCTAAATTACATCAATAACAACCTAGTGCCTCAACCTTCCATCAAAGTCTCAACACCTTTTTCCTCTTAGATAAAACCACTTAATTAGGCTAGGCACCTCTAAATCACCTTTATTCTCTCACCCAAACAATTATCTCCCGAACAACACACATCCTTACTTAAAAATCAGCTAAGCACAATATTAAAAACCAGGCAGATCATGCATAACACAATATCAGAAAATAATTCAAATACCACAAAATATCACATAAGCAATGAAATAATAATAATAAATTCAATCAACCTCAGATAAGATAAAATCATCCTAATGTCGATAAACCTACAATCCCCAAATCACCATTGGATTTACAGAAAAGATTTCCAATATGATTTTGGTCTTGTCGATTACTCAACTACTAGTAGGGTTTAGGTCACCCTACACAATTATCATATAATCTACTACTTATCGATTCCGACGATAGGTTGATTATTTTCCCCACCTGAGTTAGCACCGGAAACACGTACACAACGATCCTCGTTATCCCGCCACAAGTTAACACAACCACCTTCATTCAAACAACATAACTATAATTAATTAACTAACAACCATCTATGACACTTTAGGGCTAGGTTCGGCCAAGACTTAGAAAATAGGTTTAGGATTATCTTCTCAATGCCATCTTTTGGATCCTAGTTACTAGAGTCTTAACTAACATAGATTACTTATTACAAGACTAAAATTTGAAACAAAATCCTCTAACCTTTAGGGTTAGGGTTTCGGACCATATTAGGAAATTAAGCTAGGGATTTTTGTTGGACCTAAGCTCTTGGATTTAAGCTGTACATGTATTATAGAACTTAAGTCAAGTACTAACTTTCAAAACAAACAACAAAACAGCAAACCCATTTTCCTACCTAGGTTCGGCCATTAATGGTTAATAGGGAAGGAAATTATTTTGATCTCATGATCTTGGATAATTAAAGGAGGGATCATAACTAGATCATAGAAATTGGTTTCACATTTTTATGATTTTTCTACAATTTTCTAGAATTATTTGAAGTTCTAGATCTAGGAATGAAAAAATATGATTCATGGCATAAACATGAGAAATACATGAATATTAAAGCTTATATGATCAAGGAGATGAGCTTTTACCTCTTGAAGATTGAAGAAATGAAGAAAATGATCAACCTTCACTAAGCTGAAAACTGGACAGCTTGAGGGTGTGATGGTATTGTGAGTGTATCTCACAATATACTCATCCCAAAATTACTAACTTTGGCTTGATAGAAAGATAAGAAGAAAAGGAACAACTTTGGGGTTGAAGGTTTCATTTGTTTTGGATCATAACAGGGGTGAAATGAGACTTCTTTTTTATGTTTCGTGGGTTGCTGAGAATTCTGGGCAGTTTCGGTATTTTGATCCTTTCTCCCAATCCACTTATCCGTTTTTGATGATCTTTAGCTTGTTGGAAAGAAGAGAGAAAGAGGAACAACTTTTATGTTGAGTGTTTTCCGATTCTCAGAAAGGAAGAGGGTCATATGTTTGGTTGAAATTCGGTGTTCTTAGGGTTTTGTAACTTAGTTGGTGAGGAAGATGAAGAGAATGAAGAAGATGAGTGAAATGGTGAGGGAGGCCACGGTTTTGAAGAGTATTTATAGGCTAGATTTAGGCTTTGTTTGGTTATAAGGAATTGATTTAATGGGTTTTGTGATTATTTAATTAATATAAGTTTAACCATAGTTAATAATTAACTTAACTAGGATTACTTTGCTTAACTATGGTTATTAAATGTGTGGCTCACATTTGATGGAGGTGTGGCTGATTTTGGGCCACACAAAGTGACTCACCAATGAGTCACCGATCTTATCCGTTAGCGGTTCCCGGAAATTCCGTACGCAGCTCCGTCGTTTACCCGGTTTCGGTTTTTGAGAGGAAAATAATGAAAAGAAAGCAAAATGAAATAGGTAAGATTTATTGGAGGTGGATGCACGAAATTGTAGAGATGTGGGAGGTTTTCAACCACGTAAAATGAGTGGTTAAGAGTGCGTAGATGTGTCTGGTTAATACCCACAAAGCTTGGGGGTATTTTGGTCTTTTTCACCCAAAAGTCATGATTACTAGCATTTAATGCTCATAAATGATTGGTGACTCATCCTCCATGAGTCATCATGTATGACTCGCTGTCCCAATCCCTTGACGGGTCTCTGCAATTCAGTTTTCGACTCCGTCGGCTCCCCGATTATGTTTTTACGCCCGTATAAAAGCGTAATATTTTGTTTTGATCAAAATTTTCAAACTAATCAAACTCGTTGGAAATATGATTTAAATATAAACCATTTCGTTCACGAGTCAAAATTAGGTTTTCGATCATTAAAATCTTCATCACGGTGAAAACACCGACTGTTTTCCATCCGAACTTTTACCAAAATTCGTCCGAATAAACATAATATTTTATTTCTGATCAGAAATTTGGAAAGTAGACTTCCTCACGGACAAAATATAAAAAATCTACAAATTTCATTTTTCGGATCAAATTAGGGTTTTCTCACGTATAAAATTATACTTTGCCGCTAAAAAATGCGGACAGGCTCCGTCTGAATTTTCAACCCAAAATTTCACCGTAACCTTCTACCATAAGAGAGACTATGAATATGATTTTAACTTATTTAAAATCACTTTCTAACTCTCATATTAAAATATAATTAATTATATTTTGACCGGTTAAACAGCGTAATTAAAAATCAGGCTGTTACATTACTACCCCTCTTAGAAAAAAATTCCGTCCTCGGAATTTCTTAACTCAAACTAACCATTATCTTGTAATCGTATCTTAATCTAAAGATCTCACATTATATTTCTCATCGCTGTTTTTCCCCTAGGTGACAGCGGTAACTTCATTACAAAATTCATTCTTATATTGTTCTATTTATCCTTAAAACAATCCATCACTACATTATATTCATTGTTCTTAATCTTTCCCACTTGATCTAACATCCTTAAAGGACATAATTAAAACTTAATCCTTCGAACATATCCTATTATTCCAATTTATATCAAAATCATACATACCGTGTATGAGATCTGCAGCGTGAGGGGATTCAACTCCTCTTATGGTAAACACTCTCCTAGCAGTTTGAGGTCTAACCATCTGCTGACCGATTGCAGGAACTCCTCCCTGGGTTCCACCTCTATGACCTCCAGCTTCCCTATTCCCAGCTACCGGTTGCGGCATACCTTTCTGTCTACAATCACGAGCATAATGACCTGGTTTCCCACAGTTGAAACAGCCAGATCCCTCATTACAATTCCTAACATGGTGCGGTCCTCCGCATCTGAAACAAACTAAGCCTTGTTGTTGCTGGCTTGTTCCGACAACTTGTGTGGTGGCTACTGGTGTTGGTGCCAATGTCTGCAATTGTCTGGCATATGGTCCTTGTCTCTCTTGAGAACCCCTATCTTCTCTCCGTTGGAGACCTGATCGAATAGGACCTCCACCCCTCTGCTGCCTCTGCTCAGCAGCTTGCCTTAGATCTATGCTTTCTATGGCACTGCATCTCTCCACTAGCTCCGGAAAACTCTGGATATCGAGAGATACTATAGCCCTTTGTAGTTCATGTCGGAGTCCTTCCTCAAACCTTCTACATTGCCAATATTCATCTGGGAATTTCTGATAAAATTCAGAATACTTAATCAGAGCCTCGAATCGTGATGCATAATCACCAACAGTCATGTTGCCTTGTTTGAGACTCATGAATTCCCTTTCTTTCTCGCGTCGAACTAGACGCGGAAAATACTTCTCAAAGAAGCAGTCACTAAACAGCTGCCAGTTGATAACTCTGCCTTCGGCATCCAGCAATCTTCGGTTGCCTCTCCACCAAGACTCTGCTCCTCCAGTTAGCATGAAGGCAGCATACGTCACTTTCCTATCCTCTCTCGCAGCGCATGGTATCGAATATCTTCTCGATCTCTTGTATCCACCATTCTCGCCTTCTCTGGATCATAATCTCCTCGGAATTGGGGTGGCTTCCCTTTCAGAAAGTAGCCATTCCAGCATCTTCAATCTTTGCAGCTCTCCTTTGGTTCTATTGTTCCCTTTGTTCTTTGTTCATCTGCAGCATCTCAAAGATTCTCTTGTGTTTGTAATAACAGGGCAGCAACTATGTTTTTCATGGTATCTTGAGTCTCGGATGACTCTCCTCCACTTCCGTATGATTATTTTCTTACATTGTTAATTCCAACAATTCTTTCAGGAGTTCTCATTCATCGCCGATCGGACGTCCTCTTCCACGAGCCATGATTCTGTAAAAGAAATCATTCGCTCTTATCAGTATGACATATAATACCACATAGACAAGTATATAAATACCATATGCCACACTAATGTTATTTATCGCGTCGGATTCGAACACACTTCCCATCTTCTAAGCATAGTTAAAATCCGATGTGGACTCAACTAGACACAGCCAGTAACAACTTCCTAGACCTCACAGTCCGATTAGAATCGAACTGCTCTGATACCACCAAATGAGACACCCCGCTGTGCCCCATTGTATTATTAAATTAGAACCTTATTATTTATTTACTTAATCGCACTCTTATCGTTGAAAATACGTAAAAATTAAAACTTAATTAATAATCATATAACTTCTACAAATATAAAACACACCAAACTATATTACATAAATACACACATGTTTATTTATTACATTACCAAAACACTGTTGAGGGTACCCTCTCGCAGGGGATCCCTCACAGCATAAACTGCACTAGTGACATACTTAGCGGAAATATAAATACTCCTTAGACACACCGGCCATAATGTCTATAATCTAATGGCCATGGATCACAAACTCGACCTCCAAAGATCTGGTTCATACGGAGTTCCATCTAACTCCTCAAAGAATTGGTTCCTCCATCGGGTCTTCTCGTACGATCACATCAGAAATAAAATACAACACACAAAGATATAGGGAATAAGAAACAGTTCTATCATCAAAAAGCGGAAAAGAGTAATAGTAAATTATAAAGTAATTGTCACAGACACGCATCACTCAAAATCAACAATCATCCTCAATCCATTATATCATCCTCTACCCTCAACCCATGCAACTAAAACTTTATACCGATGTGGCCATCTTCACTCCTGTCACATTAGTCAGTAGTCCAGAACGGTCCAGTACCAATAACTTTCGAACGCATCAAAGACTAAACACTTATTAGTCTAAAATGGTCCAGTGCCAATAACATACGAACTCGTCAAGGAATATCATTCCATAACGGTCCAGTGCCAAGAACATACGAACTCGTCAAGGAATATCCTTCCATAACGGTCCAGTGCCAAGAACATACGAACTCGTCAAGGAATATCAATCCAAAACGGTCCAGTGCCAAGAACATGCGAACTCGTCAAGGACTAAAGAGTATTACGGTAGTCTACCTCGGCATCCACATCTGTAGGGCACTCACCCGCAATATCCGATATCCCCAAAATAGGATATCCTGACCTCGTGTGTTCCACTCACACGGCTGTGACTAACAATACCTCGATAAATGAATCTCCCTAAATTACATCAATAACAACCTAGTGCCTCAACCTTCCATCAAAGTCTCAACACCTTTTTCCTCTTAGATAAAACCACTTAATTAGGCTAGGCACCTCTAAATCACCTTTTTTCTCTCACCCAAACAATTATCTCCCAAACAACACATATCCTTACTTAAAAATCAGCTAAGCACAATATTAAAAACCAAGCAGATCATGCATAACACAATATCAGAAAATAATTCAAATACCACAAAATATCACATAAGAAATGAAATAATAATAATAAATTCAATCAACCTCAGATAAGATAAAATCATCCTAATGTCGATAAACCTACAATCCCCAAATCACCATTGGTTTTACAGAAAAGGTTTCCAATATGATTTTGGTCTTGTCGATTACTCAACTACTAGTAGGGTTTAGGTCGCCCTACACAATTATCATATAATCTACTACTTATCGATTCCGACGATAGGTTGATTCTTTTCCCCACCTGAGTTAGCACCGGAAACACGTACACGACGATTCTCGTTATTCCGCCACGAGTTAACACACCCACCTCTTGAAGATTGAAGAAATGAAGAAAATGATCAACCTTCACTATGTTGAAAACTGGACAGCTTGAGGGTGTGATGGTATTGTGAGTGTATCTCACAATATACTCATCCAAAAATTACGAACTTTGGCTTGATAGAAAGATAAGAAGAAAATGAACAACTTTTGTGTTTAATGTTTCATTTGTTTCGGATCATAACAGGGGTGAAATGGGACTTCTTTCTGCTATTTCGTGGGTTGCTGAGAATTCTGGGCAGTTTCGGTATTTTGATCCTATATCCCAATCCACTTATCCGTTTTTGTTGATCTTTAGCTTGTTGGAAAGAAGAGATAAAGAGGAACAACTTTTATGTTGAGTGTTTTCCGATTTTCAGAAAGGAAGAGGGTCATATGTTTGGTTGAAATTCGGTGTTCTTAGGGTTTTGTAACTTAGTTGGTGAGGAAGATGAAGAGAATGAAGAAGATGAGTGAAATGGTGAGGGAGGCCACGGTTTTGAAGAGTATTTATAGGCTAGATTTAGGCTTTGTTTGGTTATAAGGAATTGATTTAATGGGTTTTGTGATTATTTAATTAATATAAGTTTAACCATAGTTAATAATTAACTTAACTAGGATTACTTTGCTTAACTATGGTTATTAAATGTGTGGCTCACATTTGATGGAGGTGTGGCTGATTTTGGGCCACACAAAGTGACTCACCAATGAGTCACCGATCTTATCCGTTAGCGGTTCCTGGAAATTCCGTGACGCCTCAATGCTTACCCGGTTTCGGTTTTTGAGAGGAAAATAATGAAACGAAAGCAAAATGAAATAGTAAGATTTATTGGAGGTGGATGCACGAAATTGTAGATATGTGGGAGGTTTTCAACCACGTAAAATGAGTGGTTAAGAGTGCGTAGATGTGTCTGGTTAATACCCGCGAAAGCTTGGGGGTATTTTGGTCTTTTTCACCTGAAAGTCATGATTACTAGCATTTAATGCTCATAAATGATTGGTGACTCATCCTCCATGAGTCATCATGTATGACTCGCTGTCCTAATCCCTTGACGGGTCTCTGCAATTCAGTTTTCGACTCCGTCGGCTCCCCGATTAGGGTTTTACCCCCGTATAAAAGCGTAATATTTCGTTTTCGACTGAAAATTTTCAAACTAATCAAACTCGTTGGAAATATGATTTAAATATAAACCATTTCGTTCACCAGTCAAAATTAGGTTTTCTGATCATTAAAATCTTACTGTCAGTGAAAACACCGACTGTTTTCCGTCCGAACTTTTACCAAAATTCGTCCGAATAAACATAATATTTTATTTCTGATCAGAAATTTGGAAAGTAGACTTCCTCACGGACAAAATATAAGAAATCTACAAATTTCATTTTTCGGGTCAAATTAGGGTTTTAATCAAGGTATAAAATTATATCACGCTTAAAAAAATGCAGACCGGGCTCCGTCTGAATTTTCAACCCAAAATTTCACCATAACCTTCTACCATAAGAGAGACTATGAATATGATTTTAACTTATTTAAAATCACTTTCTAACTCTCATATTAAAATATAATTAATTATATTTTAACCGGTTAAACAGCGTAATTAAAAATCAGGCTGTTACAACCTTGCTACATATAGCATTGAAGAATAAGCATAACCTATTAATGGCATGTCTGACTTTTTTAGGCAATATGTCACGAATGGCCACCGGTAGTAGTTGTTGCATCAAGACATGACAATCATGAGACTTTAAGCCAACTAATTTGAGATCTTTCATTGAGACAAGTCTTCTGATATTTGAAGAGTAACCCTGTGGGACTTTGACTCGCCGTAGACATTCACAGAAACTTCTTTTCTCTTTTTTTGATAAAGTATGACATGCTGGGGGCAAATAAGTCTTCTTATCCCCCACTTTAAGTGGAGTTAACTGCTCTCGTATACCCATCGCAACTAGATCCAGACGAGCATTCACACCATCCTTTGTCTTGCCTTGAATGTTGAGAAGCGTTCCGATTAAACTGTCACACACATTTTTCTCTACATGCATCACATCAATACAATGTCTTACATCAAGCTTGCACCAGTATGGAAGATCAAAGAAGATCGACCTCTTCTTCCATATTTTCTTCTTTGTAGCCTTCTTCTGGGTCTTCCCATAGATAACATTAGTGTTGTTCACCCTTTCATAAACTTGCTCTCTAGTCAAGGCCACCGGAGCAATTTCGTTCTCCGGAAGTCCATTGAAAGCTTTCCTCAATCTACGATAAGGATGATTACGTCGGAGAAATCTCCGATGCCCAAGGTAAACCGTCTTCCTTCCATGTTGCAGTTGATGGTAACATGTGCCTTCTTCACATATTGGACATGCTTTATGCCCCTTAACACTATACCCACACAGGTTCCCGTATGCTGGAAAGTCATTGATGGTGCAAAATAATATGGCACGCAATCTGAATGTCTCACGGCAATACCCGTCAATCACATCAACGCCTTCATCCCACAACATTCTCAAGTCTTCAATCAAGGGACTCAGATAAACATCAATATCATTTCCTGGCTGTTTAGGACCAAAATCATCATACTTAACATAATGTATTTGCGCTTCATGCACAACCAAGGAGACAGGTTGTAAATTACAAGGAGAACAGGCCATGAACTATGAATACTACTTAAGTTTCCATATGGATTCATTCCATCGGTAGCAAGTCCAAGCCTCGAGGTTTCGGGCTCATTGCCGAAAATCCGGAAACAAACTATCAATTCTCTTCCATTGCAAAGAATCGGCCGGATGGCGAAGCTGTCCATCACACTTCCTCTCATCTGCATGCCATCTAATGTTCTTTGCATCATTTACATTAGCAAACAATCGCTTGAACCGCGGAATCACGGGAAGATACCATAACACCTTCGCAGGAGGACCTTTGGTGACCACATCACAACTAGAATCACCATCCTTCACTTTGCAGCGTGATACCCCACACATGGGGCACTCGTGCATCTCTTCAAACTCTTTCCTGTACAATATGCAATCATTGGGGCAAGCGTGTATTTTCTTATACTCCATACCCATCGGATACAATATCTTCTTCGCCTCATAGTTTCGAGATGGCAATGTGTTGCCTTCTGGAAGCATTTCTTTCAACAACTCAAGCAATTCGGTAAAGCTTTTATCGCTCCACCCATTTCTCGCCTTCACATTGAACAATCTTAACACCGCTGACAACCGTGTGAAATTAGTGCACCCCGGATACAAAGCCAATTGCGCATCACTGCACAAAGTATCATACACATGTGCGCGCCGAAAAGACTCTTGCCCAACATCACGGATCATGTCCTCTAGTCCATCGTCCATTTCCACGTCATCAACTTCCTCTCTATCCGACACCCTCGGCCTGTCTAACGATTCACCATGACATATCCATGTTGTATAACTCTTACAAATCCCCTCACAAATAAGATGATCACGTATCTCCTCAGCTTCTAGTCGTCTCTCATTCAAACAGTTGACATAAGGACAATAAAACCTTCCGTTACCACTATCAGGAGCATTTGTTTTTGCAAACTGTAGAAAATCTTCCACTCCATTCTCATACTCATCACTTGTCCGCCTAGCATTCATCCAACCGCGATCCATGACTAAACCAATACCTTCGTACTTAGTCCAACATATTCATCAACCACTTATTATGACAGGGTATGGCCCTATCCCATTCGAGAAGAAACTTTTTCAACATTCGGTTAACAGTTAGTCCTTAACTCTCATGCTCATACTCGACAAAATTTCGGCAGCATTTCCCCGCGGTCTCCGACGTACACTACTTGAACGCGATGACATCCACCACGATAAAGTATGCACCCGGAGAACGAAAGGAAATGTATCAATCCGAACTTTCATCAAGTATATAACATTAGAATCAATGAATAACTATTTTAACTGAATTAAGAAAAAGTTTTTTCCCAAACTGTCCAACTTTGGACAATTCAAGATCCAACACAATGAGCGGTACATTAAGCACGTACACGGACACGTACGCTCATTAGTATTGCATCTCAAACGGGAAACTAAGGCTTTACTAATTATTGTGGGCATATTATCGAATCAAATAAATTTTCAAGAAAATACATTAAAACTCCAATGAAAGCTTTTCAGCCAAAACGTACCTTCTGAGAGACACGCCTAGTTGTTATTATGCAAAGACAACAGAGAAGTGAACAAAGCGGAGGCAAGAGCACTATGAAATGAAGTGTAGATCACCCTGCAAAGAAAATGAACATCTAAGAATTCTAATGAAAACCATAAATTTGACAGACACTATAAGGTCTTTGTAAAGTCACTTACCAAAACACAGAGGAAAAGTGGTAAAAACAAGATCTAAGGTTAGTTCTTTGCTTTTTTATATTGGGAATTCTATTCGTCTAAAGGTGTGAGTGTACTACTACTCGTTTGATTCTCTTGTTTCTTGTTTCAATTTCAGAAAGATTATGCAATTAGTCATGTTGCATTCAAATCCTCTTGGACATGAGGTTGTCATCACTATGAGAAAGAAAACATTTATATGATGAACGTACATCATGGTAAGATATTTTACTTTAAATATTATTTTGTTTGTATTTAGATTTTACTTGTAAAAGGGTTGAGATCACATGTTCTTACAAAATAGATGGAGCAAATAAGGATTCATATTCTCCCGATGATGTCATAAAGATGATGAAAGTTGATGTAAACAAAATGCATCGACCAAAACTGGAGAAACAATCGGAGATATCAAGGTTTTTGGTTTTTTTTTTCTTATAAGCAAAAATGTATTGAATCGAGTACAAGGGGTGCTCAAACCCGTATACATCATAATAAAGAAAAGATTACAAAAGAAGCGGGATATTAGGTACATTGTCAACCGAAACACACAAACTGCTAGGAGGTTGAAATATAGCTAAATTCATGCCCCCAACAATCCATCAAAACCCCTTCTACCGAACACCCGGATTGAAATAACAATAATATTCACAAAAACCACCCAATAGTTCTAGGATTAATGACAAAGTGATATCTCATTACCACCATGGAAACACCCAAACAACACTGGAAAAATACAAAACCAAAACCAGATTTCACAAGCATCCAACTAAAAACTTAGCATCTACTAGTCTCCATTCCAAAGAACGCAAGTAAAGAAAAAGCATTCAAAAATTACACAAGAAGAAGTGAACAACCGGGAATCCGGAAGCTAGAAAACGAGAATCAACTAAAAATCCCCCACATTGATCTGATACTTGAAGCTCACTTTAAAATCAGCAAAAGCAAATGTGAAAAAAGCTAAAGCATAGAACTTGCT
This sequence comes from Sophora flavescens, assembly GCA_030762895.1. Taxonomy (NCBI): domain Eukaryota; kingdom Viridiplantae; phylum Streptophyta; class Magnoliopsida; order Fabales; family Fabaceae; genus Sophora; species Sophora flavescens. The sequence goes on along the minus strand of CM061064.1, from coordinate 13,429,057 downwards.
TATTATATCGAACAAAGAACTACCAATAACCCATAAATAAAAACAAAAATTCATATGACAGGGGTTGTAACATGTAAGGATGTTCTCGTGTTTTACCTTTGAGAAGTTGAGGAGATGAGAGTGGGAACCGAGAAAGAGAAGCCGAAGAGATGAGGAGTGAGTTGACGGTGGTGGAGGCGAAGGCAAGACGGCAGATACACCGAGCTTCCGTCGTCGCGAGGCGGCAAAAAGTGAGGAGATGGGAGATGAGAAGCTGTGGCTGGTATGAACAACCAGCGAAGACTGCGTCTGCGTGAGAGAGCTCAGATGAAAAGTTCCTTGTTTAGGGTTGAAGAACTCAGATGCGTTGTTTTCCTTGTTTAGGGTTGAAGAACTCGGATGAAAAGGAAAAGGAGGGAGAGAGCTCAGATGAAAAGTTCTCAGCGCCAAAATGAAAAGGGAGGAAGAGGGAATTAATATGTAAATAATAATATACATCGGTTAACTTAGAACCAATGTGGTAAAGTTTCACACATCGGTTAATAATAAAATCGATGTTTAAAAATAAAATTTTAATTTCTAATTTTTTTTTATACTTTTATACATCGGTTATTATAAACCGATGTGGTTAATGACTGTTTTACACATCGGTTCTAATACAACCGATGTTAAATGTTAACAATTTCTGAGTTTAATTTTTTTTTATTTTTATTTTAAACATCGGTTAGAAATAACCGATGTGGAAAGGTTTTACACATCGGTTATTCCTTAAACCGATGTGTAATACTTTGATTTTAATTTCAAAAATGCCACCGCCTCCTTTTACACATCGGTTTCATAGAAACCGATGTGTAAACTCTGATGTAGAATCACTTTTCTGCACTAGTGTTATGTGAAACTATTAGGTGTTCACTTTTTAAAGATAATTCAATAAAAGTTGTTTAACTAGTTTTAAGAAATAATAATAATTGATTTTTATAGGTACCCTCATTAGAACAAATGACATGAGTCCATCAGTAAGCAATTTTTTTTGTAGAATCACCCAATAATAAGCCATGAAAAAATATAATTAAGCTAGAGGAAAAGTGGGGTAATTTGAGGGACATATTTGATAAAAAAAAATTAGAGTTGTACCATTAGGGTTGATAGTTGATTAAAAATGATGATGTAGCATGATTGGATATCCAAAAAAAAAAAAAGAGTGAAACAATTCTAATGAATTGCGCCATAAAAAATTCTATTAGTATAGTGGTTTGGTTGTTAACACAGTTAACTTTCATATTATAACGATAGATATTGTTGCTATTACAATGACTTTTAGTCTGAGAGAGTCCTTTGCACTGAAGTTAAGATTAACCCCTTATGCTTCTTATCTTCTTTACAACTGCATTTCTATTATTAGTATTATAATATCATTTATTATTGAAGATTCAACTTAAAATAAAAAGCATGTATACTTAAGCGTGAAGCTACATTATCATTATTATCAACTAAATGATTGTCTCTAGCTGTTTGTGTGATTTTACAATTTTAAAACAAGTTGCAGCAACGTGATTTTGGAAAGTATGAAAGATAATTTGACTTCGAACCTGCAAATCATTGCAATAAGCTACTTTTAAGATCACCAAACTAAAATGATGGTGCTCGTTCTTTTCTAATATGTAAATTATTTAAAGGGTCTAATCAATTCTTCAAATAAAATCACTTGTTCTTGAATCAATTTTGATTATGAAGCGGACAGGTAAACTAACGTGCAAGGATAAGGCAAAATTAAATAATTTAGAAAGAAAAAAGAACAAGCTAGATTAAAGCAAATTAATCTCACTGCATCACTTCAACATTTTTTTCTGTCGCGCCAATTGCGCACATTCTAGTGTTTGAGAAACTTGATAATGTCGCTGAGGAAGAACGTGTGTAGATTAAAGAAAGACACGAAAAGCAAAGGAAAGATAAAGTAATCATTTAATGAAACTTTAGAGATTGGAGGGAACCAATTCAATGCAGAAACCTAACAAAGAAGAGGAGAATTCCTCTTTCTTGGGCAAGATGGTATATTTGAATAAAGATACACTTATTTTTGAACACCTGAATTTGGATACCCATATAGACACCGTAAATTGACGTGAGTATGGATGGGATGAAGATGTATAATATTTTAATATAGAGTATATGTATAATATACAATTGTGAGTGGGGCGTCGCTTATATATCCAAAAAAATTGTACAAATAACATCAATGATAAATGATAAAGATAAGAGCATCATGTTGGGGGTCCCCTAAACGAAAAAAGCTCATCAGCCACTCTTCATGCCTAGCGAGTTGGGGACTCAGCATGGATCTATCTGGGTCGGGGGGGATCTTTTACAAAAGCAAAAACAAAACATATCAGGTTTTAAAAGTTCAAATAATATGCCTTCATGCTTCATCTTCAATACTTCATAGCTAATCAATTAGCTCACTTCAAATATATAAATATGATCTATCTTGCTATTGGGACTAGAATGAATTCATTGGTGCAATAACTTCCTTAGAGCTTTGATACATTGAAGAATGGGTAGTGTAGAAAAGGGATTTAACATGGGTTAAAATTGATCTTTAAAGTCGATTTTTGAACCGATGTTGACACGGACGATGTTGAATGTGGACATTTTAGACATCAGTTGAAATGTTTTCAACCGATGTCTAAAGTGCTCTTTCAACATTTTTTTAAAAAAGAATGATACTTTAGACATCGGTTATTTGTCAGAACCGATGTCTAAAGTGTTTTTCAACAGTTTTTTAAAAAAAGAGCAACAATTTAGACATCGGTTCTAGGATAGAACCGATGTCTAAAATGCACTTTAGACATCGGTTGCCTTTAGAACCGATGTTAAAAGTATTTTTTTTAAAAAAATGGGTTTGTTATATCAATTTGGCCACATATTCAACAAAATAAACATCAAAATATGTTCCCCATAACATAAATTCATTATCAAATAGAAACTTCATCTTCCAATCTCATTTCTAAATACAAACTTCAAGTTTGACAACTAATTACAATATTTCCAAGAATCTCATAATGTTAGCTTCACCAAAGAAAATATTAGGCATGTAAAGGAGAAATAAAATATCAACACATTTCCTGGAGTGATAATTCACTGGCTTATCATGTTTTATCTATTATTTTAGAGCGAATTTCATCAATTAAATTTAGTTGAATGCTTGATTTAGCCCAAATTAGACTTTGTCTTCCTATTTTGGTTATTTTAGAGTCAATGTGTGCATTTAATTAATTTTTATTAGATTTTAGTTATTTTCTCATGTTACTTTTATTTTGATTTTTCTTTTAGGAAAGATTGGGAAGAAGAATGACAATTGAAAAATAAGCTCTAGGTACTTAGACGCTAAGATGAAGCTGTTTATGGGAAGCTACCTGCATATCTTTTGGCAATTAGATTTTAATTGGAAATTGAAGATAAGGTTTCAAACTTTCAATTTGATAAGCTACTTGAATGGAGATACTAGTGCAGAAAAGGGATTCCACATCGGAGTTTACACATCGGTTTCTTGTAAACCGATGTGTAAAACGAGGCGGTGACATTTTTGAAATTAAAATCAAAGTATTACACATCGGTTTATAGATTAACTTATGTGTAAAACATTTACACATCGGTTATTTCTAACCGATGTTTAAAATTAAAATAAAAAAATTTAAAGTCAAAATTTTTAACATTTAACTTCGGTTCTTTACGAACCGATGTGTAAAATAGTGATTAACCACATCGGTTTTTATCTAACCGATGTATAAAATCATAACAAAAAAATTAGAATTTAAAATTTTACTTTTTCACATCGGTTTTAATAACCGATGTATAAAATTATAAAAAAAAAATAGAATTTAAAAGTTTACTTTTTACACATCGGTTTTAGCATAACCGATGTGTATAATATGGTTAACCACATCGGTTTTTACCATAACCGATGTGTAATATTCCTAATTTTTGTCATTCCCTCCTTTTGTTCCGCGCCCTATCACATTCTTCAGTTTATGAACCCTAAAACAGAAAACACTCCCTCCCTCTGCTAACGCGCGGCCTCCCAGCTCGAAGTTCATCTCCTCCCTCATCTCCTCCTCGAAGTTCATCTCCTCTGCTAACGCGCGGCCTCCCAGCTCGCTGGCCTTTCTCCGCTTCTGCCTCCGCTTCTGCTTCTGCTTCTCCCTCCGCGTGAAAGGTATTTTTGTTTACTTTTTTTCTTTGGCTGAAATCCTATTGTTTAATATTAGCATTACTCATAAAACCGGTTACTCATCCCTTGTCTCCAACCCTACCGCTGCCTCCGCTAACACTCTCATTCTTTCTCTGCTAACGCGCGGTTCTCTCCTCGAAGTTCATCTTGCATTCCTGTGCTCACTGTCCCTCCCAGAAAACCCCATTCCTCACCTCCATTGCCACGAAAACAGGACACACACACTCACTCGCCCCATTAGCGTGCAAGAGAGGGAGACCATTTAAGAGGTAACTAACATCCATCTTCCTTTATTGCTGTTGTTTGTTTGCACTGTTGTTGACAACTTAGTAATATTCAGCTTTAATCGATTCAATGGATTTAGTTGTATTTAAACTCTTGGAGATGAAATGTTCGATGAAAAGCCTGAGTGGTTAAAGTGTTATCTTCCATGCACTGCTCTCTGATTTCTCTTCTGGTTTTTAGTAGCTTTATGGGCTCTGTTATTGCTGATGATTGATGGAATTCTAGAATTGGGTTGCTTGTCATATGTTTGCTTAAATGTGTGTGAGAATGTTATGTCAAATTGATCACATCGTTTGCAGCAGTACTCATTGGTATGTGAACTCCTGATATTTGAATTTCTAATTGCAACAAGACATTCTGGTTCAAGTATTCACATTCTGTAATCTGAAAAGTAATGTTCAGGTGTGTAATCTTTGTTGGTGTGGTGTCTGATTTATGCATACGTTACTAGCAAAAAGCTTATTCTGTTTAAAGTGGTTTAGTGTAGTATAGATAGAACATGTTAAATGCTTGTAAAAATGATGATTTCACTTGCTTCTTTCCAATTTGCAACCTTTTGTTAAAGCAAAGAGATTGGTCACGATGTGTCAAATATGAACCAGCATGCATGTGCCACTTTCATTAGATGCTTATAGGTTTTTAGTGTTATGAAGTGATAATAAAAAATGGGTTTTACTGAACTCAACGAAAACAGAGAAGTGGGGCTTACTTTGTATTGTTTATATTGCAATGACATTGGTTCTACTGCACTTTTAATTGTTTCCTCCTTTATACTGAGACCAAAAGTTAAATTAAGCCATTAAGGGATGTTAACATTGTGAGTTAGTAGAATTGTTGGCTGCAAATTTGTTTTCTCTAGAATGCATTTTTTTGGGCCCATTGTTAACAAAGTGTTTATCCCTGTGAGCCTTAGTCATGCTGTGGTGGGAATTAAAATATGTGTTTTCATGGTCTTCTATTGTTAAAGATGCTTAATTACCTCACTGCTCCCTCTGCTGTTAAAGACGTGTTCCCTTCTTCTTCTTCTTCTTCATCTTCTTCGTCTTGATGCATTTTCTGTTCTTCATATTATTGCTAAATAGCCAGCTGCATTTTCTGTTTTAGAAATGGAAAAGTCAGTTCATGAAATATGACTTTTTGTATAGGTACACTCGGTCAGAAGCAGAATATTAGCGAGAATATTCATTAATTATTCATTACGGTTTCCGGCTGAGTGTTCTTCCCACACCCGGTAAGCTTTCTCCTCTCCATTTTTCTCGTTTGGTTTTTGTTTGCATTGTACTTGGGGATTGGAGTGTTTTATTATTTTTCTTAATGTTAATTATTTAGTAAAGCCTTAGTTTCCCGTTTGAGATGCAATACTAATGAGCGTACGTGTATGTGCTTAATGTACCGCTCATTGTGTTGGATCTTGAATTGTCCAAAGTTGGACAGTTTGGGAAAAAACTTTTTCTTAATTCAGTTAAAATAGTTATTCATTGATTCTAATGTTATATACTTGATGAAAGTTCGGATTAATACATTTCCTTTCGTTCTCCGGGTGCATACTTTATCGTGGTGGATGTCATCGCATTCAAGTCGTGTACGTCGGAGACCGAAGGAAAATGCTGCCGAAATTTCATCGAGTATGAGCATGAGAGTTAAGGACTAACTGTTAACCGAATGTTGAAAAAGTAATAAAATGATTTAAATCATTGTTAGTCGTCTATCATCATATGTTTGATCCAAGTGGTAAGGGACTTGGGCGCCTTAAGTAAGTGGTCAGGGGTTCGAATCGTGGCTCTTGTATATGAAGAAAACCTGGTTGGGAGGAAAGAACCCACCTTGTGTATCCAATAGGTTCCCAGACGGAGATTAGTTATTGCTAACGGTGGTGGATACTTCGTACCTATGTCATGGTTAAAAAAAAATCATTGTTAGTCTTCATATATTTTATATTTGGTCTTTGATCACGGACAATTCTTTCTATATCTATACCTAAGCTGTAATAATAAATAAATGACTAGACAAATACTTGTAGACATCAACATGAAGACAGAAGAGTAAATATTAAATGAACCAAATTCTACCTGCAGATGCATGATGGCAATCTTTATTAGGTACAAGTCGCCTTAGTATTTACATTCAAAAAACACAATCTAGAAAACGAAAGGTGGGGTGAGGTTTGTTATACTTCAAAACCAAAAGATGTTTGACGCATCACACATGCTTTGGTAATTGGTATTGGCTTTTGGTGCAGAACAACTGTAAAATGTGGAATTTTGGAAGCATTTCCTACCTTTTTCAAAAAGCACGTTTGCTTAGTTGAGATACATTTTTTGTTACAGGTTTAGTTGAGATGTATTGCATGACTAAACATTAAACCAGTAATCACATTTAATTATTTTTTTTAATTTGTCCTGGTTAAAGCTTAACCGAAAGGACATCATATATTCTCTTTAAAATAATGTCAACAATCCGAAAACATAAAAAATTAGGGGGAAAAAACTAACAATTAGCAACAAAATTTGTAGATAACTAAGGGTCTATTTGTTTTGTTTTCAGTTTTCTGTTTTCTATTTTCATCTTCTATTTTCATAAATAATTACAAAACTGTCATCTTATTTTCATTCTGTTTCCTGTTTTCATAAATTTGTACAGAAAATACTGAAAACAACTTTTTTTCTGTTTTCACTGTTTCATGTATAAATCTTTGAAACACAAGATACAGAATAAAAACAAGATGACAGAATAAAAATAATGTGACAGTTTTATAATTATTTTTGAAAACAAGAAATAAAAACAGAAATCTGAAAACAAAACAAACACATCCTAAGTTTCTTTTAAGTATAGAGTCATCAAAAAAAAAGTGTCATCCAATGAAGTAAGATGAAAATTTGTCTCAGGAGACGCGAGATCAGTTTTGCTATATGTAAACCCGACCCTAGATATCAAATTAGAGGCATATTTTGCCCGAGAGAGAAACAATCCATCGTATGAGGACGGTACCTCAAGTCCTAAGAAATAACTAATTATTTGATATGATTGTACATTGAAGAGGATCTTCCTCACGAAGGCCTAGAGCGCCCTTGAAGATGAGAATACATCGTTCACGAAGGAATTTGTGGATAAGATGTTGATCCCACAACTAAAGAGAAACTGCAGTCACGACACAAAGATTTGACGTAAAATATTTGTAAAACATGAAGATCAGTGAGCTCAAACAGTTGCCTGACTTTGCAACCATTCCTAATGATTTAGCTTTCCGTTGATGTAGCACAACAACTAAAAGATGAAAATGTAACTTGATAATTAATATCACATAATTGTCCAACAAAATTGATATTGAAATTTATTTTTAGAATAAGATAAGCATTATGCAAATCCACAGTTGGCAGAGATATGGATCTCTTATGACTTGTGTTCATAAGAGATCCATAAGCTGTATGTAATGATTTATAAATTATAAATCTTTTATAATAACTAATAACTAAATAATCAAATTCAATAAAAAAAAAAAAGAGCATATTTAATGAGCTAAAGTAAATATTTTCCCTAACTTCTGTCAAGGAACAAATCCTTATGAGAATGAAAACTACAAAATGACTGAAAATACATAAATGTTCAATCCATGGCAGGAGGGAACAAGACAAAATAAATAACTAGGCAGAGTAATTTTGCGCCTTTTCACACAAAATTTTGTCATTATTAGTAGAATAGTAGTAATCCCTTGGATTGGAGTTTGAACATCTCATAATTATGATAGCTCGCTGTTTAACCTACAAATTAGTTGTTGATGGCCCCTTTGACTAACCCAGAAAAGTGTTGACAAAAACGCTAGATTTCAATTCCTTTTTCCACCAAATTCACGAGATAGTAATAGTAATAGTAATAGTAATAGTAATAGAAATCAAATCAAGCCCCACCGCCAATGCGTCACCAGTTATCTCACTTCACTGGATCGCTAATCACTCTAATTAATTTGATAAAGCAGGAGAAAGAAAAAAAAGTGATTTTTATAACATAATAAAACGCCATTTTGACCATAAATCAAAATAATAATAAAAAAAGGTCCTTCTTTCTAATCAACATCCATTCTTGGCACTTGGTTGCTAACTAAACTCACTTGGAATCCAAGTTTTCATCATACTTGATTTTTATTGCTCCCTTCTTTGTCTGTCAACCTCTTACTCACTCTGTTTATCTTTCTTCTCTTTGTTGCTAAACCTGCAAAGTGCAAACACACACACACTAGTACTACCAATAGAAGTAATGCATTGTTAGAACCTTAGAACATGTTGTACCTTACATTCTTTCATAATTCATAATATCCATCCTCTTTGGATTTACCTTTCTTATTCTCCTGGCTTCTGCTTTTTTTCTTGGAAAGAAGAGCTCTTTGGATACTGTTAGTTAGATAGAAAGTGTACAAAATTGTCAGAAAAGATGAAGTTATGTACTTGGTTGTTGTTTCTCGGTTTGATTTCCACGCTCACGCTCTCTCCTTTGGCTTCTGCTACTGTTCCTCCAAACGAACGTACGTGTTCTTTTCTCTCTCAGATCTCAACTCTTCACTTCTGCTATACTCTGTTTGATTGTTGGCAAAATCTTGTTAATTTGCCCTTCTTTTATTATCTTCTTTCAATTATTTCTTGTAACTTAATGTGTTAAGTGTCATTAGGAAAGTAGCAAAGAAATGAAGCATTTGCTTTTTTTTTTTTTTGCACAGTTTGGGGGCTTGCAAGTTTCAAAGAAGCTATATATGAAGACCCATATCTAGTTTTATCCAATTGGAATACCATGGATTCAGATCCTTGTGACTGGTTTGGTGTTTCATGCACTGTGGCTGGAGATCATGTCATCAAGCTGTAAGATACCATCAATCATGCCTCATGTGCCTGACATGAACAATTCATAAATCCTAACAGTTCTAATTGGGATTATTCTTTGCAGAAACATCTCAGGATCATCTTTAAGGGGATTTCTTGTACCTGAATTGGGGCAAATTACCTACTTGCAAGAACTGTGTGTTCATTGTTTCTCCTATCCACAAGTCATCTTGAAAACCTTTTGTTTAATCATTGTTATTGTCGTGTATCTTAGTTATGGAATATCATATCATGGTTGAAAGTAATATCTGGTTGTTATGTTTGTAGAATTTTGCACGGCAACAATCTTATTGGAACAATACCTAAAGAGTTGGGCGCCTTGAAATCTCTTAAGGTGTTGGATTTGGGAATGAATCAGTTGTCAGGACCAATTCCTCCAGTGATTGGAAATTTAACCCTACTTGTCAACATGTAAAAGATACTCAATATGCTCTTTCTGAATAGAGAAAATTATAGACTCTCTTTTTATTGACTCTTATACTTTTTAATTTTATTTGCATTCTTGTAGAAACCTGCAGTCCAACGGGCTGACTGGTAGGCTACCTCCAGAGTTTGGAAATTTGAGATACCTTCAAGAACTTCGGCTTGATAGGAATAGGCTTCAAGGATCTGTTCCTGCTGGTAGCAGTTCAAATTTGGATTCAAATATGCATGAAATGTGAGTAGAATTTTTATAATTGAATTGGTTTCGTTTTTTTATTTATCCTAATTCATGTCATTCTTTCCTCACTTGATTGATAACACTTATTAATTTTTCCGAGTACAACTTTAAATTAAGCCTCCTTAATTTATGCGGTACATGGCCATGGTCCAAATAGGGAGACTTAAATGACCCTCGGGTTGTGAATCAGCCTAAAGTTGTTGTGGCTATAAAACCGACAGTCAAGCTCAACATTAAGTACAATGGTGCAAGTTATACCCATCTAAGTGTGAATTTTTGAAATTTGTCTCTTATAGTTCCTATAATTTCTCCAGGTATGCCTCAAAAGCGAATTTAACTGGCTTCTGTCGTTCGTCTCAGTTAAAAGTAGCAGACTTCTCATACAATTTTTTAGTTGGTAGCATACCCAAATGCTTGGAGTATCTTCCAAGGTGCTCTTCTGATATCCTGGTAATGTTGTCATTCTGCATTTCTACTCCTCCACCATACTTAGAAATCTTGTTCTCTGTCAAACAGGTCAAGCTTTCAAGGGAACTGCCTCCAGAGCAAAGACTTAAAGCAGCGGCCTGCTATGCAATGTGGTATGCATGACATGAACTTTTCGCATTCAAAATTAAATGCATGAATTGCGATGCCTCTACATAGACATCTCATAACATTCAAATCATATAGAATATAGATGAAATCAGCTCAGTCTTGACTTTATTGTGAAGTTTTTTTAACTGAAATTCCCTTTATATTCCTTTTTAGAAATCCAACCTGGTGTTGATAATGGATGTATGTGATACTTATTAATGTAATATGAATATTTTATACATTTGGTCCATTTAACTACTGGATAACTCTACACCTTCAATTTTTCCTTCCTAATTTTGTATCTAACAGTGAACTATTATTTCTTAGCTGGTGCTTCACCTGCCAAGAGCCAGCCGGTGGTGAACACAAACCACCCACATGCTGAATACGTGTCCAAGCATCACGGAACATCAAAACCTGTTTGGCTTTTGGCTCTAGAAATAGTAACGGGAACCATGGTTGGTTCTCTCTTTCTGGTTGCTGTTCTCACTGCTTTTCAGAGGTGTAACAAAAAATCATCCATCATTATTCCTTGGAAAAAGTCTGCAAGCCAGAAAGACCATACGGCAGTATATATAGGTTCAATTTCTTTGTTTTCTGCTGTCTATTTACATCTGATAGTTCTAGAGCCTTTTTAACATAATTGACTTTATAAATGTGCAGACCCTGAGATGTTGAAGGATGTGAGAAGTTATAGCAGACAAGAGCTTGAAGTGGCCTGTGAAGACTTCAGCAACATTATTGGGTCCTCACCAGATAGTGTGGTCTACAAGGGAACCATGAAAGGTGGACCTGAGATTGCTGTGATTTCCCTTTGCATCAAGGAGGAGCATTGGACAGGATATCTAGAACTCTATTTTCAGAGAGAGGTAAATGGAAATATTCCAATGCTACAGTATGCAAGAATTGGCAGACAAATAGTTAACCAAGTTTTTTAATATTTATGCTATTAATGCCATTCAGGTAGCAGACTTGGCAAGGCTAAATCACGAGAATACAGGAAAACTACTGGGCTATTGTAGAGAGAGCACTCCATTTACAAGGATGTTGGTATTTGAGTATGCTTCAAATGGGACACTTTATGACCACCTACATTGTTGTAAGTCAAGTTTCTTAGCTCATTTATATATTTCATGTGTTTCAGTTCCTTAAATATGCAATTATAACTGCAGATGAAGAAGGATGCCAGTTCTCCTGGACACGGCGTATGAAAATTGTTATAGGCATTGCACGTGGACTCAAGTATTTGCACACAGAAATTGAACCTCCATTCACTATCTCAGAGCTGAATTCTAGTGCTGTCTACCTTACAGAAGAATTTTCCCCTAAGGTGTGCACTCTACCTAGTTCAAACCTTCTGACTTAGCAGCTATGATTGTGCTTGACATCTTATTGCAGTTAAGAATGAGCAGAAATATAATAACGTGCACCTATGTTTATAATTTGTATGTTCTGTTAGGAACCCAATAGCTTGTTTAAGATTCTCAGTGTCATAAACCTGAAATGCAGTTGGTTGATTTTGAAAGTTGGAAGACAATTCTTGAAAGATCAGAAAAGAATTCTGGTTCTATTGGCAGTCAAGGTGCTGTCTGTGTTCTTCCAAATTCCCTTGAGGCGCGCCATCTTGATACCAAAGGAAATATATATGCTTTTGGGGTGCTTCTACTGGAGATAATCAGTGGGAGACCTCCATACTGTAAGGACAAAGGGTACTTGGTGGATTGGGTAAGAAACTTCCTAAAATTTGATGTTTAAAAGTTTAGTTCTACTATTTGAGCCAACCCTGAAAGTATGTACTTCTACTAAGTTGGTTATGCTAAACGCATATTTGGTGCAGGCCAAGGAGTATCTTGAAATGCCAGAAGTAATGTCATATGTGGTGGATCCAGAATTGAAACATTTTAGATATGATGACCTCAAAGTGATATGTGAGGTAGTAGCTCTTTGTATCAACCCTGATACCACTGCACGCCCATCTATGCGAGAATTATGTAGCATGCTTGAGAGGAGAATTGACACGTCAATAAGCGTGGAACTCAAGTCATCATCTTTGGCCTGGGCTGAACTTGCACTTTTATCATAACTGAGTCAAAACTCAAAACTAACAAACCTACATTAAAGCATATATAGATAGATATACACCGGTGGTACTTTTTCTGACTACTTTCTTTTCTTTTCTTCTTTTCCTTTTTACCTTTCATTTTTCTTTTTATTTTAAATGATTGCTCAAAAAATGTGTTAGGCTTGAAAATGACAGTCTCGTTGTATTATAGCACTAGCAGACAAGCAGAAGTCCAGAAATTGTTAAATAGAAGATTGTGCTGGACAGGTGTTTTCCTTTATGTATTGAGCCCTTTACCCATCTGCCACATGTTTAAGGGATAAGGGTAAGGGAGATTAGAGTACATATATACCATGTAATAATGAGGAGAAAAAAACCAAGTAGTTTGGTCAGCAAATTGGCAGAGGAGCAAGCTATAAAAGATGCTACTTGATCTTGAACCTGTTTCTCACGTATCTTAAAATCAATCAAGATGAATAGAAAACTGAACAATGACCGAGTTTAAGGAAGAATAATGCATTATAATAGTACATGCCATTTTGGATTAGTCGTTGTTGAATCCAATCTAAAACAATCAATAACAAGATGACCCCCAGAGTTGTCAAACAGTTGGGAATTAATTTTATAACCGTGAAGGAGAGCTGAGATAGCAAAATATAGCTAGCATAGAGGGACTTAGAAGGCTCTCGCTTTCACAATGTCCAAGCTCATCTCACTTGGATCAGTTGCTTGCAGTTCGAATTGAATGCCTTCTAGTTCCCTCTTGAATCTATCCTTGGAACTTGCATAAACCATCTTCATCCTCACCTTTGAAGTATCTGGTGACCTGCACCCGGTATATCATGCCATTAACACTGTATTAAACAACTTATTCAGATTGTCCTAATATTCTTAAGATGTTATAATTTTGCACTAATATATTGATGAGAAATGCTAGCTATGCACTTTTTAACACTCTCTTTCCAACACTCTTTTTTATTGGTTGAAATTTATGTGGGTTATACGGAATTTAGGTGAGACCCACGTGAATTAGTGAGTCTGATTTCCAAAATAGTAGGGCTCACATGAATTTTAACTAACACGACATAGTATGTTGGGAAGAGAGTGTTGCTAACAAAAGTGATTTCTTTTTTGACTTTTATTATCTGGAGATGCAAGAATATAATGAAGCTAAATATATTATTTAACCAAGTGCAATTTAGTAGTACCATGCAATGAAGAAGATCTTGCTTTTTTGGCAATTCTCTTCAGTTATGAAATCAAAATCATAGACGGCATAACGACACTCATCAGCTGGCAAACTGGCCTGGAAATCGTCATAGCTTTCCGTGGATTCCCCTACTTTCTCGACCACAACTTGTTGTTGTTCAATTTTGAATACAATGAAACGGTGGGTTCTCTTTGCTTTAAGTTCCTGGAACTTCAGTTTGCAGTCATCGTGCACTGCCATTCCGGACGCTGCATTTGCCTGCCTCATATTTTTTGTTATGAAATTATATATCAGTGACTAGACTTAATAATTTGTTATTTCCATTATAATGATTGTTATTAATCCTTCATCACATATCACAAGGATAAAAATAAATAAATAAACACATTTTGAGTTACTTTTTTGGTATTCTTTAAAGACTAGGGTGAGAATTCAAATTTTATATAATTATCATTCCTCATTTATGTATCCATTTTTTATTTTTTTAGCATATAGTAGCATCCCCAACCCCATCCCCATCCCACCACCACCACCCATGTCTACAACCAGTAATCCCACATCCTTATATTTCATTAAGAATTTATTTACTAAGCCATAATAGGGCCCACCATCTCCCCACCTTTTCAATTTAAGGCTTATATAAGCACCTCACAAAATCGGGTGCTTACTCCAATGGTTGCTTGTTAACAAAAATGGTGCTTGATAAGTAAAAGTAACATAAGCACATCTATCGGAGATGGCCTAAGTCACGTAAACTTCATAGATTGACGTGATAGGTCTGGATATGTAATTAAAGGATATTAATAGACGTAGAAAGTAAATCGGTATCATCTTTTGGTAATTGTTATAGGGGATGAACATCACCGAATGATGGTTCATTCTCCTCCTATATATGATCATATCACGAACTTCTAATATATATGATAGAACTTTTAGTTTAGCATCTAATAAGTTCAAGAGAACATGTAATTGGTGATAATATATATTTCAATAAGAAAGATATTGGCATTCAAGAGAAGAATAGAGTGGTTGGTCATCAAGATAATTCACAAAACAGCAACAACTATTACATAACTAATTAGCTTCCAATGCAATATGCAAAAGAAGAGACAAAGAGAGAAAACCATATACCATTTTGCCAGCAATGAGGAAGAAGCGCCCTTCGAAATGTGAATGAAAGAGAGGGGAGGGGACAATAGAGAATGAAAAATGGGAGCAACAAATTCAATGAAAACTATTGAGAGAAGATAACGAATAAAGATCCTTGTTTTTTGGAGCCACGAGAGGTGGAACTTTGAGAAGACTAAGATAGCGGGGAGAGAATACAACCTGGTTCAGAAATTGATGGAGGGGTCTGTTGCAATCTATATAGTTATCCCTTTTACCAATGTATCCATAAGTCTATTTTATGCTTCCACCTTAATTTCAACTGACATGTTCCAAAATAAGAAGAAATGGGGTGGGTTCTGTTTTTAGTGAAACATTAGGATGTAATTGTTTAAGTACTTCTTGTACTTCTTTATATAATACAAATATTTACTCTGTTGATAAAAAAAAAAAGATATATCATGTCACCAAGGCAATGAGTAGCCGATCTGATCTAGGGATATAGGTTTTTTTAATGTATGAATGATAATCTTTAGACAACCCGTAAGTGAGATTGAAAAGTTTTTAGTTTATTATATGTTTACTTATTTTTTAACAAAATTAATCTGTTATTTCTTTCTTTTATTAACTATCCATTTCACAATTTATTCATATTGTCTAAGATGCATTGTACTTTTTTTCTTATGAAGTATGTAAATCCACTAAAATGTGGTTGGTTGGAGTAGAAGTGTAATTTTCCTGGAGTCGCTACTTTGAAGATAATTTTACTTAATCATCATCCTCGGCAGGGAATGAGTCTCACATTTACTTATGGGAATAGTCTATCAAAGATAAAAAACCAAAGAGTATGTTAATCCGTAATTCTGACATGTTTTGCCAACTTAGAATTGGGCACCAAAGATTTCGGCCCTCCTTTAGAATTAGCCTTGTTCTCTGGGTGGGTCAGTTTGATAAGAATAGCTAAGATGAAGAGGCCCAAATAATATGAACAGTACCGTGGGCCATTGCCAGCTGGGTGTCATTTTCAAAGCAAAATGCCAAAATCTAATGGGCTTTCCTTATACATCTCAAAGTGAAATTTGGTAGTCCGTCCTCCAAAACGTAATCCATGAAGTCTCTCCCAGCCCAATACATGTAATACCTTTTGTTTTACCAGGACACATGTGTAAGGTATTTACCAGTTTCACTGACAATTAATCTCAGTCGGGAAATTTAATTGACCATCTTTAGAGCATCCACATCCCAACACCTCACTTTAAAGTTCTTAAATGGATCTCATCATTACACATCACCCATTTTTACTTTTTATAATTTAAGCATCTTATCTCTCCAACCCAACAACTTTTAAAAAATTCTTAAATGAACCCACAAATCACCTCACATCCTTACATTTCATCATAAAATAAAATTAAAAAATAAAAGTCAAAGAAAATCCACAAGCAGCACCGAGTGCTTGTGGAAGCACCTCTCAATTTTTAGGTGCTTGTTAAACACCCATTCCATTGGTTGAAAAAAACAAGCACAGGTCACGAGTTTAAGCACCTCCCTTTAGATGGCCTTAGTGAGGTATTCTATTCAAACCATATTTTTTTCTATCTATAAAATTTAAACTCGAGATATTGCTTAACGAATTTCAACCCATGTTATTAATACCTTTCAATAGTACCAATCAGGCCTTCTCGTTATTGCTTCCGTCGACTACCTGAAATGTATAGAAAATTATATCACATCTTTATTCATCTTCTCTCTTTTTTGACTCTTTCAATCACTTTTTAATTGATATAGATCTGCGTTGAAGTTGTGATTTGGCATGTAACGTCGTGGAGTTTTGCTATTGTATGCTTTCAAAATGTCAGACATTTGAGTAACAAAAATGCTAAATTGACACAGAGAAGAGAAGGGGACAACATATGGTATATCAGATGTATGAATGTCTGACAAACAGATCAGAATGACCAGAAGACTTTTCTTTTTTTTTCAAATTTAAATTTTTTTTGTAAATAAATTTTTTGATTGAGTATGTATCAATATCTGGTGAACGAGATACAAATATCTGGTGAATGCCTTCAAATATGTGGTGAATGCCCATACTAAAACCAAGTTTTGGATGCCTTAGATTATCCGGTGAACGTAGTTCAATTATCTGGTGAATGCCTTCAAATATATGGTGAATGCCCATACTAAAACCAAGTTTTGGATGTCTTAGATTATCTGGTGAACGTAGTTCAATTATCTGGTGAATACCTTCGAATATGTGGTGAATGCCCATACTAAAACCAAGTTTTGGATGCCTTAGATTATCTGGTGAACGTAGTTCACTTATTTGGTGAATGCCTTCGAATATGTGGTGAATGCCTATACTAAAATTGGGTTGTGGATGCCTTAGATTATCTGGTGAATGCCTTCAAATATGTGGTGAATTTACCAGATATTTATACCTCGTTCACCAGATATTGACACATACTTAATCAAAAAATTTATTTACAAAAAAAAAATTAAATTTAAAAAAAAAAAAGTGCTACAGTGCCGCACTGTACGGTACTGTTCATATGGTGTACCGTATGTTGTCCCCTTTTCTGTGTCAATTTAGCAAAACTGAATATTCTAATTTATACAATGACCCTGGACCGCACAATTTATTTTATTTTTTATATTTTTTATTTTGGTTTACTGGACCGTACAATTTAATTTGGGTGAGTGTCACGGTATCCATCATAATTTTAGGATAAATTTTACCCATTATTATTTTAATAGTTTTTTTATTTGTTTATTTTTTATAGAATATTACTCTATCCATGATTCGAGTTTATTTATTATTACACGTATTAATTCTATTTCTCTGTCGTATTCTTTACAATCACAATATTCACAATGATAATTCATATGTTTTTCACATGCATCTATAACTTCAGCTTTTGATTTTTGTATTAAACTTCTTAGATTATTTTGATTAGTTAGGTCTAGTATACTTAATTTGTGTATAAATTTTTTTATATTTTGTTGATCCATTCACTTATTTAGCTCTGATACCAAATAAGGTACCACCCTATTAATTTCCTTTTTTATTTCATTAATTTTAGCTTTTGTTCTATTTTTAGGGTAATATTCATGCATGATTTGCTTCACTGAATAATTTATACATAAATTCATCTATTGATCCATCTATTTCCATTAATTCCTTAATTATATGTTTTCGTTCTTCTTTACAAAAAACTAACTGTACTCTTCATTGTATTTGTTTTAGATAAAGTTCTTCATGCCAGTGTTGATGCTTTAACTTATTAATTATTATTTGTTTACAATCTTTTGGTAATTTTATAGCTAATATACTTAATATTTCTTTATCCATTATTCTGAATATCAGTATTCATCATCAGAATATCTTTGTTCTTCAATTAATTCCATTTCTTCTAAATATTCAAATTCAATATCAATATCTAGCCAGTGTAAATAGTATTCTTCTTGCCAAAATAGTTCTTTTATTTTTTTTATTATAATTTGCTTACAATCTACTGGAAGGTTAAATTGTAATACACTTATTATTTCTTTATATGTTTGTTCATCTAAGTCCATTTTCTTTTATTCACTATCTTCAAAAGGTGGTGCTTCAAATCTGAAGTGATTAGAAGAGGAACTTGAAGCCTCAAGATCTAAATTCTTTATACATTCTATTATATTTTTCATTTCTTTTCTATATTGTATATTTATTTTTCTTTCTTTGTTTTCTAAATCAATTAGTTCCTTTTATTTTCTTATTAGATGTTTTTCAATTAATTTTATATTTCTATTTTCTGGATCTCTTTCTAGATAGTAACCTAGAGCTCTAGTAAAGTCTCCAATATCTATTTGGGCTCTATCTTTCCTTAGGTAAAATTCTTCCATGAATTGTTTTATTTCTTCTCTTTGTTTTAATTCTTCATATTTTATATCTATTTTATCTTTTCTTTGGTAAAACTCTTTCATAAATTGTTTTAATCTTTCTCTTTTGTTTATATTTTATTTTTTACAAATAGGGTAAGTTCTTTTACTTGATTAGATAATTTTATGTTATCGTTTTCTTCATTAGATCTTTTTTGTTCTGGGAGACTAATAGGTCTTGGAATTGATTCTATTTTAAGGATTCTCGATGCCTTATAAAAGTGTCTAATTCTGTTATTTCATTTTTCTTTGGATAATATATTTTTCCTATATGTTCAATAATCTCGGAATGTCTATTTTATCATCATTTCTAAAGGTAATACTATGATGTGAGATGATTAATGTATAGTTTACACAATATGTAATTGAAAATATTTTATCTCCTGGTTTCATTTGAGTTTCTCTTAAAAATTTGTGTTCAAGAGTTAATGATTGGTTTAGTCTTTGAGTGTTTAATGGAATTCCTATATTTGGTCTGATTTCAAACTTTAGTTTTACATAGGCTAAATTTCCCTCTATAACACCTAGTATTTTATCCTTTGGATCATTTATTCGATTTTCTTTTAAAATTAATTCAATTGGTGAATTTATTCCTTCTTGAAAGGTTGCTTTAATTAGAGCTTGTATTGGTCCTATATGGATATATCCTAATTTCTTTCTATGTTCTTGGCTCTTTAGATTTCTTTTTAGTTCTAAAATTTTTTCTTTACTTATTAACTGAATACTTGTATTTCCCTGAGTTTCAGATATATCTATGAGTGATTCATTCATTATTTTGCCATAATATATTATGTTTTCTTTTTTACTGAATTTCTTTAATATATTTATCAATTTTTCTTTCTTTCCTATCATATTTGCTGTTTCTACTAGATCTAGATCTTCTTTCTGGATTTTCATAAATAATTTTGGATTAATTAAGATTCTTCCTTCACAATTTCCATCTTCTTCAGTAATTTGTAAGTGTTATATTTCATTAGTTTCGACCTGGTCTATTTCAGACATTATTTTGTATAAAATAAACCTAGTTTGAGAAGAGAAACTTAGTATTCATACATGATCTTTGATTTTTTGAAATTATTTGCTTCTACCTACTGCTGCTTCCGTTGATTGCTTCTTTTGAGTTTGCTTGGTATCAGAGTAATTGTTGGAATAATTTGAAGAAATAATTGGTATTTTACATAAGGGGGGGTGGATGGACACTCAACTATCCGAGCTATACCACAAAGGTTTAGCACATTACTCTTAGAGAGTGGTTGCACACAAGTGAGAATTGGAAACTGGTTCTGAATTCTGGTTTTGTCTCAGGATAAGAGGACTTATTTATAGCCTATTCACACAAATATAATTTACAAGAATGACCTCAAATAATTGCATCCGGTCTTAATAATTCGTCTGATGACGTCAGTGCTTACGTCGTTGTTCAATAATTATGTTTGATGATGTAAGTGCTTACATCATTCTTCAATTATTGCTTCATTTGTGTCTCTGTCCTGTTCCTGGTGCTTGATGGTGCTTTCTGTCATTATCTGTCTTTTTGTGCATCTTTCGCATTCATGATTCCTGCTTTCTTTAATTAGTGTGCATAGCTTGCTTAGGACAGCTGGTCTATAATTCATTTGTGGTCCTTCCAATGCATAGAATGTGAATTCAAAGTTTGTCAGGATGCTTAAGTCTTTTTATTTCATTACTTTACCGAGTGTTTTGCTAAGAAACAAAGTATTTGGACTCTTGTAATTGGTTTTGACAAAGGAATTTTGTCCTATTGCTTTCCACTGTCCGTATAACTTGCCAATTGGCTAGCCAAAATTGTTGCTTATGCATATGAAGGTGAAATGTTTGGCTGGTTGTTATGTTTGGAAGTATGGGTATGTTGAGTAGAACTTTAAATAAATTGCTCTTTCTCTGGCTACCTTCTTCTTGTATAGTTGAACTGCTTCCTTGAAGTAATGTGGGAACAGATTAATCTCATCGAGATTCTTGCTTGGATAAATACACTCAATTAGTCCAAATTGGAACATATTGAATGCTAGAGCTGGGGTTGCTCCGGGAGTAATTATTTTCTTAAGTCCATGGACATTTCTATCAACCATATAAAAACAGTTGATTTTTTCTTTTTCGTTCCAGTTAATTAGTCTTCCGAGGTGTTCATAAAAGTTTTCTTCGAAAAATTGAACTAGTAATTCATGGTCTTTTCTAGTAATTATTGGATAATTGTCTAAGGAGGATGGAATTCTCCCTAGAATCTTCATTGAATTCTTTTTGTTTCTGTTTTTGTTATTTGTGCTGTTTCCGAGTAAGTCCTTGGTCCGAGATAAATCTCTTTACCTACTTCTTGGACTTCTTTTCCTTTTCTTGCCTTTTCATTTTCTTGAGAAATCTTTAGATCTTTTTTTGCTGCTTCTTTGGTTGGAAATGCTTGATGATGAACTCCTGATATTCCTTGACAATGAGGGGCTGCTTTGTATCAATCATCATAGATTCCTGGCATTGGTCCGTAAAGACAACGTACCATTTATTTGTTTATCTTCGTGCTACTTCTTTAATCTCATTTGAGATTATTTTTTTCCAAAAGCCCCTCTGCTTGCATTTGGAGTTCCAATACTTTTGAATCTGATTTAATTAAGTCTAATTCCTTTAGCTTCTGTTCTTCAAGTGCTTTTTTGAGCTGGCCGGTACTGCTGCTTTAATAATTTTGCCGTGCCTCGCTCCATTCTCTGGATAAAATATCTGCAAGAACATTCTTTTCTCCCTTAATATGAGAGATTGAATAATTGTATTCAGATAATTTCATTTGTCATCAGATTAATTTCCCTTGCTTATAGGTTCCTTTGTGATTAAGATTTTTGAAACCTGAAACATAGGTTGAATCAGTCCGAACAATAAATTCTTTATCTAGTACATAGATCCGATGTTTTTCTAACATTCGGATTAGTGCTAGAGTTCCTTTTTTCATGTGTTGGATAATTAATTTCGTTATCTGAAAAAGTTCCAGATGCATATCGACATAGTAATTCTTTCTTTTGCCCTGCGGACTTTATTTCATGACTCCTCCCCAACAATCATTAGATGCATCTGTTTCTATAATAATTAGATCATCATCCGATGGATGATATAGCTTAAGAAGATCTTGGCATATTAATTTCATTTTTTCAATAATTGCTTCGTCTTCCTCGGTCCAAGACCAGAGGGCATCTTTATTTAATTTTTGTTGAAGTACTTTCCTTTCTGCTGCAAGATCCTTGATAAAAGCTTCACTGGGAATATATGTTAGTAATCTAAAAAATCTTTGTAATTCCTTTTTGTCTTTTAATTTGGTAGGAAAAAGCTTCACTTGAAATATATATTGCTTTTTTCTTGCTTAAAACTACTCCATGCTCTAAGCATTTATTTAGTACTAATTCAACTTTGTTAAAATGATCCTCTAAATCTTTATTGGTAAACACCAAGATATCATCAATATATATAAGACAAAAGTCCTTGAATTCTTTTAGTATTGAATCCATTCTTCATTGAAAAATTCCTGGTGACTGCTTCATTCCCATAGGAAGTACATTCCATTCATATTTGTTAAGTCTCTAAAATGTCTGATGTGCATTTCCCTAAGTTTTGATGAGAACTAAACATTGGTTAATGATTTAATTAACCTTCATATTGGTTGCTAACCTATCTATCGAGTGTGCAGATTAAATCAGAGAATCATTTGTCCAACACTGTTTGAAGATAAAAACTCACGTCCAACACACAAATGTTTTTAAACAAACGTCCAGCACTGTAGTGTTTGAAGCACACGTCCAAAACGCAAGAGAAAGAAACCCGCGTCCACTAAAAGTATCAGAAGGTCGCGTCTACTAAAAATATCAGAAGGCCACGTCCACTAAAGTATCAGAAGGCCGCGTCTACTAAAAGTATCAGAAGGCCGCGTCCACTAAAGTATCAGAAGGCCGCATCTACTAAAGTATCAGAAGGTCGCGTCTACTAAAAGTATTAGAAGGTCGCGTCCACTAAAAGTATCACTTGGAGCGCGTCCATCAAAGTATCAGAATAGCACGTCTATCAAAGTATCATAATAGTGCGTCCACTAAGGTATCAGAATGGCTCGTCCAATGACGTGGCAAAAGACTCTCATCCACTAGAGTAATCGAGGCTCTCATCCACTAGAGTAATCGAGGCTCTCGTCCACTAGAGTAACTAAGACTCTCGTCCACTAGAGTAACTGAGACTCTCGTCCACCAGACTAACTGAGACTCTCGTCCAGTAAAGTAACAGAGGCTCTCGTCCACTAAAGTAACAAAGGCTCTCGTCCACTAAAGGTGACATAGACTCTCGTCCACTAAAGGTGACAGAAGTGCTCGTCCACTAGTCTTTGGACTTGCTGAGTCCTTAATATAGAGCTCATCTACTAGCTTGAATGAAAACTCAAATGACTAGATAGACGTGAACGCGAATTCTCTAAGGATTATCAGAATCGTTTTTTCAAAAGCCAGAAAGAAGCTTGAAGTCTTCTCCCCTACTCAGTTTCACGATTATCAAGAAAAGAAGACTACTCTCTCAAGCAACCTTGGATAATCTAAAAGAATGCGTCCAACATGCATTATTCCACAAAAAGGGGAGTGTGCTCAGCAAAGTGCTAAAAGCTCTCTGTCCAACTCTAACATGGCTGTATCTCAATGCTTAAAGCCATGATCATACATGTTAGAGTACAATCAATGTTCCTATTGCATTAATGGCTGCTCAGAACGACTCTATTGCATTAATAGGTGCTCAGAACGACTCTATTGCATTTAATGAAGTTCTACTTGAAGCTAACATCTAAGAGAATGTCTCTAACGGATCCTAAATGTTTGAAGACTATAAATTCAGATGTCATTGAAGATGAAGAGATAGAGAATACACACTGCATTAAAACGCCATTTCTCTCGCTTCATTAATTCTTTTGTTTTTTTCATTCTGTATTCTTCAAACATTTGAAGTTATTACGCAGACTTTCCTAGACTTCACATTTAAACCACTCTCTGAGTGTTAGTGAAAGATCTGCTTGTGAAAAGTTGTATGTTTACAAACCCAATCTCTCAAACAAACCTAAGTGAGCCTGAAGAGGCTAGGTGTGAAAAAAATACTTGTCTTGAGCCTGAAGAGGCTAGGTGTGAAAATAATACTTGTCTTGAGCCTGAAGAGGCTAGGTGTGCAAATAATACTTGAGTCTATAACCTTATCAGTTATAGTGGATAAATCTTGGTGCTGCCAAGGACTGGACGTAGCTCTTTGATTTGAAGAGTGAACCAGGATAAATCACTGTGTTAATCTCTCTTTCATAAACTCTTTAATTGCTTTAGTTTTTCTTGCGTCTATCGCTGGTGTATTTGAAAAAGTCATCCATCCATCCTGTATTCTTCCACTCGTCCAAATCTAGCTTTTTCTTAAAAAAGATTTCAGCTTAGCTTAAATTCGATAAACACAATTCAACCCCCCTTCTCGTGTTTATAGTTGTCTATTTCAGTTGGTATCGAGCTCGGCCCTCCGGGTTGAGCATCTAACAGTGTAGAGGTAAAAGGTCCTAAAGAATAGACATGACTACCGGAGCTAGTTCAAGTGGAAGTCATCGATCAAGGAGCTTCCCTAACCATACCTCATTACTTCAATGGAGAAAACTACAACTCTCGGAAGGATAGATTTCAATGGTTTATTCTATCCACAAACTCTGATCTTTGGGATGTCATCACAGATGGTCCATTCATTCCCAAGAATGATGATAACACCGACAAACTAAAAACTCGATGGACTCACTGCGAAAAAATCAAAATGGGAGCTGAACCACAAAGCCGGATACAACATCATTTGTGATCTCAGATCGGGAGGAGTTTAAGAAGGTATGTGCCTGTGACTCTGCAAAAGAAATATGGGACACCTTAGCTATCACACATGAAGGAACAACAAAGGTCAAAGAGTAAAGATTGCCATACTTGTTAGAAAGTATGAACTGTTCATCATGGAGGAAGGAGAATCTGTTGCTCAGATGATAGGAAGATTTCAAACTATCATCAACAGTTTAAAATCTCTTGGCAAAGTCTATACCAATGCCGAGAAGGTTGGTAAGATTCTGAGAAGTCTACCTAAACAGTGGAGATCGTTGGTCACTGCTATCTCCCAAGCCAAGGATCTCACTACCTTGACTATGGATGAACTTCTTGGAACACTCACTGTGCATGAGCAAGAACTTGGAGATGAAGCTGCACCAAAGAAGGGCAAGTCGATTGCTCTGAAAGCTGATCAAAAGTCAGCAAAAGGTTCCAAGGCTCTGAAGGCAGATGAGTCATCTAGTGATGCTGACCTATCAGAACTCGAGGATTCTGAGAGTGATGAAGAATTGTCTCTCCTGACCAGGAAGATAAAACTTCTCCTACAGAAAAAGAAGTTTAAGAGGGATAGGCCATTCAGAAGGTTCAACAAAGACAAGAACTTCAAAGAATCCACCTCAACAGACAAAAGTCCAATTGTTTGCTATGAGTGCAAGAAGCCCGGTCACTTCAAGGCTGAATGTCCTCAACTCAGGAAGGCCCCTTTTAAGAAATTCTTCAAGAAGAATAAGAAAGGAATGATGGCTACTTGGGAGGATCTGGAGTCAACATCTTCTGATGAAGAAACTGAGGAAGAAGCCAATCTCTCTTGATGAACAACACCGACTCGCACTCGACGATGAGGTACATCCTGACTATGAGGAATTACTTGATGCCTATGAGGAGTTGATGGAGGAATCCAACTGCTTATCTAAAGCCTTCAAATCCCTCAAGAGAGAGTATGTAAAGCTCACCAGTAAGCATAAACAGAAATCTCAAGAGTGCGAGAAGTCAAGCAAAAGAAAACAATGAGAGTCAAGACTGGAAAGTCTAATGAAGCTAAGATCTCAAGTGAAACATCACCATCCAAGAAGTTGAAAAACTTCAACATAAAGTGGAAGAGCTCACTTGATCTTGCCAAATTTGTTAATGGTAGAGACAATCGACTAAGCTACTTGGTAATCGAAGCACTTTCTTAACAAAGAAGGTATTGGATATGTCCATCGGACACATCATAAAGTATCAACTAAAGCTTCTAAAGTATCTCGTTAAGTCAATCGTAACCAAATCAACACCTATTTGTAACTTATGTGGAAAAACTGGGCATGTTATGTCTAAGTGTATCCATAAGAAGAGAAGGAAGTCCTCACTGACTCCTAGAACTAACAAAAAATGACCCGTAAAAATATGGGTACCTAAAGATCAAATAATCTTTGTTGCGTATGTCCTCAACAAGACAAAGAAAACACCACCGCTGGTACCGGACAGCGGCTGCCGCGACATATGACAGAGAAAGTTCTATGTTCTTAGACCTCCAACTTAAGAAAGGAGGACACGTTGCCTTCTGAGGGAATCGAGAAAGGGAAGGTTATAGGAATTGGTACTATTGGTGGTAAACCCCTATTCCCTCTATATCTAATGTTCTCTTGGTTAAAGGATTAAGACACAACCTGCTTAGCATAAGTCAATTATGTGATAGTGGTTTTGATGTTTCCTTTACCAAGGATGTATGCATAGTTAAAGACTGTAGTGGCAAAACCTTCTTTTTAGCTAAAAGGCAACAAAATCTTTATAAGATTGAACTGTCTGATCTCTCAGATCAAAGTGTAACCTGTCTGATGTCTAAAGAGGATGAGAGATGGTTATGGCATAAGAAACTAGGACATGCTAGTATGAAACTAATTTCTGAATTAAAAAGGAATAATCTCGTGAGAGGATTGCCTGATATTAGCTTTAAGAAAGATGTCTTGTGTGATGCATGTCAGAGAGGTAAACAGATAAAATCAAGTTTCAAATCTAAAAACCAAATATCAACCTCTAGATCTCTTCAGTTGTTACACATGGATCTGTTTGGAGCAGTTAGTGTTGTAAGCCTGGCTGGAAGAAAATATGGATCTGTCATAGTTGATGACTATTCTAGATACACATGGGTACTCTTCCTAACACACAAGGATGAGTCTTTTAAGGCTTTCTCAGTATTCTGCAAAAGAGTACAAAATGAGCAAGTTTTCTGTATTTCTACACTTAGAAGTGATCATGGGGGAGAATTTGAAAATGAGCAGTTTAGACAGTTCTGTGAGGAGAGTGGAATCTCTCATAATTTCTCTGCACCTAGAAATCCACAAAGAAATGGGAGTGGTTGAGAGAAAGAACAGATCTCCTGCAAGAGATGGCTGGATCTATGCTCAATGAAAATAATCTCCTAAGTACTTCAGGGCAGAACTATAAACACCGCTTGCTATGTACTAAACAGAATACTTATTAGGCCTTTTCTAAAAAGGACTCCTTATGAATTGTGGAAAGGAAAAATGAGACACCCATTTGTGCCCCATTGTATTATTACATTAAAACCTTAAGATTTATTTACTTAATCGCGCACTTACTATTGAAAATACGTGAAAATTTAAAACTTATTTAATGATCATATAACTTCTACAAATATAAAACACACATAAAGTTATAATATATAATTACACACATGTTTATTTATTACAAAACCAAAACACTGTTAAGGGTACCCTCTCAGTAGGATCCCTCACAGGTATAGACTTCACTATATACATACTTAGCGGAAATATAAATACTCCTTAGACACACTGGCCATCATGTCTATACTCTAATCGCTCTAGATCACAGCTCGACCTCCGGCATCCGGTTCATACGGAGTTCCATCTAACTCCTCAGCAATTGGTTCCTCCATCGGGTCTTCTCGTACGATCACATCAGAAATAAAATACAACACACAGAAAGATATAGGGAATAAGAAACAGTTCTATCATCAAAAAGCGGAAAAGAGTAATAGTAAATTATACCATAATTGTCACAGACACACATCACTCAAAATCAACAATCATCCTCAATTCACTATATCATCCTCTACCCTCAACCCATGCAACTAAAACTTTATACTGATTTGGCCATCTTCACTCCTGTCACATTAATCAGTAGTCCGAATCGGTCCAAAGACCAATAACTTTCGAACGCATCAAAGACTAAACACTTATTAGTCTTAAATGGTCCAAAGGCCAATAACATACGAACTCGTCAAGGAACATCCTTCCATAACGGTCCAAAGTGCCAAGAACATTCGAACTCGTCAAGAACTAAAGAGTATTACGGTAGTCTACCTCGGCATCCACATCCGTAGGGCACTCACCCGCAATATCCGAGTATCCCCAAAATAAGATATCCCGACCTCGTGGTGTTCCACTCACACGGATGTGACTAACAATATCTCGATAAATGAATCTCCCTAAATTACATCAATAACAACCTAGTGCCTCAACCTTCCATCAAAGTCTCAACACATTTTTCCTCAAAGATAAAACCACTTAATTAGGCTAGGCACCTCTAAATCACCTTTATTCTCTCACCCAAACAATTATCTCCCGAACAACACATATCCTTACTTAAAAATCAGCTAAGCACAATATTAACAACCAGGCAGATCATGCATAACATAACATCAGGAAATATTCAAATATCTCAATATCATATAAAGCAATTTATCACAACCAACTCATAATAATCAAACCAAATAAATAACAAAGTCAGACTCTGTTACGGCCTGGCCATGATAGCCATCACAGCTGTGACAGACAACAAATACAAGAATCCTACAACACAAAACCTGTCACGGCCTGGCCATGACAACCATCACGGCCGTGATAGACAACAAACATCCTCAATATCATAATTATTCAAACACCGAAATAATACGTCACATGAAGATGGAATACCTCAACCAGCGTATCACAAACAGTCAAAAGTAAATAATTCAAACATCCTCAAATATTTAAAATCAACTTAATGTCGATAAACCTACAATCCCCGAATCACTATTGGTTTTACAGAAAAGGTTTCCAATAGGATTTTGGTCTTGTCGATTACTTCGACTACTAGTAGGGTTTAGGTCGCCCTACACAATTATCATATAATCTACTACTTGTCGATTCCGACGATAGAGTTGATTCTTTTCCCCACCGAGCTAGCACCTAAAACACGTACACGACGATCCTCGTTATTCCGCCACGAGTTAACACAACCACCTTCAACCAAACAACATAACTATAATTAATCAACTAACAACCATCTATGAAACTTTAGGGCTAGGTTCGCCAAGACTTAGCAAATAGGTTTAGGGTTATCTTCTTAATGTCATCTTTTGGATCCTAATTACTAGAGTCTTAACTATCATAGATTACTTATTACCAGACTAAAATTAGAAACACAATCCTCTAACCTTTAGGGTTAGGGTTTCTGCCAAGGGCTGACTTTTAGGGATCAAAATCCTTAAAATTCCTAATCATGATTAAGTCATAGATTAATGATCCTTGATTAACCTAAATCATGGATTAGTGACTAAACAACTAAAGTTGAAACCCAAAACTTCCTATCTCTTTTATACAAGGATTCGGCCTCAACATGTTCATAGGGTTAGGGTTCTTAGTTTAATAAACCAACTTGTATTTATTAAGCATACATACTAATAGCTTGATTAACAAGATCATTAATGAAAACTTTGAACAAAACTCATCTAGTTCCAAGAACTAGGGTTTCGGCCTTGATGAAATCACTAGGTAAGAGTTTGATTTTTGATCTTCTATATGCTTGGATACAAGAACTATCAAGATATTTGAAGATTGAATCATGAATCAAGACATGAAAATGAAACAAAACCTAGGAACATGATATTGACCTAGATTCGGCCATGACCAGAAATCAAGGAAAGAAATTTCTCATGATCTTATGCTTCTAGATGATGAAAACAGGGATGATTATAAGATCATAGCAATTGGTTTCATGTCAAAAGGATTTTTCTAGAATTAGTTATGAATTTTCAAAGTTCTAGAGTTAGAAACTTGAAAATGATGAACAACCATGATATAAGCCTTGAATCAAGAAACTTACTAAAGAACATAGGCATGATTAAGAATGAAGATTAGAATTTACCTCTTGAAAATCAATGACAAAGGAAATCCAAGAACTTGCTTTGCAACTTAGAACTAAGAAACTTGGAAACTTTAGAGTTTTTAGAAAGCAAATGACCAAAGAACTAAATGAAAAGTGAGAGTATGGTTTTTATAGTGATAGTGGCGCCATTATGGGAAGGTTCTAGATGATGATGAGTTGTCTTGCTAAAGGATTCAAATGCAATTAAGTTCTAGGGACCAATTTGCAAAGATTCCAAAAGTTGAAGGACTAGTTTGCAAATTGTCAAGAAAGTGTCATGATGATGATTTTGCCACATTAAATGCTAACTTATCTTGACTTTGTTGGCTGATTTTGGTGTCATAGATATTTTAGAGAAAACCTAACTTGTTGAAGAAGATTTGTTGAAGAAGATTGTTGAAGCTTAAAGAACAAAGTAGAAGAATGGAGAACATTCTAGAAAATTCTTGGCTCATCTAAGAATTATGAGGGCAGCCCCTTCTCCCTCATGGGCTTGCGCATGGGCTTGCTCAATTTGGGCTTGGTTTCATTTTTGTGGGGCCCACTTGAAGATTTAAGCATTAAGCTTAAGATAGGAAACTTAAGGAAACTTTAATGGCTTTTTGAACTCAAACTATGAACTATAAAAGTTTGGGCTTCTAAGCCACGACCATTTAAGGTTAGAAACAAGGATTCTAGCCCAATCCACTTGGAAAAACGAAAAAAACTAATTTAGGGACAAAAGGGTAATTTACGTAAAGTTCAGTGGACTTAACCGTAAAATTTCTAAATTTTCTATTTAACCCTGAAAAACCTTCTAGACTTAAAAATATGATTCATCCCCTGAGTCATATCAAAATCCTAAGATAAACCCTCTATCCACTCTTAGAAATTCTAATTTCCCTTCCGTGTCCTACCCGATTACGCTTTCCCGCTAAAACGTAAATTATTTTATTTTTTCTGGAAATAATTCTAAAAATACAGAATCGTAGAAAATAAAATACTAAACTTAAGTCTTTCGTTCACGAATTAAAATTTGGTTTTCCGAGCAGAAACTTTACTGCCGCTGAAAACACAGAAACTGCACACCCGGCCTGGCCTCAATTTTCAACCAAAAATTTCCCGTAACCTTATGAAAATAGGTATAACAAGGAAATGACCTTGGTTTATCCAAAATCATTTTCTAAGTCTCGGATAAAAATATATATTTATATATTTATTAACGATATTACAAAAGCGGTAAAATCGGGGTGTTACATTACTACCCCTCTTAGAAAAAAAAATTCCGTCTCTAAATTTCTTAACTAAACACTAGATATCATCTTGTAATCTTATCTTAATCTAAAGCTCCAAATAATATATTTCTCATCATTTTTTCCCTTAGGTGACAAATGGGAACTTCATAACAATTCATTCTTATATCATTCTATTTATCCTCGAATTTATCCATCACTATATCCTAATCGGTGTCCTTAACCTTTCCAACTTGATCTAACATCCTTAAAGGACATAATTCAAACTTAATCCTTCGAACATATTCTATTATTCCAATTTATATCAAAATCATACATACCGTGTATGAGATCTCAGCGTGAGGGATTCAACTCTTCTTATGGTAAACACTCTCCCAAGCAACTTGAGGTCTAACCATCTGCTGATCGGTGCTGAAAACTCCTCCCCCGGGTTCCACCTCTATAACCTCCAGCCTTCCTATTCCTGAGCTACCGATCACGGCATACCTTTCTGTCTACAATCACGAGCATAATGACCTGGTTTCCCACGCTTGAAACAACCGGATCCCTCCCTTACAATTCCTAACATAGTGCGGTCCTCCGCATCTAAAACAAACTAAGCGTTGTTGTTGCTGGCTTGTTCCAACCACCGGTGTGGTAGCTACCAGTGTGGTGCCACTGCCTCAATTGTCTAGCATATGGTCCCTGTCTCTCTTGAGAACCCCTATCTTCTCTCCGTTGGAGACCCGATCGAATAGGACCTCCACTCCTCTCCGTGTCCTCCGCCAACAGCCTGCCTCGCATCTATGCTTTCTATGGCACCGCATCTCTCTACTAGTTCTCGAAAACTCGGATATCGAGAGATACTATAGCCTTTGTAGTCCATGTCGGAGTCCTTCCTCAAATCTTCTACATTGCCAATCTTCATCTGGGAATCTCTGATAAAATTGAGAATACTTAATCAGAGCCTCAAATCGTGATGCATAATCACCAACCGTCATGTTGCCTTGTTTGAGACTCATGAATTCCTTTCTTTCTCGCGCCGAACTAGACGCTGAAAATATTTTTCAAAGAAACAGTTGCTAAACAACTGCCAAGTGATAATTCTCGCCTCAGCCTCCAACAATCTTCGCTTGCCTTTCCACCAAGATTCTGCTCCTCCGCTAACATAAGGCAGATACATCACTTTCCTATCCTCTCGCAGCCATGGTATCGAATATCTTCTCGATCTCTTGTATCCACCACTCGCCTTCTCGGATCATAATCTCCTCGGACTGGGGTGGTTTCCTTTCGGAAAGTAGCCATTCCTAAGATCTTCACCTGCCGCAGCTCTCCTTGATTCTCGTTGTCTCCCCGCTTTTGTTCATCTCAGAGTATCTCAGATTCTCGCGTGTTTGTAACAACGAGAGCAAGAATTATGTTTTTCATGGTATCTTGAGTCTCGGGATGACTCTCCTCCACTTCAAAGATGATTATTTTCCACATTGTTAGCTCCTACAATTCTTTTCAGAGTTCTCACATCACACTCGGACGTCTTCTTCCACGAGCCATGATTCTGTAAAAGAAATCATTCACTCTTATCAGTATGACATATAATACCACATAGACCAAGATATAAATACCATATGCCACACTAATGTTAATTAACGTATCTGGATTCTGGACACACTACCCATCTTCTAAGCATAGTTGAAATCATGTGGACTCAACTAGACACGACCAAAGAATAACATCCTAGACCTCACAACCGATTAGAATCGAACCGCTTTGATACCACCAAATGAGACACCCCCTTTGTGCCCCATTGTATTATTACATTAAAACCTTAAGATTTATTTACTTAATCGCGCACTTACTATTGAAAATACGTGAAAATTTAAAACTTACTTAATGATCATATAACTTCTACAAATATAAAACACACCAAAGTTATAATATATAATTACACACATGTTTATTTATTACAAAACTAAAACACCGTTAAAGGTACCCTCTCGCAGGATCCCTCACTGTATAGACTTCACTATATACATACTTAGCGGAAATATAAATACTCCTTAGACACACCGGCCATCATGTCTATACTCTAATCGCTATAGATCACAACTCGACCTCCAAAGATCCTGGCTCATACGGAGTTCCATCTAACTCCTCAGCAATTGGTTCCTCCATCGGGTCTTCTCGTTCATCACATCAAATAAAATACAACACACAGAAAGATATAGGGAATAAGAAACAGCTTCTATCATCAAAAAGCGGAAAAGAGTAATAGTAAATTATACCATAATTGTCACGGACACACATCACTCAAAATCAACAATCATCCTCAATTCACTATATCATCCTCTACCCCTCAACCCATGCAACTAAAACTTTATACTACGATGTGGCCATCTTCACTCCTCGCCACATTAGTCAAGAGTCCATAACGGTCCAAGACCAATAACTTTCGAACGCATCAAAGACTAAACACTTATTAGTCTAAAATGGTCCAGTTGCCAATAACATACGAACTCGTCAAGGAACATCCTTCCATAACGGTCCGATTGCCAAGAACATTCGAACTCGTCAAGAACTAAAGAGTATTACGGTAGTCTACTCCTGCATCCACATCCGTAGGGCACTCACCCGCAATATCCGATATCCCCAAAATAAGATATCCCCGACCTCGTGGTGTTCCACTCACACGACTGTGACTAACAATATCTCGATAAATGAATCTCCCTAAATTACATCAATAACAACCTAGTGCCTCAACCTTCCATCAAAGTCTCAAAACATTTTTCCTCAAAGATAAAACCACTTAATTAGGCTAGGCACCTCTAAATCACCTTTATTCTCTCACCCAAACAATTATCTCCCGAACAACACATATCCTTACTTAAAAATCAGCTACACAATATTAACAACTGTGCACAGATCATGCATAACATAACATCGGGAAATATTCAAATATCTCAATATCATATAAAGCAATTTATCACAACCAACTCATAATAATCAAACCAAATGAATAACAAAGTCGACTCACACGGCCGGCCATGATAGCCATCACGGCCGTGATGTATAACAAATACAAGAATCCTACAACACAAAACCCTGCACGTCAAGCATGACAACCATCACTACTGTGATAGACAAAAAACATCCTCAATATCATAATTATTCAAACACCGAAATAATACGTCACATGAAGATGGAATACCTCAACCAGCCAGATCACAAACAAATAAAAGTAAATAATTCAAACATCCTCAAATATTTAAAATCAACTTAATGTCGATAAACCTACAATCCCCGAATCACTATTGGTTTTACAGAAAAGGTTTCAATAGATTTTGGTCTTGTCGATTACTCGACTACTAGTAGGTTTAGGTCGCCCCTACACAATTATCATATAATCTACTACTTATCGATTCGACGATAGGCTGATTCTTTCCCCACCGAGCTAGCACCGAAACACGTACACCTACGCATCCTCGTTATTCCGCCACGAGTTAACACAACCACCTTCAACCAAACAACATAACTATAATTAATCAACTAACAACCATCTATGAAACTTTAGGGCTAGGTTCTACCAAGACTTAGCAAATAGGTTTAGGGTTATCTTCTTAATGTCATCTTTTGGATCCTAATTACTAGAGTCTTAACTATCATAGATTACTTATTACATGACTAAAATTTGAAACAAAATCCTCTAACCTTTAGGGTTAGGGTTTCGCCAAGGGCTGACTTTTAGGTTCAAAATCCTTAAAATTCCTAATCATGATTAAGTCATAGATTAATGATCCTTGATTAACCTAAATCATGGATTAGTGACTAAACAACTAAAGTTGAAACCCAAAACTTCCTATCTCTTTTTATACAAGGATTCGCCTCAACATGTTCATAGGGTTAGGGTTCTTAGTTTAATAAACCAACTTGTATTTATTAAGCATACATACTAATAGCTTGATTAACAAGATCATTAATGAAAACTTTGAACAAAACTCATCTAGTTCCAAGAACTAGGTTTTCGGCCTTGATGAAATCACTAGGTAAGAGTTTGATTTTTGATCTTCTATATGCTTGGATACAAGAACTATCAAGATATTTGAAGATTGAATCATGAATCAAGACATGAAAATGAAACAAAACCTAGGAACATGATATTGACCTAGATTCGGCCATGACCAGAAATCAAGGAAAGAAATTTCTCATGATCTTATGCTTCTAGATGATGAAAATAGGGATGATTATAAGATCATAGCAATTGGTTTCATGTCAAAAGGATTTTTCTAGAATTAGTTATGAATTTTCAAAGTTCTAGAGTTAGAAACTTGAAAATGATGAACAACCATGATATAAGCCTTGAATCAAGAAACTTACTAAAGAACATAGGCATGATTAAGAATGAAGATTAGAATTTACCTCTTGAAAATCAATGACTAAGGAAATCCAAGAAATTGCTTTGCAACTTAGAACTAAGAAACTTGGAAACTTTAGAGTTTTTAGAAAGCAAATGACCAAAGAAACTAAATGA
This sequence comes from Sophora flavescens, assembly GCA_030762895.1. Lineage (NCBI taxonomy): Eukaryota > Viridiplantae > Streptophyta > Magnoliopsida > Fabales > Fabaceae > Sophora > Sophora flavescens. Next base: position 13,393,421 of record CM061064.1, on the reverse strand, counting down.
AAAGTGAGTATGGTTTTATAGTGATAGTGGCGCCATTATGGGAAGGTTCTATATGATGATGAGTTGTCTTGCTAAAGGATTCAAATGCAATTAAGTTCTAGGACCAATTTGCAAAAGATTCCAAAAGTTGAAGGACTAGTTTGCAAATTGTCAAGAAAGTGTCATGATGATGATTTTGCCACATTAAATGCTAACTTATCTTGACTTTGTTGGCTGATTTTGGTGTCATAGATATTTTAGAGAAAACCTAACTTGTTGAAGAAGATTTGTTGAAGAAGATTGTCAAGCTTAAAGAACAAAGTAGAAGAATGGAGAACATTCTAGAAAATTCTTGGCTCATCTAAGAATTATGAGGGCAGCCCTTCTCCTCATGGGCTTGCGCATGGGCTTGCTCAATTTGGGCTTGGTTTCATTTTTGTGGGGCCCACTTGAAGATTTAAGCATTAAGCTTAAGATAGGAAACTTAAGGAAACTTTAATGGCTTTTTGAACTCAAACTATGAACTATAAAAGTTTGGGCTTCTAAGCCACGACCATTTAAGGTTGGAAACAAGGATTCTAGCCCAATCCACTTGGAAAACGAAAAACTAATTTAGGGACAAAAGGGTAATTTACTGTGAAAGTTCTGTGGACTTAACCGTAAAATTTCTAAATTTTCTATTTAACCCTGAAAAACCTTCTAGACTTAAAAATATGATTCATCCCCTTGAGTCATATTCAAAATCCTAAGATAAACCCTCATCCACTCTTAGAAATTCTAATTTCCTTCCGTCTTGCCTACCCGACATTTCACTAACAAAAACGTGAAATTATTTTATTTTTCTTCGAAATAATTCTAAAAATACAGAATCGTAGAAAAATAAAATACTAAACTTAAGTCTTTCGCTCACGAATTAAAATTTGGTTTCTGAGAAAGAAACTTTACCGCCGCTGAAAACACGGAAAACCAGCAGACCGGCTCCCGTCTGAATTTTCAACCAAAAATTTCCCGTAACCTTATGAAAATAGGTATATCAAGTAAATGACCTTGGTTTATCCAAAATCATTTTCTAAGTCTCGGATAAAAATATATATTTATATATTTATATATTTATCACCGATATTACAAAGCAGTAAATCGGGGTGTTACAAAAAAAAAAAGCCCCAACATATCTTACTTTCATGCTTTTGGATGTGAATGTTTTATTCTCAATACCAAAGATAATCTTGGAAAGTTTGATTCTAAGGTAGATCGAGAAGGTATTTTCGTAGGATATTCTGAAAAAGTCTAAGGCTTTTAGAGTTTACAATTCAAGAACTTCGTATTAATGAAAAATCTGTTCAATGTTACACATTCAACGATGGATTAAAGACTGATAAAGAACTATCGATATAGAAGATGATCTTGCAGTCTTGGATATAAACAAGCCGTAAAGTCAACAACCCGATCTAACCAAACAGTAACCTCGTGCTCCGAGGTTGAAAGACAAGTAGAACAAACGAGTCACAGACAAGTCAAGATCTTCATGATGATCTCAAAAGGGATTGAAGTTCAACACTCATCATCCTAAGGATCTTATTATTGAAATCCTTCTCCCCGAGGGAGTAAGAAACAGATCCAACATTAAGAGAATCAAGCAATGGACCTTTATTTCCGGGGATTTGGAGCTTAAACGCATTGAAGAAGCTCTTGAGGGATGAAAGCTGGATTCTTGCTATGCAAGAAGAACTTAACCAGTTCACCAGAAATGATGTCTGGACTCTTGTCTCTAAGCCTAAAACAAGTCAGTTATTGGAACAAGATAGGTCTTCAGAAACAAATTGGATGAAGATGGTAAAGTTGTCGAAATAAGGTAAGGTTAGTAGCTCAAGGCTATAACCAACAAGAAGGTATTGATTATATTGAAACCTTTGCACTGTAGCTAGAATAGAAGCCATACGCATTTTAATGTCATATGCTGCACAACACCAAATTACCCTGTTTCAAATGGATATAAAAATGCTTTTCTAAATGGTATAATTGAAGAAGAAGTGTACGTTAAACAACCCCCTGGTTTGAGGATACTGATAAACCAGATCACGTTTTCAAACTCGAAAAGGCATTATATGTTACCAACAAGACTCTCTGAGCATGGTATGATGACTCACTTTTCTCATGCTATTGGCTCTACTAGAGGACAAGTAGACACTACTCTATTCTAAAAATGCTCTAAAGAGAACTTCTGACATAAGTTCAATGTACGCTGATGATATTGTTTTTGGAGCATTCACGGAAAATGCAAGGATTTTTCAAGTCTAATGCAAGTTGAATTTGAGATGGTACGATGGGGTTTAACTTTTCTTGATTACAAATCGCCAAACAAGTATGGAATTTATATCCATCAACAAAAATATACCAAGGAGATAATAAGAAATAAAATGGAAAATGCAAAGCCTATGAAAACCCCCTATGCAACCCAAATGCAGAACTAAGTAAAAGATGATGAAGGTAAAAAGGTAGATCAAAACTGCTTACAAAGGTACGACTCCCCTTCACCAGGCCTTCTAATCACTGCTGACTGACATTCAATTCTATGTTCAGATGGTGCTGGGAGTCCCAATCGATCCTAGAGAATCTCATCTTAAGACCGGAAAGAATATTTGGGATATTCGCTGAATTACTAATCTTGGTTTGCTGTATGTAAGATCAAAAGAATACAAATTAGTGGGATATTGTGATGTCTGACTTTCTTGAGATAGAATAGAAAGAAAAAGCACTAGTGGAGGATGTCACTTCATTGGAGCAAGTTTAGTCTCATGGTCAAGCGAGGCAAACAACCATTGCCTTATATACTGCTGCATTACATCTCTGGCGGCTAAATACCATGCCCTCAACTCTTATGGTAAAACATCAACTTGAGGATTACCTATTTATGAACATAACATATCGTATGGTGATAATTCGGGATATTATATGCTTAACTAAAAAATCCAATTCAGCATTCTAAGGCTAAGCATATTGAAACGGACATCATTTCATTAGGGATTATGTTCGTGAAAGGCATTTTGATATTAAGTTTCAGAAACTGAAAATCAAGGGCTGATATTTTCACTAAAACCCTCCCAAGAAAGGTTTTTATTTATTAGAGATAATCTAGCATGATTTCTATTGTTGAATGACAAGTAGGAATGTTAACGAGTCTATGCTAAATCACTCATTACTCCCCCATATACATGTTCTTTCAACTAAGCATTAGTTCAGGGGGAGTAATGATACAATAAGTTAAGTGGAATATGTCTAATATGCTTACTGCATCACTATGATTTTTTTAACATGTTATCTTGCCTTTAACATATCTCATAAATAAAACTTGATAACTTTCTTTTTGATGTTGACAAAAGGGGGGAGAAAGGGAGAAATAAATAAGGAGAATGGGAGAAATGAAAATGGGAGAATAGGAGACTTAGAATGAATAGGATATGACCTTGCCACACTTAAGAAAATTTCAACCCGTCTATATATGCTATTTTCTTTGTTGATATTTCTGAGGTTCATTAAATCATCTTCAATGTTTAGTCATCATCATAAAAAGGGGAGATTGTTAAGTCTCTAAAAATATCTGGTGCATTTCCAAGTTTTTGATGAGAACTAAACATTGGTTAATGATTTAATTAACCCCCATATTGGTTCTCAACCTATCTATCGAGTGTGCGATTAAATAAAGAAATCATTCGTCAACAACTGTTTGAAGATAAAAACTCACGCTCCAACATATGTTTTTAAACAAACGTCCCCGTAGTGTTTGAAGCGCCCGTCCAAAACGCAAGAGGAAGAAACCCGTCCACTAAAGTATCGAAGGTCGCGCTACTAAAAATATCAAGGCTGCGCTCACTAAAGTATCAAGGTGGTGTCTACTAAAAGTATCAGAAGGCCGCATCCACTAAAGTATCGTAAGGTCGCGTCTTACTAAAGTATCGAAAGGCCGCGTTTACTAAAAGTATCGGGAGTCGCCGGCCCACTAAAGTATCACTTGGAGCGCGTCCATCAAAGTATCGTGGTAGCACGTCCATCAACGTATTAATAATGGCCTACTAAGGTATCAGTAATGGCTCGCCCAATGATGTGGCAAAAACTTCGTCACTGGAGTAACCGAGACTCTCGTCCACTCGAGTAACCGAGGCTCCCGTCCCACTAGAGTAACTAAAGACTCTCATCCACTAGAGTAATAGACTCTCATCCACCAGACTAACCGAGAACTCCGTCCAGTGAAGTAACAGAGCTCTCGTCCACTAAAGTAACAAAGGCTCTCGCCCACTAAAGGTGACAGAGACTCTCGTCCACTAAAGGTGACAAGCGCTGTCACTAGTTTTTGGACTTGCTGAGTCCTTAATATAGAGCTCATCTACTAGCCCGAATGAAAACTCAAATGACTAGATAGACGTGATTATTTTCAAGATGGAAGACTTATCTTAGAACGCGAATTCTAAGGATTATCGTAATCGTTTTCAAAAGCCGTAAAAGAAGCTTTAAAGTCTTCTCTCTACCGGGTTCACGATTATCAAGAAAAGAAGACTCTCTCCTCAAGCAACCTTGGATAATATAAAAGAATGCGTCCAACATGCTTATTCCACAAAAGGGGTGTGTGCTCAGCAAAGTGCAAAAAGCTCTCTGCCAACCCGACATGCTTGTATCTCATGGCTTAAAGCCATGATCTCACATGTTGAGTATAATCAATGTTCCTATTGCATTAATGACGCTTGCCCCTCTTATTGCATTAACGGGTGCTCGTGAATGACTCTATTGCATTTAATGAAGTTCTCCTTAAGCCAACATTGGAGAATCGTTTCTACGGATCCTAAATTTTTGAAGACTATAAACTTGGTCATTGAAGATGTAGAGTAGAGAATACACCGTATTAAACGCCATTTCTCGCTTCATTAATTTTTTTATTCTTTTCATTCTGATATCCCTCCAAACATTGAGTTATTAAGGTACTCTTTCCTAGACTTCACAATTTAAACCACTTAAGTGTTAGTGAAAGATTCGTTTGTAAGTTGTATTTTTACAAACCCAATCTCTCAAACAAACCTAAGTGAGCCTCAAGAGGCTGGAAAATAATACTTGTCTTGAGCCCCAAGAGGCTAGGTGCAAATAATACTCGCCTTGAGCCTCAAGAGGGTAGGTGTGCAATATACTTGAGTCTATAACCTATCACTTATGTGGATAATCTTGGTGCTGCCAAGGACTGGATTTAGTTTTTGATTTGAAGAAGGAACCAGATAAATCACCGTGTTAATCTCTTTCATAAACTCTTTAATTGCTTCGCTTTTTCTTGTGTCTATCGCTGGTGTATTGCAAAAGTCATCCATCCATCCCCGTATTCTTCCACTCATCCAAATCTAGCTTGCCATGCAAAAGATTTCGGCTTTTAAAATTATGATAAACACAATTCAACCCCTTCTCATGTTTAAGTTGTCTATTTCAATATTGACCTTTGAGGACAACTCGACGTCATAATGCTTTAGATTCTTCGGGACAATCTAGTTTGGTAAAATCCTCGATTTGCAATCAAAGGTACTAATTAAAACCAATTCATATTTCTAATTGCTCAATAAATAAATCTTTTCGATAAAATAAGCATTACATTCCACTGGATCATTTATCCTGCTTTATAATTAATTATCATCCTTCGTTTTCCTCTTTTTATTTCATTATGATTTTCTACATAAAAAGGCTAGTGCAAATGCTTGCTTTTGATGGCCTAATTAATCTTTTTCACATTTCTTCAATATCTTTTGCAAATTCATCTCTATCTTGTTTTTGTTTAAATCATAGGTTTACATTTTACTTCTTTTTTTTGGTCTTTAATTTTAATACAGTAATTCAAGATTTTTGTTATTGACATTTGGACCCACTGGATTTTCACCGCATACTTTATCTAAAAGTTCTTCTTATGAGTTGGTATTCTTCATTTGGTTCTAGTTTAGTAATACATGGTAATTTTTAAACATATTTCTTAACTGTCTCTACCACGATTCAACTTGCTAAACTCTGATTTTTTAGTAAATATATTTGAGGAGTGAATAATTGGAATGTTAATTATCTCTTTTTTTTTGTTTTCTCGTAAATATATGGTGTTTTTAGTGATATATAGTCTAAATACTAGGAAATGGCATATAATCTCAAAAAGTTATTCCCTAATATCATGTCGACGCTTGATTTGTGATATATTGTTGGTACTATATATAAAATTTTTCTTGTATGATTAATGTAATTTTGTTACCACTGATATATGGATGTATTGATCCATCCGCTATGGTAGTTTGGACTGATTTTTCTAATCTTTCCTTTTGCCAAACAATGATCTTGTTGCTAGACAAACCCTTGCTCCAACATCTAGATATGTTCATTTTTCATTACTTTTTTTACTATTATTTTTATATAAGTATTATTCGATTCTTCTTCTCAAGATAATTCATCATCAAGATATTCATATATACTTTCGCTCTATATCACCAATTTAGTGGTGATCGAGAATCGACGATCTGACCGAACCCAACTATCCGCCAGATCGGGTGAATCATTGTTCAAAACGGTGAAATGAATGGGTTAAGATGGATAAGAGCGGGCGGGTTCGGAACCGAAGGATGTCAAATGACTGCACCACCTGATCATTACAACCAAAAAAAAATACATGGAGAATGGGCCGCCGCACCGATCTGTATTTTTTTCCTTCTTCGTTTTTTTTTTGGGTACTTAATTAACAAAGCCTTACCTTAATTAGGCTCGTTGGTTTTTTTATTTTATTTTTTGGAATAAATTAATAATCTAAAATCCCCAACCGCTATAACCAAACAACCCGTGATGAAACCGTACCAACCCGTTGTGGCTAGACGGGCGGGTTCGATTTAATTTTTCTTGTCAACCTACCAACCCGAAGCAAACCCCACCCAACCTCCCGATGCTCACTCCTAGTTAAATTTCTTCTCTTCTAATTCGCTCAAGTACATATATTCGCATACTTGCTTTATTAATTTTGGATTTTTCTTAAAATCTATTTCTTTTCGCCGAGGACATACGACCTTCAACATTACATATCCAACAAACACATTTCTTTTTTCCTTTGGACAATATTTCCTTGGCATTACTTTCTCTCCTAAAGAAATTTTTCTTGTTATTTTTATAATATGTTTTCTTTCGATATCTTCTTTTTTAAATTTTGGCTCTCATAATATTTTCTTTTTCTTGTTGGTTTTTCACACCATACTTCAGTTTTTCTATTTCGATGTCACAACAAATTGCAATGCTCCTCTATTTAATTGTCTTATTGTTTC